>CADCXA010000008.1:0-698860 GCA_902806565.1 Hypoxylon rubiginosum
TAATGATTATTATAATTATTTAAATAAATAAAAAGGCTAGGCTCGGTTATTTAAAAGTAAATAAACGTATCTAAGTATAAAAAACTAAAAAAGGAAAAAATTTACAAGTTATATATATAGTTACTTTAAAATAACTTATTTTTTATTAATATATACTTATTTAAAATATTATATATATTTTAATTTTAATTTTAGTTTTTAAATTAATAAAGTGGCGTTTATATATAAGTTATATATATAAGCTATAAATATTTAGGTTTATATTATAATAATTATAATTAAACTTTTAAAAATAATATATTTATTAAAAGATTTATAAATAATTAAATTTAAATTTAAAAATAAAAAACTTAAGTTTTAAAATTATTTATAATTTTTTTTATTAAATTTATAATTAAAAAATATTACTTTAAATATAAAAAATAAAAATATATATATTATAATTACTTTAAAAAATTATTTTATAATAAAATAAAAATTATAAATAATAAAATTAAAATATAAAAATTATTAAAATAATAATTTAAGAAATAAAACATTAAAAATTTAATTAAAAAAAAACATTTAATTATAAAAAAATTACTTTTAAAAATAATAAAAATTTAATATTTAAAAACTTAAAAATAAAAAATTAACCTTAAAAAATATAAATTTTATTTTAAAAAAAGAATTTTTATTTAAAATAAACTTTAATTATATTTTATATAATTTTTTAAAAAAAATATTAAATAAATAATTTTTATTATTTATTATTATAATAATTAATAATAAATCATTTTTAATTATAAATAACTTATTAAAATATATTAAACTTAAAAAATATATGTTTATTAATATTAATTTTAAAAAGAAATTTAAAAATTTAAATTTAAATTATAATATATTAATAAATATAATAAAAATTTTATATAAATATTATAATATAAACCTGGATATTTATAACTTATATATATAGTTTACGTATAAATATTACCTTATTAATCTAAAGGTTAAAACTAAAATTAAAATATATATAATATTTTAAATAAATATATATTAATAAAAAATAAGTTATTTTAAAATAATTATATATATAGCTTATAGATTTTTTTTTCTTTTAATTTTTTATATTTAGATACATTTATTTATTTTTAGATAATTAAGTTTAATTTTTTTACTTATTTAAACAATATGTGATAATAATTAAGTATTTTTTATTTTATTTTTAAGGAAAAATAATAATATTTTATAAAAAAAGAATTTAATTTTAAAATTTTTTTAATTTAATAAATTAATACTTTTAATAATCGCTAATAATACTTTTAATATTTTTAATATTAAAAAACTTTAATAAACTAAAAATAATTATTAATAAATAATAGTTAAATTTTTTTATATTAATATTATAGTTTTAATAATTATTAATAAAAAAGATTTTTAAGATATTTACTTTATTTTTAAAGGAGAGTGATTAATTAATAAAAATTTATTTATTAATATTTTAATTAAAATTAAAAAATTAAGTTTATATTTAAAATAATTTAATTTAATAAACTATTAAACTATTTTTAATTAATAATTTAATGTTTTTACTTATATAATTAATTATTTATTTTAATTAAAAAAAAATAATAATTATAAAAAGTTTATATAAACTTTTTTTATATTTAAAATAAATTATAACACTTTTAATATAATAACATTTAACGTTTTAAAAACCGATTTAATAAAAAAGATTATATTTTATTAAAAAATTAATAATATAATAAAAATTTCTTAAGCTTAATTTAAGTTATTTATAAATATAAATAATTAAATATAACTAGATAATTTTTAAAAACTAATAATTAACAATTTTAAAGTAATAATAAAAAATTTAAAATTACTTTTTTTTAAAATATAATTTTATATTTTAAAATAAATAGTTTTAAAAAAATAAGTTACGAAATTAATAAACATATTAATAAATACAACTTAATATATAACTTTTTTATATAATTAAATTATTTATATTAAAAATAAGCTCGCTTTAAAAAAGCAGATAAATATATAATTTATATATAACTAAGTAGTTAATAAATTATAATTTATTTAAATAAAAAAAGTGAAAATAATAATAAGTATAATTAATTAACTTTAAAAAAATGTTAAAACCTTTAATAAAAAAATAAATATAAATAATATAATAAAAGAATTTTTTTAATAAATAATAATAATATTAAAAGTATAAAATGTTAGATTTTAAATGATTATTAAAAAATTGTAATAATATATTATTATATTTAAAAATATAAATATTAGCTTTTTAAAAATAAATAAAAATAAAAAAATTAATATAATTAATTTTTATATAAATAAAATAAAAAATATTATATCTTTTAAAAGATAATATTAATAAATAAAGGATTAATTAAAAGTTAATAAAAATTTTTTTTTTTTTAATATTATAAAAATAATAAATATTAAATTATATTTTAAAAAAGAAGTAATAATAAATATTTTTTTATATTTTTATAAAGATTATTTAAAATTAATTTAAATGTTTATTATTTTTATAAAATATTTTTATAAGAAATATTTTAACCTTAATATTTATAAGAAAATAAAAAATAAATTTATAGTTTTTAAAATAAAATTAAATAATAAATTTTATATATTTAAAAATAAGTTTATTTGTTTTATAAGAAAATATTATAAGTTAAAAATAAAGTAAATATAATAGTTTTATAAATAACTTTTATTAATATTATAAATTATAATAATATTAATATATTTAATATATAATAATAATTTTATTAAATTTATTAAAATAGTTATATATGTAATTTAATAGTTAATATAAGTAAATAAAAATAAAGATACTATAAAAATTAATTATAATTAAATTTTTAAAGGTGGCGTATTTATTTAAAAATTTATAAATAATTAAAACTAGATTTAAAAATAAAAAACTTAGGTTTTAAAATTATTTAAAAATAAGTTTATTAAATTTATAATTAAAAGATATTATTTTAAGTATAAAAAGTAAGGATATATATCTTATAATTATTTTAAAAAATTATTTTATGGTAAAATAAAAGCTATAAATAATAAAATTAAAAAAGTAAAAATTGTTAAAATAATAACTTAATAAATATAATATTAAGAATTTAATAAAAAAAAAGTGTTTAATTATAAAAAAATTACTTTTAAAAATAATAAAGATTTAATATTTAATAATTTAAAAGTAAAAGATTAATTTTAAGAAATATAAATTTTATTTTAAAGAAGGAATTTTTATTTAAAATAAATTTTAATAATATTTTATATGATTTTTTTAAAAAAATACTAAGTAAATAACTTTTATTATTTATTATTATAATAACTAGTAATAAATTATTATTAATTATAAATAATTTATTAAGAGATATTAAAACTAAAGGATATATTTTTATTAATATTAATTTTATAAAAAAAACTTGAAAATTATTATAAGTATTATTAAAAATTAAATTTAAATTATAATATATTAATAAATATAATAAAAAATCTATATAAATAATTAATATGTTATTACTAATAAATATTTATATTAATAATTAAATAATTAAATAAGTGTTAATAATAATTATTAATATAAAATAAAATATTATTATTAAAAGAAAATAATTTAAAAAATATAACGTTATAATTAATATTATTTATTATTAATTCTTATTTTTAAATATCTAGATTATATAATAATTAAAAGATATTAAAATGGATAACGTAAGATGTTTAATAAAAAATATAAATAACAAGTTTTAATAAAATATTTATAATTAAAATAAAAAAATGAAAAAAAAAACTAATAATAATAAACTAATTATTAACTAATAATAAAAAAATAATATAAATATTAAATATAAGTTTATAATATAATTTATTAGTTAAAAATATAAAAAAACCTAAAGTTAAAAATATTAATAATAATAATACTTAAAAAAATAATATAAATATTAATAATAATTTTATTTTAAAAAACAAATAAATTATATTAAATATTATTTAAACTATAAAAAATAAAATAAGTAATATAAAAAAAGAAAAATAATAATAACTTTTTTAAAAAAAAAAAAAAAAAAATATTATATTTATATTTAAATATAAATAAAAAAAGTTATTATTATATATATTATAATATAATAAAATAATATAAGGATTATAAATTAAATATAGTTTTTATTAAAACTAAACCTTTTTATAAGTTTTTAAAAAAAACCGAAATTAAAAAAACTAACTTTTATAATATTAATTATTTATTAAAAAATAAATAAAAACGTAATAACTATAAATATAATTTTAAATTTTAAGATAAAAATAAATTAAAATAACTAATAGTATAAATAATACTAGAAAAACATTATAATTATTTAAATATTTTCAGTGAAATTATATTAAATAAAGTTTTATTATATTAATTAAAAATAAACTATAAAATTAAACTTAAAAAAAAAACCTAAGAAATTAAACTACTTTTTTTTATATAAAATATTAATAAATAAGTTAAAAGCTTATAAAAAATATATAATAAAATATATTTATAAAAAATTTATAAAGTTAAATATATTATTATAAATAATATTAATATTTTTCGTATTAAAATTAAATAACAGTTTATAATTTTATATTAATTATTAAAAACTTAATAATTTTATTAAAAAAAACTAATATTTATTATTATTAATTAAAAAAACTTTTAATAAGATATTTATAACTAAGATATTTAATAAAATAAATATTTAATAAACTTTTTATTATATTTAATTTAATTTAAACTTAAAAAACCTAATAATATTTTAAACTTATTATAGTTTTTATAAATATAAAATTCTTTTTTTTTAGTTTTTTAAATAAACTATTAAATTTTTAATATTTTATTAATAATATTTTAATAAAATATTTTAATAAATTTTATAATATATATTTAAATAATATATTAATTTATTTATAATCTAAGGAAAAATATATTTTATATATTAATTTAATATTAAAACGTTTATATATAATAGATTTTTAAATTAATATAATTAAATATAAATTTTATATAAAAAAATAAAATTTTTAAAGTTTATTATAAAAACTAATAACATAGTAATAAATTTTTTAAAAATTATATTATTAATAAGTTAAAAAAAGCTAAAAAATATTAAGGAAATATAATTTTTTCTAAGTTTTTATAATTTTTACAGAAAATTTATTTAAAATTATAAACATATAATTTAACCACTTAATAATTATATAAAAAAAAGGTGCATTTTTTTATTAAATAAAATCTTATTAAAAGGTTTTTAATAAATTAAAATATAAAATAATATATATATAAATTTTATATTATTTTAACTATAACTTAAAAACTAAAGTTAAAATTAATGTTTTAAATAATATAATAATAAATATTATAATATAATAAAACCTAAAAATAAAAAAATAACATTTAATAGTTTATTTTTTAAAAATAATATAAAACGCGGAATATAATTATAATATTTATAATAAAAAAATGTTAGTTATAATATAAACGTTATAATATTAAAAAATAAAATTTATTAGATTATAAATAATATAACTTTTTTTAATAATAATAAATTATTATAATTTAAAATATTTAAATATTAAATAACTTTTTAACTAATAATAAATAAGATAAATAAAACTTTTATTTTAATATAACTTTAATATAATATATTATTTAAAAAAAAATAACATTTTTATTAATATTTTATTTTATAAATATAAAAATATTAAAATATAAAATAAAAAACGCTAAAAAATATATATAATAATTATATTTAAACTAATTTTTATAATAAAATAAACGGAATTTAATATAAATTTAATTAATATAATAACATTAAAAATATAAAAAAAAGTAATATATTTATTTATTTTTAATTATTAAAAGTAAATATTATTTATTTTAATTTAAATGTTTATTATTAAATAATATAAAATAATAAGTTAAATAATATATTTTTTATATTTAAAAGGTTAATATTTTATAATAATTAATTAATTATATTTAATATAAATAATTTTTAAATAAAAATATTAATTAAAATACATTTATATTTAATAATAATATATTTTAATTAAAAAAAATACGTAAAATACTTTCTATATATTATTAATAAAAAAAATAATTTATTAATATAAATTATTTTATAAATAATTATTATTATTAATTTTTAAAACATTCTTATAATAAAACTTTAAATTAATTATATTTTTATTAATATTATTATAAATATAATTATATATTATAATAAATTTTAAATTTATATTAAAAAATAAATATAAATATAATAACTTGTTAATTATAATTTATAAATTAAAAAAAAAATTATAAAATATATTATATTTTTAAATAATTATAATAAAAATATAATTTAAATATATTTTTAAAAACTATAAAAAGTTTTTAAATTATTAGTTAATATAATTAATAATTAAAAATTATAATTTATTATAAATTTTATAAATAAGATATTATAAATTATAAATATAAAATAAAACTTTTTTATTATAAAATATTTTTTAATAATAAATTAAATAAAAATAATAAATAAATATATTAATTAATATTTTTATTTATTTATTAACTATTATTAAAATAACTAATTTATTATAATATTAATATTAAATATAATATAAATATTATTATTATTATTATAACGTAAATTTAAATATTTATAATTTATATATATAATTTATATATAAACGTTATTTTATTAATTTAAAGGTTAAAACTAAGGTTAAAATATATATAATATTTTAAATAAATATATATTAATAAAAGATAAGTTATTTTAAAGTAACTATATATATAATTTATAAATCTTTTTTTTTTTAGTTTTTTATAGTTAAATATATTTATTTATTTTTAAATAACCAAGCTTAGTTTTTTTATTTATTTAAACGGTGTATAATAATTATATAAATTTATTAATATATTATTATATAAAATAAAATATAGTTTTTTAATATTATAATTATTTAATTAAAAAGCTTATATAATAAAATTAAAAAAAACTTTTAATTATTATATATTATAAATAAAAACTTTTATAAACGTAGCTTTTTTTAGTTTTTTTTAAATATATTTTAATAATTAAAATAATTAATATAACTAATATATAAATAATTTATTAATATAATTAAAATTAAGTTTAAATATTATTAATATATTAAAAATAATTTATATATATAATTTATTAGTTTATTTAAATTATTAAAATTATTATAAGTTTTATTAACTTATATTTTTTTTTTAAGTTTAATTGTTTTATTAATATAAGGTTAATTTAATTAATATATTATATTTATATTTTATATATTTTATAATAAAATTAAGTTTTATTTTATTAATTAATTAAAAAAGATTTTAAAAACTTTTATAAAAAAAAAAACCTTAAAAAAACTTTAAATAATAAAATAAATTAAATAAATAATAATAAATTTATAATTAGTAAATAATTTTATAAAAGAATTTATTTTTTTTAATAAAAAAGAAAAAAAAATTAATATTATTTAAAAAAAACTTAATATTATTTATAAAAAATTAAAATATAATATAATTAAAATTAATAATAAATATAATAAAAAAATTATTTTTTTAAATATTAAATAAAAATCCTTTATAATTAAATAAAAAATATTTAATTTTAAAAGTCTTTTTAATAATTTTATTATTACTTTTAAAATTAAAATAAAATAAATTAATTTTTTTTATAAATATTTAACTAATAAATTTATTAATAAGAATTAAATAATAAAAATAAAAAATATAATAAATAATTTCTTTTATTTATAAAAAAATTAAAAAGTTTAAGTTAAAAATTTCGTTATTATTATAACTTAATAAAATAAACTTATATAATTATTATTTTATTTTTAAATAATAAAAAAACAATAAGTTTAGTTTATTATAAATTAAATTATTAATTAAAATAAATTTTAAAAAATTATTTTTAATATTAATATAAAAGTTTAATTTTTTAAAATAAAAGTTTATTATTTATACACGTTAAATGTTATTAAATAAATAATTAAAATAAGTAAGTTTATTTATAATATAATAATAATTTTATAATCGATTTAATATTAAATAAAATATTATAATTAAATAATTATTTATTATAAAAATAAAATTAAAAATTTAAAGTTTAAGTTAAATAAGTTATATTAAAAAATAAAAGATTTATAAAATAAGTAATTAATTAAAAAATAATAAGTTAAAATAAATAAATAAGATTTTAATGTTTTTTTAAATAAAAAATATAAAGTTTAAAAAATAATAATTTAAAAGAAAAATATTAAAATTTAAATAATAACTAAGGAATTTTATAAAGTTAAAAATTAGTTTATTATTACTTAATTTTTTAAATAAATAAAAGTTATTATAATAAAATAATAATTAATTAAATATTAGGATTTATTTATTTTTTTTAATAATAAAAATATAATTAATAAAAAAGATATTAAATTTAAATAATAGTTTATACTTTTAAAAAATAAGTTTTATAAAAATAATAATTATTTTAAAAAGAATAAAAATATTAAGATTTTTTATATTTTTATAAAAATAAACGAAAATATAATAAATAAGTTTTTTTTTTATGTTTTTTTTTAAAAAATAAATTAGCGTTATTAAAAATATTAAATAAAGTTTTTAAATATTTATAAAAATAATATTTTAATTTAAATATTTTTAAAAAAATATATTTAAATTTTAAGATATTAATAATAAAAATAAATAATTTTTTTTAGTAATTTAAAATTAAATTTATTATTATATACCGTTTAAATAAATAAAAAAACTAGGCTTAGTTATTCGAAAATAAATAAGCGTATTTAAGTATAAAAAACTAAAAGAAAAAAAAATTTACAAGTTATATATATAGCTACTTTAAAATAACTTATTTTTTATTAATATATATTTATTTAAAATGTTATATATATTTTAGTTTTAACTTTAACCTTTAAATTAATAAAATAATATTTATATATAAGCTACGTATATAAGTTATAAATATTTAGGTTCACGTTATAATATTTATTATATAAATTATAAATACACGTGTATTTTTAAAAAATTATAAAAAGGAAATTTATAATTAATTATTTTTTTAATTTAATAAGATTTTTATTAAAAAATATTATAATAAAATAATTAAATTTATTAACTTTTATAAAATTATTTAATGTTAAAATTATTAATAAAATAAGAACTTTTTTATTTATTAAAAATAAAATAATAAAAAGTTTATAAGTATTTTAAATATTATTAATAATAAAAGTAAAAATAAAAAAAAATAATAATTAATTTATAAATAATTTTATTTTTATTTTAAATAATTATTATAATTTAAAAGTAATTAATATTATAAAAAATAAATAAAAAATATATATTAAATTTAAATTTATATAAATTAAGTTTATAATTTTTAAAAGTTAATATTTTATATATTATAAATTAAATTATTATAATAATAAGTATTTAATAAAAAATAAATATAAGTTTATAAATAAAATTTATATTAATATAATTATTATATAAATATTAAAATAAAAAAGTTTAATATTTAATTAAATTAAATTAATAAATATAAATAATTTAATAAAAAACTAACCTTAAAAAAAATAAACTTTTATTTTAAGGAAATATAAATAATAATAATAAATATAAAAAAATATTTAAAAATATTATTAAATTTTATAAAAAGGTTTTTTAAAAGAAATTTATTTTTAATAAATTATATTATAATAATAAATAAAATAATTTTAATTATTAAAGTTTTAATTAATATAAAAGTAAATATATATTTATTAATAAATATTTTATTTATTAAAAAAATAATAAAATATTTTAATACCTAAAAAATAGGCGGTTTTAAACCGGTAAAAATATTTAAATATAATAAAAAAAAAAGTAAATTATAAATATAATAATTTATATTTATATTTAGATTTAAAAAAAAGAAATTAAAAATATACCACTGTTAATAATAAATATAAAATATAATATAATTATTAAAAAAAAGTTTTTTATTTAATATAA
The DNA here is from genome assembly GCA_902806565.1 of Hypoxylon rubiginosum. NCBI lineage: Eukaryota > Fungi > Ascomycota > Sordariomycetes > Xylariales > Hypoxylaceae > Hypoxylon > Hypoxylon rubiginosum. The sequence goes on from CADCXA010000008.1 coordinate 10,058, forward strand.
TTTATTAATAAATAACTATTAATATAAGTTATTATTTTTAATAAAATAAAAACCTAAGTTATAATATTATAATATAAAAATAAATAAAATAAAAAAGTTATTAAAAGATAAAAAATATTAAAAAAATATAAAAAAAAAATATCCTTATAAATAAAAATAAAAAATATTAATAAAATAACTAAGTTAATTAAAAATAATAAATACTTTATATATTTTTAACTATTAATAATAACTTATTATTTTTAGTTATTTATATTTTTTTAATATATAAAAATATATTAAAAACTTCTAATTATATTATAAAACTAAAAAAAAAGATATTTTTAAAAGAAATAAATAAAGTTTTAATTAAATAAAGATTTTAAAAGTTTAAAAAATAGTTTAAATTAATATATTAATAATTAAAGTTTAATTTATTTTTTAAAAATAATAAAGTGATAATTTTAAAAATTATATTTTAACTTTTAAAAAATAATTTATTATTTTTAATTAACTTTTATAAAGTTAAGGTTTATAAAATATATAATTTAATAAAATAAATATATTTTAAAAATATAAAATAAAACTTAATGTTTTTTTTATTTAAAAATAAAAAACTGAATTTATATTTTAATATTAATAATTAAAAACGTTATATTATAAAAAAGAATATAATTAATTAATATAAATATTATCCGTTTAAAATTATTATAATAAAAATAATTTTATTTTATTATATATTAAATAAAATAAAAAAATAAAATATATTTAATATATAAATTATAAATTTATATATATTTAATAAAATAATAAATAATAAAAAGTTTTATATATATTTATTAGATAATAAAAATAAGTTTTATAAAAAAATAAAAGAAATAATATTAGTTTATTATTATAAATATTTAAATGTTTTTAATAAAATAATATTAAATAAGTTATTTTTTTATTATTTAAAAGTGGATTATTATATAAAATTAAAAATTAACTTTAATATTATTTTAAAATATAGCTTTTTATATAAATTAAATTTAAAGGAAATAAAAATATATTAATAATATATTATTAAAAAATTTTAAAAAAGTTTTATTAAATTATTATTTGTTTTATAAATAGTATTTATTTTATTTATAAAAAAAATAAATAAAAGATTAAGATTTTATATTAATTATAAAAAACTTAATTTTATTATATAAAAAAATAAATATTTATTAAAATAAATATATAATAAGTTTTTTATAAAATATATTTTATATTAAAAAATAAAAATTTAATTATATTTTAAATATAATATAAAATATATTATTTTAAAATATTTTTATTTAAATTAATTAATAAATTATTAATATTTTAATGTTATATTAATAATATTTTTTAAGGATATTTAAATAAATTTTATATTATTTATATTAATAATATATTAATTTTTTTAAATATATTAAAAAAATATAAAAAGTATATATAAAAAGTTTTAAATAAATTATAAAAGGTTGGTTTTTAAATAAATTTAGTAAAATATAAGTTTTATATAAAAAAATTAAAGTTTTTAAAATTTATAATTAAATTTAAAAGAATTAATATAAATTTAAATAAGGTAAAAATAATTTATTATTAATATTATTTAAAAAAGGATAAAAAAATAGTTATTAAAACGGTAAAATTGTTTTTAAGATTTTATAACTTTTATTAAAAATTTATTAAAAAATATAAATAAATAATAAAACTTTTTATAAAATTTATAAAAAATAAAACGAACTTTATTTAAATAGAAATTTATAAATAAACGTTTAAAATATTAAAAAATAAATTTATAAACGTTTTATTACTAAGTTATTCTTTTTATAAATATAAAATTAAAGTTAAAATAAATGTTTTTAATAATATTATAATAAAATTATTATTTTAAAGAATATTTTCTAATAAATTTTAATATTTTATAGTATTTTATTTAAAAACTTTATATAAAATAAAATTAAACTATAAGATTTATAATAAAAAAATATTAATAATTATTAAAATATTAATATATTAATAATTAAAATTAATAAGTTTTTAACACCCGTGGTTATTTTTAATGATTATAAATTATAACATTTTAAAATATTTTAATATAAAAACGGGTTTTAATTTTTAATAAGTTAAATAAATAAATATAATTTTATAATATAATTTTATAATTATTTATTAATTAAAAATATAAAATATTATATTTAATATTTTATTTAAACTATAAAAAGAAATAAAAACGTAGAAATAAAAAATAAATAAATAAAAGATTTTAATTTTATTTTATTTTATTAGGAAAAAATTAATACTAGGAATTTTTAATAACGTGGAATTATTTATAATAAATATAAAAAAATTATTAAAAATATTTAAAGTTATTTTAATAAATTAAATATTTTAAATAAATTATATTAATTAAAAACTTAATATTTATTATTAAAATTTTTTATTTAATAAAATAATAAATTAATAAATATTAAACTTTTTAATAACTTATAAAAAGCGATTAATAATTCTTAAAAATAATAATTTTTAAATTAATATTATTAAAAAAATATATAATTATATAATTATTATTTATTTAAAAAAAAGTAAAATTTAATAAATAATTACTAAATAATATTAATAACTTGGTTTTTTTAATATTATTAATTATTATATAAAAAATTATATATATTAATTAATAAAAATATTTAAAAATAAAACACTTAGTTTTTTTTTTTTTTATTAATACCGGATTAAAAATAAAAATATTTAATTATAAATTTTAAGTTATAATTAAAAATTAAAAATAACTTTAAATTATTTTTAATTATTAATAATAAGTTTAATAATTTACTAATAATTATAAATTAATTAATAAAAATATATTAATTAATTTTATATATAAAATAAATAATAACTTATAATATAATATAAATATATTATTAAGGTTTTTATAAATTAATAAAATAGTTAGTTTTAATTTTATTAAAAGTAAAAAACTTAATAAATTAATTAAGCGATAAATTAAGTTTTTTTTTTATATTATTATTTTATAAAATTAAAATAAAATATCTTAATAAACTAAATATATTTAAATTAAAATTCTTTCATTAATAATAAAATTAAACTTAGTTTAATATAAATAAATTATAAAAAAATCTTAATAATTTTTTATTTAACTAAGATTTTTAAAACTTTAATAATAAAATAATAAACTTAAATATAAAAAAATTAAAATAAAAAATTTATAAAATATTAATTTTTAAAATATATTATAAAAAGTTAAAATATTAAATTTAATAAATAAATTAAAACTTTAATTTTAAATAATATTTAATAAGTAATTTTAAAAACTTAACTAATAAACTAAATTAATATTATATAATTAATTTTAAAATATTTAAGCTTTTTTAACATTTATAATATTAATTAAAAACTATTAATTAAAAAAAGTTTAATTTATTTTATTTTAATAATAATAAATTATTATTATAATAAATAATATTATTATAACGTAAAAATTATTAAAAAAAATATATATAACTTAAAATATATTTTAATAACTAAAATAACTAATATAATTAATATATAAATAATTTATTAATATAATTAAAATTAAATTTAAATATTATTAATATATTAAAAATAATTTATATATATAATTTATTAGTTTATTTAAATTATTAAGATTATTATAAATTTTATTAACTTATATTTTTTTTTTTCTTAAGCTTGATTTTTTTATTAATATAAAATTAATTTAATTAATATATTATATTTATATTTTATTATCCCGTGATATTAATTAAAAAATATTTTAATTAAAAAAAAGCTTAAAAAACAACGTTTATTATTAAAAAATAATAAAATAAAACTTAAATAATTATAAAGAAATTATAAAAATAAATAATAAAATAAGTTAATTAATATTATTATAAATTAAATTTTAAAGTAGAAAACCGTGTGTATATTATTAAAAAAAAATAACTATAAATTATTTTAATAATAAATTTAATTACTTAATAATTAAAAACTATTATAAAATTATAAAAATAAAAGAATATATATATATAATAAATATATTAAAAAAAAAAGCTTAATAATATTTTTTATTAATTAATTAAAAAAATATTTAAATAATTTATTATTAAAACAAGTAAATAAAAACTTATTAATAAATATAATTAAATTAAATAATATTAAAAAATAATAAATAAATAAAATACTTTTATTTAAAATATATTATAAATAATTATAATATTAAATATAATAATTAAATTAAAACCTTAATTTAAAATAATATAATACGTTAAATTTTAAAAATAATATATTAATATTAAAAAAATATTATAATAATAATTTAAAATAATTAAAACTATTAGTAAAAATAATAAAATAAAAAAAATAATAAAATATAATAAATTTAATAAGTTATATATAAATAATAATAAGTTAGTTTTATTAAAAAATAAAAACTTATAATAAAAAAAAAGATAATATATAAAAAAATATTTTTTTTTTAAAATAAAAATAATATTATAATATAAATTTAAATATTTATAATTTATATATATAATTTATATATAAATATTATTTTATTAATTTAAAAATTAAAATTAAAACTAAAATATATATAATATTTTAAATAAATATATATTAATAAAAAATAAGTTATTTTAAAATAATTATATATATAATTTATAGATTTTTTTTTCTTTTAATTTTTTATATTTAAATATATTTATTTATTTTTAAATAACTAAGCTTAGTTTTTTTACTTATTTAAATAATATATAATAATAAATAAATAAAAGTTTATTAGTAAATATAATTAAATTAAATAATATTAAAAAATAATAAATAAATAAAATATTTTTATTTAAAAGATATTATAAATAATTATAATATTAAATATAATAATTAAATTAAAACTTTAATTTAAAATAATATAATATATTAAATTTTAAAAATAATATATTATTATTATAAAAATATTATAATAATAACTTAAAATAATTAAAATTATTAATAAAATTAAAAAAATTAAAAAAACGGTAAAATATAATAAGTTTAATAAATTATATATAAATAATAATAAATTAATTTTATTAAAAAATAAAAACTTATAATAAAAAAAAATTTAATATATAAAAATATATACTTTTTTTTTTAAAATAAAATTAATATTATAATATAAATTTAAATATTTATAATTTATATATATAATTTATATATAAACGTTATTTTATTAATTTAAAAATTAAAATTAAAATTAAAATATATATAATAATTTTAATAAATATATATTAATAAAAAATTAGTTATTTTAAAATAATTATATATATAACTTATTATTATATATTATTTAAATAAATAAAAAAACTAAGCTTAGTTATTTAAAAATAAATAAACGTATTTAAATATAAAAAACTAAAAAAGAAAAAAATTTATAAGTTATATATATAATTACTTTAAAATAACTTATTTTTTATTAATATATATTTATTTAAAATATTATATATATTTTAGCTTTAATTTTAATCTTTAAATTAATAAAGTAACGTTTATATATAAGTTATATATATAAGTTATAAATATTTAAATTTATATTATAATATTTATAAAAACTTTTTATTTTTATTTTTTATATTTAAATATATTTATTTATTTTTAAATAATTAAGTTTAATTATTTTATTTATTTAAATAACATATAATATTAATTATATAAAAGAAATTTTATTTAATAAATTAAAATTTAAAAATATAATTTATTTTATTTTTAAAATTATATTATTTTATTATTTTTATTTTTATATTTATTATATAATAAATTTAATTATATAATAAATTTAATTATATAATAAATTTATTATAAAAATTATAAATAATTTTTTATTAAATTATTAAAATTATAATTTATTATATTATAATTTAAATTATATATAAAATTTATAAAATATATTTAATAATAAATAAATTTTACGGCTTTTTATTAAAATATTAAAAAAACTTTTATTATATTAAAGTTTTAATTATATAAAAAATTTATAAAATAAATTAAACTTTAAATTTTTAATTAATTTATTTTATATATAATATTTAAATAAAATAATATATAAATTAATATATATATAAATTTTTTTTATTAATATTAAATTAATTAAATTATAAAAACTTTATAAAAACTTTAAATAATATTTATATTATATTAAAAAAAGAATCTTTTTTTTAATTAATAAAAAATAATATATATAAAATTATTATATAAAATAATATATATAAAATTTTAAATTTTATATATAATTATAAAATTTAAATTTTATATTATATATTTATATTTAAATTAATTAAAGTTTAATTTTTTTATAATATTAAATTATATATATATATAAATAAAATATAAATTTTTATTTAAATTTTTATTTTTAATATAAATTATAATATAATTTTTAATAATATTAATAAAAAAGTTTTTTATAACTTAAAATATAAAAATTTATTATAAATAATAAAATATAAAATGTAAAAATAATAAAATATAAAAATTAAAAGTAAAGTTATTTATAATAGTTAAAAGGCCGGAGGATTATTTCTCCGAGGCTTTTATAGCGAGCTAAAAAGTAATAATCTAGAGGCTTTCCAGCCCCGCGAATAACATAAATATCAAGATAATAAGTATAAGGATATTAGCAAATTAATATTTGTAAAAGGCATCGTTAAGTCTCTTAAAAAGTCGGGGTTATTGTGGTGACTCCCGGTGGGGGTCGCCCTCTAGTTTTCTTATTATACACTACTTCCTATGCTTGTAAATTCCTTCTTAATCAATCCCTTGTCATCGTTATTCCCCCTTATGTCTTCCAGTGTTTTTGACATATTGTTTAGTAGTGATTTCACCACTTGAAGCCAGGCGTCTCCGTTCTGTTCTAGTTTTTCTAATTGTTTATCCATCTCCTGAATCGCCTCTTCCTCTAGATCTTCCTTCGGTTCCTCATTTGTATTTGATGCTCTAAGTGTTTCTGCGACTAACTTTGAAATTTCCTGATCCCTAAATAGTTTTTCTTTTTGCAGCCTCTCCTTCCGTAGTCCGATTCGGAAGTTGTTATATATTTCGAAATCGGCCTCCCGCGGTACTGCTTCGGTCACATCTGATGCGGCACTCCCGAACAATATGGACGCCGGGGTTGACTCATATGAGTCATTCTTGATGGTTCCGACAGGATTGCTCCTCCTTTTAAGTGATGAACTGTTCGGTGATTGGGGAAAGCTGGTCAAACTATGTTGATTGGATTTACCCGCAGCTGACATACTACGCTCTATGTCTCCAGTTGCTGGGTTTCTGTGTATCATAACTGGTATGGACTTCGGACGAGACTGGGTCATTATCTTGAGCCTGTGTTTTAGTGCTGGCCTAGAAGGTTGATGACCAGTCGGCGAATATACCGTGGATTCTAGTAACGTAGACGATTCATCTTGAGGTCCAACGTCCGCGATGACCATGATGGGTGATATACCGATTTCGTTGACCGTCTCTAGAGGATCTGGATTATACGAACTGCACCCGCCGGGCCTTATCTCCGTGTTCATAACGGGAGAGAGCACTAAATCATTGCTTTTGATTGGTAATTTTCGTGGGCAGGAAATATTTGTAAACCACCCGAGAATGGGGGAGTCATTGGATTTGAGGTTTGCTGAAGCTGGGGTTGTCGTGTTCACAAATAGTCTGGTTGTGTCTATATCTCGTCTCTTGTACGCTTGTACCTTGGTCTTTCGTGCAATCCGCCGCTCAACGATGCTTCTTCGTGAACCTTCCTCCCGGCTTGTAGGGATCAACGTGAGCTTGTCCATAGCATTGCCACAATTTGATTTTGGTTTGCAGCTCTGCAAGGTTGACTCAATCCATGTCGAGCTCTCCGCGAGGGATGGTTGTGCTGTGATTAAATTTGAACCTGATACTGGACAGGTGTGATGGTGACTTATCGGTACCTTGGGGAACAAGGGAGCCTCGCTCGCTGCAGAATCGCAAGGTTTCTCACCAGTAACAGGGTCCCGTATCACCAAGTTGTACGACTCGTTCGTGGCGGGCGGTGTTAAAGGTGAGCTTGCTATTGTTGGGATGTTGCTCAGTAGAGACTGCTTCATCGAGCTGGCATTGTCACTCGCCATAGAAGTAACCGAATCACACCTAGCCTCAATTGATGCAGAAGATGTATCTGAAGATGACTGTGATTTCACATATTCTATTTCCTGAGTTGTCCCAGTCATAGCTACCGCGTTTTGCATTACAACACCCGTCGTAGCGATACTTTTTGACGTGGGTGAATCGTCACTGGGCCCGAGATGTGGAGGAACCGGATACGAGGATTGCATTACCACCTCATCGAGGGAGGCCGGAGGTGTGCCATTATTGGAGGTAGGCGCGCGTTTGCTCGATGTGCGAGGCCGTATCCTCAGACTTGCCACACAGTCAATCCTTCTATCTGGCGAGGACGAGCCGCAGTGCATAGGCGGAGATGGGAAATCCATCGTCGCCAGCATTTTAGGAAATCCGGGCGATTCTGGCAGGAATGGATAGAAAGGGGCTGTTAGAGTCGACTGGGTGGTTGTCTTTAGGTCTGGTGATAGACCTTGATGGGAGGTAGGTGCCGGTGAATATTCCAAATTTCCTTTCGGCTTTTGCAAAGCGTCTGCATCTCCGTCGACAAGAGCGTGATCCACCGAGGTTTGCTCGTCTTGAGCTGCAAGATCACACCTGAGAGCAGTTGGCCTACCCGCCTCCCCAACCGAGTACTGTCTTAGTTGTAGGCTGTCCGAGCGAATGATAAGAGAACGTGTCCCCGATGATATGTCTGTCGTGAGAGGACAACCCCGACCTCTTCTTGACGAGGTTCTCTCTGGCCACTCTTGATGAGTGGCCGGCCGCTCCAGATGAGCGCTGGAAGACTGCGATCTGGAGCGAGAAAGGTGTTCGTACCGGTTAGGTATGGATATTGCCACGTAATGATGCCCGTCTATCGTCTTTCCCGGTGCTGTGTTATGCGGAAGATGCGGTGTTGGCTGGACGTAAGTTTTGGCTCTCCATTCCTTCCTTAGAGACTTTATCGACCATCTCTTGGTGTCGTTTGGTCTGTAGGTACTGAGGCGGCTTTCAGAAGATATAGTAGTGCTTGAATGCGGCCCCGTCGTGCGAAGGAATTCGGCGAGTTCTCGTAAACTGTCTACGCCGGCACGCTTTCTCTCGAGGCCGCCGCCATGCAAACCATCTCCTGACGCACTTAGAGAGTTGCCAGTGGAAACTAGCATACTAGAGGTCGACCGGGAGCGAGGGAGGTGGGCAAATTTCAATCGCCGCTCTCCTGATATAGGGGTTTCCATCTTTTACAAAATAAATATCTAGGCGGATCTGTTGCGCTTGATAGGAGAAAGCTAGGTCGCGGTGCTGGAGCGTCATACACACCAGCATCTCGATTTGCCACGACGACGGCGTCCCGGCTGATAATGTAGGATATTCGAGAGAGTAGATTGCCGGATAAATCTCCTTTGTACGAAAGACTAGATCCAGGCCAGTTCATCGACACGGGTAGTGAAGGTTAGTCTACGAGCCTCAACAAGATGGGCACGGGTAAAGAGAGCAGGGTTGCGCGACCACGGACGAATAGAGGACAACATCATTTCCCCGTTATTGATTAAGAGTTCTAGGAGCGATCTATGTATATGCAAGTAAATCCGCTACAACACGCAGATTGCCTAACACCCAAATTGGCGATTTCGGCTCATTATTCTGTGGGTTTAGTAAATTTTTCTTGCTACCTAGGTACTCATTTAATGAGCACCTGCCTTTCCGTCTTTTTCCCTTGATATTAGTTCCACGGGAACCTTGTTAGAGGGGATTTTGTATGTGATAAACATGGGTTAGAAATCCATCTCGCCAACTCGTTTCTCAAGTCTGGTTTAGCCCGTCGTCTTACTATCCCCGGAGAGGCAAAGTGCAAGCGATGATCTGCAGCACCTTTCCCATTCGTCGACGTAACCCCTTGCCCACAAGCCTCGAGGTGACATTCTTTCGAAGTATGCTCGTTACGTTGTAGATACTTGCGCGGGTGACGAAGAAGGTGTTTATGTGAGGTATGAGGAACATAAATTTATTTACCTATTTACATAGTTCTTGTATAAGCACCTACATATGTATATAGCTATTTATATATATAAACTTAAACCATATATGCGGTAAGTGTGGGAAATATGTGGAACCCGTCAAGCTTTAACAGATGGTTGCTTACCGAATGTGCTGAGGTACGTAGGTACCGTCCAAGCTTTTTCTTCTCTCTCTGTCTGTGGCTGCAACTTGTCCATATCGCACATCACTAGGAACCAGGGCTGCTGCTACGTACCCGCACCCGCACCCGCTACCGTTGAAGTAGACACAATACGGCGACATCAGCCTTCCGGGTCTTTCTCCCCACCGAGCCAGTCTGTCCTTAAGCTCTACCAGTTAGAATATACCAACGCGTCGCCGCAACCCTATCACAACACAAACTTCTCTTATTCTCAGTCTCGAACCTGCGGTTGTATTCTAACGCACGCCTGCTATATCCTTGTTACGCCAACAGGATTGGCAACTGTTAGAGCTACACTGATCTCAACGTGACAGGGAGTTGGGCTAGCTATCCAAGACCTACCGACGAGATGGACTATGAAGCGTTGAAGGAGCAATGGAGTGAGGTCGAGGACCGCGATGGAGTTCGATTAAGTTGGAACGTTTTCCCCAGCTCTCGCATGGTGAGTCGTCCATCTTCGAGCCCGGTTGTCTAAGAATCGGTGACCGTGTTATCGCAAGCGCATTATATTCTAATGCTTCGCATAGGAAGCCTCTCGTCTCGTTGTCCCCATTGGCGCCCTCTACACTCCCTTAAAAGAGAAACCAGATACTCCTCTACTGCAGTTCGAGCCCGTGACATGCAAGCAGCCATGTCGCTCCGTCTTGAATCCCTTCTGGTTAGTGCATCTATGCTTCCGCAGCAGCTGTTTCCGGTCGCGAAGCTAACGACACCTAGCCAAGTTGATGTTCGAGCACGCCTTTGGATTTGCCCATTCTGCCTCTCGAGGAATCCCTTGCCCCCTCACTATAAGGACATCACGCCCAATGCCATACCGCCCGAGTTGCACCCGTCCAACACAACGATCGAGTATAGACTCTCTCGACCTGCTCCTAGCCCACCCATCTTCCTCTATGTTGTCGACACCTGTCAAGAGGATGACAGTCTCTCGGTCTTGAAAGAGTCGCTCATCATGAGCCTGAGCCTCCTTCCTGAGAATGCGCTGGTTGGCCTGATCACTTATGGCACAATGGCAAGCCCCTTTCCATGCCGCATTTCTGGAAGGGTTTTGCTTGCTGACTAAAACCCCTAGGCTCAAGTTCACGAGATTGGCTATACCGAATGCGCCAAGTCGTATGTTTTTCGTGGTAGCAAAGATTATTCCGCTAAGCAGGTCCAAGAGATGTTGGGCTTGCTCGCCCCGAGCCTGCGTCCCGGAATGCCCCAACAGCAGCCTGGTCGACCTATGTTGCCCATGGGGCCTGCCACCAGATTCCTACTGCCCGTTCAGCAGTGCGAATTCCAACTCACAAAGATCCTCGAGCAGCTGCAGAAAGACCCGTGGCCCGTCGCTAGTGACAGGAGAAACCTTCGTTGTTCTGGTGTTGCGTTAAGCGTCGCTGTTGGCCTCCTTGAATCATCTTTCCAAAATGCGGGCGGGAGGATCATGCTCTTCGCTGGCGGCCCTGCGACTGAAGGTCCGGGCATGGTGGTTGGACCCGAACTCAGGGAGCCGATTCGGTCTCATCATGACATTGACCGCGACAACATTAAGTACTATAAGAAGGCACTCAAGGTCAGTACCGCTTTCCCGGGCATTCCTGTGAATTCGCCTCTGAACTCATAACTAACGTCTTTTTCTAGTTTTATGACAATCTTGCGAAGCGGACGGCCCATAACGGCCACATAATAGACATATTTGCGGGATGTCTCGACCAGGTAGGACTGCTCGAGATGAAAGGGCTTTGCAACTCTACTGGCGGCCATATGATCCTCACGGACAGCTTTACTTCGTCCATGTTCAAACAGTCATTCATTCGGGTTTTCGAGAAGGACGGCGACGATAATCTGCTGATGGGCTTTAATGCTGTTCTCGAGGTCCTGACAACCAAGGAGTTAAAGGTGACTGGTCTGATTGGACATGCTGTCTCGTTGAACAAAAAGTCGACATCGGTTGGCGAGACCGAATGTGGTATCGGCAATACCTGCTCGTGGAAGATGTGCGGCATCGATCCTAATGCAAGCTACGGTATCTATTTCGAAATTGCGAGCCAGGGCGGCCCCACGCAGCACCAACAGGGCCAGCAGAAGGGTATGATGCAATTTCTGACGTATTATCAACATTCTTCCGGGCAATTTCATCTGCGCGTAACTACCATAGCTCGGAATCTCAGCGGACCAGCTGGAGATCCGGCTATCGCCCAGTCCTTCGACCAGGAAGCAGCCGCGGTGCTCATGTCGAGAATTGCGGTTTTCAAGGCAGAGGTCGACGACGGTCCCGACGTTCTCCGATGGGTAGACCGTATGCTTATCCGATTATGCTCGCGCTTTGCCGACTACAGGAAAGACGACCCTTCATCCTTCAGGCTGGAGAAGAACTTTACTCTCTATCCTCAATTCATGTTCCATCTCCGTCGAAGCCAATTCCTCCAGGTCTTCAACAACTCGCCCGATGAAACCGCCTTCTACCGGCACGTGTTGAACCACGAGGATGTTAGCAATTCTCTTATCATGATCCAGCCCACACTGGATTCGTACACATTCGACCAGGACGGTGGGCAGCCGGTCCTGTTGGACTCGACTTCGATTCAGCCCACCCATATCCTATTGCTGGACACCTTCTTCCACATTCTAATCTTCCACGGAGAAACTATCGCGGAATGGAAGAAGGCTGGTTACCAGGATCAAGAAGGCTACGAAAACTTTGCGGCCCTACTTGAACAGCCAAAGGAGGATGCAAGAGTAATTCAAGGTTTTTCCATTGTACGAAGCGTATACTGATTCTAAGTAGGATTTGATTGCCGACCGGTTCCCGCTTCCTCGCTTTATTGTCTGCGATGCTGGCGGTTCACAAGCTCGGTTCTTGCTTTCGAAGCTGAACCCTTCGACCACCCACACCTCAGGGGCCTATGGCGGCGTGGGTGCCCAGACTGCGCAGACCATCTTCACAGATGACGTGTCGCTGCAGACATTCATGGACCATCTTATGAAGTGAGTAGCAGGACTCCCCGAAGCTCTGGCTGAATAAACTGACAAAGTCATGACAGGTTGGCTGTGAGCGGTACTAATTAGGCGAGGTAAGGGATCGTCATGACGATGTACTAAGAATTGGGTTGCTTACCCCAAGGTAGTAGCTTTCCGGGTAGACAGCAATGATGAAGCAATGTTAAATCTAGCTACCTATTATATCAATGACTCCTCGAGATACAAGGAGCTTGTTATGTGTTCCTCAGATGGTCTTCCTCGAAACCGTTAGAACACGATTAATGCATACATGTGGTCGGTCTATCTAAAGCTATTCAGAAGCTACTGAACTACCTCGCTATTGATAGTATGCTGCTGTCCTACGTTGGAAAGATTGTGTCTCCTCAGCTTCTTTAATGACTGTTGTGCATAATTTTATATGTTTTATAGATTTATATATAGAAAGGAGAGTGCTAAAAAGGTATATTAAAGTATTTGCTCACAGGCTCATTGGTAGGTGCAGTCAGGTGTCGGGAACCTTTCGTTTGCCATGGGCAGACTGGCAGCCTGGGAAGCGACGCTTGGATACATATTTAACGTACCCAGAGCCAATCAAATGCTCGCCATATCCACTTTCGACCCACCCTTACTAGCCTAGGGCTGCTTGGGACGTTTATGTGCACATGTGGCTGATGTGGGTAGCTTAGATCAGGTACGAAATACAAACACCCCCCACCACCTAGGGTTTTGCAGCCCACAACTGATTATTCTTCGGCAGCAGCAATCTTCACCTTCTATCTTTTCCTGATTTGTAGGCGCTCGACCAAAGGCTCAGAATATCCTGCCCAAAAAGTCTTTGCACGTTCTCAACACGTTTGCCCTTCGAGACTTCACATTTGAGCCAAGATGCGTAAGTTCTGCAATAGCCAATCCCGTTTTCCTACGTTCATCAAGCTGACAGTAACGGTAAAATGTAGCTCCCAAGTTTGACCCCAGTGAGGTTAAGGTGATGTATGTCAAGATACTATTATCGCACATGCAACCTCTTCCCGAGAAAGTTGCATCGTCTCCCGAAATGAAACTGACGGAACACTCTCTAGCCACCTTCGAGCTACTGGAGGTGAGGTCGGTGCCTCATCCGCGCTCGCCCCCAAGATCGGTCCCCTCGGTTTGTCGCCCAAGAAGGTCGGAGAAGACATCGCAAAGGCCACCGGTGACTGGGTACGCATATATCTAAACATCGTGGGAGGCTGATGTGCCCGGCTGACAATCAGTAGAAAGGTCTGCGAGTCACCGTCAAGCTTACTATCCAGAACCGTCAAGCCGCCGTCTCAGTTGTCCCTACTGCCTCTTCTCTCATCATCAAGGCATTGAAGGAGCCGCCGCGTGACCGAAAGAAGGAGAAGAATATCAAGCACACCAAGAGCGTGCCGCTAGACGATATTATCGAGATCGCACGAACAATGCGATTCAAGTCCTTCTCCAAGGAATTGAAGGGAACTGTGAAAGAGATCTTGGGAACGGCTTTCAGCGTGGGTTGCCAGGTCGACGGAAGAAGCCCTAAGGATGTCATCGACGATATTTCGAGCGGGGAGATCGACAGTAGGTTTTACACGACGTTCTTTCCCTCCGTGCTTGCAGAGCTAGTACTGACGAAAATTGATACAGTCCCGGACGAGTAAAATCAGACTCGGTTGGCTGAATGAAAATGGGCTTCTTTTTTTTCCCGCTGCATCTTTCGACAGGAGTTAAGGAATGGCTTGCGATAGTCTTCGCCGACGTACTCTGAATTGAGACGATTCAACCAGTCTTTGGTCCCTAGTGATATGTGACCCGCCTCTGAATACGCCTCTGAATACGCTCTACCCTCTACCCTCTACCCTCTTGAACCCTTGCCTACACTCAGAAATAAACCTATTGCACCATGGTCTATTTCTATTTCGTGTCAAGGAAAATCGAAACGAGACCAACTACTCACCGCGGCATCCTTGCTGTAATGCGTGGATGCTGAGGTCCATCTTTATTAGGTCAACATACGGATAGGTGATACCATGCTCTGCTCAGGAGAGACTGCAGGAGGTTTGGTGTATACCCAGGTACTGTTGAGAAGTTCCATTATAGGGACAACCCTCCCCCCAATCCAGCCTTCAACACAGATAATAAATGAATATTACAGTAGTGCTTATGTAACGCCTGTTGAGGTAACGATATGCTAGGTATGTGGTTTTGTCCCATTGTTCAGCTACTCACTTGTTCACATCTGGTTGCATTCCGCGCGTCGCCTCCACCCAAAAGGGATTGGCTACAGACTGTCAGCATACTTAACGCATGTATATAGAGGTATATATACATACCATATATCTATGTATACCTAAGTACATAGTATATATTCCAGTAAGAATATAATGAATGTGTAGTCTCCGTTGTCTGCTATCGCTATGAACTAGTTTATACCTAGGTAATTACGAGCTCTCTTAGAGCTCTCCTGGGGATAATATTTGACACCAGATGCATATATTCCGCAAAGAACATGCGCAAAAGTACGGCATGGTACCTCCGTAAGCTGGCACATGTGGTCTGAGGACACATGCGCCCTTTCATGGTAAGCTACCTGGCTACCTGGCAAGTATCTGGACTTCCAGGGATCATAAAGGCGCTGAAATTGAAGGCGAATCCATCCGGACTTACATCCATAATATTGCCTACATGTATGTGTGGTGTGCGCGAGGCGAAGTATCTACGCATTCCAAAGTTCGTGTCCGTTTCTTTCTATCATATGTAGATACATACATCTAATATAATTCTAGAGTTGTGTGTGTACATATTACGGATAGGCAACCTCGAGTGCGCGCATTCATCTTCTCACCGACACGACCCATTTTCGAGTGGCTTACAAGGTGTGGCGGCTTTTTCTTTCTTTTTTTAATACAGCATGCATCATCACACCTGACAGCTTGTAAGATTACCGCCCGCGCAACTTGATACCCTTGACAACTTACCTGGGCACTGGTACGCTAAAATACCGCCAGGACTAAGTATATATATATAACCTGTATATGTAAGTCTATGCATAAGAAAGAAAGAAGGGGGGGAAAACTATATATATTATATAATATGCATATATTTTGTATACATGAAGATCTATTAAATATCAGATAAATGTTTATTGTAATATGGCACATAATACAAGGTTGGTACCTGCTACCTAGTGGGTACATACATACATATGTAGCTACTGTGTGGTGGGTAGGCTTGTAGGGCAGGTTAACTGCCTTACAGTTACCACCTAAACCCCTCCCCCCCTGCCAAAGAAATATGACAGGACCAGATGGAGACCAACGTGAACCAAAAATCAATTTAGACTCAGCCCCCCTACGTACAACCTGCAACTCTCGACTCTGCACTAGCCGACTAGGTAGTTCTTCGACCCTCATAATCTCACACTCAGACACTCCGACACTCTCCTCTACATACATACTTGCATCCCAAGTACACCCTCACCCAATATACCCTCGACATGACTTGACATGACATGCTTTGTTAACCGTCACCTTGAGCGTCATTTGCAGGTACCTTATCCTTTGCCTCTCCAATTCGAGCCGACTCCCTTCGCTAATATCCTAGCCTCGAAGTTTGATACTCGCGTTCCTCTTTTGCGGCTTGATTTTCCTCCCTCTACCTCACACACACACACACTCTCTCTCTCCTTCCCTGCCTCGCCTACGTCCTTGCACCTGGCTGGCTCCGGAGCTTTGCCGTCGTGCGAGGCAGATCAGAGGGTGAGGGATCAATAACCCATTTGCAGATTGGAGCGGCCCCTGCCACAACGACTATCTCGACCGTAACGGCCACGGCCACGGCCACGATTACGACTACCGACTTGCCCTGACCTACACTTCGAATGGCGGCTTCGGATTAGCCTCGCTAACCAAGATACCTTCACGTATTTTCGTGACGCCAGTACGAAGTCCAAGTACATTCCAAATGCATAGTAGTTAGCTACATTTGGCCGTGCTCTGATTAGCAGGCTATAATGAGAGCGGCTACCGACCCAGGCCTTGATACACCCTCTTTCTAGCCTTGGTTTCTTTTTTTCCCTTCTCTTTTTTTCTTGCCCGATGTTACCCTCAGTTCAGATGCACCAGATGGTGCAGTCTCCGCAGTATCTCGACTCTCCGTCATCTTTTCAAATAGATCGCAGACGGGATCGTCTTTATTTTCCGCATTATGCTCGCACCACCGCGCGAGCGTCAGAACCACTGCAAGGCTTCGGTTACGCCTCTCCGCATCGAGCCTTTCCCATTCGATGCTCGCAGCCACTGACGCTGCCGACCCATCCGAGGCCCAACGCTTTCATGATACCAGCTCACGTATCCGACCACGACGAACACCAGCTTAGACGAAAAACCCCGAATGGCACAATAGACGCTGGGTATGATGGCAACCCAGCCCAACTTGCTTCTGGGCCCCCGCCTCTGAAGCATATGATATTGCCTACTTCCTCGAGCCTGGTACCTAATGCCGCCTACTCGCAACACGATCGGTATGGGTCGAACCGCCCGACGAAGCCCTCGGTCGATGATTGGGCTTTTCAGTCACCTCTGCGTCCCGGTGTTTCTGACTTAGGGGGAGGTTGGCGACGCGGGTTCAACAATGATTCCCACGCTTTGATGGCTCTTGACTGTGCGCCTAATGGACCGCTTCCGGGCTACTTCCCTTATAATAACGGGGTCCAGGTACCAACAGCTCTGCAGCCTATATACCAGCACTCTCCAAGCCCTGCGTTATTTGATAATGGGGGGTTGCTTCCTCCCTGGCCTGGAGCGAATTTGCCCACTTATCATCCCACTGCACAGTCGGGGGGCTCAAATTATCGCTACTTGAACCACCACCCGGTATCTCATCTGCGCCCATCTAATGCGCTCATGCAGCCGAAAGCATCCTTCAATAACTTGACCCGTTATGAAGATGGTCCGGCGAGCCTGCAGACACCGTCCCAAGGATTGGAATCCCTTACACTCGAACCGGAACAGTACGGCGGATCTGGGTCCGAGTTCGATGAGAGCTCAGCCCCGGCAATGTTCAAAGAAAAGGCTCTTGCACACGCCCAACGGTCGTACATTGAGCTTCTGGCATACCTACATCAAAGTAAGAAGTCCCAAAGTCGCTCCTCCCAGGAGTCCAGGTCTTCAAAGATGGTCATATTCCCGAAGCTTCCTAAACCTCCCAGTCAGCCCGGTTGTGTACTCACTCCGCGGCAATCTCAAGCGTCACATCTATATACGGGCCTCGGTGGCGGCGGGAGTCACGTAATCAGCCCCAAGTTGGATGCACCATTAGACTTGTATAGGCACCAAGCCCTGGAGCACCAACTGAGAGGTGGCGACACATCAAATGCGGCATTCTACCATTTATTCAACCCGACTGAAAATTCGAGGTACTCTGCTGCTGGTTCGGAACGAGGGCGGATGCAAGCCACACCTCTTTCTAGTGCCAAGGCCGATGTCGAGATGTTAACTCATCTATGCGAACAAAGTGGTTGGAAGTGGATCGACGGAATGCTGCTCGGGGGGTGTCTTCATTACGGCCTCGAACATTATGAACAATCTCTAGAGTGGTTCCAGAGGATCATCTCGCTGGACGAAAAGTGTGTCATTTCTCTCCTTTTTTCCCCCTTTCCATCAAACATGTGACCGTTCCACTAACTACTATTCACAGCCACATTGAGGCAATTTCAAATGTGGCAGCTACTCTCTATTGCTTAAACCTACACGAGGAGGCAGAGAAGCATTGGCGGCGCGCTGTTCGCTTGCGACCGAGCTACTTGGAAGCCGTCGAGCATCTTGTGGGTCTGCTATGTTCTAGCCACCGGAGCAAAGAAGCCGTTGATATCATTAGTTTCGTCCAGGAATCCATCCGCTTTTCTGATGGTAGGGTCAACTGTGACGCGAATCTTGGTGTTACGTACGGCGCAGCAGAGTCGGGTGTATACGCCCGTTGTGAGCCAGCGGGCAATAACAGCAACGCGGTAGAGTCCAGGCAGCCTGGTTTTGGCTCGAGCGGCTACTGTGTTGCCGGAAGTGAGAACGGCCGTGTTATTGCTCTCATCCACGCCAAGGGGAATATGTTATACGCGCTGAAAGATATCGACCGAGCCTCTGAAGCGTTTGAGGAAGCGGTGCTCGTCAGCGCCGGAAAGAAGTTAAAATGTATCCACTCGCTGATTCGCAGAATACAGTTGGTTCTGTCTCCCGTGGACGCTCAGGGATTTGCAAGACGAAGCAACCAGCATGCATCATTCACTGTGCCCTTACTCCTGCCGCCCGAGCGAGCAAGACACACCGCCCAGTTAGTGTTTGCTACGCACGGCGAGCTTCCTGGGCTACGTTTCATACCGGATGGCTCGTTGAAAAGGTCCGCAATCTCGACGACCAGCAACTCGCTGCTCTCGTTAGCAAAAATTTTCCAAGATGCTATGTCCAATGGATGCTCTTTTCCCAGACTCTTACGCCAACCCTCGGGCATCGGTGACATCTTAGCGCTCTATTACCTGTCCCTTTCACTTTCTGAGAGTCCTTCGACGGCCAACAACGTAGGCATTCTCCTAGCTAGTGTTCAGCACACCAGTTCCGCGCCGCAGTTACAGATGCTAGAGAGCCCAGGCATGCCGCAGATACCTGGAATCATTCCTGGTAGTGGCCTTGCTCTAGCCCTCGCCTACTATAACTATGGTCTAACCTTGGATTCCAAACATGTTCACCTCCATACAAATCTCGGGAGCTTATTGAAGGACATCGGACAGCTTGACCTGGCAATACAGATGTATGAGCAAGCCGTTGCGTGTGACGGAAATTTTGACATCGCCCTCACAAACTTGGCCAATGCTGTCAAAGACCGTGGGCGCATCAGTGACGCCATCAAGTACTACCGGAGAGCCGTCAGCTCTAATCCCGAATTCGCAGAAGCGGTATGCGGCCTTTCTACGGCACTAAACTCTGTTTGTGATTGGAGTGGCCGGGGTGGTGTGCTACTACATGGTGGAACGTATGATCGTTGGCATGTTGATGACAAGGGAATGCTCCGAGACGTCAAGAACGAAGGAGTCGGTAGCGGCTTGATGAAGAAGGTCGTCGATATCGTCTTGAAGCAGCTAACAGATTCCTGCCACTGGGGCTCTGGCACTTTGCGAAACGGAGCACTCGAAGTACTAGCCCCTCAGCTCATGGTGCTTTCAGCGGACGAACCGCGAACGGAATTGGATATCGAATACGAGCTTCGCAAATGGGCCGGACGCCCTTGGGAAGGTTCGAAGATCCTTCGGCTGGCTGAACGATCAATGAAAGTAGCAATGCGCCGTTGGTACCAAGATAAGTATGTTGACTGTCGATCATCGCAGTCAGGATACCACAGGCTCAGGTTGCCAACCTCCCTCGCTATACCAGCAGCGCCAACTGTGCTTCCTTTCCACACCTTTACATGCCCCTTGACCGCCAAAGACATTCGCATGATCTCTCAGCGGAATGCCGCCAGAATATCGTGTTCGACTCTCAAATCGTCATGGCTTCCTGGCTCCGTGTATTCGCCGCCGCCGCCGCCCAACCCTCAACTCAATATCGGATACGTGTCTTCGGACTTCAATAATCATCCGCTAGCGCACCTGTAGGTTCAGTACTTGTCCATTCCAGTGCCTTGCCAGCTAACTCATTAGGATGCAATCGGTTTTCGGGTTTCATGACCCTTCGCGCGCAAAAGCTTTCTGCTACGCTACCACTGCTAGTGATAAGTCAGTACATCGGCTACAGATTGAGCGCGAGGCACCCGTTTTTCGTGACGTCAGCAATTGGCCTTCGGAGAAACTCGTTCAACAGATAGTCAGGGATGAGATTCATATCCTTATCAATCTCAACGGCTACACCAGAGGCGCCAGAAACGAGATTTTTGCAGCTCGGCCAGCGCCAGTCCAAATGTCCTTTATGGGCTTCGCCGGCACTTTGGGTGCTGAGTGGTGTGACTACATCTTGGCCGATAAAACCGCAATTCCGCCATCTACGCTACGTCCCAAAAGAAACAACATCAGTTTCGAAGACGTTCTTCGGGACGGCGAGTTTAGCGAAACCGGGGATTGGATGTATTCTGAGAACATCGTCTTCTGCCGCGATACGTTCTTCTGCTGCGATCATGCCCAATCATGCGATGCAGATGAGAGGACCATGACATGGAAGAACGAGCAACGGCGTAGATGGAAAATGCGTAAAGAACTTTTCCCGACCCTCCCAGATGATACCATCATTCTCGGAAACTTCAACCAATTATATAAGGTAAGGAAGGGGAGCAAAAGAAGGGAGAGCCTTACTTGTTTCCGAGGAAGAAGGCTAACCATTCTGTTTAGATCGATCCGTCGACATTCCGCACGTGGCTTCGCATCCTCTCCAACGTGCCCAAAGCCATTCTATGGCTTCTTAGATTCCCTGAGCTTGGAGAGAGCAACTTGAAGAGAACAGCTAAAGCCTGGGCCGGTGAGGAAGTCGCAAGCCGAATCATCTTCACAGACGTGGCGCCGAAGCAACAGCACATCTCCCGCGCACGGGTCTGCGACCTCTTCCTTGACACGCCGGAATGCAACGCGCACACGACTGCGGCTGATGTTCTGTGGTCTAGCACTCCGTTGTTAACCCTGCCAAGGTATCCCTACAAGATGTGCTCGCGCATGGCGGCATCAATTCTTAAGGGGGCCTTACCGAAGACACCCGAAGGAGATGAAGTTGCTCTGGAACTCATCGCCTCGGACGACGCCGACTATGAGAACCTGGCGACCAGGCTTGCAGGCAACCTGAGCTATCGTTATGTAGATAGACAATATTGCGAGGGATATGGGCGACTAGCCGAGATGCGGAAAATTCTCTTCGAGGCGAAATGGACGTGCGCGCTTTTCGATACGCGTAGATGGGTAGACGACCTAGAAAGAGCTTACGAAGAAGCGTGGCGGCGTTGGGAGGCTGGAGAAGGCGGCGACATTTACTTATAGAAGGGCGAGACAAAGTGTCGGGATCAATAAGGAGGCGGGGGGGCGGGGGCGGGGTGGGAGTTCGATGTCGTTTGGGTGTCGCACTTGATGCCGACATGGGAAATGGAGTCGGGAGTATTTCAACGTTGTTGAATGGCAATCATGATGGGCCCCGTTCGATGCGACATTGTTTTTTGGCAAGGAGTTGAATGAACTCGGAAGAGGAAAATCATGTGCCAGCTAACTTCGGAACATTGGTTGCATTTTACGCCTGACGGCACCAGGTATGCATGAAGAACTCTAGCTTTCTATCATAGAACAAGAGGCGGACTCGGACCAAGCGCTGGCAGAGTTACGTTATGTCGGAACAGGAATATGGAGTCGCTTCGGTAGCGACAGGATATAGGGCGTTTGGTAATGGATGACGGTATGAATTTGGCAAGCCTGAGAGCTATGGATGGAATTTTTGTAGATATACCCCAAAGCCTACAACGCCCTGGTGGGCAAGGCCAGTATCATCATGCTAGGACGATGGTCCTATTCTCTTTTTTTTTCGTTCCTTTTTTTCTCCCCTTCCGGCCTTTTTCCCCTGGGCCCTTTTTTTCTTCTTCTTTTCTTTTTCTATTTTTTCCTCGTTTGATTTTTATCTCCTTGGGTTGAGCAGGTCGTATTCATTGGTTGGTCTTAAAATTTATTCATTTTCAGGCAAGTTGATTATTGCTACCTGTTAAACGGCCCTAATCCACCTAGCAGCATCACCTAAGTTGCCGGCGAGGATCAGGCATTCTGGTGTCGTATAGAATTTCATGCCGACTCGTCCGACCATTTAGTTGGTTGTGGTCTGTAGGTGGGGCGGTTAGTGGTGTGGAACAAAGCATTAAAACGTCTGCGGCTGAGGGAAGCCTCTTCTTTTCGTCTTGTTTCCCAACGGTCAACGATGTCTAAGCCTGGGGCGGGCAGAGAGGGGGAGCATAGCCCGAACCCCCGTCTTTTTACCCTTACCCGGTCTATGTAGCCGGATGCTTTTTTTTCCCCTTTTTATTTTTTTAATTTTTATCTTGTATTTCGCTTGGCTTTACCGTTTCGAGATGACAAATGGATTTTGCCTTCAGGATACTTGCAACGGTAATACGTTGTAGGTGATGTAAAATGAAGAAACGTGGTTTGATGAAATAAGACGGAGCTTACTCCGCCACATGTGCTTTATTAGCACAAGCGATCTATACCCAGGCTGGCAGGTTACCTAACCCAACTTTAGTTTTTATCCCGGAGGACTTTCTTTCAAGGTGCATCGGCCAGCCCAGTGCTTTAGCAAGATAGAAGTTTCCATAAGGCATTTAACGGAATTGAAGCGGTTGTGCTTGCTATCTCTATGTTAAAGTCAGCTGTAGCTTTTTATAATGTTGCTAATTGCCTAGGATAGTGTGTAGCTGAAAAAGACAGAAGAAGAAGAAAACACCAAGGTTGAAGTGGGTATTATATTGTACAGTACTATGTACAAAAGCGAATACCGCCGTTATGGTTCAGCCTAGTCGGGAACTGGATCCCAAGTGAACGGATCGCTGGAGAAGCCACGCGTGGCCCAACCAACAATAGATAAGCTTAGACCAGGGTATCGAAGAAAAGGGGTACTAGTACTCGAAGTATACACACAACTGCCACCGCTATAACAAGTAGATGGTACATAACTTAGAGTTACATAACGCTGAACCCCCTGGATCCCCCTGTCGGATCTGGGGTGCGCAGACTATTACTTTAGTCCTACTACAATTATCATATATGTATGTACCTAGGTATTTATTGTTGTCTACTTGTATCTAAGTACTGGATATGATATTATACGCCTGATACTTGAATACAGACATAGGAAGGCATAGGAACATGAAGAGGTTCGGTGTTCAGCAAACAAGTATAAATTATTCCTAACCAATCCTCACTTTCGGCAGCTATCGTATCTGTCGCGCCTATCCCATCTACCTATTACCATATGTCCTCTAAAATTCGAAGCTAACTTTCTAAGCTGGGACATACTAGTCAAGGATATAACAAAAGGGAAGACGGGGGCTGAAAGTTACAGGTAGCCTCAGAAAAAAAGAAGAAAGAGAGAAAAAAGGGCCCTTCAACATTAGAGAAGAATTCCCCCTATTCCAATACTATCGCCACTATTGCCGTTGTACCGTACCCTACTTCGGTGCGTATATGGGGGTCCTAGGGCATGGATCCTAGGGCCATAAACCCCGAGGTCATAGGTCAGGGACACCGGTACTTTTACCCATGTATATTTATTATTTTGCTTTTCTCCCTTTTCTCTTTTTTTTTTCCCCTCTCACCCACCTCCACGTAGATTCATGCGTACCAGGTATCGTGTAATTTACACCGGCAAGTATATACTAGTAAGAGTTCCGCCATGCTCGAGAAGCTTATGTGCCATAGACCTTGACTTGAAGAGAGAAAGACTGTGTTAATAGATCTGGGTTTGTGGTCACCTACCTAGGTACATGGTGGGATACATTTTATGCCTACATACATGTAGGCACCTGATGGTGAGGCTTGTCTTAGCGCGAGCGCAAGCAGATCCAAGTACTTTTCACAATCATGTATATCATCATGTATATTCATCATGTATCTTGGACGTTGAACAACAGTGCGGGTCTGGGTCTTTTGAGACTCATAGGTCTGCAACAAACGCCCGCATCTCCCCCCCCCTCCGCTTTCCAGGACCCGATACCCAAGACATACCTACAGAGACAGAGGCAGGCTGAGGCTGGTACAATATCTGCGGAACTAGGTCAGAAAACTAGAACGGCGTCGATGATACAACTAATACAATACTCTTGCTCCTTTTTCTTTTCTTAACACACATCCGACCCTTGTACCTATTCTTCCCCGTCCGTCCACCCTTCACCCCGTCACCCACCTTACGAGCATCTACCGTCTATCATCTATCGTCTGCAGCATAGCTCCTCTTCTGAATCGTTTCCTATACCACAAGCCGTTATTCTATACGCCGCCATTACCCGCTCATAGCTTGTAAGCATTTGGCCCAGATCAAGCCTCGCCCCAACGCTCTGCAGCCAGCGTGCGCATGTATATCAATCTTTGTTCCAATAGTCTCCCTCACCAATAACGCCGGGCTGCATCAGAGTTCAGCCAATGTAGCGATCAACCACGACGATGCGCTTGTCATCGTCGGCTCGTTCAACTGTCGTGCTGATATAGACCTTGGCTGGGAGTTAACACACAACTGTCCGTCTTCTTGTCTTGTTGTCTAGATATATATATAAGGTAGACGAGACGTTGGCTCAACGAATCTACCCAGCACCATATAACTACAACAGACCACTACCCAGGAAGGCTATACGACTGCATAACTATATCGTATAACAACAGTATGCAACTGCATCATACAATTGCACCAGACGACTACAACTGCAACGTACTAGCCCCATCTCCTTTTATATAGCTCTTATTCGCATACGTTAGACATATAGGTGTATATATATACGACCATGCCGTCCACAGCGGAACAGAGAAGGGGCCCGTGGTCCAGGTCCGAGGATGACCGCCTCAGACAACTCGTTGATTTGAGAGGCCCAACAAACTGGGTGGCCATCGCGAACGAACTTGGGACGAGATCGGCCAAGCAATGCCGGGAGCGTTATCACCAGAACCTGAAACAATCACTGGACCATACTCCCATCAGGCCCGACGAGGGGGCCCTGATCAACACGATGGTGAATCAGATCGGTAAGCGGTGGGCAGAGATCGCACGGCATCTTCATAACCGGTGCGATAATACCGTCAAGAACTGGTGGAATGGCGGCCAGAACCGTCGGATTCGCAAAGACCGCAGGAGAGCTAGCAGGCAATTTGGAAGACAAGACGAAACACACGACGCGCAGGTCCAAGTCAACTCTCGCTCCTGTTCCTCTTCAGCCCAACATCACGGCTCTGTCTACCTTCCGGGATCGCAAGGAGAACCGTCGTACTATTATAGCACGGTCGACGTGCTACCTCCGCCTTCTATAACCTCCCCGCGCCTCTATGCCCTTGGCCGTCACCGCGCTAGTTCCTCCTCGCGCTCCTTTCACCGTCCCTATTCGCAACCCCGTTTGTTCCCGGGACCGGGACTTCCATCCCCGTCGACGGCCTCGCAAAGTTCGACCGCTGCCGAATACCACCACCGGCCTCCGACACATTCACGAAGGTCACCAGCTCCGCCGCATTATGGGACGAACCATACCCTTCCTCTAACCCCTAGGTCACCCAGTTCCGAGTCTAGCAGTCCAGTTATATTACCCCTGCCTCAGTCCAGCTTTCTCTGCGACGATGGTATACGGTTACCGCCAATTGGTCGTCGACATGATGACCGCCGGAGTCAATCACCTACGATGTCTAGTCCGCGGCAACCGCTCCCTAGTGCTTCTACTCTTGATCCCATAACTTCTGATACGTCTCCTATTACGGTCACATATAGGGGTCGACACCCCCCTCCAGATCCTTATTGCGGACGTGGAGGGTCCGTCTACGAGAATGCTTCCCCTATGTACGAGTCTAGACTGCCCGCCTACCCGTCTCAGCCAGCTATTGGTGAGGCCTCCGAATATACACACGTGCCCGGAGCCACTAACTCGGAGACTGGAACCTCTTTATGTGGCTTTCAACACAATACTCGTGTGCCCAGAGCGATCACGCACGAGTCTCGGACCCCTGTAAGAGAGCGGCCGGCGGAAAGAGCACACAGAAAGATGACGGTGGACAATCTCCTTTGGAGTCAAGCAAACTAAGGAGGTAAAGGGAGGGGCATGGGTGCTGTGTCGTATTGTGAAGAGACGACAGAGGCGCTGCTTGCATGGTAAAAGGGACCATGGCGTTTACAGCGAATGATTGATATATATAAGTATCACAGGCGGATGACGGATGACGGATGAGGAGTTTGCATATACTGAGGGCACAACGAAGAAATATGCGTCTGTTCCCACGCTTTAGGGCTCGACTTGATCTCGTCCTGGGTTAGATTAGACCACTACTTAATTTTGATGGACTGTCGTGCAAGCAAAAACAACCCCAAGAGGTACAGCGCGGAACTTGACTTGTATGAATCCTAAGGGTAAGACAGACTCGACTGTAGAAGCACGTCAGAGATTGATGTAGCAATTTAGAAATTTAGCAATTCGGCGACAGGTGCAAGATTGCCGTGTACTCCGAGTAAACAGCGGTCAAGATGATTAGCTTGTTCTATGTTTATTTTCTTGTTTCTTTTTGCTGTCCTCTCGTCTCTAATTGCCCTCATTCTCCCTCCCTACCTTGTCTACGGGTAGGTTAGAGTAGTACAGCAGCACTGTAAGACGCTCTTGTGAAATAATAATCAGCAAAGAGCTCTACCGCTTATATGATTAGGTACGGTACTGGAGAGATGAACTACGGCGGGCGGGTTGAGCGGAAGCGTATGAGAACGCCTCGGAGGGGGTGGCAGTACAAGGGCCATGGCGAATGATATGTAGTAGATCTGTAGTAGACCGGTTTCCGGATCTGAGGACCGGGGTTCTGCAAGGCAAGTATGGAAGATTGATGAAAAATAGAATAGTGCGTCGCCGCCTAAGTCCGAAGGAATTGGCTACACAAGACGGGCATCCCCCTGGTTGCAAGTAGCCAACCAGCTTGTTTCCTGAAGGGTTGCCTCTCGCAGATCTACATAGTATGATCTTGCTGCATCCCGTTGGCACCCCATCCTCCAGTTATATCCATGTGTAACCCCCCCTTTTCTACTTGGGTAAACCACCAATAGGGATGACGCAGCCACGAAGCCTCAACAGAAGAGAGACAGAAGGGCATTACATCTAACATTTGGTTATTGACGTAGGAAGGGTACCTACCTAGGTAGGTAGGTATCGGGCTGTGTGCGAGGTGGCTAAAGCTCCCCCTACTCCCTCCTTTTTCTTCTTCTTCTCCCCCTTATCCGTCACTTGGAATCTCGTCACCCTATATCACTCGCCCTATCGTCTATCCATACCCGAGCGTATGGATGCTGGATGCCAACTTTATCCAACGGTCTAACCGGCCTACCCGCGTGTAACTACCCAGGTAGCTAGCCTGGGTACACATGTAATTACCCTAGGCACCTATACCCATCCGCTTACTCGGTACTCGGTACGCAACCGATACCCAGCGCCCTTGCATACGCGTACATGATCTACATGATATATGGGCAGCAAACCGTCGAAAAACGATGCGCAGATACATAACATGTAGGTATGTACCTGTTACCTTGGGAGGTATATACATCCCATCCCTTTTGCGCCTCTCTCGCGTGGTCTTTCCCATGAAATCCCCTCTCGTCCCTAATTGTATTTTACCAATCCGTACATGCAACCCGTACAAGTAGTCCGTACTTGTACAAGTATGCGTGGTAATGCTTATGCGACCAGCCGCCTTGCAGACCGCTCTGGTAGCGATCGGATCCGACTGCGTTGAGCCAGGTATCAGAACTCGCGTTCCAAGCTGCCGGGATAGGGCTTAACGGATTTGAAGTCCATTGCATTGTATCGCGTCGTACAATGTAAATCGGCCTGGTGTGTAACACCAGCATGTCGACAGGTCGGCGAGCACCTCACACCTCACGCCTCGTACTTCATGTGTTGCCCCGAACGTATGGGAAGAAGAGTGTGTCGAGTTCCTAGCTACCTAACGAATGTATAAGCGTATTATCACCAGTCCACCGGGTACCTGAGTAGCGATAATCAACGTTGTCGATATCGTACAGTACAGTACAGTAAGCTGGTAGCTGGTTGCAGCTTGCAACGGGGACAGGGGCACCTAGACAGGAGTACGAACAGGGGCGCCAACATTGGACGCTGTAATAAGAGGAGGCGGCGCTATTTGTCAATGAATCAATCGGGTAGCCTATCGGGCAGCCCCTCAGGCCACCTCCCGGTTTAGTTGGAGTCCCCGACCGTTGGCTATTACTACCTACGTACATGTACATACCTATAGGTGGGTAGGTAGCATTTACCAGGTACCGGCAGGCCGGGATGAACCTGCACAGGCATATATATATATATATTCTACACATTCGACGTCGCACATTATAAAGAAACTATCCGCGCCCTTGTCCGTTATTGGTTCCCATCACGTACCGATAGTCTTGGTTCAACATTATGTATGCTACCGAGGTCGCCGATGAGATGCAAGATCCGCTTCCAGATTATCCTGCATATTATATGTGTGTACTATAGACACTCCGTGTCAGTACCGAGGTACTATGCCTTCGTGGCTTAACCACTTAACCAGCCTATGGAAATGTGTATAACGGTCTGAGACATAACGAGAGTCCGCTGAAGAGATGGCTGACCTGTGCGAGAGTCAGCGTTCTAGGCTATGGGTATGACACACGGATATCTGCGTCAGATGAGTCTAATGTATCCTACCTAGCCTATGGTAAGGACATTTAATGCTCTGAGAATTTGGGGGGACGGGGGAGGGAGAAGAAAAAGGAAGAAAAAGGAAGAAGGAGAATACGAAAGAAAAAGTAAAAGTAAAAGAAAAGAAATATTAAAGAAAAGACGTTGGGATGCGGGACTGGGATGCGAGATGCACATTCTCCGATCTCCGCAGGCCCACAGGTCCCAAAGATCTGGTTCAGCTTTCTTCGGTTATCGGCTACCTACTGCCCAGGGGCCCAGGTGGTTATCGAGATGTTATCGAGATGTTCTAGCTCCATTCGCAACGTCTAGAGTGTCCTCCCTTCCTTTTTCAAGTTCTTCACAAGCCTTTAAAATAAACAAATTAATTGTTAGCCTTTCTGTCGAAGTCAAGTTTGATTAAGGTTATACCTTGCGCGTCCTTGACCCCTGGTTACTAGACTAACTACGTACATGTAATACTCCCCTCGTCAGCCCTGCCATCCCGATTTTGAGTTTGAGTCCTACCTAATAGGTACCTAGGTATGTACTACTCCCTCCCCCCCTTTTCCGACACAATTACTACTACATTTCCTCTTCCACGATAAATACCATGTTGTCCCGTCTTCCTCTCACCATTGTCGTTAAAGACTTTTGCCCGGATCTTATCATGTTCCTCAAACTCAAACGTCTAGAGGTAAGGGGGTATCAGAAGCCAACTGGTCACCTAGCACTAGACTAGCCGGTCCTAGCTACACATGCGCGAAGGCTCATGAGATCGACCTTCCAACATGCTGAATCCTGACTAGGGAAATGTAGGTACCATCTTACTCTTCTCCGCGCTACTTTGACGTATCGTCCTCCCTAGCTTCTCGTCTTCCTCCTAGCGCGTTGTCACGTGTGCCGTCTCCGGACGTCACACGCTTAGAGTTGGTCTCCTGCATCTCATTTCTACCATGCAATAGCGGCATACCTGTACCCTTTGCCGTCAAAGAACCATGGTGAGTAGTTGATACCGCCATGCCCCTATCCGTAAAGATCACCGTGTCTACGCTGCTTGCAGAAGACCGAGAGTCCCAACTTTTCGCATAATTATCTTCTGCGTGCTGGGAAACCCTTTTCTCATACTGCCATGGCTCGGTGCCGCTGCCTCCATCCTTTCCGAGGACCGTAGTCTGCGTCGCTTCGCTGCTGTACCTATCACCTGTGGAGGTTATAAATGCGTCGTCTCCGGGTACAAAGGAGAAGCCTGACAGGCTTCTCGAGTGACTAGAGTCTAGGTCGTGAGTGGCCGTCCCTTTGCCAACTTGGCCTGAGCTATGTTCGCTGGGAGGTCTGGTTCCGTCCCTAGAAGGTGGCCGGACGTTCTTACTGTCGTTGTTAGGCGCCCCTTCGCAGTCAAGAAGATTTTCTAATATATGTCGGCTAGGCTGTATTCTCCGTGTCATAGACTCTCCTCGCTTAAGCTCGACTTTGTCGCCGGTATCTGATGCATGACAAATATCGTCCAAGAAGAGTGGCCGCGTCTCTATGTCGCGCGCCGAGCCCGTGGACGAGTTTGCTTCCTTTTTCGCCGGCAATATATCTCCGCTCGGCTTTGGGGTTACGATCCTCAAGTGTCGTGGGCGCCGGACTCCTAGACGGGGGTTGCTAAGATCTGAGGCAACATCCTGTCGCCGTATCTTCTCGCTTACGAGAAAATCATTGTCGTCGTCCAGACGGTTCGACAGAGCATCTTGGCATAGACCATTAGTATCTACGCATACAACATATTACAAACTGGGAGGTGAGCTACGCACCTTTGCTCTTTTGTAGTCCATGTTGCTTAAGTGAACTGCCACCCAGCGTCACACTCGTAGGTCTGGGTCTAGATTCGCGCGTGTTCATCCCGCATGTCGTGCCCAAAGGTGTCTCTAGAAAGCATTGTGTAAGCAATAATTGCTAAATGAGCGCTCTCAACGCGGCGAGGGAAGAGACCTGCCATGGGTTGTTGTGCCTATACTTATCCGCTTTAGTTCGGAGACGAACTGTTTTGCCTGGGGCCCGCTCCTGTCAACGACGCTGTTCGTCCTTGCCAGCGTTACTGCTTCTAGCCCATCGCTTGACGCCCTCGAGAGCAGCACCTCAAGTCTCTTGATTTCGGCTTTGTACTGGGCTTCGCGCTCTAGCCATTCCTCAGCCACCGACTTGAAATGTTCTAGATGCTTCTCGAGCGACTGCTCTGCTTCGGCGCGGGTAGCATGGACAGCCCGAACCCGCTCCTGGGCGTCAGCGAACCCTTCAATCAGGTGTAGAATATATGAATTGTATCGAACAGGGACCGGCTCTAGTACACCGTGGGTCATAAGTTCGACCTGAAGCGCCTCGACCATCTGGTCAAGCGATGGGTTGTACCAAATCCTGTCCTGGTCGCGAACGAGCAAACTGGCGTCGCTGTTACCAGTCAGGGGCTCGGGGGACGAAGAAGCGCGAGTATTTAGGCTCAAGTGGCTGGGCTTTCGAGGCGGACCGCGATCGGAAGGCCTTGGAGATATGGGCGTGGAGGGTGTACGTGGACGCTGGCCAACACGTAACCATGTGAAGTCGGCCATGTCGTAGACGTAGAGTTATAGTGATGATGCTGGCGCCCTGGAGTATTCGCATCGGGTAAGGAGCGATAGTATAAAGGCGCGCTGCTGGTATGTTTTTGGAACTGCGGCGAGCTCGAGGTGGAGTAAGGAGGGTGGTAGAAAAAATGAGACTAAGATATCTCGAGGTCAATGGGCGAAAAGCTGGAGGTTTGGTAATTTGGTTAATGTGGTTGACGAAGAGATGTCACGGTCGGTCGGTCTCGAGAAGATACATACATTGTACAGACAATGTACAGACAATGTACGTATTATGTATGTAGATGTACAAAGCACATAAGACGTACACAAGCCTTGGGGGAGTAACGCGTGAAGGGGAAGGGGAAAGGGAAGGGGAAGGAGGGAGGGGGGACGACGATGGAGGCAGGAGCTAGGCGTGAGGTGGAAGGTGGAAGGTGGAAGGTGGGAGGCGTGAGGCCTACTGGCAGTCCTGGAAACCTACGTTGGTTACTCACCTACCGCCTTCCACTTGCCCAAGCATTTTCATCTTATTTCACCTCGTCGTAAGTCTGAATAAATATCTTCCTACCTAGGTAGATATAGCATACGATACGACGGGGAAAACAAACAAACAAACATAAACTCGGACGAATCCTGCTGAAGGGAATAACGCAAAATGCCTATTTTTAATTCTGAAAAGATTTCATATAAAGACACTCGCGAGATGACACCAGATGCCTGGGATCACACGACATCAACATCAACGGACGGTGCATATTTTGCATCGCTAAAGCTGTCGCTAAGGCTGTCGCTAAGGCTGTCGCTAAGGCTATCGCTATACTCATCGTGAGAAAGCCCCCTAAACCATTAATCAAATAGGTCTCCAGCCCTCCGCCGTTGTCTCGACCTGCCTTCGAGTCCATCTGCGAACAGCTCCTTTCTGGAGTTGGCACCAAGCTTGTCGGGAAATAATTCCTTCGCCGACTTGCCAGCACTGCCCTTGATCGCGAACCCCTGACCAGCGTTCTTCTGGCTCGCCGTGCCACGAATGTTGAAACCCGAACCCGTCGTATCCCCCACGCCGGTTATTCTGTCTGCCAGTTTACCTTTTCCTGGAACCGTGATTCGGTCCTCGAGTTTCCGTCCACTCGACGCCGGTACGTCGCTGCTCTCATCCATCAGAGGGAGCATTATGCCCTTAGCTAACAAAGTCGCCGTGTCCTCCACATCGTCCCCAAGACGTCCTGATCCAGCACTGGATTGATCTGGGAAGAGCTCCCGAGTCTGCTTCCCATGAGACAAGCGGCTCTTGATGGCGCGTGCCCTGTCGCGGTTTCGAGCTCCTGCCGCGCCGTTTGGAATCTCATCCATCATCCGATCGCCATCTCGATCGCGAGTGGGAGAAGCTGATCTGTCCCGCCGAGACCCGTTCCTGCTAGTCGAGCCGCTAGGAAACAGCTCTTTGCCCCGATTCTCATTTCGGTAAGACGAACTCCCTGCTTGCCTGTCCCCATCGGTGTCTGGCGTATATGATCGCCTGCGACGAGGCCGTGCCTGCAACGCGCGGCTAGACAACGTGGCCTGGTCGTCGTCATACATGCTAGCGTCGAATTGGTCTACGGTATCATCATACCCGGGATCCCGAGCCCGCCGGCGACTGATGCCATCACCGTCTCTTTCGCGATACCTCCGGGGATCGCGCCGCCGCCGCTCTTCCGGGTCATATTCGGGGTTGAGAAGGTAGAAGCGGCTTCTCGATGCGGCGCCTGCTTGCTTTTTGTCGGTCGCCACAGCTAGACGAATCTGGAGCGAGACTTCCGGCCGCTTGGAGAAGGTTTTGGCAGGGACGAGTTTTCGCAGGGGAAGGTGAGCAACGTCTTGGACGTCCTCGAGCACCAGAGAACCGAGAGCCCGGGCAGCCGCCGCAGCTGAACTGAATAGTAGGTTGGCTGAGGAATCGTCTATCCACTCTATTCTATCTATTGGGTCTTCGGAATAGTGTTCAGCGACGTAGGCTTTGACTTCGTCGGGATTCATGACGTCGAGGCCTCTGACATGGAGTTTGGTGGGTACTGGAGTGTTTTCATCCTCCTCAACTAAGTCATCTATCTCGCCAGGAGAACGGTCACGCTAGCGGTATAAGCATTAGTATAAACCAGATTCGCTGTGTATAGACAAAGGAAGTTAGGCCTCACATGCGTGTCTCGCGGCTCAGGGTCGGGAATTATGGGCTCGTCGGGAACAAGGTCCACATCCACGTCCATCTCGACGTCGAGATCCATGGTGTCCATTGTATCTGACGCCAATCAGTGAATACGCGCCTGTATCGACCAGAAAAGGAACAAGCCAAGGGCTCGGAATCGGGTTGTCTTCAATATTGTCTACTGGTTGGTGGATTGGTGGGTGGATTGGGACGAGCGACGAGGTAGATTATTGTTGCGGCGCAAAAGTCGTAAAAAGGTCGAGCCTAGCTAAAAATTGCTTGCCGGTAAAAATACGTAGGTAATCGATGTAGAAACGATAATACTAGGTACTTTTGCCTAAGCATACATAGCTGTACGTAGGTGTAAGGTGTAAGGTGTATGCTATATGCTAGCTACCACATACGTATGTAGCTACTCGCCGGGATTTTAAATATCCCGACGTTTAACCGGTGATAAGCACCTCACATTGGGGATATTGAATTGGAAAATTTACTTTGATTTAGAAAATTTTTAATACTTTATTTTGCTTATAAAATATATTTAATTTAAAGTAGCACTTGATAAATTTAAAATTTTAATACTTACATAATTGGTGGCTGTATAAATGCTTAAGTGCATGTTGATGCCGAAATATTGTATATTACACCCATACTAAAAGTTTTTTAAATTAAAGTGAATTTTCTAATTTAATGTCCCTGATGTGAGGTGCTTATTACTGGTTAAACGTTAAGATATTTGGAATCCCGGCGAGTAAGTGAATGGATTGTTTTTCTTGTGACGGGAGGCTGAAGCCGTTAAGTACTTAAGTACATGTATGTAGGTACTAACCCCACCTCCCCCATGCATACACGGATGTACCCTCATTTGTAGCTGTAGCTTCTTAGGTGGGTCTTTCAGCACATCAAATCCTAGCCCCGTCCGTAAAATACCTTATGTACCTTACTATGTACTTTCCAAGCCCAACTACAACATATATATATATATATATAGATATACACTTATATTTATGAGTTATGTATGCCTACACAAGTATACAGTAAACCTTACCTATCTACGGTGTTATATATACACAAACGTATATGCGTAGGCATACCCATAGTGTAGGTGGTGGCTTGTTATCTCGATACGTCGATATACATATGCATCGCATGGCATCCCTTACAGTCACCGCATAGATGTAGATGTCTGCCACCTATAAGCTACTCTGGATAGTATCATCCCACGAATTCGAAAGTGAGATATTTTCGTACTAGAATAAAAGGTAAAGTTGCCTTCGATTCCCCCCGGACCAAGCCCTCAAAGCCTGCTTACGAGGGACCACCCGATGATAGATACACTAAGAAACCCAACTACATCGAATATATGTGTATACAACGTGCATATACACTGTATAGGAGGTAAGTATGTGGTGAAACCGGGCAAACTGCCTCGCTTCTTGTGGCTTGGGCGAGCTTGTTTTTGAACCACCAGACGTGGTCACTCTGACATTCTTGATCGTTGCTGTTCGATTTCCGTCTTTCTACCCGACCGAATCATTTCGCCGCCCATCTACTTCGCAATCCCTCCGAATAGGTGTAAGTATTTGAGCTTCGTAACCCGTCTCTCGAAATCCACCCCGACCTCATCCCTCATCATGCCCTGAACATATTTATAATCGTCTTTGGTCACTCAGTAGCCTTCTCAAAAAAAAAAAAAATAGCCACCCAATTACCTAGGCAGTTAAGCAAGGTGCATGTGCCCGGCTAGAAGACATACGCCACCCTTGGCCGCTTGCGAAAGAGAGACAGCGACAAGGTGGGAATTGGGAGTCAACCTGGTCAGAACCTGTATATCTTCCTTTCCGCTATCTCGTTGCGCCCTGCTCCAAAGTCACAAATAAACAAAAAAGAAAGGACAAAAGAAAAGAAAAGAAAAGGGTAAAGGGAGAAAACGAAAACGCCCTCCCAATGTCTATCCGCACTTCGTCGTGCTCTATATATTGGTATATCCAAACGTCAAATCTAAACCGTCTCCACTCTTCTACGAAGTTCCATAGGTGGCTGAATGCAACTTGTTCGTGGCAGCTTCTGTCGTGAGCCGTCGCTCCCTTCGTTTCCCGCCGCCGAGCTTAAGCCGGGCGCCCGCGACATCTCTGATGCTGGCCGTTTCAGGGTCGGTAGAGGCGGCACAATCTCACCTGCCGTCCGCCGATCTTCCATCTCATCGCCGTAGTCGTCAAAGTTGTCATTCGGGTCGAGCAGTGGATCGAAGGTCCAGCACTCTTCGAGGCCGTCTAGATAGCACGGCGATCGCCTGAGAAATTGCCACGAGAACGTGTCTGACAGCATGGCGATGTACAAAGACTCTACCTTGCCGTTCGGACAGCAAACGGCACAGTATTTGCGCAAGAAGTGGAGGTCATAATCCCCCGTCACCAGGGACGGCTCTAGGGGCCGAAGCATCGGGAGACCTTGCAACGTGGTGGCGTCACACAGCCGGGCCTGTAGCGGAACCCAGTCCCTTCCTCGGAGGAGACTACCGAAAGCCTTAGATACAGCCCTCACGAAAGACTCGGCATCCGTCCCGTTGACAGCTATCATTTGGTGGCACCCGCGAGACAGGCATCGCTTATACGCATTTGTGTCCTTCTCGAAAGGGAAGGGTTGCGATGCTGTTGGGAGCAGCGACACGTGCACCGTCCACGATCCTGTTATCTCGGGCGGGTTGCCTTCCATGACTCCCCAGCGCGAGTCCGAGACTATATTCGATGCGGGATGCGCCGCAGGACTATGGCTGAAGTTGTCTGACGGGGAGCATTGCTGTGTTACAGCCCGGGTCGAGTTTTTTGACGCCTCCGAGCCTGACGTCGACCTTCGCCTACGCCTCCGGAAAGGGATGCGGGGGCTAGCCTGGTCCTCGAGCGCATCTATACGCTCCTCCAGCACCATGGATGCTTCGTCGAACTCCATGAGCCTGTCACCGAGCCCTTGCAGGGTGTCGTCGTGGCCGTCCAATCGCTCGTCCAACATAAGAAGGCGATCTTCGTGTCCGGCCTGTCCTTTCTCGAGCTGGGCGACAGACTGCCACATCCGATCCACATTTCTGTAGCAGCCCTTCATCTCTTGATTCGTCTCGTCCCTGTTCTTCTCAACTTGCTCTTCCAGGTCCCCCAGGCGCCGAACCACGCTACCTAGTGCGCTACCGAGTCCCCTTTCATTCTCCTGGTCTAGCTGCTCTTCGAGCAGCTTGATGCGCCGTCGAAGCAGGTCAACTTCGTTCTTGTCTGGAGGCGGTTCAGCAGACTTGATGTGGTAGCATGAAAGGTGACCACAGTCACAAGTGACGCCTGGGAGGGCCCGGTTGATAGTGAAGCCGACACAGGCGCAGCGCTGCCCTTTGATTTCAGGGTTTAGTAGAATATAACGGCATTGGCCGCTGGGGAACTGATTCTCGTCGACGTGTTGTGTCGAGACCACAGGCTCAGCCCGCGGGGAGTGTGAAGAGGGTACAGACATATCCGCTGTTTTAATGGTCGAGATGCAAATCTAAGGCCAAGCGGCGCCTTTGAATATGAGGCCTTGCCCCGAGGCCGCCCAGGAGTAGTAGCTCAGCGCTATGTTGTTTGTACGAGCAGCAAAACACCTCGAGGTTAATTAATACTATCGGATGCACCACACGAAATACAGGAGCTGGTCGGAGGGGTTTATTTGGTCCATGGAACGACTTGTGAGGCACCCATACGCCAAAATCGTAAATGTAGGGGGAGGGTTCTGCTCACGGCCGTGGGGGGGACGCGCCTCGAATTGTGGCTCGCTCAGAAAAAAGAAAAAGAAAAAAAATGAAGGCGTCAAGAAGGGAAGCGGGTGGGATCCTAAGATGATATAATAATAAAGGATACGACTTGGTGGTATGCTGGGAGACGAGACCGGGTCCCACAATCCGTTATCAAGCTACCCACGGGCGCTCGAGGTTAAGAAGCCGGTAAGTGGCCAGTGGAGGCTGATGTAAGTAGGGTGAGTCTCCTCGAGCAACGAACGGGTGTCGTTCTGGTACGTAGTGGCGAGCACGGGTGGACTGAGGGCGATGGCAGATAACAAGTATAGGATACCTAGATATGTATTGGACCACCGGGGAAGGAGATGGGACCAGATTGGATAATAAGAGGGATGCAAGAGAAGAGAAAAAAAGATAGAGGGAGTACTTGAACCAACTGACGAATGTTCAAAAATGCGTGGACGGATGTGTTCGAACGGGATCCGCTGCAGATAAACCGATAGCCTAGGGTCGAGATATCAGATAATACCGGGCAAGGATTGCGAGAGTCCGGCACAGTTCGGATCGCCAGCCCTCCTTCTTCCTCACCACTACTAGGTACTACTGCTACGTAGGTATTATTATTTATTATTATTATATGGGGGGCCTTGCTGCGGGCAAGATTATCATGAGCCTGGCATAAAAACAGAATCGCTTGCTGCTGATCAGTGATATCTTGTAGAAGCCGAGTAGGCCCGAATCGGAAGACAAAAGTATTTGCGTTGGCTTTGGGATATTGAATGAGGGAAGAGACCACCACATACATTACATAGGGGGGGTGGGAAGCGAAGGAGGGAGGAGAGAGCCAAGGACGGGGGGAGTGGGTGATAGGAGGTGTCGAGACAGCGACGAAGAGGGTAGTCGATTTCACATGTGCTGGGGAAGAGGACGAAGGGGTTCGAGGGGGTCCAAAAGGTTGCGGTAGGTAATGCAAAATTGGAACGCCCTCGACTTCGAGGTGACCCGCATATCCTTTGCTGCGACTCTAATCAATTATCAGAGATTTGATCAGAATCCCTGTAGAGAGGCTAACGTTGGGGATTTTTCTTCTTCTTTCCTCTTTCTTCTTATTTGACCTATTCTTTCATCTTACATGGGTACATAGTACAGCGGGTGAGAATGGGTGAGAATGGAAGCCGTGTTAGAATGTTAGAAAGCCATAGAGCCATAAAGCCACATGGATTTGCCGCAGACTTACTTTGGTACCGTAGTAGGTCGAACGGGGGGGCGGGATGGAGACTGGGAAGAACTAGAAGGGAGACGATGCTTTGACATGCATTTCCCTTGAGTATGTGTGGGGGGTCCTTTGGGTCCCCTTGGGCAAAAGTGTGGGAGTGTGGGCAGGACAGGTGGGCGATGTGGGCGATTATGGGCGATTATGGGAGCTGGAGGCCGATAAGGGACACGGGAGACGAGACCATATGGACAATTATCATTGGACCGGCTGTTCCCATGGACATTTTCCACCCCACCCTCCCTAGAATAGCAGAATAACAGAATAGCAGAATATGTAGGCGACCCAGGTAGGTACCTAACTTGCACCATGAATGGTATATCCAAAATGTAACCGTAACCCATGCCTTGCTACATGGCTTGACAGCCAGATAGCTTAAGCACTCAATGTCGTCTTACTACATGGTAGCACGCTGTAGGAGCCCGGAGCCAGAACCAGAGCCAGGACTGGGACTGGGACTGGAACTGGGACCAGGACTAGAAATACCTAGTACCTAAAGGATGTATGTGTAGAATTACCCAGAAACATAATAGACTGCCCGTAAAGGGCATAAAAATGAGAAGTGATGAAACTGACCGGTGAGTGATTATCCTGGCTCCTACTACTTTAATATCGATACGTTTACACGTACATATACACAGGCACAGACACGGACAATAGTCTGATATATATATATATATATAGATAGATAGATAGTCCAGTGACTCCAGTAACTCGAGTTCCTACACGAAATCTTTCATCGGCCGGCCTTGTGCTTGTCGTTGACTTGTTCGCGTTATTATAGCATATAGCATATACTTCGTACATTAACCTGTAAATAAACCGACCTAAGCAGCCGACCCAGGCGACAGTTACACCCCAGCTGCCCAGCCCGTGAGCGAGATACATATGCAGGTGTAGGCAGGTCAGAGAGATTCGGGAGACATGCCAAACGACGGGGGGGTTCAGTCAGTGTCAGCAATCTCGCAAACCGAACGTCAGCATCAATAACCCGCGCGCAATACACAATACACAATACACAATACACAATATGCAGTACGCAGTACGCAATACTCCAAACAGAGGGATATATGGTCCGAGTCATTAGGCGCGATGCATCGTCGGGTACACGTATGTGTACATTAAACGGTATCGGGTCCAGCGTCCGTAGGCCATCAAGCTTCGGTATAATACAAAGGGTACGATTTTGGGGGGGGGGGGGGGGGGGGGGGGGAGGGGGGAGGGGTGAGGATCCTTAAATGATGCAATAAATAGACTAATTCGTCGAATCCGTTGCGTA
Organism: Hypoxylon rubiginosum; assembly: GCA_902806565.1. Taxonomy (NCBI): domain Eukaryota; kingdom Fungi; phylum Ascomycota; class Sordariomycetes; order Xylariales; family Hypoxylaceae; genus Hypoxylon; species Hypoxylon rubiginosum. Next base: position 50,787 of record CADCXA010000008.1, read on the forward strand.
AGAATGTCTCAATGTCGTTCCAAATGTAGGTAGGTAAGTAACCGTACTCTAGCTACATGCGGGTGTAGATCGAGGTTGAGAGTCCGGGTCCCCTTATACCCCTATAACCCCTAGTCCCTAGTTTGACCCCTACATAGTACATACATATGTACATGTAGCTTTGACCCATAGCCCATACACCCAGATATCCTGATACCTGATACCACAACTGAGCAAATATGTCGATGGAGCTGGGGGCTGGGGGCTGGCAGGCTGGGGGGATGAGATAGATAGGTATGATATATATACATGTGTATGCATGGACATATGTATGTAGCATGTATGCACGTATGATTGCGCATACCTACCTGTGTAATACACAAAACCCGTGGGCAACCTCACATTGCGTGCGCAGCGGTTATCAAAACCGTGCTCGAGACAACCCCCACGCTCGTTGCTCCGCTCATTGCTCATTGCTCATTGCTCATTGCTCATTGCTCGTTGCTCGTTGCTCGTTGCTCGTTGTCCGTCACCCGTCGCCCGTCGAACTATGTAGATAAGTCGGACAAGTCTGACAACTATTCATCCATATCTCTCTACTAAATAAAGTCCTCGACTACCTACCTCTCACTATATTATCTCATGCCGTCCCACCATCAAGCTAACGGGTGTTTATATCAACTGTCCGACGCGTATGCACCTCGACCTTCTCAGCCTTCTTCTAACGCCCCAGACAAAAGCAAGTCTAGCGAGGCACGTGCTTACATACATAGGAGGCAGTCACTTCAACCGTTCTCCTAACTCAGACTTTGATAGAGCTACACCTGGTAAAGTATATGACAATAAGGTATCGCTAGCTTTACTGCTGCAAAGCTCGCAAGACCTCGTTTGTAACAACTACTTCGCCACGATCACACCCGTCTCTCCTTTCTTCTAATAAAGTAAAGTTATTGTACTCACTCTGTTTGCCGTCGTGGATAAGCGGATAAGCGGAAGACTGGAATAGTTGCAGTTATCCACTCCGAATATGGCGGTGGCGATAGCACGATAACCCTTAGTCGGCTATAAAGCCTACAGTAGTGCTCGTTACAATTGGACATGTTACGGATTGAAGCGTTGCACGTACGGTATGCGAAAGGGTAATGCACTGACAGCGCAAGTCTTCGGGCACTCATGAATCTCCTGTCATGGACCAAAAAAGGGAGGTCGGATGAATCCAAGTATGTACCTACTTATTTATCTACCAACATAGGTACACGTATATATATATATATATATGTAAATAGGTAGGTATATACATACCTTATACTAGGTTTTAATAAACGAAGCCTTCGTCATCTATTAAAGATTTTAAGAAATTTGGATGGAAAATACGGACTCACCAACTCTAGCTTTATCGATAACATATCGTGAGATTGTAGAGTTTTTTTTCTCTTGGGGGTTTTTCCTTTCGCACACAATTCAGATAGGAATAGATTAGGCCCGTACCTGACCTAAGGTATGTACCTAACCTGCTAACCTGACGTAGCAAACTTGAAACCCCACCAAAAACCCACCGACCTCTTTAACATCCCGCATTCACATTCGTAAACCATATACCTATACCATATACCATATACCATATACATACCTACCTAGGTACGTCCCACGTCCTACGTCCTACATCCTATATGCATGTACCTGGTAGATAGACAATTCATGACCGCACCTGCGGCAGCCTCTAGGTAGTATCCTCCCCGTCTCTCATCTTCTCGGGTAGCTCGGAGACTTGAGGACTTAAAAAAGATATAACACCTTTGACCGTGGTTATGGCGCATCCCGCGGCTACACTCACGTCGCTCTTGCGGGCCTCGACCATACAAGACCACGACGAAATATTGAAGGCTGCCAATGCGGCTATCAAAGCTTCCAAGACAGACATAGATGCCCAGCGAACTCGTGTTGTTGCCCTCCTAAAGCTCGATCGCTTCGACGATGCCCTACGAGCCATAGCCGAAGGCGGGGATGTTTTGGAGAAGGAATGCGTCTTCGAAAAGTCTTATGCGCTCTACAAGTCTGGCCAGCTGGAAGACGCCGACAGAACCCTCGAGACAGCCGAGACCCCTTTCAAATCGACCCGAGCCTTTCGCCACCTCGCCGCTCAGATTGCTTACCGAGCTGAAAAGTTCCCAGATGCCGCAGATACCTACCGTCACCTCTCCCAGGCTTCCGGCGGGTTGCCTGGGGAGGAAAATGACCTGAATATCAATCTTCTAGCTACAAGGGCCCAGTTGGAGTGGAATGGTCTCAGCAACATACTGGACGAGCAAGAGAGGCAACCGTCGCGTGATCATCTTGAAGCTTTCGAGACCGCATACAATGCCGCGTGCACTTGCATCGCACGAGGCGATCTTAGTCGCGCCTCTGTTTTTCTGAAGCGTGCGCGGGATCTATGCGAAGCTAGCGAGGACTTGTCCGCCGACGAGAAGAAGACCGAACTACTACCCATCGTGGTCCAACACGCCTACGTTCTTGCGAGACTAGGGAAAGGAGCCGAGGCTGCGGCCTTGCATAAGTCCATTGTGATATCCGAGTAAGTAAGGCCTCGACCACCACCACCAACGTATATTCTAACTTTCAGCAGTATCTCGGAAGCGCCGACGAGGGCGGTTGCGCATAATAACGACGTGGCGATTGATGTTGCGGAGAGAAACCCTTACCTCACACAACGCATCATCGAGTCTGTCACGGCGCTTTCTGGTAGCGATAAGCTCTTCGAGTGCCAGGCGTCTATACTGAGACGTAACCGCTATGCTTTGGACCTACAAGTGCAGAAGTTCGAGGGCGTTGAATCCTCCACCTCCAAACTAATCTTAGAAAGCCCATCTCCCACGGCGTCGGCAGAAATTGCAGGTCTTGGAGTGATCAGCGCTGCTGCCCATGCTCGCATGCAGACTGGCTCAAAGGCTCTGAAGGAGATATTGTCCCTTCTCGAGAAACGACCCACAGACATTGGTCTACTGTTGACTATCATTCAACTCTATGTGCAGATGAAAAACCCTGGGCCTGCCCTAAGTCTTCTAGATGCGTTCCTCAAACGCCTCGAAACGGCATCGACTCCTGATCACGAGGATGTGCGGTTTGCACCAGGTCTTGTAGCTGTAGCTGTATCGTTGTGTCGACTTCAAGGACGGCAAAACTCCATCCGCGCCGAATTGGCAAAAGCCTCTAGGCATTGGCGTGCCAAACCCGAAGAGTCGGCCGCATCGCTTCTACGAGAGGCCGGCGTAGAACTTCTTAGGTCTTCTAATGTCGAGGATATCGCTTCGGCAGGAGAAACATTTGAGGACCTGGTAGCGAAGTCTGACAAGGATGCGGTCGCCGTCGCAGGGCTCGTGGCGTCATTCGCGAACAACGATTATGCTAAAGTCGAGCCGTATCTGCAGAGCCTCACGCCTGTCGAGAGACTTACTGCCGGGGCCGATATCCGAGGGTTAGTCGACGCAGGTGTCGCTTCTATCCCGAGTTCTGCTCCGTTAAGCAAGAAGAGACCGGCAGACGGAGAGGCGGAAAAGGCTGCGAAACGTCGTCGGAAGAAGCGGCTGCCCAAGAACTACGAGGAGGGTAAGCAGCCCGATCCAGAACGGTGGCTCCCTCTACGCGATCGTAGCACGTACCGGCCAAAAGGGAAGAAGGGCAAGAAGCGAGCCCAGGAAATCACACAGGGTGGTATCGTCAAAGAAGAAGAAACGCTAGAATTGGTGGGCGGCGCTGGTGCCGTGAAGGTGGAGAAGGCGTCTGGCGTACAGGGAGGAAAGAAGAAAAAGAAGGGTAAGAAATAAAAAGGGGGAAGTAGCGATAAACGAGACGGGAGAAGAGAAGAAGAGTAGACAAAACCCCCACCATTGACGGCCATGACTAAACAATACATATGTTGGCGTACGCCGGTCTGGGCCCTGGTCTTAGTCTTAAGAGGGCATTTCGGCATGCGTCTCATCTGGGCATGAGACCAGCACCAATATTGCAAGCTGGTTTTGAACCATCGGGCGACCATAGTATAGCTAGCTACACGGGACCCATTAAGCTGAATTTGGAGTAGACATAAATGTATATACAACACTACCAAGACGCTCACAGCCCCCTCGAGAAACTTCTTACTGCATGTGGTGAAGTATCTCTTACCAAGAAAGCTTTTTCTTGCTCGTCCCTTTTTACCCCTTTTTACGTGTTGTTTTCTTCTTCTCTTAGCCTCCCGTCTTTACCAGTACACATTATGTCATCTCCTTTTGAATTGCAGCACAATCCGAGTATCATTCCTAGTTTGCCTACCGTCTTACAAAACGCCTAACGCAATGGTAGTTACAAATCCCTTTCTCTCAAAACTGGAGCAATCGCTCGCTATAACATGGTTGATCTTTTTACCAGCGTCCGCGGGACAGCTATGCACTGACTGCCTGAATAACGGGGCTGGGTAGCCGCTCTATCTCCTGGGCCGCCTCCTCATCACTTTCCTCTCCCCCATCCGACGTTTTCTGTAGGGCAGGGGAGCTAGGGGGTTCCGGCGTATAAAATCGCGTCTGCTTCGGCGGATCCACCCCTAGAGTCTCATCTTCATCATCTAGAGGCGGTAGAGGTGATCTTCGGCCGTCCGAGAAGCTGACTGCCGCATCGCTATCCTCGTCGGATGGAACTGTCAAGCCACCTGTTGCGAGGCGGTGTGTCCGCGATGATGAATATTTCCGATGTAGCTCACGGAAAGACCGAGCCGTCGCTGTGCTTGCGCTAGCACCTGATCCTCGCCGGTTGATCCGCTCCGTGGGGTCGGCAAGGACCGAGTGAAAATCATCGTCGGCGCTGGCAGGAGAACCGAAGACGTGATCGTCACCCTGGTACGACTGTTTGCGCTGTCTTATTCGCTCGTCGTTGGACATGTTTTGAAGCTCGCTACCGAAATTGACCACAGATGCCTTCTTACCGTGTACGGTGAAGCTACCGGTCCCGCGGTATAGTACCTCATTATTATCACGGACTGTCTCGTCCGACATCCCGCCACTAGATGCCGAGTCTTTACCTTTCCGACTGCGGTGGTGTGACAAGTGGCCCGCGCCATCTCTGAGTGTTCGTTGAAGGCTGCGGCGCATCTTGCTTCGATCGAGTCCATCCTTGTCCGATCCAGGGATACTCCCGCGCTTAGGTCGATCGGGGCTATCGTCGTGAGTCTTGCCCGAAGAATTGCGTTTATGGCTTGACGTGCGAACAGCCCCCATCTCCAAGAGTCCAGCCTGCTCGAGAACTTGCCGCTCGCCCTCATCGTCCTCAGCCTGCTCGTCAATGGCATCCTTGTCCTTCCCAGCCGGAGGGCTCGACGTCAACCGTGGCGGTGTAGACGTAGCAACGAGCTTAGCCGAGGAAGCGGCGCTGGACACCGATGTTTTCCTGAGGCCAAGATGGTCAGGACCGTGGGGAGGCATGTCTCTTGAAGGCTGGCCATTGTGGAATGACGGGTCGGTAGCGCTAGTTGGGGGGGTTTGGAAGTCTTCCACCTCAGGCGAGTCTCCATCCATTTGCTTCACAAACTCGGATGCTTGAGCTAGTGATAATGGTGCGGGGGCTCGCGGACTTTGTTGCGTCTTCTGAGAGCTGGCTCTCGAGTCTTTATGTGCCAGAGACGGCCCCTCGGTGACTGTACTGACATCGGCTGCTTCCTCCGCTACGCTGCTACCGATTTCCTTCTCTTCCTCGAGATCTAATTCAAGAATGTCACGGTGGCATTTTAATCTCCAGATTTCGGTCCTCGACCACTTCAACTGGGCAATAATTTTGGCGGCGCCTCCTCGAACCTGGTCCCGAGTCTTGTCCTGAATTGGTGCTAATATTAAGAGGTGCCTGGCATTTCTCAGCTGCGTGTCGAGGAGCTTCTGTGCAGACTGAAGCTTCTCATCCGCCTCGTCGATCTTCTTTCGTATTATTTCACGACGAGCAACAAGGATGTCTCGAGCCATCTGCTGATCGATACCGGCTCTGTTGATGCTAACTTCCCCGCTGGGTGTTTGCACTAGCTGGGTTGCATCGGTACTGTCTAATCTCCTGATCGCACGTCGACTTTGACCTTCGTAATTACCGCCGACGACTCCCCGCATTCGAACGCCCGATGTCCTGAATGCGGCAGCGTAGTTTAACTTGGCCAGCCAGTCGTTTCGGTCTTCCTCACTCTGGGCGAGCAGCACCTCCTCTAGCCCGCCATGCCTGACGTATACAAAGGCGTTCTTGTGCTTTTTGTAATTAGTGTCCCAGAGAGCGACTGCGCCCTGGGTTGACATGAGAGCGTCGGGCTTGAACTGCTCAAGAGGTGGGTTGAAGATGAGCGGGATCCCATCATGCCCCGATTTGATATGTGTCTCGTACTGATGTATTAAATTCTTGACCCATGCCGTATTGCGAAAGAAGTACAGCTGGGCTCCCGTGAGGACAGCACCCCATTCCTGCCACGGCGAACGCGTCTTCTTCTTCTTGGTATCCTTGCGCCATAACAGCCCGACTTTGGTAACCTTGATATCCACAATGCCCGGGTGGGCTTCTTGAGGGTTATTGGCCGTCTTCTCCGTCATAAAAGCGTCCGGGCGGGATCGCGCTGATACAATTTGCAGCACACCTGTCTTGAAGAATGTGTTCTGTAATTCTTTCAAGTTCAGAGTTTTAGTGGAACCGATATAGCTATAATGTTCGTCTAGGGGAATCTCGTCCTTCAGTGGTGGCCGAAGTGTATCTAAACGACCGTCTAGAATCAGCGTATAGGGGTCAATGGGATCCTTTGACCTTCGCAGCGTCTCGGGTGCCCCATTAGGAAAAATCGATTTCTTCGACCTTAAACTGCCGGCGCGGTCGCCGTTGAGCGTTAGATCGTCCTCCACGTGGATGAACGGTGTGTAGCTGATATTGTCATAGAAACACTCCAGAATATCATCAAAGATTCCCTCACCGTGGGTGTTCTTTAGGTAATCCGCCTTCTGCATCTTATGCTTGTTGTTTTTGTTGAACACATCCGTGTGCAAAATAAGAAGGGAGAAGGCAATGAAGTAGGCTTGGTCGGGAGTAGAATAGATGCCAGGGTTGCACTCGTGGTAGCGGTTCGCGAACGCTTGCAGGCACCGGTCGATCTGCTGAGTCTCCTTAGGAAGCTCGGCCTCCATCAAGAGCTTCCGAATAGCCATATCCATGGGCTCCTCGAAGAAGCTAAAGGTCCGCATATAGCTTCGCAACACAGCCGCCGTGAAGGAATCGTTCCCCTTGGATAGGGCGCTCGCAATAACACCGCGACTAAGCACTGCCTCTAAGCGTGCTAGGTACTTGGCCGGGGTATCATCTTCTCGACGCTCGGGAAGCACAATAGGCTCCCTATTAATCTGTAACGAGTTGTTCTTTGACGTGTTAGAGCCCGGCGTTGCTGGAGTTAGGCTCCCATGTCGAAAGCTATCGGGGTTTTGTCGCATACGGCTGAGCCCCAAAAGATCACCAAAGCTTTTACGGCCGGTAGAAGATGAGGTTCGCGTGGTTCCTGGATGTTGGCGGTCGTCGACGAAGCTCTCGCCGAGGGAGCTCATCGTCGAAGATCGACCCCTGAGACTCAGATGAAGTCTGGTTGGGGACGACTGTCCAGAGTTGCGAGAGGTAGGTCTAAATAGTGCTGTAGCCGGGGACCCGGAAGGTTTTCCTGTGTAACTCGTCAAATGGGAGGGGGAGGCTAGAGGTGTCGACCCATCGTGCCCTGTGGAAGGGCGGGACGGGTCCGCCGTGACATTAGACGGACGAGAGGAAACCGAGTTGCGCGAGGCGGAAGAGGCTACGCTAGGTAAGGCGGGCGTCTTGGATCGTTGGGGGAGGTGCCCGAGAGGGAAAAGTGGCTCGGGTTGTTTTTGTTTGCGCCGAAGACGGAAGAAGCTGGTGGTGGACTGTTGCGTAGATACGACTTTTTCGCCTAGGCTGCTCTCCGACCTAGAGGATTCCGACAAGCGATCAACAGGGGGGACCAAGGCGGCGTTCTGGTCCCCAGCGTGGGTTTGCGATGCAGGCGTCCCGGGCCTAGAAGGCTCTTCGAATGTTACGGTGTGCTTGCTCGTTGATGACGTTGTCCGTTCATTCACGGTCGCTCTCTTTTCTTCCTTGGCAGCTGAATGCATGACTCTTGGTGGGCGTTCTTGGCCCCCTCTAGGAAGGTCGCTGGACCGGCGCATTCGCAAGGGAATCTTCATACGAGTATGCTTCTTGGGGTGGGAATCCATGTCCATGGTAGGCGCAGTTGTGATGATGGCAGGAGCTGAAGTAAGGAGTCAGGTAAGCGAGAGGATACAGGTGGGAAGCTTTCAAGCCAACGGGGGTTGAGGTTTACAGAAGGGGGAATGGTAATAACCTACGTTGCGGCATAGGTGGCAGCTTTTCAGCTTGCTGCTGCTGCTTCAACCTGGCAGATAATTGGGAATCGGACGCATTACGAAATCTAAGCATGCTAAATCTGCGATGCCTCGGGGATTCGTCCTGGACCGGTGGAGATTCCGGGCGGTCTTCGCTTCCCCTGCCTAGGGATATAGAGGCCGAAGTAGAGGTGGCGACCATATCAACACAAGATTTACTACCCTCATCATTGCCGGCTAGGGGGCCGTCCCTCGTCTCGGCTCCGTCACTCGCGATCATGTCCGGGCTTAGCAGGGCATCTGACTGCGTCTTGCGCGAAAGCAGCTTCGGGGCGACAGGAGCTGGATCGATTAGAATTGTGTGCCGTCTCATATCGGTGTCGCTAGCGTTGACGCCGCGGCGGCGTAAGAAAGGCATTTCGATGTAGGATAGGGCGGGCGTCTTAGAAATGAGACCGGGCTATGCGTCCGACGTGAAATGTTGGTGCATGGGACAGCGGTAGCAGTAGAGATGGCAGTAAAACTACAATATCCGACGATCATCCCATCACGTCAAGAGTTGCAACGGCAGAGACGCATTGTCGTGGTACAGGTTTCGAAGGGGCAAGATGCAAAAGGGCGAGGTGTAAGTTGTAAGTTGCAAGTTGCAAGTTGCACGGTGCAAAGGTGCAAAGTTGCAAAGGTGTGACGACCAGAGCTAGGCGGATGGAGGTCGGGTTTTCCTCCAAAGGGGGCAGGAATTCCTTATCGACGGGGGTTACGATCGCCGAAGCTGTCTGACGTTTTTGCACGTTGAACTGATAAATTAAATCAGCCACGAAAGCGAATGATGAAGACGAAGTCAAAAGACGAAGCCAGTGTCTGTATATGCTACAGTTTTGGTCTTATTAGTCGATTATTTTATGGTCGATGCATTGTATTGGATTAGATTTAGATTGGAGACAAGTTAATCAATCATTGGCATCCCATCGAGATCTAAGGTTTGGGCTGCCGGTAGATAAATAAAATCGTTGCTATTTCTGTTTTCTGTACCTAGGTCAGGTCCAATTTAGGTCAACGTTTTAGAAACCATTCTAGGTACATACATAAATTACGACCCCTTGGGTCCCTTGGGTCCCTTGGGGCAACTTAGGGCCACTTGGAGCATTTCCAGGGAACTTTCCAGGCCCCCTCTTTTCAATCCCCGCCCAGAGCCCCAGCTTCGAACCCGAAACCCAAAATTAGGAATTTATGTATAAAATATTTACATACATATGTAATTATATAAATATTATACATAATCTTTTCTTATTTTTACATACATGTTCATATATATTATATAACATGTATTATTTATTCGTAATATTTCTCTACTTATGGATAATATGTAGGTACTTAATTTTTACATAAAGGTACATATATGCATGTTACACGACATCAGGTATGCACATACGTCCATAATGCAGTTATGTGGATGCCTGGGCTGTCTGGCTGTTCGCCTTACCTCATATTTCACTTCAACCCCCCACTTAACTTCAATCCTCGGATCCCATTAACCAAGGAACGCTCGCTTGAAAATGCTCTAACTTAAAGCTTACGTGTATATGGGACTAAACCGACTAAACCGACTAAACCGTTAGATGGTTAGATCAAGTCTATCTTACATGTAAAAATAACCTTGGAATAGACCAGACCAAGTTCTTTGTACGAGGCCACACTAACCCTCAGAGCTTCGAAGAATTTCAATCTAGCTCTAGCTTGTGTCTAGGCACGATAATTTGACTATTTGTCCTCGTACCTAAAGCTTAGTAGGTGTTTTCTCATTCTCCATGTTTGTCGACGCCACGCCACGCGTACACTAGAGATTTTGGTTACATCCCAGCCAGTTTGTCATGATGGGCTCCCTCTCTCTTCTTCGTCAGTCCTGTATTTTTGTCATCCTCTTAATCCTCGCAGTATCCGTCCCCTCCGACGCTACGGATCTCCCTCGAGCCGCCTCTTCTCAACTCCATAGTACCCGCTCATATTTCAGGCGCCTTCTCGATGTTCCTTTTGCCTGGGCTTCGAGAAGACCAAGAAAGAGTCTAAACGAATGGCTCGATACTCATCCGAAGCTCCTCGAGAGTTTCCAAAGATACGACGACCAGGTCGTCATACGCTTCAATGTCTCCACAAATGCGCATGAGGCAGCCTTAAGAAAGGCCATTGACCAAATGCTGCTCGACGTCTGGGACTTTACCGACAACTACACTGATATACGCATCGACACTCGTCGCATTCGGCCATTGATGGGCATCCTGCCACACACCCTACAAGACAACCATTTCATCCTGATCCCCGACCTAGCTCGCGCCGTCGCCGCCACCTATCCATCGAGAGCCCCCGCCCGCTCCATCGTTCAATCTCACTCGAGCAACCGCGGCATCACCCCTGCGAACAACATCCCCTCGCTCAAGAAACAGGGCGTTGATGATATCTTCTTTAGTGATTACCAGCCACTCTCCGTCATACACACATGGATGAAGCTGCTCGACTCTATGTTCAGGGGCCGAGGCCTCGTTCGAATGACTAGCATCGGACAGTCTGCGGAAGGGCGCGATATACCGGCATTAAGGGTAGGCATACCTAGCGCAGAAACGGGTAGCCCAGGCGGACGTAAGAATACCATTCTTATCACGGGCGGTATTCATGCAAGGGAGTGGATATCCACAACGACGGTAAACTACGTCGCGTGGTCTTTCATTAGGTCGGTTGACGAAGATCCAATGATCGCAAAGATTCTTCAGAACTTTGACATTGTCTTTGTTCCTGTCCTAAACCCAGATGGATACGAGTACACCTGGGAAGTCGATCGTTTGTGGCGCAAGTCGAGGCAACGTACGAAAATGGCGTATTGCCCCGGTTTCGACTTGGATCACGCCTTCAGTTATCAATGGGATTCTATCCAGCATCAGACCGAACCGTGCTCCGAAAGTTACGGTGGTGACCAACCCTTCCAGGCGGTCGAAGCCGCCGAGTTGGCGGAGTGGGCCAGAAACGAGACGGAAAACGGTGTCAGGTTCGTAGGTTACCTAGATCTGCACTCGTATTCTCAGCAGGTCTTGTATCCGTATGCGTACTCCTGCGCCGTTCGTCCACCCAACATGGAAAATCTGCAAGAGGTAGCTATGAACTTGGCAAAGCACATGAGGCTTTCCAACGGGGAAGTTTACACGACTACATCTGCTTGCGAAGGTGCCGTGGCAAGCGAGGTCTCAGCAGATAATACATCAAGTACGCAGAGCCCCCGGGTTGAAGCTGGCGGGGGCTCGGCCATTGACTACATCTTCCATGAGTTTGGAGCCCGCTATAGCTACCAGATTAAGCTACGAGATACGGGTAGCTACGGCTTCTTACTGCCGAGCGAGTACATCATTCCCACTGGTGAAGAATTATATCAAGCCATGAAGTACTTTGGCGATTATCTTCTCGGTAACAATGGACACGAGTCATTGAGCCATCCTATCGTCACGGAGGATCAACCCGAACATATTGATATAGTTGCCGACGAAGAAGCGGACGTTACGGAACTTCGGAGACGACGCCGTAGGAGAGGCATCTAAGGCACATAAGATACGGGATCTTGGATATAATAGTGTATTTTAATTTTGGCCTAGCACATGGAGTTATGGTTTACTTGATTGATAGCATGAAGTATAATTTCGCCTCAAGTCATGATTCGGTTTCTCGGATAGTGTCGCTCGTACCTGAGGTTACAGGGCCATGTCGCACATTTAGAGTGACGAACTAGGTATATATCGAAACGTTGTGGTCTTTGTCTAGATATACATATAACCTAATAAGGATACGGACTACAATCGGTGACTTATATCAAGACATACAATCATACCTACATATAGTATAATTAACATATAATACAGATAAATATGACTTTGTCCATCCTATAAGAAATCTCTTTTTGCTTTTCTACCATCTAAAGCCAACCCTACAAAAGCGCCTCTATGCACTCGGAAGCATCTTGACACTGGCAATGACAGCCATGACCTTCAGAACTGTGTCGGGGATGACGCCCAGGTAACTGCCGGCTAGCCTACCCTTCGGCCCGGACGACGCGTACCCGGCGGCGTACCAAACACGCGCGAAGACCCAACCGGCACCGAGGGCGGCGCTTGCGGTCGGGTAGCGAAGACCAGAGACGAGAAGGGCACCGAGGAAGGGGGTTAGGTTCTCGGTATAGTTGGCGTGCGCTCTCTGGGCGCAATTAAAAGCGTATGCTTTAGGATCCTTCTCGGCCTGCTCCTGGCTCGCATAAGCAATCGGATACTTCAGTCCGCTAGCTTGGCGGGCCTTGACCGTTAGGGCGAAGTGGAATGTGTTGACCAAAAGCGAAGAGACGGCAACGACTAGAACGTAGCTAGAATAGAATATGGCGCAATTAGCTAAGAAACGGGAAGGATTTAAGATCCGTAGATGTGGGCACCCCCGATGGATATGTCGCCAATAGTTGCTAATGGGGTACCAATTGGGTGGGAGAGAAATGGCGTGCTACAAGACGGGAAGTGTTTTGGGACGTATGTTGGTAAATCGTGCATTTGTAGCGTACAACTTGTACAGATCGTGTGTAAGGTGTAGGTGTAGGTGTAGGTGTAGGTATACATGTAGGTGTATAATAGTAGGTAGTACAAATATTCACTTACCCGTATTCGCTTGGTACTTCTATTGCGTAGGACGGCATGATGAAAAGACTTTAAGAGTAGTTGTAATCGTAGTCGTAGTCGTAGTCGTTGAAAAATGGATTCGATCTGTCCGAGGTCATTTTATGTCGAGACTCATAGAATGACTCGAGGTCCTCTTATATACATACCTAAGAGGTTGGATGACGGTGCAATTCCCCCTTAGCTTATTTATGGGCCTCAACACATATTATAATCATACATAGGAGTGTATCATGTAGGTACTAAAAATAATAGCTAAGATTCGCCCAAGCCCCCCGATTGATTCTATCTGAAGCTCTATAAGCTTCCATAGAATATTCTGTCATCTACCTAAGATACCTATTTGGCATCACGGCAAGATCTTCCTTCCGAGGGCCGAGAAATTCGGGAGCCGTTTTATACCGTTAAAAGATAAAAGTCGCCGACCCAGAACTCCAGACACAGGCGACAAGGGGGATATATCGATTATTACATAGAACCTGGTAGGTACGTACGTAACAGAGAATATGATATTATCAGCATACATGCAACTACCAGGCTGGATTTTTTCGGATAAAATAAACCCGGCAACTATGCCATACGAGGTTAAGCGCCCTTTAGGATATTCCGTTTTACGTATCTACGTACATGTACCTCCTCCCTATCGTACATGTATGTATCATCTATATGTACTAACTGTACACGGCTGTTCAATACCAAAATGGCCTTTCAGAAACTGATGCCATACTAGTTGTACACCAGACATACTCTACCTAGGTAGCGCCAATTCTCTAGATTCTCTAGTCTTAGTATCACCTCAAGGAATCACTGCGAACCTCATCCGCGAAGTTGGACAATCCACCGTCTCATACTTCCCAAAGCTGGCCATTCTACTTCAATAGGCCCTGGAAGGGCCCGTGAAGCTTCACCATGAGTTCTCGTAAGCCTTGTCTGCGGAAAGTGGTTTCTACACGGTCCCTATTCCTATTCCTATTCCTATTCCTATTCCTATCCCTATCCCTATCGATCGACCTTTGACACCTTATTAACAAGCCAACTTTGCAGTGAAGCAGTTTATTCGCAACGTGCGTGCAGCGAAGACCATTGCCGACGAACGAGCCGTCATCCAAAAGGAGAGTGCTGCCATCAGGGCCAGTTTCCGTGAAGAGAGCGGAGACCACAACGTGAGGTGCGCATAAAGCAACGCCAAATCCCGCTGGTCCCGTGGCCGTACTGATCGATCCTGACAGGCGCAACAACGTAGCCAAGCTCCTATACCTATTTACTCTTGGAGAGAGAACCCATTTCGGCCAAATAGAATGCATCAAGCTGCTAGCATCCCCGCGCTTTGCTGACAAGCGTCTCGGGCACTTGGCTACAAGTCTATTGCTAGACGAGAACCAGGAGGTGCTCACATTAGTCACCAACTCGTTGAAAAAGTACGCCGCTCCCCGCTGCCTGCCGTTTTACTACTACACCGCGCTGACCCGACTTCTCCCAACAGCGATCTAGGTCACTCTAATCAGTATGTTGTGGGTTTAGCTCTTTGTACCCTTGGCAATATCGCCTCGATCGAGATGTCCCGAGACCTGTTCCCCGAAATCGAGACGTTAGTCTCGACCGCCAACCCCTATATCCGAAGAAAAGCTGCTCTCTGCGCCATGAGGATATGCCGAAAAGTTCCCGACTTACAGGAGCACTTTGTCGAAAAGGCCTCCCAGCTGCTATCGGACAGGAACCATGGCGTGCTTCTGTGCGGACTCACGTTGGTCACTAGCTTGTGTGAAGCCGAGGAGGAGGAAGGCGGCGATGAAGGGATCATCGACAAATTCAAACAGTTTGTGCCGGTATTGGTAAGGACTCTGAAGGGCCTTGCCACCTCTGGCTATGCCCCTGAGCACGACGTCACCGGCATCACAGATCCCTTCCTACAGGTCAAGATTCTCCGGTTGCTTCGCGTACTGGTACGTGGCGATGCGGAAGGGACCGAACAGATCAATGATATTCTCGCCCAGGTTGCCACCAATACCGACTCGTCCAAGAATGTTGGCAACTCTATCCTTTACGAAGCCGTTCGAACCATCCTCGACATCGAGGCCGATTCGGGGCTTAGAGTTCTCGGCGTAAACATACTCGGCAAATTCCTCTCCAATCGCGACAACAATATCAGATATGTCGCTCTCAACACACTAATCAAGGTTGTTGCCATCGAACCGAATGCTGTTCAGCGACACCGGAACACGATCCTCGAGTGCCTGCGGGATCCCGATATCAGCATCAGGAGGCGCGCTCTTGATCTCAGTTTTACGCTCATCAACGAGAGCAACGTGCGTGTGCTCATTCGAGAATTGCTTGCCTTCCTCGAGGTCGCCGATAATGAATTCAAGCCCACCATGACCACTCAAATTGGTATCGCGGCTGACCGATACTCTCCCAACAAACGATGGCACATCGATACTATGTTAAGAGTACTAACGCTCGCCGGAAACTACGTTAAGGAGCCTATCATGGCCTCGTTCGTTCGACTCGTTGCGACAACATCCGAGCTCCAGACTTATGCTGTGCAGAAGTTGTACGCGAATCTAAAGAAAGACATCACGCAAGAAAGCTTAACCCAGGCAGGAGCGTGGTGTATTGGCGAGTACGGAGATTCTCTGCTCGGAAGTGGACAGTATGAAGAGGAAGAGTTGGTTCAAGAGGTAAAAGAGCATGAGATCATTGACCTTTTCACCACCATCCTCAACAGTAGCTACGGCACACAGGTAACTACGGAATATATAGTTACAGCCCTTGTCAAGCTGAGTACGCGCCTATCGGACGCGTCCCAAGTGGACCGCATTAAGCGTCTTTTGCAAATACATCAGACTAGCCTGGATGTCGAGATTCAACAAAGAGCAGTCGAGTACGGCAACTTATTTTCGTATGAGCAGATTCGCCGTGGCGTTCTCGAGAAGATGCCACCGCCGCAGATTAAGGAAGAGTCGAGGGTTCTCGGCGAAGCTACCAAGAAGCCAAAGAAAGGAGCCAACCGCAAATCGAAGCTCGTCGCAAAGCCAACGACGGATCAAGACTTGCTTGATTTGATGGGAGACAGTACCACAACACCGATCGCATCACCTACGAACGGAGCCCAGAGCAACACCGATCTCCTCGCCGACATCCTCGGCGGTAGCACCACTTCGCCGCCGACGTCTACGTCGCCACCGCCTCAGTCAAGCAATACGGCGTCTATTATGGATCTCTTCTCCCAGGGCTCCCCGGCTCCGAGTTCGGCTCCTGCCAGCTCTGGCCTGGATGCCCTCGCATCACTCGGCACGCCGCCGCCTCAACAATCAGCGGCAGCACCGCCGCCAAGCGGCATTCCGTGCTACAATGCCAACGGTCTCAACGTGACTCTTCAGCTGCAGCGTAACGCCGAAGGGGCCGTACAAGTTCTAGGTCGATTCCGGAATTCGTCTGGAACGCAACTCACCAACGTGGGTTTGCAGGCAGCCGTGCCGAAGTCGCAGAAGCTACAATTGATGAGCATCTCTAGCTCTGATATTGCGCCTGGGGCCGAAGCAAGCCAGATGATGAGGATCACGGGAAGTAAAGGGGTAAGTGTCTCGTATATGATGCATGTCAGTTATATGTTCTCAGCTAACCTCGCATTACCTAGCCCCTCCGCTTGATGTTGAGAGTTGGTTATTCGCACCCGTCGGCAGGCCAAGTCGTGGATCAAGTGAAATGGACAGAACCATCTTAGATGATAGAATCACCAATAAAAGGTTGCATGGTTGCACGGTTCCGCGCATACAAGTTTCCTAGTAAAGATACGGGCATGTAGAACAGCGAGCGCACTGCTGTGCTCAGCGCCGCGATAGGTAAAATTCGCAATAGGGATTTTTTGCGTGTCGTAATGAATGGCTATATCATCCGCTCTGCAGTGTCAACCAACTTGATAGCTAGATGAATGAGACATGATCATCTATAGGATGCTAAAGGGTTCCGCTCCCATTAGTATTTCGACACGGATTCTATTCAATGATGCAGCGACATATGTGTCCAGCGTGGCTTGTCCGCATATTGACTCCTAGAACTGGGTGGCAGTTGTATGAAACACCATTGTGACTTGTATTGATTTAGATATATATGGACAGCCTAGGCTTGTGAATTAATCTATTTTTTTTGTCTAGTAAAATGAAGTCAAGCGCATAGGATACTCGTCCTCCCGAGCGATTACCACCATTTCTCGCACAACACGCGGTGCGGTTCCATTCCTAGCCCTTGCTGGGGGTCGGTGAGTTTCTGGACGAATTCGTCCGTCATGGTTGGCACTCCGCAGATATAGACAACCGCAAATCGCCTCTCCGCCGTATCGCCGACAGCGGCAGCTACATCATCTACCGTCATCCTCCGCGCACGAAAGGGCACTACGTCACCTCCTTCAGGGGAAGACACAGCTCCGTCTGTACCCTCGCCACCCGTCAGGAACAGCTGCAGGCCGCCCGTCAACCGGCCCTCCCGAAAGATCTTAGCGATCCTGTCGAGGAACAGCAGGCGGCCGGCCTGTCTAGACCCGCCATTGTTGTTGTTGTTGTTGTTGTTGTTGTTGTCGTCTTTGAGCGAGTACAGGACCTGCACCTCGAAGGGCGCGGCCGACCCTCTTCCCTCGGCCAGACTACTCAGTATGCTCATCAGCGGGTTGACGCCGACGCCGCCGGCGACGAAGACGGCACGCCGCAGGGGCGGGCCTCGGATGTTGACGCCGGGCGGCGGCCACACGAAGCTGCCGCCGACGCGCACCCGGAGCTCCGCGTACGTGATGACGTCGGGGTCCTGCCACAGCCAGGCAGCCGGCGGGTCGGGCGACTTCTGGACCGCGAGCTCCACATAACCGGGGTCTTCCGACGACGCGGACGGCCGTGCCTTTGACGGCGGCGACGTGATGGTATATCCACCAGCTTTGGAGACGCCCGGTACGTAAACGTCGAGCCATTGGCCCGGGAGGAACTGCACAGATATAGCAACAAGTCAGTCTTTTTTTCCCCTTCTTCTCGATTTCCGTGCGAAGAGTTCCGCCACGGAAAAAAAGAAAGAAAAAACAGGCGGAAGTATACCCGAAGAGGTGTAGAAAGCTCCAAACGGAACAGTCTGATCTGGTCGTTAATCTCGTTGACCTCGGCTAGCACGACCGTGTGGAGAGACTAACAACACCGATTAGCAACTACTCTGATTCTAGTCTATTACTTAAAAGCGTCATTGCGATTCATACTTTATCTCGTGGCTCCGTAGCCGTTCTCTCTACGTGGCTGACCTTCGCCGCGGCCATGCTTTTGATGGGAGTGAGCAACGAGCTGGTTAAGTGCGCGTGGATAGATGGATATAAAACTTCGAAGGCAGCTGAGACAATGCGTACTTGGCAGTCCGTAGCAGTGTGATTTCGAATATATGTAGAGAATGATGGAATGAAATTTGAATTTGTGTAGTAAGACAGTTGAGGCTCTAGAGAGCGGGGCTGTGGTACCGAATTATGGATTACTATTGAGTTTCAACACGTATTCTCATTTGTATGAGACTACCTAGGAGTACAAAGACTGCAACGTCTACGGAGACAAATCTCCCCCGAGACGTCAGCATGTATATATGGTACAATTCTTCATTACACACCTGATCTACAAGATCAATGGCACGTCCACACGAGGTCCTTTGGCCTTACCAGGGCAAATTCGGTCGTCAAAGCAAAACGACCAGCTCTATACACTGCTGCTGCCGTAGCCCCTCGTCTAGATCCAGTTCCCTTTAGGAGTCACATCGACATTCCCAATACCCTTACCGTTTCTGGTACAACTGTCCTCGCTTGTCTTCTCCTTAGAGCGCCTGGCACTCTTGGAATCATCATTGTCGCATCCAGGAAGTTCTACCATTGAAGAGCGACCCGATCCTGTCTCCGGACGTGGGCTCCATAGACGCTTGAACAGGTTGCCCTTTCGTCCTCGAGGGGAGGGGGTCCGTCTAAGCCACTCCGATTCGGTGACTTTAAGTGTACCAGCGCTAAGAAGTGACATATCGCCGATCAGGTTTCCTTCTGATTTAGAGGCCGGCAACTGGGCTTTGGACTTTGGGGATGACTGAGCATCGGGAGACTCCCACTGATCGAGATCGTGCTCGAGTACGCTTCCGGTGGTTGAAACATATCCCCCCGGAGATGGCAGTGCCGGTGATTGCGATGCTTCTGAGGAGTTTGACGAATCTTCGTAGTTCGAGCAAGAGTTATCCTCGTGGTCACGAGAATTCATATAGCTCGCATCTAACGCCTGCATCGACTCTGATTGGATGAAGACTGCTGACTGTGCTGTGCAAAGCTGTATCTCCTCGTTCTCAAATTCCTCGCCCTCGGCGTACTGTTTCAACGATGGGGTCAACGATGGGCAGGCCGACCAGAGCGATGCTCCCGATGCAGGTCTTGATCGTGTCTTAGGGAGTTCAGGGAGTGGTCTCTGCAGCAATTTGGCCATTGTCTCGCCTTTTTGTACCTGCTTCGGGTCGTCGAGGCTAACGCCAGCTGCATAAGGCGGTGACATCTGAGGCGGGCTCCTTAAGAAGTATTCTTCTATACAGGTAGCTCCAGAAGGTTCTGGCATAGCGACACTCGTGGCCTTCGTATCATTATCAAATACTCTAGTGTCGAGGGGCTCGGTACCGAAAGTAAACTGGTGCGAAGACGCAGGCGATATGGCACGGGTAGAATCCTCCTGAGAATCCGAGGCTGCTATTCCAATAGGATCTGTAGGTGTTGGCCGGAGTCTGGCCTCTTGCTGGGGGACAATATTCAGTTGCTCGAGATACTTCATGGATCTGTAGTGAAAACAGAAGGTTGCGTAAGGCGAGTCTCTAGAGTCTTCCAAGTGGTATTCGTAGAAGGTGGCGTCTTGGGGGTTGTCAACCAAGCCACCACTAGGAGAACTGTGTAAAGTAAGCCGAAAGAGCCTCCAACACTTAGGGACTAGGGACCAGCAATGACTTACGTGACTCCATAACGTTCCTGGTGGCGACGTGGATAGGGGTTTAGTTCAACCGCAACGCGCTTTCGTCCTCGGCAGCGAAATGCTTGAACCTCGATCACACCACCATCTTCGGCGATCGACTTCTTATCAAGTCCATGCATGAAATGAAAGTACCTAGTCTCTATGGCGGCGGTAGTGGCGCCATTCCTGCCTCCGTGCAGATCGCCAGGCTCGTATAAACTCCTCGAAACGCTCCCCACCGAGCAGCTGTCGCTGTCGATTCCCCAGGAGACGGTGTGATGTCGGTTTATATACATCTTGAAGAAGACATATCGCGAAGGCGGTGATGACTCACTGACGAGATATCTGAGACGAAATTGGTCGCCTGGGCATCGATTAGAGTCGGCCAAGTTGGCGAGAGGGACGGGAAGCTTGAGGCTTACCAGGACTAGAGGGAATATAGACAGATATACGAGGATTGACCTTCTTCTGGCGCGTCGGATCGGTACCGGAGCAACTAGAGGTAGATGATTGCTGGCTAGCTTGGCTTCTAGTTCGCAGGTCGCTGAGGCCGGCGCCTACTCTCATGAGGCGAACAGATGAACCGTCAGGATGGGGATACTCGGGCAACTTCTGGACCTCCGAGCCGGTCACAACGAATATCTCTATGCCACGAAAGTAAGGCATGGCGACGGAGTCATGGGTTGTAGAAATTTTTAGTGTCGCGTACGAGAAATGTGGTGTTGAAAGCCGAGGAAAAAAACAAGAGGAAGCGAAATTGAAAGGGAAACGAACGAATTGCGGCAGGACTCAAATTCAACATGAGGGGAAGGAGTAAGGAAAGTGCAGCTTAAGTTATTGATAATCGGTAACCTACATGGCGACTTCCCTTCATTAACCTTCTAATACACGCGTTCAGCAAATATAAATACCTATATGTACCTTCCTCGAACTGATCTTGGGTACGAAATACCTTACTTAGGACCTATGGCATTTTTAGCCACATTCATGGATGCATTTTCCACCTTGTCTTTGAGGTCCTCCTGGCAATGGTGCTCGCGTATCGCTCCTTCGTGTAAGTTCTCATGGTGCTTTACTAAAGGACTGGTTATCGACTCGCAAACCAGGTACGCCTAACCCGTACAGTCCATCACCCATATTTCACTAATAATATCGAGTATCCGGTTAGTAGATCAACGCTGAGCGGTGCTTCTACCCTGCGAGAAAAAAAATAGCATATGGTGATTTATTCGTTCATATTCCACCTGGTTCAAGCTTTGGCAAGCTTACACCCGACTAGCAGCCTAGCTTTAGCTGGAGTTCGCAACAGGATTGAAATATCACCAAGTCTACCCCCCGAATCAAATCATTCTCGTATTATGTTGATTCTTTAATTCATACACTGAGGGTCTATCGCGTACATCGGGTGCGTCGGTTGTCGAGCGAAGGTATCGTAATCATCCGCCAAGCACCTGTTTGGTGTCCTCCTCCTTGTCCAAGAGGCCTAGGTTTCTTATCTGACCAGCACTCGGTGCATTTTCTCGTGCTGATGAAGCTTCCGCTTTTCTGTATGCAGCTTGTAGTGTTCTCACCCTCGCGGCCTATTCCATCCCACCCGTTTTAGTTAGCAAGCAATGCTGGTATAACGATTGTGCTGGGGCCGGCTCGGATGCTGACCTCCTTCTTGTGATGTAGGCACTCGTAGTAATCCTCTAGAACGGGTGCGCACTTCTTCTTTCCTGAATCATCCTCGGCAGATGTGTTGACGACGTAGCAAGCTAGGACCTCTTGCCAAAAAGGAAAGCATCGCGACGGGCCTATTTCGCTCATTCTGTTAGCGTTTGAAGCCATTGAATATCCGAGATGACCGACCTCCTTGAAGACCGTAGCCGGATGCCATGACGCCGCGCTATGCGTAGTTATAGACGTCGTTCGGGAGTTGGGGGAGTACGAATGCGTGTTCAATTGCGGTTGCTGATATGGAGGACGTAGGTAGTTCAGGTCCCTCCCGACAAATGATGCTGTACCTTGAATTGATTAGGTAAGGTAAGGACGCCTGTCTGCAGGTCCGGCGAATTAGGAGACGGTGGTTTTTAAGCCTTACCTTACTAAGCTCTATTCGGTTAGCGAGAAATGGGTCGTACGGGACTGGGGAATCTCCATACAACTTCCTGTTTTCTTCAACTTCAATAATAATAGCTTACGAAATAATACATTTCTAGGGGTAAGCTGAGATATTTTTATTTCATGGCTTCACCTCGGTGATAGTAATGATAGTAAAGGAACCTCGGAAGTATTTACAATTAACAAGGAAAATAGTTCTGCAATATGCCCATTCTGTTACGTTGTCCTTACCTTACCTACATGCATGTAGCCATCAAGTGCTTAAAAGACACTATTAACTTAGCCGTTGCGATCGTACGTATAAATAAGCCTAATAGATCGAATAAAAACAAGCCGATAATTACTAATACGTGAACTTAGCTACCTAGTTACATAGTGTCTAACCGACCGTACACTTTGATAATAGATCTAGCTAAATCATTAGGTTTGGGATACCCTATAATACATTGTTCCCCTTTAGCCCATTGGTGTCCAAGTCTTAGTCTAAGCTGTTGACCACCTGGATAAAACCATAAGCCTGTTAGGAAATGGAAGATACTAAGAGAGACACGGGATAGGAAAAGCTCATTTCTGAGTCCCTATGTATACACAGAGCTGGCAGCAGTTAGGCTCATAACTTTTCGCGCAACAGCATAGTTGTTGCTCTATGGCATGGCTGACGTCACGACAGTTGGCGTAAATACAGTGCAAAGAGGTAAGTATGCAAATTCATAGCCCTACAAGTATGTATTTGTCTATTTGTCCATCTTACAATAGCCGTCAGTCTAGCGCCATCGGCTACCAAGAGTTACCATTCATTTCGTCCTTTCAAAGCTTATTCTGCTCTAAATCATTAATAGTACGCCATTCCGGCCACGGAAGTTATCAAGCACAAGCAATCGCGTGTTCGTACATGTCATTCGATGTATACCTACTTCAGCCCCGAAACTATCGCGACAAGAAGAGTACCTTTCAAAACTTTGGTGGCAAGCGTTTCTCAGAAACATATGGCAACTGTATTGGGGTTCTGGTCGTTTCTGCCTTAGCCCCTATCCAGACTATTATAATTAGCCCCTATCTATAGGGCCAAGGTAAGAGCACAATGAGTCTCTTCTTGTATGTGTGGCCCTCAGCAGTTAGGCAGAGAGCAACAAACGTCGTTATCTCCGTATTACTTAGTTAATATTATAACAGCTTTATAACTCACGTTAAGGTAGATCGACGATTGGGTAATGCTGGTGAGAATTTTATTTTTTCGGGGAGGTGGGCGACCTTGTTCTGTCATGGTAAAAAGATTTATGCCGGCGCAGATAACCAATGTGTCTGTGTGTGCATTTTAAAAACGTAATTCTGGCATTGCATATATGATTTATCATATTCTCCAAGTCCTACGCGTACCATCATCCTGGAAGCCTTATGTAAATTAACATAGGCCGATAAGACGAAGATAATACCGGTCCGGTATAGCGAACCAAAGAAACGAGCCAGCCCGGAAACGTCCCGGCATTATAGATGAGTCTTATTGCCGGGCTGGGAAATTGCCTGTCAGCGCAAATGCTACCGAATTTCGCTCGCTGTACTTCAGCACATCGCATGTAATCAGGTAATCAGGTAATCTACACGCTTCTCTCTTCCAACAGTCCCCTTTTCTTACGAGGGAGGTAGATTGGCCCTGAAGCACAAATCGGTTACCTATAAAGAAGCTGTCTCTATGTCGCAACATTTCAAGCAGCTTTCTTTAGAAGATGGCGCTCTGTGTTTAACATATTATTCTGGACCATTTGAGATGATAGATATTGTAACCTGTACTTGAAGCCCGAGGGAGTCGGTGACATATCTGTTAATGAGCATATGGACTCCCTGTCATTCTGGAAGGACTTACCATACGGGATCACCGGAATACTCCCGCCTCGGGGGAGGGTTGAAACGAGAATTTCTCCCGTACATGGGTCGGACCGCTTCGGTACCATACCTCCATACATGCCAAGAGGCATGGGAAGGGTTTGATTGTACGATTTGCTCCTATAGATGACCCTAGCCATGGAAATAAATACGGGTCACAGTGTACAACAATTCTCGCAGCCTCGACATTACCTGGTGGAGCTGAATAATCTTCTACACTCCTGCAACATGCTAGTATGCACATAATCACATATGTCGATGCTGGGCTCATTGAATTTGGTATATGGTAACTAGGTAGAGAACCGTGCACAATGACTGGCTAGCTACGGAGTGGTTGGTTGAAAACGAAATACCTGCTATTAACCTGGTTGACCTGAAATATTAGCAGGAATCACGGCCATTAAGTGTTTTGTCTATGGAGGTGATCTTCGCTTCCACATGGCGGTGATGCAGAATCGACGGAGTACCCTTGCACAACGCCTTGCCCAATGCCTTGCAATGCCTTGCAATGCCTTGCCCCCAGATAGCCTCCTTGTACCGATCAATGACTGCGGAGATATCTTTGACCTCCTCCTAGGAGATGTAGTACCGATACAGTTATAAGTTTTCTCGCCGTTCTCCTCCACTTAACAACTAGACCGATCGATGTTCCGAATTTCTCTGAAACCTGATCCAAGATCGGAGAGACTGCTTTATATATGGCGACGATCTCCTCCAACAAAGTTTGAAGCCCCTCGCGCAACAACTTCATATACTTAGTGGTAGTGCTCTCTCCGCCACCAGTAACTACTAGGAGGAGCTCGGCGGGCCAGATATGTCATTCCCCGTTACCGATGGCGTTGAAACCGTGATGCCTCCGCCTCCGGGCTGGAAGGTCAATTTCGATCACCCAACGCGCGATGAAGACGTTGCAAGGGAAGCGTTCTGGATCACAGGGTTCGAGCTATTTATTGCCACAGGCTTCCTCGCCCAGAGGTTGTATACGAAACTATTCATTGTTAAGAAGTTACAAATTGATGATTGTAGATCAGCCCCGAGTCCGCGTTATGAACTATTTCTAACATCGTTTCTTCGTAGATTTACTCATCTTGGCTTATGTATGGCAGAAGAGAAAAGAACGCACACTTGGAAGAAATAGGCTGACTTGCTATCTAGATCGGGGCGGTTGGGGCACAGGCAGTCCTGTTGCAGGCGTTCCGCGTCGGTCTCCTCGGCACACACGCATGGGAGTTGTCGGTCGATGAATACAACCAGTCTTCCCAGGTACGACTTACAAACTATTTAGAATCATCGCGAGTTAAACTGACATTGGGACTTGAAAGATGGTTCTTGCAACAACCCTCACCTGGTGCGTCTTAACTATTGCTGCCATAATTTTGCTGCGTTGTGCAGAGCTAACATGTTTGTAGTACGTCTCGATACCTCTACTCGCCGTATTCTGTTTTTCTTTGCAATCTTGACCCCTTACGACTATACTATGAATAATACTCGAGGGTTGGGTTTTGTAATCCGTGTAGCATTGACTAACACGTAGTATTTAGATATACCGACGACGATCCTATCTAAACTGGTCCTCTGCTTCTTCTACTACCGCCTATCTCCCGTGTTGATGTATCAGTATGCCGTCTATCTCACCGCATTCATATGTGCTGGTGGACTGGGTGCCATTTGGTTTAGCGTGCTCTTTGCCTGCAAGCCCATCTCGGCCACCTGGGACGTGAGACTCGCCGCCGAAGCCGTTTGCGTTAACAGCCCTGCGATTTATATCGTGCAAGCCGCTCTAGGCTGCATTACCGATCTGATGCTCATCCTACTTCCCATCCCGACTGTAATGGGACTTCGACTATCTATCCGGCACAAAGTAGGCTTGGTGGGCATGTTCGGAATCGGGTCTGTAACACTCGTCACGTCCGTTGTTCGCCTAGTTCTCCTACTGCCTGGCCTTGGTAACAAAGACCAACCTTGGGCTCTGGCCGAGGGTTGTCTATGGGTGTAAGTATCTGACAATTTCCGACTACAACACAGGCTGACTCTTTGGACAGCAATGTCGAATCCAACCTTCTAATTATGTGCGGTTCCTTACCTACGTTGAAGCTTTTCCTCAATCACGTTGCACCTAGACTTCTTAAAGACAGGAGTAAAAAAGAATCCAGCGGACACGCAGGGTCTAGCAATAACTACAATCTGCGCACCTTCGGGCAAGGTAGCATGACACCTCGACGAAAGTTCGACACGCTGGTCGACCTGGAACATGGCCACTTCGACCGCTCCCAATTCCGACCGATCGAGACTGGTAAAACCGACGTGACCGTACATGGAGGGCAGGCAGACAGAGTTTCGGTGAACAGCCACATCAGGGGAGACACCGACAGCGAAGAGGCGATACTCCAAGTACGCACGACTACAGTAGCTTTCTCGAAACGATGATTTATCTGGTTCGGACTGCTCGGGGTGGTTCGATATGCATTAGGTGTACAAGGGTCGGCTCCAGCTCTCTATGGCCTGTTGAAGTGCTACCGACCTACAAGCAAGCGAACTCGCGTATCATGCCAACAATGGTGCTCGAAACTATCTATGTATGTCGATACATAGTAGAAATCGAGTTTTCTGATCGTGTGGCCGCATGGGCGGGCTTCCACTTCAATATCCAAGTAGTTTTACGGAATAGGGGTTATTTTACCTACTTCAAAATAAAAGAAGCAACGAGATACTGACTACCATACTTCAACCTTGTCGTGATAGATGATGAAATCACTTTAAGATTCCCTATTACCTTCCTGCAATTTCCCTGCTCTTAACTGTGAAGTACAGGTTAACTTACTTATGTTCTGTGTACTATGCACACACAACTAACACATAATATTGCATTACCAATTACCAATGCCAATTGGAACTCGACTCCAACGCTACCAAAAAGTTATACATACTGTACGTATAGCTAACAATATTTCGTAAGAGAGGATGATTTGCATATAACAAAGCTGATAATCCCCACTCTGAACCGGGTTTCGCTCTCCATACCCCAGGCTCGGCTCGCGAGAGCAGGGGGCAGAATAATAACAGTGCCACCTTGCGGCACCCAACTCGGAGAACCCATAACTGATAGGCTTGATAGGTTCGGCCTGGTAACCCTTAAAGACCCTTAATGCGAAGTGTTCTCCACGCTATATGTATTGTACTTCGTCGAGCGAAGGTAGACTCGATCAAAACGGACTAGCAGAATAGTAGACACCGATGTAATGAGCCGACGTAGCTGAACGAGACAGGGTATGCCAAATTACGAGTGGCGATGTCCAGCTAGTATCAAAGGACGTTAGAAAGTCTGTACGGCTTGCCATAAAATGATAGCGATTCCCAGCCCGATACCAGACTGCTGCGTCTCGGCTTCTCCAGTGCTGACCGGTCCGGGTACTCATATGCCAGCGTTACCTCAGTTCTGCAGCCAAGACCACCTCGCAGGAAGCTCTCGATTTTGGTTCAAATGTCTTGCAGCACTATGAAGCACCTCTCATCGTCCGCCTTGGCTGCTGCTCTTGCGTTTTCTCCGTCCGCCTCGGCAGGGCTAATAAACACGAATATGATCTCTCGGGCAGCTAACTCTTCTGTAAGTCCGAAGATGGAGGGGATTCATGATAGTTGCACTCTCAATAACTAACTCGGTTTCTTTCCTCTAATAATAGTGTGCGGCGCTCGAATTGGCCGGCCTGAAGAATATATACTACACAGGAAATGACATCTACGAAAACCGCACCCATTCGTACTTCTCAGTCTCGGCACAACTAGAGCCGTATTGTATTATTCAGCCGACGTCCGCTGAGGAGGTTGCCCAGATCGTGACCACTTTAGCCCAAGATACGACACGTAATTTCGCAATTCGAAGCGGCGGTCATACGGTCTGGCCCGGAGCATCTAACAGTATGTTATGATTTGGAACGCCATATGTAATTATAGGTTAACCAACACGGATGCAGTTGAAAATGGCGTAACTATTGACCTTGGTACGAACAGCCCTAGGCATTCACAAGCTGGCAGCTGATGCTTATCATTTAGGTCTAATGAACAAAACCACATTTGTGCCGGAAACCAAAGTTGCCCAGGTACAGGCCGGCTCAAGATGGCGTGAGGTCTACGGTGCGCTGGAACCATACGGTGTAACCGTTACGGGAGGCCGCACGTCGACTGTTGGCGTTGCTGGATTTTTGACCGGTGGTGGAAACACCTTCTATGCTGGTCGCCGCGGGTTTGGCTGCGACAACGTGATCAACTACGAGGTTAGTATCTTGATCATTTCTAACGACGCTCATGTATCTTTCCTGTCTGTGTCTTTACCTACTTGGATATGATTCCACGCCGCCCTTTGAATCATTACTAATATGTAATGGTGAATTCAGGTTGTAATTGCGAGTGGGTATGTTGTCGATTTCGTCGTGTACATGTTATACATACCTACATGTAGACACACACCTAAGGGGGTATGTGCATGCTACGGGTAATGCTAATTCGAGATGTACCCGTTAGGCAAATCGTCAACGCAAACGCCACCGAGAACCCCGATCTCTTTAGGGCCCTCAAGGGTGGCTCCGCTAACTTCGGGATCGTCACCCGTTTCGACATGCAAGCCTTCGATGCGCCAGAACTATGGGGAGGTCTGGTGACATATCCTAAGTCGACCACACCACAGCACATCGCAGCCTACGTTAACTGGACCAACAATATCGTAAACTACCAAGATGGCTCGGCTATTACTTTCTGGACTTATGACCCTACGGCTAAAGACGTTATTATCACGGCCGCGTATGAGGATACTACAGGCACGGTGGCCGCGCCAGCTTTCGATGAATTCATGGCGATTCCCGACCAGACTTCGTCCACAATGCGCATAGATACCCACCGCAATCTGACCATCGAGCTCGAGCTAACTAGTGGGTACCGGTATGTCTCTAGTCGCTAGAAGGGCGTGGAAGCTTCGAGGTAGTGCTGCAAGACTAACAGCGATATTAGGAATGTCTGGTACGCGATCACTTTCAAGAACGACGTGCGACTAGTTACCAAGGCTCTAGATTTACACAGGCAGTTTGTCGATGACTGGAAGGCACAGTCGCCTGACGGTGACTTCATCTGTCACGGCATCCTGCAGGCGATTCCGACCATCTTCTCCGAGCACTCGGTAGAGAAGGGCGGCAACATGCTTGGACTGGACCGTGAGACTGACAACGCCATCATGTTCCAAGTGCAGCTCATGGTCAATGGCGTAGAGCAGGAACAGCTGGGACGGGAACGGATGGTGGCTTTCCGTGAGGCTGTCAAGCAATATAGCATTGACCTGGGCGGCGGTGTTGATTGGGAGTACCTGAATTATGCCGACTTTACACAGGATCCGTTGAGCACATACGGCGAGAAGAACATCGATCACATCCGTGAGGTTGCGACTAAATTTGACCCTACGGGCGTGTTTCAAACTCGCATGCCAGGAGGATTCAAGATTTCCAAAGTTGCCTAAGTTAGCCTGCTCACTCATCTCAGTCGGTACTTAAGTTTAGATACGTACTTGGTGAATGCCTGCGTATTCCATGCAAGAACAATTAGCAGATGAGCTACGCTGGGGGTACAGGTTGCAACTCTCGGAGGTGGTGTAATATATTGCCTTGACAATGCCTCGGTACTTAAGTAGGTACACAGTTCCTAAAACATAGGGCAGTTATATTACAATGTAATCATCTGCTGCTGCTTTTCCCGAGTTCATCTCTTATTTCAGGAGATGATTAGTTGACACTTAAGAGATGAGGAGACCTGCGATTCGATGATTGAATTAGGAGGACCGAACTAAGACTTTGATATTAACTAAATATGTAGTATGTGAAGTTATAAATGATTAGCCAATTAACGTCATGCCCACATGCAGGTATGTCCTAAGCCACATGCAAGCCATGTGGGAACTTCCAAGGTTCCAAGGTTCCAAGGTTGGCTCGTGCGCCAAAGTACAAGGTACATCCTTTATTCTCGGGTAGCTTCAATGTCCAATGTCCAAGGTAACACGTTTAAATATTAGAACACCTGAATCACAGCCTAGTGTGTCAACAACTGCCATCTTCATCAAACCTCGCTACTTTAGCCAAGGCGCCAAAGAGATCATGCGCATACCACTACAAAAATGATACCACTTCCCTCTGCGCCGCGAATCGTGTTGCTCGCCACGTACCTTGCGGCCAGATCCGACATCGAGAGCTTGACAACCCTTGCGACTCACCATAGCAAGGTCTTGCGCCAGGACCTATTACTCCGAATACTACTCACATGTCTGCCCGAGACGCTTCCTCCCAGCCACTACGTCTCCCTCGTCCAACGTATCGAGTCAGCGAGCTTCGACATAGATGTTCAACCAAGAGAGGTGGACTGGTCCTCAGTCCAGGATATTACAGACGATGAAGCTGCGAGGAAAGTCCGCAAGCTTCGATTGCTACCTCTTGCCGGCGAGAACGCTCCTACGGATGCATCCAACGATCCCGTATCCCTCTTCTTGATCCATCGCGCGCATCGCGTCGACCAGGAGGCTGGCTTGCTTACCCAGCTACCCGATCTAATCGTTCCATTCCTCGACCATGCGCCCTGTATCCGAACATGGATGGTCTCGACACTGCTTCCTCTGCTTCGCCGTGACCATGAATATTATCCACATGACCCCGCTGCGCAGACCCTCGCCGACTTCGACCGTATGAGCGACCAGGCCGCGGTTGATTTACTCCTATCGCAGACTGGCACTAGCCAAGAGAGCCTTCCCCACGTTGGGAGAGATCTTCGCGGCCTCGTTGGTCCTTGGCTGTATAATGACGCGAGATGGAGGCGTGGCGATGAGAATAACAATTACGGAGGACATGATCAATCCCCGAACCATACCATTTGTCCAGGGTGGGAACATGTGCTCGAGTGGATCACACTCCAGGCCTCCAAATCATGGGAGGTGGCAGTCAAAGCTGTAGATCAATGGGATGGCCCAGGTGACGTTGACCTGGGCGGTTATGCTTCCATGTGGCTAGAAGACGAGGAACAAGAGTATCTGGAGCAGAGATATGCTCGGGCTGCGCTAGCCTCGGCCTACCTAATACCAGAAGCTTCGGTAGAGGCTTTGACTGGCGTCAACAGCATCATTACAAAGATCATGGCATTACTGGACCAAGACCCGTGTCCTACCTTACAAGTAGCTTCGTCTTTGCTTCCCCCATTCGCTGACCCCGACGGGGAACAGCTTCTCTGTGCTAAGAACGCTACTTATATGCGTAACGACTTACTCGCCGAGTCAAACCCTCTTACTAATCCAAATGGGACGTCTACACAGCTCTTACATATTCTTACCCTTAGTGCCTTTATTCTATCGAAAGGTGGTGTTCCTTGTACGGTTCGAAAAGCGGGAGAGCTGGCTTTTCTACAGGACGAAAGAGAGCAGAAAGCAGAGGCAACAAAATTCATCCATTCCCTCAGCAATAATGGACCTAAAAGTGACGATAGATATTGGATCAGGGCTAGGAACGAGCTTCTATGGCTTCGAGATTGGGGTGCGGAAGAGGCCCAAGATACATCGGACGTTCAAGCTCAAGGGATATTCGGCCAGCTAAATAAGGAATTTCTCGAAATTGAGTGCCTCAAAGCGTTTTTGAGCAATACTCGTAAGACCTGCGGCGTCACCCCTGCGAGAGTTTCTTATACTAAAGTCTCTAGGCTACTCCCTAGCAAGGTCCATATACGAAGATGCCCCCGAAAAGCCCCTCGATAGTGACATGCTGCGAGATACTATCGTTTCTGCAGCAATGAACGCTTATGACAATGCCTCTAATCCCCACCGTGGCCGTGGCGGTCTGTTAAAATGCGATGACATGTAAGCCTACCGATGACTTGAGCTATAGATGTTTGTTCTAAGCTTCCGCAGAATACACGCCTTCCCCCAGACTCTAGGGGAGACACACCCGGCGTCTAAACGAATTGAGGCGCTCTTGCGAGCGACACACGCACTGAGTGAATATCGTCTCATACTGAAGAAAGGAGAGCCGTTCACACCAGTTGTGCTCCGGGTCCACGCAGATCCGATCTCCATAGTTGGAAAGGTATTAGAACAAAACCCCAAAAGCTATACTCGAATTCAGGACTTTCTCGAAATCGGAGCCAATATGGTCGATGCCGGACTACTAACTAGCAGCAAGTCTAGGCAGTCTGAATCGGCAGCAGAAATAGCTTGGCAAAGATCGATTGTTGAAAAACGGATCACGGCCATGTGTGTAGACGCTGCTCTCACAGAGGATGATTTCGAGACGGCATATTCTTATGTTGTCAACCGTCTAGCCACAGAAAGTAATAGGTTCTCTGCAAAGCCAGGAAATGGATTCACATCCAAAGGAGCTGCCACGAAATCGAGTTTGGCTACAATAACGGACGAGTACTCCTGGAAGGCGGCGCTCCAAGCGGGTAAATACCGCCGTACAGCGCGGACTGTTAAGCCCACACACATCGGGACTGCCAGCGGCAATCTCGATATCCGGCACCTCGAACAGCGAATCGAGTGCCTCGCAACGGCGCTTCGTGTTGCACCGCCCGCAACTCTCCAGGAGATTTTGAACGTCTTCCGCAAGTGCGAAGAGGAGCTCAATGCGGCCGTCAAGGCCGAAGAGGCGCAAGAATCGGCTTGGGACGACCAAGGCGATTTGCAGGTTATGCCCGGGGCGTTTAGCAGCACGGTACCGGCCGGCGTGGTGAGAAGTACGAAAGCATCGTCTGCACGACACGTCGAGGAAGCGCCCATGTCGCTATTCGACTTATCGCGAGCGAGTATGGCTAGGGCACAGCGCAACTTAACCGCGCTGTCTAGCCTGCAGCGCAGTGAAAATGCTAGGTCGGATGAGGCCCACGGCGAGGCGGGTGATGGCTCTGATCAACCGAGAACAAGGAAGAGAGATCAGCTGAGGGATACCGCTATTGGGACACTAGCATCTGGCGTTGGCTGGCTCATTGGGGCGCAGCCTGTCGACAGAGGTGGTGAGAGAGGTTAGGACTAATAACTCGATCAATTATGGTTGTGTACCTCCTACATAAACTACCTAGGAAATTCTAGTAATACCACAAACGTAATACACAGCACATCAAGTGAAATTAATGATCATAAATACATTTACCATGTTTGAGCCAAGTGCCTAAATGTTTCGAATATGGGGTAACTATACACTGCCATTTATTTCGTCTTTTCTGTATAATGTAAATATGAATAGTCTGGGTAAGGTATAATCATAAATTGTAATTCCTCTCAGTCCCAGCCTACTAATGTAGTAAAAGCAGTTAATGCTATCATCCTCGAATACACGTACACTCCGCACTAGGCTAAAGCAATAATTCCCTCCCTCCCCATTCACTACTGAGTTACCCCTGAAGCCTAGGAATGGCTCTTTCTAGAGTCTTGTCTACCCATGGCAAATGCTCAAGGCCGTTTATTTATCCGAGGGAATGTCGAACCTGACGGCTTTCTTAAACGGCTGCGGCGGCGGCTTGGGCGGCCGCGGTACGCCGGTCGGGTTGCGGAACGCTTTATGGACGGAGGAACTATAGTCAGCTATCTTCTCGTAGTGGTGAAACAAGTTGGGTCCCTCACGTCGCTTTATACCCTCCAAAGAAGCTCTATCCTTGGCTTCCTGGGCCTCGAAGGCCGGGGTCGCGGACACGAAGACGCCCGGGCGGCCCGCGACGGGGATGGTCCCTCCCCCTGATTCCTCTCGCTCCCGATGCTGGAGGGCGGAGCGCACCTGGGCCTCTATCGTCTCGTTGACCTCCTTCTGTATCCTCTCGGTGCGGGCCTGCCTCTCGGCCTCGCTCATCGGGGGCGGCGCGTCGTACTGGAGGGGCGTGAAACCCGGCGCCGGCCGCCGGTCTACGGTCTGGTAGCTGTACGGGACCTTGAAGGGGCGCTCGCGCTCCGCCAACTCGAGGCCGTAGTCCGCCAGCTGCTGGCTGCCGCGGATCTGGTTGGGCTCGTCCAGCGGGCCCGGCTTGAATATGTCGGCGACCCCCTTGCCGTCGGCGAACCTAAAGGTAGACGTCTCAGGGTGGTCGGGTCCGTACGTGTACTTGGAGGCGGGTAGCTGCATTTTTGCGGCTTCCGGGTCGAACCGATCCAGCCCCTTTTGCCAGTCCTTTCTGCTGCGCGGCTTTTGCGCGGGCTTTGGCCTGATGTCCATCTCCGGACCGATTGGTCCCGCCAACGGCAACCTTGGCGGTACGGGTCGAGGGCCACGATTCATCTGTTCGTCGCTCAGTTTCGGGGGCAGGGTCGCCGGGATTTGAGAATAGCTTGTATACAAGGGGTTCATCTCGGGCAATTCGGCGGCGTATCCTCTTTCGATGGAGAGCTTGGTGATAATGTTAGGTTCTACTCGAGGTCGCTTCATGGGGTCCTTAATTTCGAGCTCCTCCATGGTCCTTCCGTGAAGATACCACATGTCTTCTGACCTTATTTCGCTGGACTTTAGGACCGTGTCAAGAGTTGGGTATTGCTCCTCTTGTTCCTTCCAAGTCAGCCACCCTGTCGGGGTTATAAGGTCTTGAGGCTGTTCGCGGGCTGCAATGCTTTCCCGGGTGTCCCAGCCCGGGCCGCCAAAGGAATTCCCATCGACATATGTCCATCGTCTAGGGTTGTAGGTGAAGGGGTCCGGAGCAGCTGGTTGGTTCGGTTGTCCCGATGAAGGGCCGCCACGAAAGGCATCGGCACCTTCAACTAAGGACTGCACTGCTGCTTCAGCCATCTTGGCCATAGCACCGGGGTCACCATCCGAATCGTCGTCGCTCGAACTATCGATGCTAACTCTCCCGTCATGGCTTCTGTCCCTCTGGCGATGTCGCCGCCTAGCTCTTTCTTCGTTGAGCCAATTCCTGATGGTTCTAACCGCCGCCTCGTTAGAGCTCAGATTTGATGAACCCCGAGCCTCGAAAGCCCGGTATCTACGGGGAATGCCACGGTCTATGCCCTCGATGAATCTGCCCTGCCTGGTTGCGAGGTTCACCTCGCGGTACTGGTGACCGGCAGCAGCGGCGACCAATAACTGAACCGATGTTCGCTTAATAGCCTTCTTGTAGGATTTGAGTTTCCTGTCGACCGCCATACGTTTATACGGCGTCGGTGGTGGCGATCTGGGGAGGATGATACCTTCGAGGTCGCCTTTGAGCTGCCTCTGCTCATCGCGCCGTTTCCACTGCCGGTATTTTCTTTCTTCCCTTTGACGTTTACGCTTGGACACCCAGCCTTCCGATTCGAGGGCTAAAATCGAGCATGTTAGTCAGGACGACGGCCCTAGGGCGAGAGGTTGGTATAGCTACATACCGGCTGCTTGTTCTTTGCTCTGTTCAAGCTCATACTTGGCTATCGCCAGGTAGGTCTGAAGTTGCTTAAGACGAAGCCGTACCTCGCGCAGCTCCGCCGTACCCTCCAATACATTAATGGGCTTCTCGTCTAGCGCCATCCCCGTGTACATTTCGTAGTACGTCTAAAACTAAAAAGGAAAAACAAATATTAATATCTATGAAGCGAATCAGGAAGCAATCTCAGTTGTCGTATCGATATGTGAATAGTCAACGGAATGAGGAATCACAACTCCCCAGCCTTGAAGGGATGTCTGCCAGGCATCTTGGTTATCAAGTCGACTCAACGAGGTGGCTTTGTGTCTTGATATTTCCTCTTTCGGCCGAATGCCATGATATTCGGTCCTAGACGTTTCCGTCTGTGGTACTACTCTTTTTCTTCCTTTCCGCGGCGTCTTACAAAGAACGAACAAGAAACATGTTGCTTCTAAGTACTCTAGTCGTCACAGATAGATCTCGAACAAAGCGAATTCGGGAATGCAAAACACCTACGCCTGCTGGTTTCAGCGTTCTATGTAAATCTAGTTTGAGACTTATAAACCCGCTTTACCTCTGATTCACATAGAACAAAATAAGACAATAGACGGCGTACCATTTGGACATGATGACCTATTATTATTATATTCTATTATTATATTCATTCTATGTTATCTAACTACCTAGGTACGCAAAGGGACCTTTGTACTACTGAATCAATGTAATTATACAATGAGTTATGTGTCGCCGAGTCCAAATCGGTACCGGCTTGGCAAATAGTCGAATGATGTCTAGGTACCTGGTAACCGGAGAATACGCCGCCGCACATTCCAATGGGCGACCACGGAAAATACACTGTAAACAAGACATTCGTTAGTGGAGTGTATCTTGACCGAGGGGAATTTACCTTGGCCACCCAGGTCAGCAGCACCAAGTGATGACATGGAACCGAATATTAGTGACTTGTAGAGTCAAGAGTTCGCTGGGTGGAAAAGGCGACTATATTTCAAAGGTTGGGCGGAACAAAAAGCGTCGACGCCGAAGGCCGAGATGCTCCATTTACAACTGGCGGGAGCTTATTAGGTACATTAAAAACCGTGTCGCGTGGGCGTTATATTGTATTGCTGAATGCAGCGACTTAGAAAGGTTTGAAGGCCATATTCATGGGATTTACGGAACATTAGTCGATTCGAGTCATGGTTGCACCTTTTTTGGGAATTTGCGATCAATTATGTGTTGCATTCTGCGGTGCCATCATTGTAGAGCTGTCCCGAATATCCGCCCGGCACATTGCTGACGGGATGTTGCTCAGTCGAAATTGCTGGAAGAGAAAAACCTCGGAAGTGAAAATAATAGTACAAGTATCAGGTTGAAAGGTGAAGGGACGGCTTTGTTGCCCACGCCGTAGACGTATCTGGTGATCCAAAGGGTTGGGTGGTGACTGGGCTATCAAGGGGGAAAGTTGTATTTGCCATTATCCTCAACGCGTCGTCGCCAGGCCGAATCCAACCTCTCGTATAGAGGGAAACTCGCCCACAGACAGGCGAAACTCACATTGTTATTGTTGCATCCTTCTGCCCGTGCCTGTGGAACCCTGTCTAAGGATCAGAAAGGAGAAAAGAAAAACATGGTGGTCGAAGCCTTTTTCCATCCATTTTACCTGCCGTATTAAACTCCATTTGTCGCATCTTTTATGGTATCCGCCGTACTCGCATGCCTGAGGAGAAATGACACAACATGTAAAGAGACGCCCGATACTGTCATCGAAAATCCGGCTTCACGTGCGTGCCGCAAATATGAAGGGAAAAAAGGGGCCTCAATGCACATAACGATCGGTTCCTGACTGATGCATTAGCAGCGGCGGCCTAAACCTGTCGGATCGATGCTGTTGATAATCACGGCGCACCTCCGTACGTCTCACGAGCTTCAGGTCGAGAGGCGGTTTCGCCGTAGCCAGAGGGAGCCGGGTCGCGAGCACGGGCGCCATCCCTCTCGGGACGGTCAAAGCGTTCACGCTCGTAGCCGGGGGCACGTCGATCTTCTCGTGCTCCATATCGGTCGCCTCCTCGCTCCTCACGGCCGGCGTAACGGTCGATTCGACCGTAGGCTTCGTCACGCTCGCGTCGCTCTTCTCTACCGCTGTAGCCGCCACGCTCGCCGCCACGTTCACCACCACGCTCATAGCCACGCTCATATCCGCCGCGCTCCTCTCGACCGCTGTAGGAGGCACCTCGACCTTCACGATAGTTACGGTCGTAGCCACGCTCTTCACGGTAACCACGCTCACCACCACGATCATCGTATCGCTGCCGATCATAGCCGCCACGGTAGCGGTACGGGTCGTCACGTCCGTAGCCACCGCCATAGCCACCTCCGCGGCGTCGGTCGTCAAATCGAGGACGAGACTCTAATCAACTGGGTTAGAATAGAATTTATGTTAAATGTTTGAGGGGCGCTTACCTCGCTTCGGGGGACCGAAGTACTTGCCAGGAGTAGGGGTTCGAGGGCGAGCACGACGAGCCTTTTCAATGCTCAGAGTTCGACCCTCAATTTCCTCTCCCTGCAATCCGTCCTTGGCGGCATCAGCTTGATCAGATGTAACCATCTTGACGAAACCAAAGCCGCGAGACTCCTTGGTGTGAGGGTCTTTCATGATCTGACATTTCTCTACCTCGCCATATTTCTCGAAAAGACGAGTGACTTCGGCCTCGGTCAGTCTGGGATGGATACCAGTCACAAAGAGGTTAGATCCGGGGTTAATGGAGCCGTCCTCGTCTCTGCTGCCATTCTCATCTTTCATGGCACTAGAATATAACGAGTTAGAACAGGTCACTGAGGTGATGTGAAAATTAGAATATGAAGTTGGTGAGACTTAC
Source organism: Hypoxylon rubiginosum (assembly GCA_902806565.1). Taxonomy (NCBI): domain Eukaryota; kingdom Fungi; phylum Ascomycota; class Sordariomycetes; order Xylariales; family Hypoxylaceae; genus Hypoxylon; species Hypoxylon rubiginosum. The sequence continues at coordinate 89,057 of CADCXA010000008.1, forward strand.
CGATCTTGGTTGGCAGCAGGCGAAGCGGAGCGTCGGCGACTGTCCATTCCATCATCGCGGGAGGCTCGAGGAGAAGCGCTTCGCTGATCGCGCTCATAACGAGGGCCATCATCTGTAATGCCAATATTGGTTAGTGCTGTGGTCAAATTACAAAAACAGAGACGCGAATCGCGACTTACCATCGAAGCGATCGCCGTTGGCGGTCTCGTAGTCCATTGCAGTAGTGGCCATGCTGAGGGCAATTGTATATGCTGCGAAGATGGTAAGTAGGGGTTCGCGACGCGGTAATAGATTGGGTCCGTGATGCGTGTAAGAAACGCGTGGGACGAGAGGAACTGATTGTGCAGAAAGAATTGTTTTCTCGGGGTGGTCAATGAAAAAGAAGGTTGGAAAATGATACGAAAAGTACGAAAAGTGATGGAAGTTGATGGAGAGGCAACGGGATCAAAGTGTGAAGAAGCTTTTTATGGTTGCGCCGGGTAATGGAGAAAAAGAAGAAATGGATATTCCTCACCTGCCGCTAGATGCCTACACACACACAGTGCAACTTCTTGCTGACGCAGGGCTGCAGTACCGTGTCAAATGAAAGAGAACGCGAGCGTTATGCAAGAAAGGTCTCTTGAGTTTCCGACGCGAACAAGATGATCTTTTCTGTAGGATGATTTAAGGTGGTTGTGGTTTAGTCTGCGACCTTTTGGTGAGATGAACAAGGCTGCGAGGAAGAGAAGGATTGAAAGGTGAACGGGAAATCCGAAGGGGTGGAAAATAAAATTGGGGAGGCAAAATTGTTCAGCTAGGCTGCTAGGCTGCTAGGTAGGAGACTAGGAGGCTAGGAGACTAGGAAGACCCGTAACATGCCTAGCAACGAACCTTGGGTGGTTTATGCGTGGTATGTGCGGTATGTACTTCGTACCTGCCTTAGTCCAATCATGTCCCCACTTGGGATATCACCAAATTCCAAGTTGCAATTAACCGATAATCGAATGCATTAAGTTACCTTAGGTACCTAAAATAAAAACACCTCCAGGGCTGCATTCAGTCAACTCAGCAGAACTTCATACCTCCTGTTTTATTATTATTAATAAAAACAGTAGGACGCTTCCGGAAATATCCCCACATACATACATCTGTCTCGTCTCCACTTGAGACAAGACTACATGTACGAGGGTCCATATAAGAGAATCGCAATACCGATCGAGCTAAAGAGCTAAATGCCCTATGCTGCTGTCTACACATATGTAGTTGATATTGACAGGGACCTTCGCTCCGAGATCCAACTACAACTCATCCATGTCAACTTGATTTTCAACAATGTCCATCATCAGTACTTGCTCAACGTTGAGCTCTGCCGGAGCTGCTTCGTCCAGAAATCTGAGGCCCTCCGACGCTTTTCCACCACAGGCTCTCTCCAACGCGAGAAATGCAAAGTGGCCACCTACTACTGGACGGGCCATGAAGTTCGGTCCTGGAAAGCCTCCTTCGCCCTCCGTCTCGTAAAGATCCGTCAGTGGCCGATCTATGTGTAAGGGTATAATTAGATATGCTTCTCCAACCGAAAGCGTAGGCGCATGTTTACGTACCAGTTACAGTCTCGTTAACCCATGTTGCAACATGCTGTAGAATTTCAGTTCGCACCTTCTTACTCGTCACAGCAGCAGCAAAAAACTCCCAGTCACTCTTCGTATATAGATGGCGGCTGTCTAGCGGTAGGCCGTATCTCTGAAGCACTGCGTGGTACCAGTCGCTCTGCATCTGGTAGATTTTATCCGGAATAAATGTAGACCTTTGCTTGTCCTTAGTGCCGCCTATGGGGAGCTGTTCTGTACTCCAGAATCTGCTCGGCACCATCGACGATGCGTCCGCGGGAAGATGGAAACAAAGTAATGCGTCGGCAAAGATATTGTATAGGGTGGTCCACGACCCGTACCACGTGTACGCTAGCTTGGCATGCGTTTTATCTCTGGACAATCCGAAGTCTTGCCATTTATCAATGTATTCTTCCGCTACGTTGCTGTACCATTTAGACTCGGATTCCTCGCCGATAACATTGGCGATCTCGCTCATGGCTTTGATACCGATGATGCCCTTCAGTGCCAAATTCGTCTGGTTGGCCAGCCAACCAGCAAAATCGTCGGTGCACAGCTGATTAGAAGGGATAAGCGATTCTCGAACAAGATAACCTGTCCACTGCTTCCAAAGCTTGTATGAGCGCTTTACCCATTTCGCTGCAGCCTTCTCGCCGGTCGTACCCATATCTTCCCACGTATGGTCCATTCCATACGCATCAACCAAAGGCGACCTCTCGTCGGGCTTTATGTTCAAAGCCAAGGCTCCTTGCGGCGCCGTACGGACAAACGCGGGCTGCGTATTATCCCTCAAGGCATTGACTAGCGCAAGACCCATAATCAACATATCACCGCACTCCTCGACAGGCATGTACTCGTCGTTTCCATCGCCGTGTCCAGTCGCATTGGGAAAGTGAGTCCCAAGATCGTGCATGCTATAATCATTGGGATATTGGCCACTCAGCTGATGCTCTAGAAGAGGTTCAAGTAGATACGCCAGCCACTGCGGGTTAGTGTATAAGAAGAACGGGAACGCCGGGAAAATAACGTCAACAGTCTGGAAGTTGCCATTCGAAGAGATCTCTTTGAGGAAAATGATGGGATTTTCTGGTGTCCCCGAGAATTGCGTTGCTCCGAGCACCTGGCGAGCTGATAACGCTGCGATGTCTTGGTAGTCTTGAGAGCCGGAAGCGTACGCATCTCGAGCAAGCTGTTCAGAATAGTTTCTAGCAAGGTAGGCTGCGCTTTCGTAATCATCGTAGTGGTATTGTAGCATTTCATGGGCACTTGAAAAGTATGAAGCCCACAAAGGTCGCATGAAGGTCAAGCCTCGAGCTGAGGCGAACTGAACTACGGGGTCCTGGGTAAGGGCAAAAGTAAATATGACACTATCCGTGGCGATTTCAGACGAACGGGATGATCTTTTACTAAGGTTGAAAGTCTTCGAAAAGGCAAAAATAGGCTCATCTTCGAAGATTCCACGATAAGAATCATCTACTTTGTTTTTCAACGACCCATGCTCAGCAAATAAACGCCGGATGTAGTTTGATTCGCCAGATTGGTGCTCGACATCAGCTGGGCCAGAGATATGGATGGTTCCCCATTCGGCGTGGTCGTAAAACTCCGTCAGAAGCTGCTCGTGGCGTCGTGTAATGCTCCACGTCTTGATTGGAGTTTTGGAATCCTCACTCTTTTTAGAACGCACGAGTCCCCACTCGATCTTATTGTCTCGGTTTCCGCTAGCCCACTCTCCATTTATGTCTATGTAGAGGCTGACATCGGTTGAGCCCTCGACGATGCAGGTGAGGTAGCCCGCCGGTAGAGACTGTCTAAATGTCGACGTGGGGGTAATTGGAGATAAGAACGAAAGAGTGATCGTTACGTCGGAGCCCGGAATAGTGTATGTGAGGTTCGTAGTAGAGGCGTCAAAGGTAGCACCGCCATACTGGGGAAAAGAGACATTGTAGCTGGTGTACAGGTCAATACGGAGAAGATCTTAGGATTGGCAGTGAAAGGTTAACTACCAACCTAGAAGAGTGCCTTAGAAAGTCCTGCGAGCGACCGAGCAGAGGGTAAACCGTATTGGTCTTAGGTACTGCGGCCATTACAGCAAAGCCGACGGTGCTGCCGGTCCAAAACATTGGCCAATTTTCCCACGGGGCATCTCGAGCATCTGCGAACCAGAAGTTCAGGTAGGGGTTTCGTACGATCAATGGCAGCACAGGAGGCGTCAAAGTCGAAGCGTCCACAAGGGTCATAGCGAACGCCGCGAGGGTCGGCAAGAGACACAGCCTCATTTTGGCGGCCGATGGGAGCGAATACTGATTTACTGCTAAGCTAATGGGAAATATAATGAAGGAATAGGTAATGAAAGAAAGAAAAGAGACAGCAGCGGTTTAACAGGTAGGCATGAAACCAAGTATGGTGCTGTTGGAATGGCTCGAGGACGAGAGCAATACTAACGTGAAGTATCTCAAGTCAATACGAAACCAATGGGTCAAGTAATGAACACGCGATAAATGGGATAAGAGGTTGCGAAGGCCAGCATTCGTCCTTTCAAAGGTACTGGGTAAGGCTGAAGAGAGAAAGTGAGATTGAGGGGAGGAAGAGGGAAGGAAGGATGGGATGGTTATTAGGTTTATTAGGTACCGGCAAGCTGGCAAGCTGGCAAGCTGGCAAGCTGGCAAGCTACAGCCTGAGCCTACGACAGTAGAAACATGGGACGCAAATAGGATCCACTTCCCCCAGGTTTTGAAGGAGTCCGGAGCCTAAAGAAGCTAGAAGCTGTAAGCAAAATGGGAGTGACGACACCTCCCCACAAATTCCTTTACTTTTAAGGCTTAGGTGTGGACTCCAACAAAGGGTCATCAGGGGTCATGCGACGGTAAAAATCGAGGCTACGGTCTTTGGGCCTGCAGATTGCAGCGTCAAAATTTGGGGTAAGGGAAATAGCTCCAGCTGCAAGGTTGAATTTGATTTGGGGGGGAGAGAAGAGGGGCTGAGGCTAGAGCTGAAGTTCAGAGTTAAAGGGGATGTGTTAAAACTTTACATAATCTATAATAATAATACGATAAACCCCTCCCTTGGAATCTGTGAGGTCGTTTTTGGAAATATTACCTACCATTAGGTACATACCTAGCCATAGAATTATTCCATGACATATTTACCTATTTGATTATTCTTATAAAATAACGGGTTTATAAAAGCTTTACAACGAGTTGGTGTTTTAGTCAATTATTTTTCGTCGTGATTATAAATTAACATACTTCTATCTGTTTCTACCTTGGTCGTGTATCGTACTCGCTTATTACTGGAGGAAATACATCTCTCCTCATTCTTAACAGAACGCCTAGAGCACACACACAGAGAGAGAGAGAGAGAGAGAGAGAGAGAGAGAGAGAGAGAGAGAGAGAGAGAGAGAGAGAGAGAGAGAGAGAGAGAGAGAGAGAGAGAGAGAGTATTAAAAGGTGCATGAATAAACTGGCACTTTCAAGATTAGTTCAAGTCTATAGACTATAAAACCCTACGTTGCTTTCTCTGTTCCAGCCTCTTACTTTCTACCTCGAGATGCTAATTGACCCATACCATACCAAGTGTATACTGTCACGGTGGATTCTCCTCGAAACCATGTGGGGTAAAAGAATGTCGTCCTATTCCCGTCGCTACAGATAACCCCGAAAGTTATCCGTTCCTATTTATATGCTTTACTATAGCTTGCCCAACCTAATCTATTATACTCTAAGATGAGGGAACAGTTGTCTATAGATATTTCTTCTCAACCTCGCATCTTAGGACTTCATCAAGCAACACATCCTAACTCTCCTTAAATACAAGTTCACTTGGTTAGATCGCTACCTACCCCGCTAGCACTAGGCCTTTACCCCCTCCTCTTTATCATTCGTTACAGCAATGGCATCGCTTGAAGGAAAGGTATTCGCTATCACCGGAGGAGCCAGCGGAATAGGGTTTGCAACTGCACAGATACTATCGAAACGAGGCGCAACTGTCTGCTTAGCGGATATAGATCCAGATGCAATGAGCAGGGCTGAAGAATACTTTACTAATTTGGGCGCACCTTTCACCATCACCAAAGTAGATATCTCTAAGCGGGAAGAAGTCGATTCTTGGATCGATGGCGTCGTTCAGAAATACGGCAGACTTGACGGTGCTGCTAATGTGGCTGGCATCATCGGCAAACATCATGGCATACGAGAGGTTGCCGACCTTGATGATGAAGAGTGGCACAAGATAATCGCTGTCAATCTTACTGGAACCATGTACTGCCTGAGAGCCGAGCTCAGAAAAATCGTCGATGGTGGTTCTATTGTCAATGTATCCTCCGTTCATGGCCTTCAAGGTAGCCGAGAGTCCGTGTCTATCATACACCACGCCGACGCTGACTACTAGGTGATCTAGGTTTTGCTAAGCACGGCGCTTATGACGCCAGCAAGCACGGTGTCATAGGCTTGACTAAAGCCGCAGCTAAGGAAAACGGCGCTCGAGAAGTTCGTGTGAACGCAGTCGCTCCCGGCGCTATATACACTCCACTGATGGAGAAGAGCTTTCGCCTCCACAACAGACCACTCGACGCACCGGCCTTACCAGATGATACGGCGGTCTTTCGCAGGCAAGGGACGGCAGAGGAGTGCGGCAACGTAGTCGCCTTTCTGTTGGGTCCCGAGAGCAAATACGTGAGCGGGAGTGTGTACTCTGTCGACGGCGGAATGTAACACGCAGGCAAAGGCTTTCCTCTTTTAAAACACGTCTTCTGGCTGCACATCATGATTTCTCCCGTCTTCTCGAATGTGCTTCAATGTCTTATCTCGCGACATGGGTTTGCGCATGTCGTAGGCGTCTTCTCCGTGAGCAGTAGGGTCGTTAACATTATCGCCGTAATAGTCCTTGACCACACGGTACACGCTATAGCCCATGCTCTCATAAAAGTTGATAGCCCTCGTGTTGCTTTTTCTCACGAAGAGGTCGACAAACCAGGCCTCACCGGCCTCCGCAGCGACCTCGAGGTTTTCGGTAAGAATTTTTCCAATGCCAAGGCGGCGGGCTTCAGGGGCGACTGTGAGAGCGGTAATGTGAGCGTGCCATGGCAGGTAATGCTCCGAATACTTGAAGTATTCTGGAGAGCTTTCCAGTTTCCCCATGACTGTTGATGAGACGAAACCACGTTAGGCCAGACAGTTTTAAGAATTCGGGGAACCAAGAGATGGTGACGCACTATAGCCAATGATATTTCCATTGGGGTCTTCGGCAACTTGAAATAGTGAAGGCCATTTGGCGAAATATTGAAGGTAGAAACTTAGGTCGTACGTCTCAGTCAAAGGGTCGAGGTTGCATTTGGAAAACTTGTCCAGGTCGTCCGGGTGAAAACGTCGAAAAGAAGCCATAATAGCGAGAAACCGGATCCCTTATTCCCCCTATTTACTAGAATAAGAAGGATAAGAGACAAGATAGACAGTTTCTCTAGGCTCCCTGATGGTAGATTCGTCGTGTTTTATGCCGCTCTCGGCTGGACATATATCCCATATGCCAGCGTTGGCTTTGTAAGGGGAGAATGGTACAATATCTAGTCTATGAGCTAGAGAATTAAAAACACGGACAGAAAGATTCAAGGAGTGTGATCTTGAAGATTAAAGCATTTTATAATTAAGTGCCTCCCGAGTGTATACGTTGAGAGCGATGGAAGAAAGAGTGAAAATGCACCAAGATACAATTCCAATCTGCTTCTGCCCCTCCAAGAATACCTAATAGTGCATACTCAAATATCTGCTACGTGCATATGTATGTAGCGATGTGGTGGGACGCTCGAAGACCAGGAAGACCTGGAATGGCATTACGTAAGGCACAGATATACGCATAAAGTACAATACGACTAATAAATAATCGCATAGCCTTAGGTAACTAGAAGCTCACCTACCATTATAGCACGTCAGCAGGTAACATGGAGATTTGTATGGTATAAATAAGTTGACACATGCGTAGTTGCGTTTTCGTGCCTTGCATTGCTCGCCTTGCATTCAATGCTTGCATTGCCGAAGTGATGTGGGACGTGGGTTTTTTTTATTAATTAAATACAACATTTTGGGTTTGATTCATCCGATACCGATATCCTTGCTACGTGCTTTCGATACTTGCCATTTTATTGCTGAACGAGCCTGACTTCAAATTAATTCTCCGTCTTGTCCGGACCTGATCTCTCTCCATAAGCAACCCAATTTTACCACAGAAAAAAAAAAGATTCCTAGGATAAGGGGCAGGGGGCTACTTCTACTCAAGAAATAAAAACATCTAGTCAAGCACAGCAAACAAGACGGGTCCCGTGCCTTTTATTCTCAACCTTCTGGCGTAGTAGTTCACCATTTAGACTAATAATAACTACTCCCACCCCCCATGGTTTAATAGTCTACCTGGGACGCGCAAACAAACACCCGGCGTAATATTACCCTACATCGGTACCGAACAGCGAGGTCTAGCAATACCGCACCAAGCCCGACGAGCTAGCTCATCAGATCGCAACCATGTCACGGTCGCCGCAGACCCCCAGACATTCTCGTCTACCTTCCAGCATCGATGTATCTTACCAGGATTCGAGTCCCGGCATGTCCCCTCGCAGCCGACGCCAGTCGAAATCGTCCTTTCAAGAGCCCTTAACCCCCCTCCGCAACAGCATGAACGAGTCCGAGCTTAACGAGCTTAGCGGCGGCGGTATGGGGCAGGACAATGGGCTTGGTAATTTGGCAGATGAGTTGGCAGATGCTTTGTCTGGGTCCGGTGACGACGAGGAATATTACGACGACGAAGAAGGATCGCGTGTTGAACTCCAACAAAACGAAGACGACGGACAGAATGCGTCCGATGGGGTCAGGGATAGTGGAGTCGACGTGGCCAGTCAATCAAATCAACACGGCAGGTCCAAAAGCACGAGCCTAGGTATTCCATCTCCTCCAGGGCGCGGCCATCGACGGGCGGGAAGTGCATATGATGGGAGCGAATACGGCTCGGAATCCGACTTGGACTCTCCCGGTATGCCTCCAAGCTTAGTTGCCAGAATCGACGCGGTCGAGTCGCTAGCTCGCAGAGGTACTGAGAGTAACGGGGGCCCTACTGATGGCGTATTTCAACGGTTAACGGAGGGACTAAGAGATCTTGGATCCCAGTCTGGCGTGGAGGGAAGTACCACAAGGTAAGCGACTCTAGCCATCTCTCTCTCTCTCTCTACTTGACCCTAACCAAAAGATATAGGTTGATTACTGCTCACTCGGCGTTGGCGACGCACCTAGCTCATCAGGCACGGCAAATTCACAACTTGACATTCCCTCTACTATCGCCATTAGTTCCGCCTCCGGATCCCGACACGATCGATTCGCTCCTACCACTGCTTGCTTCGGTTTCGGACGAGATACCCCGGCCTGCCACGTCGGCGTTCAACTCCTTAACTGCATTACATTCGGTAACGTCAGATCTGGTACAGACTCTCAACTACCTCTCAGACACACTACACATGTCACGGCAGACCACGACCACAGCCGCGAGGCGGTTAAAACAAGCCAAGGAAGTAGTGGCGGACATGAAACGGGATGAAGAACTGAAGGAAGAAGGGGAGAGGTGGTTGACAAAAGGCAACTGGAGTGAGAGGCTTCAGAAGCGTGAGTGCGCGGGCGTTTGCAGGGAAGTGGTCGGAGGCTTCGAAGAAGTATGTAATGGTTGGAGAGCCCGTCTACTGGCCCAGGCAGAATCGGCATCGGCATAGAAACGAACTTGGGATTGGGCACGTATCGAAATGAAGCCAGCACTTTTGTTCCCCGATCAACTTATGCGCTGGATGGTCTTTTCCGGATATTCCTTTTTGTCATTTTAGCATTGCGGCGGATACACTCAGATCGTGGTGGCGTTCATAACGGTTTTCGCGGGCTCCTATGAGCCGTCGGGATAGACACAAAGACATGCAAATTTGGTACTCTAGTACCTCAGGAGCTTAATGGTAACTCTACATGAAGAATATGCCATACCTGACGAATAGCTCTATCTGCTCTCTCGACTGTCACCTACCTAGGTACCCAGGTAACCTATGAATACGTGAGCGGGACATACGCCGCAAAACTCAAGAGTCAGTCTCTTAGGCCAAGTTCATATGCAGTGTTGCTTGGTGACAGTCTGCTTCTGCCGAATATACCGTTGGGTATCAGTCATGATATATTCGACGTATTTAAATTGGAAGGACGAAAGAAGAAAGAAACCTCGATCACTTATAACGGTAAGAGACACGTCATTTCGCATGTTGAAACTATATAGCCTTAGCCTGACTCCGCTTGATGACTTGGAGATAATATATGTGACAAAAGCGAGCGATCTGTTACGCTATATTGGTCTCGGATCGATTAGATGTTAGGAGGTATTTTGTGTATATGATACATACCCGCTCACTAATATTATGGCAGCAGGTAAATCTGTTACATCACAATAAATCTTGTCTTGCGAGGAACTGGGTGACTAGACCCTAGCGTGCTTGCACGTTGACTCCTGTTTTCCTCCGTGGTAGAACTCGGGACAGGTTGCGGCCGATGTTCGCCCTCATCTCTATCAGCCCCTTCTCCGCCCCAAGAGCTCGCGATGTCCTCATCGAAGGGCTGCTGTCTGCCGATACGCAAATCGACGGGTGGCGCGACTCGGGCGCGCCGTAACCTGGCCTCCGCCACGTCGTCGACGAGCACCACCATCCACACGCCGACGGCGCGGTCGGCTCCCAGCAGGGGCGTGCAGTGGATCCACCGCCCCTTGCCGTGGCTGTCGGTTCTAGTCACCCAGCGGACCTTCGTCGCGAAGCCCGCGCCGTTGGCAAAGTCTTGGGCAATTCCCTCGCGGACCGCCTGCGACCCGCCAATTCGCAACATGAAGCTGCTCTGCAGAATTCCCGGGACTCGCATCGACGGCGAGGCGAACAGAATCCGGAGGTGAGGGTGGGGACGCACTAGGAGATAATGCTCATAGATACACTGTAAGCGGCTACCTGGCGTGGTTGAGATGCTCGCCATGGGGTTGGAACTGTGCTGCTTTAGCCCAAGATCAACTGCAATCGATGGCGTCGGCCTGTTTAAACTCGGGCCAGCCTTGATGCTTTCTGTCTCCTCCTGGCGTGTGCGGTGCATAGCACCACCTGCTTCTTGGATGATATCTAGTTCCCCGGGGCTGAACATTTCCGCTAGTTCGTATAATCCATTGTTGCCGCTTTGGTTCGCTCTTGTTTCCTCGCCGTTTTCTAAGTCGACTGCGCCATGTTTCTGTTCGACGAGCCGCCTGAGTGACTCGAGACCGACACATTCCTTTACCAAGCCCGAAACGTCGATTTGAGCGCCAAGATGGTATCGAATAACGCCACGGCTATCAAATAGAGGCGCGACCATCAGAAGGTTCATGAAGGGAGATCCATCTCGTCGATAATTCAGAAACGTCTCGCAATGCTCTTTTCCGGCCTCCAAGTGATCTTTGATTCTCCTTATACTCGACGCATTCGTATTAGGCCCCTGAAGGAAGCGGCAATTTCGACCAAGAGCATAATCTGTTCCATACTGTGACGAATAATGGCATTAGCAGTCATCGCATTGGTGATATGAAGAGACCTCTGATCACTTCGCCCATATGCTGATTCTGGGAATTTTAAGAATACTCGTACTCACTTGTGTTGTCCTATGGAATTCTTGTACACGTTTAGCCTCATTATAATCTGTAGATGTTGGAGTTTAGGTACACACCTTCGCTAGCAAAAACGATGGGATGGTCACGCCTTGATGGATCCGATAGGCAGAACACTTCAGCTAGCCCTTCGAAGAGGTCGCTCGAGTTGACTGGTAGCGTGTTTGCGATCTTCCTCTTAATGGTTGCATTTACTATCCCAACCCAGGAGTGAGTAATGTAGGCAGGCAAATCTTCTCTAGCTAAGGTTTGGAACGCCTCGCTCGCCTTCTTTAGTAGCGGCTCATGAATAATACTAGAAATTGGCTCTGCACTGAATTCGAGCCCCTTGATAGGGATAAGCGCTTGAGTAATCCAGTTAGCATAACCAATGGCCTTCAATGCCTTGATTGTATCGAGATAGTATACTAGAACAGGGGCAGACTTTGGCCTGAAGGTGTAAAGGAAGTCCGTAAACTTTTGAAATAGCAGCGGATTGTCGAAGATTATCCGGAGGTGGTCCGTCGAAAAGAGGGCTTTCGATCTTGCTTCTAGCGAATATGGAGGAGCTACATTACTGTACGGTGAAATTAAGTTAAACGACCTTCGGTCAATTCCTTCCTCTACCAACGGCTCGATTCCGTCATGCTCTACTTGGCCAATGTCCTGGAGGCCGAGTAGGGCACTGTTGGCTACGAGAGCAAACGAAGAAGATGACGAGTTCGCATTTGACTGTGTTGACCGAGTCAAGACTATAAATCCACGGTCAGCCCCCTTATCCCACAAATATTTTCGAACTCTGCACAGGTATGTTACGACGTGGATTACTTGGAGGGAAATATCATAGCTTCATTGGGTGCTCGATTGGTATTGAGCCAACACTCAGATACGTACAGCTTCTAGGAGGAGTTGAAAGGGAACGCGTTTCGTCGGATTGAACATCACGTCGTTCTGGGCTAGTCCGAGGGCTACTTAAATGAGTCAACTAAATCCAGGACGAACTATTGAATAGATGTTAGCTTACCTCTCTGGGTGCTCTGAATGGCTAGGCTGGCTGTTCAATGACGATAGGTTTTCTGTTTCTGCCCATATTTTTCTAAATGTCGTAGGCGATGCAACTGTTTCGGCGATAGATGTGCCTAAGCTTGCACATCTTCCGAGGATGTCAGGGATGCTAGCTCCGTCCTCAACGTCGACGTCGACGTCGACTTTCTCAAATGCCGCGAATGATCGCACGCTCATCGCACCTTGGCGACCGTTGGCCTTTGCAGTTGGTATTATATGTCGCTTGTAACGTGAATCTTCATGTCTCGATGTTGGCGGCATCATGGCTCTGTAGGCAACGGACACGAGTAGCCGACACAGTAATACAACAAGGCGTACACGAGCTGGGGCTTTGCCCTCCTCATCAAATATAGCAACCCCCTAGGAAGTAGCTATACTCTAAGACGATTTTGCTGCCTGCAATGTTTTGTCCTCGATAGTAGCTGGATGATTGTTGGTTTAGTTGATGATATTTATTGGATTCGACTTCCGACTGCAATGTGATAAAATAGAGAAGCAAGGAGAGTAGATGGGAGCAAAACGGACGACACGGAGAGACATGCTCAGTCAAGCTTATCCGGACTGGTTGATACAGTGTACAAAGCTTGAGATGAGAGGGGCTTCTAGGTCGGCCGCCTTACGTAGAAATGTCAAATCTACCATGCTTAATCATAGTTGAAGAGGTAGACCATATATGTTGAATACCTGATAGCTCACCTGAAAAATATGGAAGAGAGGCGAATAAGGGCTCCTGCTCGGTCCACGTACGTATTCACCTACTAGGTTTCGCTTTAGGGCCTGCGCAGAGTTTAACAGACTGCGGCTGTTAGAATAGGTGACATACTCACTGGAAATCCGAGGCAATGATAGACAACCCTGAACGATGACATGACTTAGTGACTTGATCTGAATATGTCTTTGGCAAAATAGTGCCGTTGCTGATTATGATATATTCCCGCACATATGCGAATGTTGGATAGATGAGGTTGGATAAAACCATGAGGACTCTGGTGTACCATCATGATCGTTTCCCTAGCTGAACATGTCCGATTCAGCTTACATACCTATATAGGGACCTAACGTTCTCGATCTCATATAAAGCTTAAATACTCCGGCCATCTCAGAAGAGGGTGGGACGTGAGCATCGTTAGTCTGAACGATTAGAGGTAACGTCCTAGGTTGGATTCACGTCGTGTTGCTCTCAGGGCTGTTCCTGCGCTGTTCCTATGCTGTTCCTACTGCTGCTGTATAATCTAACATCCTGTAGCATTAGATGGGTATGGCCAAGTAGTCGAAATGGACATGGGAGTAAAAGGAGCTTACTTGAAAATATTGGATCACCCTTTAGAGTTCACGCGAGGCTTATTGCTCGACAGACCAGGTGCTTCACGACTTCTTCCTGCTGAGCACTATCACGGGACCTAAAGAGACCTGTAGCATGTGGCGTTGACTGATCCGTTCGATGTGCCCTCAAGGAGAGCCGACTCCGGCTTGATATTGCAAGTTTCATTACGGAGCTTGAATAGTGAGATCGCGTCTACTCATAAATATCAATCAAGAGTTGTAATGGCAAAACTAGGGCTTGTACAACAGTGTTGTACAAGCCAGGTACTAAATAGGATGTTGAGCCTCATGATTGGACTGCTAATAAATCATCCACGTAGTAGGAGGAATACCGGGTTGAAGTCGAGATATCTTTCATCCTATCCCTTGCTGCATGTATTACATTATATGTCTGCACATATGGAACATCCCGTATCGGCTGCTACTCGAACGGCAAAGATAATATTCCGACGAGCTTTGAACATATTTAGGCAAATCATTTTGATACGAAGGCCTCCAAATCCATGGATGTTGCCGACTGAGGCTGCTCATTTTCCGTGTGGATGGGGCGTTCTGGGCGTTCTGGGGTGTTCTGACTCTCGACGCGTGTTGGTACTGTAGATCCCCTAAATTCCGGTGGTAATGTTTTTTTATTAAATACTGCCATGCCGTGTATAGCTGCAAGTATTATGCGCTAACTTATCTCGGTGGGCGGTGACCGCATGGCACCGTATCTAAGCTGTCCTATCATGTGCAGATCCGGGGATAGAGCCCAAACGCCAGGCCCCTGAGTGGGAAGCGCGTAACCAGTCGGGCAATTTGCTGCGCGTCTTCCCCCCTAAGAGATCCCTAGGGAGTAGGTAAGAGGTAAGAGGTAGCAAAACAAACAACTCGGTCGCGTTACCTAATCCGTGCAGCCCCGTCCCTCTTTTTCTAACGAGGGCAGAGAGGGGCAGTTTTTGCAATGCGTATTTTGCTTCTGTTGTTGATGAAAAGATGAAAAGGGAGAGTCGGTCGCGTCTCCACCACAGAATCCGCGAATTGGGCCGCACAACGGGCCACAGTTCTCGACGTGTTGAATGATTTACAGGTGCAGAAGAGACCTGTCCGAGACCCTTTGTTATTGTTCTTCTCAAACTCACTATCCATTTCGGTTATTTAATGTTTTGCGAATGACCAACCTCCACAATTCTGCTATTTATCAACGGAATAGATTCGTGGTGTACCTAGTCAATAGTCAACGTGAGTAAACCCGCCAGAAGCTGTTTACATTACGCGCTTCCAGCCACCGGATGGAATCCCTTAGCATTTATGGCTAGGTACCTATAGCGACGTGCAGCATAGGGAGATGAACACGTAGTGGACTAGTGGACGAATCTTGGAGATTTGCTGATGTTTGTTGCAATTGGATAAGAGACTTATTTACCTAAGGTATATGTAAAAAAGGTACGTTAGGTATGTGTTCAGATTTAATATCTTCATGTTGAGTGAATATGAATAAAATCAAAGTTTGGCGGCCAAATGTCAGGTACATTTGTATGCAGAGAGTGTAAAAGAGAAGTTCGTGACTGCCTGTACATCTGAACATGTAGGTACGTGTGGATACGATGTGTAGGTGCAGGTGTACATGGAAACATGTGTTATCCGGCATACAGATGTAAGTCACTATATATCCACTAAATGTATCTTTGTAGTGAGATGCAGTTACCTTCTAGCACAACAACACCCCCCTAGGAGTTCTAGTAAGGCGCGACCTGCAGGCACGTAAAGCTATTCCGTGGTGGGATGGGGCGGTTGCCCGTGGGCTCTTTTTACCTCTGTAGCCCGTAGCCCATAGCCCATAAGCCAATACAGCCCATTAGCCCAAGTCTTGGTTGCTATTGAACCTCCCATCTTCAGTTCCACGAAATCAACCCTTTCGTCTCAACCCGTTTCTTCGCCTTCGCCTTCGCCATCACCATCGTCAACTCCGGCAACCCACGCTATCCCCCGCGAAAACTATCCGTTAATCACGCTCATCTCATCTCTTCCTGTCAAATTACCCACTGCAAGTCATCAATAAACACCAGCGTCTGAATAATACAAATAAACCCTCTTTGCGAACTGGCTCCAACTCTTATTCCTGGCCTCGACATTTCTCTGCTTGATCCTGTCCGCCATAAAGGAGCATGCGCTAGGAAACCTGCCAACTGTTCCCGGAAGGGCTTCGAAGGAGATTTATTGCCGAGAGTCTATTTCCTTTGATACCTGACCTCAATTCCTGGCTTGACCTAGTTCCTGACAATATCAACACTCGGCTTCTACACCACAACAGTGCCTCGCGCCTCTCGCCTCTCTTCGCTGCTCTGCATTTATTACCTTTCCAATCCTTCAATCAGTCCTTCGCTTTTCGACTTAACTACTTGAGCTTCATCGATAGCAGTAGGATGACTATACAATCCGATTCCGGGTGCGCGGCGCCGCCGCCCTTAAAACGTCAAGCTCACGATTCGACGAGCCCCGCCGTACGAACACCCTCGAGGCTGGCCACGCCTCCCCCGCCATCTGATCGCGGAAAATTGCAAGTGATGCATAATGTGGACACGGGCAATTCTAAGAGCGCTTGTCATAGTGGCCGCCGAGGAAGTGTTGCTGGCGTAAACCCCGAAGACCTGTCGCGAGCTCTCACGAGGGAACTTTCTACCGAAAGACGAGACAGCGCCTCAGGTGCCAGTCCCAGCAGGAAGCGGCAACGTATCAATGGCGACAGGTTAGTACAATTTCAGATGCACCGTCTTGAAGAACCAAATCTTCAGTCCCATACCACCTCGTCTCGGGAAAATTCGGTTTGCATCTATTGCTCGTACTAATCTTTATTAGATTCATACCCTCTCGGTCTGGTCAAGACCTTCAGGCTAGTTTTAGTCTTCTGCATGAGGAAGGCTCGCCTGCGACTCCTTCACGACAGAAGAAACGGACACCTCATGGTGAGCTTCATTTTCAGAAGAGTAGGTCTTGTTTTTATTTTTTAAACCCACGTCTTATCTATGGATGTGGTGCTAACTACTCTTAGCTGAGGAGGCAAACCGTATCTTCTCCACCGTGTTGAGGGCAGAACTCTTCGATGACACGATACCTCAGGCTACTCCCCAAACATTGTCGCCAGATAACAACTTGCCAGGGTCGTCGCACTCAGCGCACGCTCATGATGGCACAAGATCTCACACACCACCGAATAATCCACCCCCTTCGTTACCCTCTACCTTCACACCCTCAACACCGCACAAGAATCTCTTCTCTTACATGTCACCTCGTCACCACAACATTGCAGGCCATCCAACGCCATCCAGAACTCCACAAAGCAGACATGGTCCTAATCTAGACATACGGTCGGAGATCTACAGTCTGTCGCCCGTCCGGCTTGGAAGCCAACAAATGCTTCTAAGTCCGAGACGACAGCCTCGAGCGGTCAGCAAGGTACCGTACAAAGTCTTGGACGCCCCTGAGCTGGCGGACGACTTTTATTTGAACTTGGTGGATTGGGGTAGTGCTAACGTCCTGGGTGTTGGTTTGGGCTCAAGCGTCTATATGTGGAATGCGCAGACAAGTCGAGTCAACAAGCTGTGCACGCTGGAGGACGACACTGTGACAAGTGTGTCCTGGATCCAAAAAGGTACGCATATTGCTATCGGCACTGGAAAGGGTCTTGTTCAGATCTGGGACGCCGAGAAGGCGAGGCGTTTAAGAACGATGACAGGGCATACGGCCCGTGTAGGATCTCTCGCCTGGAATACCCATATCCTGACGTCAGGATCCCGAGATCGGTTGATATATCACCGTGACGTTAGAGCTCCCGATCAATGGATGCGGAAGCTCATGGGCCATAAGCAAGAGGTCTGTGGCTTGAAGTGGAACTGTGAAGATGGCCAATTGGCGAGCGGAGGTAATGACAACAAGCTCATGGTCTGGGATAAGCTCTCAGAAACGCCTCTCTGGAAATTCTCAGATCATACCGCAGCCGTCAAGGCTATCGCCTGGTCCCCCCACCAACGTGGTCTTCTTGCCTCGGGCGGTGGAACGGCAGATCGAAGAATAATATTCCACGATACAGTCCGTGGAACAGTCATAAACGAGGTTGACACTGGTAGCCAGGTGTGCAATATCTCGTGGTCGAAGAACTCGAACGAAATCGTGTCGACTCATGGATATAGCCAGAACCAGATCGTCGTGTGGAAATACCCTGCCATGACCCAGGTAGTCAGCCTTACCGGCCACACGTATCGGGTGTTGTATTTGGCGATGAGCCCGGACGGCAGAACTATCGTGACAGGCGCTGGTGATGAGACTCTACGATTCTGGACTGTGTTCGGACGAAGACCCGGCCAAAGAGAAGACAGCGATGGCGGTGGTGGACGACTTAGTGATTGGGGTGTCATTCGGTAACAAAGTCAAACTTCGATGCCTATTTTCCATGTAGGCATGGTTCGACAACCGCACGATCCACTCAATCTACGTGTATAATGACACCTTACTTACGCATCATGGCATTTGCGTCCAGTTTTACGACGTCTAACTGTGGGACGCCTACAAATACTTGCATCCAACTGGCGTTTTTGACTTTTCAGGGAGCTTCACATGTACGAGCCTGCTTGGGCGTTGGGATCTTCAGCTGCTTAGCAATCATGATATCGGGAGGCTGGCTGAACTGGGTTGATCTGCATTCTGGGAGTGCCTGGGTAGTAGCAGCAAGCAGAGGGTTTCTGTTGCTTGCTACGGGCAAAAAGCAAGGCGTTGGCTGAGTGAGGGAGGCAGCGGACTAGTCACTACGACTCGTTTAGCTTCAACTCATTAAATACAACGTTTTATTCATCCAGCTGTGTAGGTAGCATTTACAAACATTATCGCCAAAAGCGACCTAATAGGGGGCTTGGAGTCTGAAAAGTTAGAACAGACTAGTTGTATCGCTTGATCAGCAGTAATACAGACCCCTCTGAATCAACTGATGTTGAGTTCGCCTGTTTTATAGACTGAAGACTACGAGGATCTTATACCTTGCGTATCTTACACACTTAGCTATTCCTAATACCCGCGATCATAGATGAATACCTATGCATACCATTTCATAACATGCTAGCGAATATCGGACTGAGATATTTAGAGAGTTATCCCTTATTATAATCCACCTATCGTTATTCTTCCATTCGCTTCATCCTAACTCCGTGTATTGTGGTAAATTGACGTGAAAAAGGGGGTATCGAGATGGTTATCCTGAATCAGTCTTTGCTAATAACACCGCCGCATGCGCACCCACGAGAACTCCGAATCCAAGCAACGACGCGCACCAGCAGGCCAAGCCCGTCTAAGCAAGCCCATCCCTATCGTTAGATCACCATAGGCGCGTTCTTATCCATTAATAGCCGACACTCGTAAGTCTGGATAGAAGGAGATCTAACTACCTAGCCGATTGTCATGTAAAGAAAAAAAACCAACAAGGCCGTGGAGCCGGCCGTTCGAAGTCTTTCTCTCATACACTTGTGAAAAGGCCAAACGAAAATATCCAAGTCGAATCTGATTAAAGCACTCATCTCATCATGAAACCGTTTCGCTCGGTTTCCTCGCCCTAGCGGCGTCTTTGGTGCCGTCGACTCCAGTAGCTACCGCACCCGTCTCCTTAGACGCGCTGGCGTCCTTGCTCGGTTCTTCATGTAACAGCGGGATCTCATCCACACTCAACCGCCGGCCGCTAGCGGGGTCCTCAACTTGAACTGCCTTCTCGGCGCTCTCCTCTAGAGCCGTCATCCCGCTTCTTCCTTCGATGTCGAGTGGTGCGGGTGTTGGTGCCATCGTGGGGGAGCCTAGCGAATCGGGGCTGTTCTGCCATTTAGCTACCTCGGCCTTCATTGCTTCTAGTTCCTTCTGGAAGCGTTTGCCGAACACGTCAATGTAAAAGGTCGAGCCGTTGTAGACGCTCCAAGCAAACACGATCATGAGAAAAGTAGCCGAGGCCCACCGGCTGTAAAACCACAACGGACACGGTAGCATTGTTAGGACGGCGTATAAGTATTGAATCATCATAAAGGCCGGTTCCTGCAGGGCACTCGGCAACGAAAGCACCAATTTCCCAATCCAGGTTTTCGAATACGAGCGGCGGAGCCACGTGAAGGACGTAGGTCGGCCAGCCGCGATCTTTTCGCGCCTACGGACCGTGATGAAGAAGTAGTAGCAAAGCTGCCAGAAGGTATACGGAATAGTAGACCAGGCAAGCATAGAGATGACATTTCCGTAGGCGGTCGGAGAGCCTGGCGGTGACGTCTTGACGGTCCAAAGCGCGGGAAACCGATCACGCTGGTCCTCGGGCGAGAACAAATGGGTGATACAGTGTAGCGTAACACACGGCATTATATGAATGAACAGAGACGTGACCTTGTCGAAGTCGTGGAACACGAGCGAGTTACGCCACATTATAATCGCCACGGCGTTGTTTCCGAAGGCTAGGCAGTAAGCGGCAATGAACAGTCTCTTAGAGGACGGGAAGACCCAAATGCTGAGAAAAAGCAGGAGGTTGACGAAGTAACAAAGATCGGCCAAGAAGTAATGGTAACCACGTCGGCGATAGGTGTACCAGCGGATAGGCATGAAGTAAGCAAACTGCCCCGTGTACCAGATGTGGAAGTACTCGGGATAAGCGCCAATCAAATAACCGCTGATGAAGATGTTCATGACGCCGCCTATGAAAGAGATCTTCTCGCGCATCGTAATGACTTTGGTATCGTTCCATTGGCGACCCAACTTCTCGACGCTCTGCTTCATACGCTTTCTATACCGCACCAGCTGCTCATCAGCCGAAGGCACCCGCCGCCGCCATTCTTCGACCATGCGCTCCCTAGCCTCCTGGCCTCTCGTCTTGAGAGCGGCTCGCGATTTCCGAACCTTTTCGGTCTGCGCCGAAATACCTTTTTGTAGCTTTTCGAGTTGTTGTGGGAGGGCGAAGTTATCGAGCAGGTCCAGCACTGTCAAACGGTCTAGAGGGGGATACGAATCCCAATCTTCGTGATACGAGCTGCTCCCGGAGAAGGAGGGGTTTCTCGATATCCGCGGACTCTTGGAGCCATCGTGCACCTTGGGATCGATTACGGCTCGTTGGAGAGGAGAAGAGGTTAAAGACGGGGTAGTGGTAGTATCGTCGGGTGTTAGAGCGTTCTCGTCATCAGTCTGAATGCCCTCCGACTTGGCGGAAAGCGCCGGTATATGATGACTACCGGAATCGCCCATTTCGGCGAGCGTATGAATTGGGAATCTTTGAATATCGTTTCGAAAAGACACTCTACGAAGAGCTTCGGCTCCCCTGAGGACTAGAATATCAGCCATCGGAAGACGAGCAGCGGACAAAGGGAACTTGGCGGGTAGAGAGACGCGAGGTGCAGGCAGCCGCAAACCCATTACGAGCTGGGGACTCACTATTATTATTACTATTATCCTCTTCTTGGCTTAGGTAGGAGAAGATGGCTTTGCGCTTTGCGTCCGAGTGGATGCGATTCTAGGGCCGGTCCAATTAAATAAAGAGATAGTAGCAGGTTGAAGCCTAGAAAGAGGCAAAAGTATGAGGATGAGGGAAGACAAGAGCGGGCGCGTGTGACTTCGATAGGTTTAGTAGACACGAGGCACGTTTGCGTGACTTTAGAGGCTTGTGATAGGGGGAAAAGGTGTAGGGATCTATAGGAGAATGTATAATGGAGAATGGTAGGAAAATGTAGGGGACCTGCAGTTCTAAAATGCGGATAGGCAGATAGGATACGGTCCGTTCGAGGCAGCGAGGTTAAGCAAAGTATAAAAAGGTAGGTGGGTTGGGGGTTGTCTGGCCCTGTAAGTAGCTCTGGCCGAAGGTCGTGTCTCGAGCGCGAGTTGTGGTTGGATGGAAAACAAGCGGCTCTTCCTTACTGTGAAAATGTTGTTAACATCCAAGACATCCAACCTTTATTCAGTCAACCGACCAGATGCCAGATGCGACTCTGTGACTCTTTTTAACTCTGGAACAAAGAGGAAGATGTCGTTAACATGAGCTTGCATGGATAATTTGAATATATATATTGTATGTATTTAAACCCCGGGGGGAAGATGGTCTCAGAACTGAAACCGAGCTTTTGTTCTCTTCTACGTAGTCTGGCGAAAACTTGGAATAATAGAACAAAACGTCTACATGCCACATAACATTAAGACGAGTTGACAAGTTGGAATGAAGAATCAAGAATTAAGGCGAACCTTGTTGCCGTCGATCTTGTCGAGCTCCCCAGAGGCATAATGACGCCATTGAGCGTATGCATACCAAAGTGGCCTCCCGTTAGGTGCTTACCTCTATATACCTCTATACTGTGTATATTAATACATACATGTGAAATACATATGCATTTGGCATTTGACAATAATACTTGCCGGGATTCCAAATATCCCGACGTTTAACTGGTGATAAGCACCTCACGTTGGGGATATTAAATTGGAAAATTCACTTTGATTTAGAAAACTTTTAATATGGGTATAATATGTAATATTTAAGCCTTGACATACATTTAAGCAATTATACAGCCATTAATTATGTATATATTAAAATCTTAAATTTATTAGGTGCTACTTTAAATTAGGTGTATTTTATAAGTAAAATTAAGTATTAAAAGTTTTCCAAATTAAAGTGAATTTTCCAAATCAATATCCCCGACGTGAGGTGCTTGTCACTGGTTAAACGTCAGGATGTTTGGAATCCCGGCGAGTAGCGCCTGGAACTTATGCGACCCACATGCAAGCTCAAAGTTTCGTATACAGTACACAGTACATCACTAGCCACCATCAGCCACTATACGAACTAAAAGCCACAGGAATCCGCAGTAGCTGCAAACTAAACTAAAAAAAAGAGGACCCCGCGTCTGTCATGGAAGTCGCGTGTAGGAGCGCCCGCGTGGAAATATGTATGAGGATGCATGCTATCGTGCTGTGCTATCGTGATACCTACCTCTTTGTAACTTTTCCCCTACTTACATCCTGCCCCAAGACACGCCTACCTACCACGCTCTTCCTAAACTAATACCTTTCGCGTGCTCTTTTCATTGATGCCGTATCCCATCTAATCACTGAAATGTCACAAATTTAATTCGACGCCGCTTCGCGACACCGGTTCCATTTTCGCATATTCGCATATTTCTTCGCGTCGCGTCTTCATCCTTAGATATCCGGCAGTCGTTCGCCATCAACTTAATTCAAGACCCAAGAACAGTCTCACAGCAATCAAGCCAAGATGGGGAAACTTATTCGTCTTGAGCTATTCAGTAAGGACCTCTATTTCATAAGAGCGCCGTTTGCGCAACAGGCTAACTGGTTCTCAAGACTTCAAGTCCTACAAGGGCCACCATACCCTCTTGTTCGGCGATTCCTACTTCACCTCCATCATCGGCCCCAATGGATCTGGCAAGTCTAATTCTATGGACGCGATTTCATTTGTGCTCGGTATCAAATCATCCCATCTACGTTCCGCCCATCTGAAGGACTTGGTGTACCGCGGTCGAGTCCTCAAAACATCCAAGATCAACGACGACGGCTCCGCAGCTGACCCAACCACGAACGGACATACAAATGGGCACGCGAATGGAGACGACAATGATAAACCGAATCGTAGCGACCCCAAAACCGCCTGGGTCATGGCCGTATACGAAGATGACGCTGGCGATGAGCAGCGGTGGAAGCGCACCATCACAAGTCAAGGCTCGAGTGAATATCGCATCAACGATCGCGTCGTCACTGCCCAGCAGTACAATGAAGGACTCGAGGCCGAGAACATCCTTATCAAGGCTCGCAATTTCCTCGTTTTCCAGGGCGATGTCGAGGCTATCGCCGCCCAGTCTCCGCAGGACCTCACGCGCCTGATCGAACAAATATCGGGCAGTTTAGAGTACAAGGCCGAATACGAAAGACTTCAAAGCGAATCCGATCAAGCTGCCGAGAATTCCAATTTCCAGCTCCAGAGGCGTCGTGGTATCAATTCCGAAATTAAGCAGTATCAAGAGCAAAAGCGCGAGGCCGAGAATTTCCAAAAGAAAACGGACGAGCGCGATGCCGCCATCGTCACCCACATACTCTGGAAGTTGTACCATTTTCAACAAGTGATGGACGATTCCAGCGCCAAAATCCAGGAGCACCAGGAAAACCTCAAAGAATTCCGCCGCAACGTCGAGTCCTTTGAGAAGAAGCTTGAGGCTGCTCGCAGGGAACAATCTAATGCCGCTAAGGAAGTTCACCGGGTGGAGCGCGATATCAAGCGGCAAGAAAAGGAAATCGAGGAGAAGGAAAACAGCCTCGTTCCCATCGAAGAAAAGGTACAACAGACAAGCAGCCAGGCCGACACGATCCGAAAGAGGATAGAAACCGTCCGAAAAGAGCGCGACGAACAACGTAAGCTAATCGCCAAGATCGAGAAGGACCTAGCCACCGTCCAGAAAGCCCAGAAACAGTTTGAGGACCAATGGAAAGAAACTATGAAGAAGCAAGGCAAAGAACTTAGCGACGCGGACCGGAAGGAATATAACTCCCTTCGGGCGCAAGCTCTTAACAAGTCTTCAGAGAACCAGGCTAAATTGGAGAACCTCAACCGCCAGCTGAAGACTGACGAGGTCACCGTCAACAGCCTAAAGGGCAAGGTAGATGGCTATCAAGCTGCCGTGGAAAAACTCGAGACTGAAGTGGCGGCCATACAAGAGCGGAAGACTACCACCGAAGCAACCGTCAAGCAACTCTCGAGCGAGATGGACGCCAAGAAGAAGGAATTCAACCAAGTTCAGTCGGAAAGAGTGAGAACCAACCAGAAACGAACGGAACTTGATGAAAAGCTTCAAGAAGTCTTGAGGAAGTTGTTGGAGGCGGACGACGGGAGACGTCAGAATGACAGGGAGACGCGAATGAAGGAGATGGTCACCTCTCTAAAACGTATCTACCCAGGCGTGAAAGGTAGAGTAGGCGAGCTATGCAAGCCTAAGCAGAAGAAATTCGACGAAGCAGTCATCACTGCTCTCGGCCGCGACTTTGACTCCGTCGTCGTCGATAGTGAGAAGACGGGTGTCGAGTGCGTGCAGTATCTCAAGGACCAACGCTTTCCGCCGATGACATTCATTCCATTGGACAACATCAAGGTCAACGCAGCGAATACGGCTGTTAAGGGAATCTCCGGTGCTCGATTGACAATTGATGCCATCGATTTTGACTCGTCACTTGAACGCGCCATGTCGTATGCCTGTGGCGGTTCGATTGTGTGCGATAATCTTGAAATTGCGAAGCATGTTTGCTACGATCGAAGAATACAAGTCAAGGCAGTAACCCTAGAAGGCTTCGTCATCCACAAGGCGGGCTTGATGACAGGTGGACGAGGCCCGGAGAAGGGCAAACGACGCTTCGAGGAGCATGACGTCCAAAATCTGCAGAAGATGGCAGACAAGCTTCGGGACGAGATTGAGAAGCTGCCTAGGGCTGATCGACGTGGCGCAGCCGAGGAGACATTACAGAACGAACTAGCAGGACTTGACCAGCGTCTATCATTCGCTAACAGCGAGCTGACTGCCTTCAACCAAAACCTTGCAAGTAAGAAAAAGGAGCTTGAGCACGTAAAACGCCAGCTTAAGGAGTGGAAGCCTAAGTTCAAAGAGGAGGATAGCAAGCTACAGAAGACCAGAACTTCGGTCGAAAAATTCAAAGCCGCAATCGCCGAGGTAGAAGACAAGATCTTTGACGACTTTTGCAAGCGACTTGGATATTCTGATATTCGAGCTTACGAAGCACAGCAAGGTAGTCTTGAGCAGGAGGCACATGAGAAGCGCACACAATTCGACCTCCAGAGGTCGAGACTGGAGAGCAACAAGAGTTGGGAAACGTCTAGACACAGCGATACCGAGAGTAGACTTCGCAATCTCGAAGAACGCCTCAAGCGGCTCTCTAAGGATACTGAGTCTTATCAAGCCGAGAAGGAAGATATCGAGGAAGCGCTAGGCGACTTGCAGGATAATCTTACGGTTCTACAACAGCAACTGGACGAGTACAAAGCCGAGCTCACCAAGCGTACCGAGAAGGTGAACGCCGCCAAGACCGAAGTGCAAAAGAGAAGCAAAGATATCGAAAGCAGGCAAAAGGCTATCAGTGCTTTAGAGACAGAAGTCCAAAAGAACAGCGCCGGCAAATTTGCGCTGCTACGACGATGCCGGCTAGAACAGATCAACGTTCCCCTTACTGGAGGATCGCTTGACAATCTTCCAAACGAAGACAACCTCTTACATCAAGATCCGGATGCCATGGACGTAGATGACGGTGATGACGCCGGCATGATGGGTGATGCCATGGACGACTATGGCATTGAAATTGCCTTCGATCAGTTAGATGATGATTTAAAGATCGTAAGTTGCTAATCATCAGAACCTGATAGATAGATATGCTAATGATATAACTAGCCTGACGAGGAAGGCGTCGATGAGAAACTACAAGATAATATCTCATCACTTACAGCAGAGCTAGAAAAGCAAAATCCTAACATGCGAGCCATGGAACGCTTAGAGGTAGTGGAGGCGCGGCTCAAGGCCACCGAAAAGGACTACGACGACTCGAAAGCGGCTTACAAGGCAGCCAAGGACGCCTTCGACGAGATCAAGGCTAAGCGCTATGAACTCTTCAGCAAGGCGTTCGCACATATCCAGGAGCAGATCTCGCACGTCTACAAGGACCTGACGCGTTCGGATCAGTATCCCCTTGGCGGTCAGGCCTACCTAGATATCGAGGAGGACACGGACCGGCCATACCTCTCAGGCATCAAGTACCACGCCATGCCGCCGCTCAAGCGGTTCCGCGATATGGAGCACCTGTCCGGAGGCGAAAAAACCATGGCTGCCCTCGCCCTGCTCTTCGCCATCCACAGTTACCAGCCCTCCCCCTTCTTCGTGCTCGACGAAGTCGACGCCGCCCTCGACAACGCCAACGTCGACAAGATCAAGAACTACATCCGCGAGCATGCGGGCCCTGGCATGCAGTTCATCGTCATCAGTCTCAAGACCGGTCTCTTCCAGGACAGCGAGAGTCTCGTCGGCGTGTACAGGGACCAGGAAGTGAATAGCTCGCGGACGCTAACCCTTGATGTGAGTTTTACCATGGCACCCCTCAGCCCCCTTCTTGTTACTCCCAAATGATATTCGATACTAATTAATGTTATACAGCTACGCAAATACGTGTAATGCCACTATGCATTGTACACGGGAGAAAACAGGTTGCTTCTACGGAGGGTGCAAAGTGTCACGAGGGACGTTTTCATGAGCGGGTAATAAGAGGCGGTAGGGGGTGGACAACTAGTCGTGGGAAAATCACAGACCAGGACTGGTACCGTACTCGGTACGTGGTGTTAAAGATACCTCCTTTAGGCTTTAGCGGATTCGCTTGGAGAGAAGCTTGAAATTATTGTACCATACCACTTCTTCGGACCATTGTAGATATCATTGCACAATTGCTTGCGAGGGCTTTCACGTTACCACTGATGGGAATTCCTAATGCAATTATTATATGCTATCCGTTTATTTTAGACGCCGAGCCGAGGTTCCCTGAAAATACAAGACCACACGCTTGCTATGCCTCTTAATCCAGGGTATCAAAATTCAAGAGCATACCTCCATGCCCTATTATATCGCAACCAGTTCATGGACGATCTGGCTCAAACGTCCTCAAACTGGACATCATCATCATCCTCACTGTCGCCATCATTGGCGGCAGGTTCCTCGACCTTCACCTTCTTGGCCGCTCTATCCGAGGCAGGGGTGTCAGCACCACTAGAAGGTGCAGTTGACGCGGGTCGCTTCTGGCCAGCCGGGGTGGTGGCATTGGCGACATCCTCGAATTCCTCATCTTCGTCTTCTTCCTCCTCTTCCTCTTCTTCTTCCGCCTGTGCCCCAAGTCTGGCACTCTCCTGCATCATGGCGAATACCTCGGCCAGTTCTTTGTCGTGCGCGTTATCAGAAGCGAAATCGTCAGTCAACTTGACATCGTCTTCATCAGCTTGGGCTGCCGCGGTCGCATTAGCATTCCCGGAGAATGACAAGCCGGTGACGGTGCTTGTAGTGTGCCACGACGGAAGGGCATTCATCTGAGCAACCTGCTCCTTTCGGGCGCGCTCGGCCTCCTTCTCGGCTTCGGTAGGACCGTCGGTGTCGGTAATGCTGATGGCTATGCTCTGGGGGCCAGTGTTTGTCATGCCCTTCACAGCAGTAGGCTTCACGGATTCGACGGCGATTGAGGGAGCAACCTGGTTGGCCGCGTCGCGAACGACAGGAACAGCGGCATCGAGGGCGGATTCGAAGGTGCTCTCGGGGATAGCCGAAGTATCGAGCTTAGGGAGAACGTCGGTGATGAACTTGAGTTGGTTGTTCAGTCGGGTAGACAGCTCATGGCCGCCAGCCTGGCGGTCGGGGTCAAACGTCAAGAGGTGTTTACAACGATGGCAGATAAAGCCATCTGGGCCAACGCTGTCAAGGACGTCCAGCTGTGAATATTCCCTTTCGCAATTGGTACAGAAATACTCTTTCTTCTCCACGGGACCGGTAGCCTCGCCCTGGACGGCTTTGTCGAGTTTGTACGTTCTCCATTTGATAGCGTCGATGGCCTGGCGATAGTCGATGTAGTAGTACTTGCGCGCGTTCGCCCTCTCCTTGCCCTCTCGAAGCTCGGCTCGATGGTGACTATAGTAATCGGGACCAATAATTAGTTAAAAGCACGGGGAATAGAGATGGGGGTTAGGGTAGGGTAGGGTAGGGTAGGGATGGTCGTACGATCGCAATAGGCGTTCCTCCTCGAGTTTCGCGCAGGTCTTGCTCAGATCTTTAGTGTTGATGCCCATCAGGTAAGACAGGTCATCGTCGCGCAGGGCAGAGTGGAGGACGAGAGCGTCGACAATACAGATGATTCTTCGTTCCTCGTAGGTAGAGAAAAAGGCGCGCACGACAGTGCGCACCAAGGTCTGAGCCATCTCCATGATGGGAGGTAGGAAGAGGATATGTGCAGGTGTACGGTACAGACTGTGGGGAATGGAGAGAGAACTTGGCGGATTATCTGTCGAACCGCACAAGAGAAGGTGTTTTGGGAATGAGGATAAAGAGGTGGACAGAAGAGGATGGTTGAAAGAGGACGGTTAGGTTAAAAAAAAGCCAATGTAAAAAAGAGAGCTTTAGTTGGCCTCAGACTGTTTGCGAGTTGGTGGCCAATGCTAGACTCTAGTGGCAACGCATGCGCAAAATAGCAAGCAGAAAGCAGCAGATAATGCTACCTAAGGTATTGAGAAGATAGCGTCGTGCGAAACTTCCATCGTTTGGAAATGGAGGTTTGGGCGAGATCGAAGACTAATTCTAATCTTGACTTTGGTTGGATAAAGCGCAAGAAGCCATGCGACGGTCGCCCAAGAAACTATAGACGACAGCTATAAACCAGGCATGCTGAGTTAGATTTGCATAACCCGGGAACAGGAGAGAAAACTATACGTCAATTCATCGATTAACAAACAAACCTACCTTGCAGTTCCGAATTCTTGGTGGTTTAAACGTCGAGGGCGATAGATGAGCCAATGTTGAATCTTGCCTAGATATTCTTAGATAGGTAGCAGCCTAGGTCCTTGTCCTCTCAGCCTCAAGTCTTTGGAATTTCGGATGCTTCTTTTGTCCGGTCCCGCTATTATCCTTGACACCTGCAGTTCCACCAAAGGTTCGAGCTGCAGGTGATGCCAAGATTTGCGTCATACTTGCATTTTAGTACCGTGCACGTACATGTAAGTATATTTATAGTACAGTAGTACAGAATACAACTTTATATACATGTGACGAGGTAGGTACATGTACCTGCACATTGAAGAGGGAGTTCATTCCCTCCAGTCGTATCTTCAGCATGAGGTTTAAATACCGTGGGTTAGCTACCCCAAAGATACTAGGTAGATTATAAAGGCAAATCATATATTTGACTTGATTAGCCTACACGTGCCTATTCTTCCTATCTTCCTAATAACAGCAACGGTACATGTAGAGGCCAAAAGTCGCATTTTAACTAACCGTCCCGCACTTAAACATCGCGAGTTGGTCGAAAACAACAGCACTGCTTAGCCGATACCAACGCTTTGTCCGTGAGATGCGGCCCGCGTTTTAGTCCCATCTGGGTATACTCTAGTAGGGATTCCATCTGTCTGTCGGCTTTAGCGTTGCATCAGACATACATGCGGGCAAGGCAACCTAACTAAAACGCCGTCACTAGTTTATAGTAGGCCATCGTTCATGACTCGTGGCAAGGCCCTAGCTACGATGCCGCTGAAGTTTCCTACCATCTACTTGCTGCCTACTCATATCGAGGCCGAGAAATTGCCAGAACTAGAGAGCAAGATACCCTCGTTGACCTACGATATTAACGAGGCGAGCATCGTACTCGGAAAGATATCAAATCGAGAAAGGGCAAAATTCGAGTTAAGGCGCAGGAGCATTGTAACTGAAGATGTGGAACCAGCACCAACTTCCCTCCCTAACCCAGAAAATCAGGCCGACGACTCATCTCCACCCCCGAAGCGCAGGAGGCTCTCGAGGTCAACATCTCCTAGGACCCCACGTGGTGCTCGATCAGCGAGCGTCTCTGATGGGGACGAGAGCCTTGGAAGCAGCTCAGGCAGCCATGGCGTAACCGGTGGCCGAGATCAAGGACTCGGGATTGCGGTAGATGGTGACAAGTCTACCATCCAAGTTGTCAAGCTGGCCTGGTTGATCGACAGCTTAGCTCAGGGGGCCATTCTGCCGATAGATAATTATCTAATATATCGTGGACGAAAACCACAGCAAGTTACCAACAGGCAACCCCCGAGTCCCAATGACATCCTTCACCGCGCCCGGCAGGAAAACAGTAATGTCAAAGCCGGGTCGGCAAGTAGCTTCTCACATGTATACACCCCTACCTCTCAACATTCCAGGACATCATCTCAAAAACGGCCTGCACTAGTCCAGGAGTCGACGTCGGAGCACGAACTGCGTAAACATATGCCGCCGGTCCCTGAGTTCTTACACACAAACTACTCCTGCGAGCGTCCGACTCCCGTTAACCCACCTAACGATCCCTTCATTCAGGAGCTAAAGAAGGTCCGTACGCTTAGAACTCTCGAAGGTGACGAGATAGGTGTCAGGGCCTACTCTACGGCTATCGCCGCTTTAGCAGCCTACCCATACTCGATTTCCCAGCCAGCAGGTAAGTGTCGACGTGAGTTTTCGAGGTGACCCATTCTAACCTGACATATGACTAGAAGTGGTGAGACTACCTGGCTGCAATGAGAAGATCGCAACGCTCTATCGACAATGGGAGGCGAATGGATTTCTGGAAGAGGTTGAAAATGCAAAGAGGGACCCGAAAATGTCCACCCTACAACTTTTCTATAATATTTGGGGTGTCGCAGCGACCACCTCACGGGAGTTCTATAAGAAAGGCTGGCGCGACCTTGACGATATCATCGAATATGGATGGGATGACTTAAGTCGAGTTCAACAAATCGGCGTCAAGTACTATGAGGAGCTGCAAGAGAAAATACCCCGTAGCAAGGTCGAAGAAATCGCCAACGTCATATTGGCCCATGCCAATAAGGTCCGCAAAGGCTTCCAAATGGTTATCGTCGGTGGCTATAGGAGAGGCAAAAGCGAAAGCGGCGATGTCGACGTTATACTTAGCCATCCGGACCCGGCTGCAACCATGAGCTTCGTCGCGGACATTGTGAACAGCCTTGAGAAAGATAAGTACATCACGCACACACTCATAATGAGTACGAAGAACAGTGAGCGTGGGCAAACTCCTGTGTCGTGGAAAGGGAACCGTAAGGCGGGCGCCGGATTCGATACGCTGGATAAAGCCTTGGTGGTGTGGCAAGACCCGCGTTGGGATGAGACGGCATCGTCAAAGAACCCCAATCCCCACCGCAGGGTCGATATAATCATCAGTCCGTGGAAGACTGCCGGCTGCGCCGTCATCGGCTGGACCGGCGGTACAACTTTCGAGCGGGATCTGAGGAGATACTGCAAGAAGTGGAAGAACCTAAAATTCGATAGCAGCGGGCTTCGAGATCGAGTGAACGGCGACTGGGTAGACCTCGAGAGCGACGCTAACGGACCGGCCCCGGACATGCTGACGGCGGAGAAGAGAGTCTTTGAGCGATTGGGTTTGGAGTGGCGTCCGCCGGAGGAGAGGTGCACGGGATGATGCGTTCCAGATGGACGTATACCATTGCTTTGTCCTCAAGAGGACAACAGATTAAATACGAGTGCAATGTATAATACAGGTGGACGGACTGCCAACATCGAGCTTATGGTGTCGTGAGCTTGGCTATCTCTGGCTTTGGCTATGGAAACACCGCCTTGTGTTAAAGCTAAAGTTGACATAATACGTGAGTAAAGGGAGACCTTTTTCGACAGTACACCTAGGGCTAGACGATGGCTAAGGAATTATCCCGAGGCGTCAAGAGATTCGCAGCCAGGTATTTGATAGCCCGGTGTGTGACTGGAAAGAGACAACTTGGTATTTAAATACTAATTGTACCTATTGCTACTTTATCTCCATCTTAAGGGGTTTGATATCGTCGGCTACTCATATCTCTAAGCTTAATGAGAGTCGGCTTGTATAATCGTATCACTAGCTGTGTACCTCGATAGCTACTCGGTGCCTTGACTAATTCCAATATCAAAAGCCCAAGCTACTCCAATGTCCATATCTGATTAGTTTAGCTAGTATGAGAAATATCTTGTCCGCCATTACGCCTTTTTGATTCAGTTCCCTTTGAGACATTCCGCCGCATTCCGCTATACTATACTCTTTCACTACTGGTAGGTAAGAGAGACTAGGTAGCCCATCATAAACCCAGTAGAAAGGCACTTGTCATCTCGCATCCCAGTCGGTAGATAACCGTCTTACATTATCCTCACCATCATCTCCCCCTCTATAACTTAGCCTCCGGCGCACCTCCCCTCACGGTATCGTCGTCGCACCTCTCCAGTATCCAGTCGCCGACGTCGCGGTAGAACTCCTCCTTGCCGTGGTCGGCGTGGAGCTGGTGGTAGAAGCCCTCGTACGCCTTGAACCGGCCGTCCGCCAGCTTCTGCCGGCGCCACCACGCCTCCGCCGCGCCGATATCCGTCACCACGTCGGCCGTGCCGTGCGCCAGGAACACGCTGCGCACGACCCCGGGGTCCAGCGCCACCCGCCCCGCCGACAGCGCCTCGGCGCGGTCGATCATGGCCGCGAGCCCCTCGAGCGTGCCCGTGTTGTGCAGCAGCGCGTCCGCCGCGATGCTCCGCCGCGCCGCCGGGTCCCGCGTCAGGTGCTCCGGCGGCACGGGCCGCACGAGGTGGAAGTTGGGCGCGACCCGCGCCGCGAGGCGCCCGCCCGCGACCGTGATCCAGTGGGGCTGGACGGCGGGCGCGAAGGCCAGGAACGGCGCCTCCAGGATCCAGCCGCGGACCCTCGCGACCAGGTCCCGGTACTCCGGGGTGCCGGCCAGAGTTAGCACCTCGCCGCCGCCCATCGAGTGGCCCAGCACGAAGACGGGCGCGGCGGCGGGCTCGGCGGGGAGGACGCGGGACCGCGCGAAGGCGGCGATGTCGGCGAGCACGACGGCCGTGGGACCCGTGCGGCCGCGGTCCGAGGGCGCGCGGACGCTCCGGCCCCAGCCCCGCTGGTCGAAGCCGTAGACGGCGACGCCGCGGCGCGCGAGGCTCGGGAAGAAGTCGTAGTACCGGTCCACGTGGTCGCTGAACCCGTGGACCATGACGAGCTTGGCCTTGGTCGGGCCTCCTTCGGGCTGTGTTTTGCTCCGTTAGCGAAGAGTGAAATTGGCAAGGATTAGATATACAGATGTATGACTTACGAGCCAGGACTTGGTGAAGAGGTTTGCACCACTGACTTGAAAGGTGCCCTCGACTATTTTAACGCCTGCCATCTTGGGTGTGTACGATGGTGATGAGATGAGAGATGAAAAAGTAACTATCTGTTCAGTGTGGGCAGCAGGTCGATTATGCTACTAGTACAGGGCTGAGCCCAGAGCTGAGGGAGTATTGAGTAGGCCAATGGCGGTGATGGTAGAAAGACTGGAGGCTGAATGGCTCGTATACCCTCGAATAAGAAGCCAATGGAATGTGATACCGTATAATTGTGTCTACCTAACTAAGGTATACTCTCACTCTCACCGAGGTTAGTAACTTGGGATTAGCTGACGTATGCACAGCACGGAAGTTGACGTTGGTGGTGCATATTCACATGCTAACTAAAATAGTACAGCGGGGAATTACAGGGAGGACACTGCTTGCATTTGCCCCGTAACGGATAGACCCTCGGCGCCGACTGCACGTCAACGGATAGACTTGCATCTCCGTCAACTAAGCCTGAATAGCTCCTTTAACAACCCCTTTCTAATACAGAGCAAATTCGAGCTACAATATTAATTCACATTGAACTATGATAAGTACCGGAATAAGTACATTAGGTAAAGATTCGGATTTCTATTCGTTGCGCTCCCCCTTTTCTATGTATCAAAGGTTCCTGGGCTTCCCCATCCCCGACGCCGACTTTCATAGTAGTGAGTACCTTGGTGGTATCGAGTATCGGGTGGAGTTCTGGACGAATTTACTCTACAAATATACAATGTCCATTTCATCACCCAACACCCACCTCCACCCGTCTTATAGACTTGAGTGTTCCTGTCTAAGAACCCGTGCAAAGACAACTATACAGTAGCTTTTTTGATAGACCACCCCCTAAACCCCCAAGGAAAAAAAAAGGACCAAACATGTAGATTCGCCCTCCCTTTCCCCTTTCCCCTTTTCCTGCATGCAAATATGGTATATCAATAGTGTAATGATTACTTCTCCGACTTCTGTTTGGCTGCTTCTTCCTCTTCCGCGCCAATCTCTTCTTCGTCCGCCTCTTCAAGCTCTTCCTCGATCACATCGCTTTCTGAGAGTTCGGGCTCCTGCACCTTGGCCGGCACGTCACCCCCGCTCATCTGCCATTCCATTAGACGAGTAAATTCGCTGCGAGGGTTCGAGCTGAGCTCTTCGTATGATCCAGCTTCGGCTACCGTGCCGTCGCCGGACAGTACAATGAGTCTATCCGACCTCTTGATGGTCGAGAGACGGTGGGCAATCGAGATGGTCGTCCGGCGACCTTTCAGGAGTGCCGCCAGAGCTAAATTGACAGCCGTTTCTGACTCTGCGTCCAAAGCCGAAGTAGCCTCGTCTAAGATGAGGATATCAGGGTCTTTAATAAGAGCTCGCGCAATGGCAATACGTTGCTTCTGGCCACCAGAGAGCTGTGCACCTCTAGGGCCGACCTGAGTCTCGAGCCCTTGAGGGAAATCGCTGATGAATCCGCAGTTCGCCTTCTGTGCAGCCATAACGATCTCGGATCTTGTAGCATGCGGCTTCCCGTAGGAAATATTCTCGGCCACAGTGCCTGAGAACAGCACAGGTTCTTGGGACACCATGCCGATGCGACGTCGTAGGGACTTAGCATTCATCTTGCTGATATCTACGCCGTCAATGCTGATGGTGCCAGCAGTAGTGTCGTAAAATCTTAGCAATAAGGACGACACTGTTGACTTTCCTCCACCAGAAGGACCAACGATGCATACGTTAGATCCCGATGGTATCTCGAAGTTTAGGCCATTAAAGATGGAGACAGCAGGGCGCGTAGGATAGGCGAACGAGACATTCTCGAACCTGATGGGGCCTTGTGCTGATACGACTTTGAGACCCTTAGTCGCAGAAATGCCCGAATCTCGGTCTTGAAGCTCGAATATGCGTGTAGCCGCGCCAACCCCTTTCATCAGTTCCGAGTAGAAGTTGGCAACACCGAATAAACCGCCACCGGCCCAAAAGGCGTACATGACGAACGTAGTAAGGTCGCCAGTGGTCATAATGCCATCTCTTACTAGGTTTCCACCAAACCAGAGTAAGGCGATAATCGTCATGTTGCCCATCCAGGACGTCGCGGAAAAGTACCACGCATCGTATATAGATTGCTTCTTTCCGAGGTCAAAGACCTTCCTCACTTGCTTATTATACCGGCGGACCTCTTGAGCCTCGCCGGCAAAAGCCTGGCTCGTCTTCACATTACCTAGTCGTTCTTCTGCGATCTTTGTTAGAGTTCCCAAGTTCTGCTGCGTCTTACGGCTCAGCCTTCGAATGATGCGAGAATAAATAAACGAAGCGCTGCCGATGAAAGGAGCAGCAACGACGATGATGGCGGTAAGACTAGGGCTGATCCAGGCCATCAGGGCGAGTCCCGAGACACTATTCACGATAGCCCTCAACCCGTCCGAGACATTTTGCGTGATACTCTTGCCTACAATGATGGTGTCGGTGCCGAGCCGAGAGATTAGATCACCAACCCTATTCGCGTCGAAGAACTCGGCATCCTGGCTATATGTCTTCTTGAAAAGCTGCGATCGCAGGCGCGTAACTACTCTCTCGCCGATAATGCGAAGGAGAACGATACGTCCAAAGTTAGCACACGCGCCAGCCGAGAGCGCCAGAGCGAAGGCACCGAAGAACTGGTAGAGCGACAAGCCGAAGATCTCCGTCTCCTCGATGGGCTTCGATGTAGCCAAGTTCATGACTTTACCGACAACAAGAGGAAGCGAGATGAAGAGGGATGACGAGATGAGGAGCAAAACGACGGCAATCACAAGGTTCCTAGCTTCAGGCTTTGCGATTTTTATAAGACGCCATATCTCGCTCCACGATGACCATAGTTTCTTGCTGTCTTTTCCCTCGTGCGAAAGCCGAGCTCTCAAGTTAATATGAGCCGCTTGAGAAGCCTTCTCACTCTTGCCGAAGCCCTCGTGGGACTCTGCGTCGTCGGCCACAGCTTTGTCCGTCTTCGAAGTAGCGACGCCAACGTCCTCCTTCTGATCGCTCGGTTTTGTCACGTTCTGATTTTCTCGGCTGGACACGCGGGTCGCAGAGAAGTGTCTGAGCACACCGATCGGTGATCGCCATGACGAGGTGGTTTTCGGAGATCGCGACGTAGAAGTAACGCCGAGGGGCCTCAGAGAAAAGTCTGGAAGGGTTTGCGATCGGGAGGCGGATGAAGAAGAGTAGTTGGTCCTTAGGAAGGTCGGAGAGGTCTGTAAGGGAGGCTGAGAGAAGAGTTCCAGAGCAATTGGTCGCTTGGGTAGGGTGGAGAGCTCTCTGCAAGGCGCGGCAAGCTGCTGGGTGAGCTTTGCGATGCCGGCACCGCGTTGCGGGAAGCTCCCCAGTATAGCGCGGCCCAACGCTGCCGAAGGCATCTTGAGGGCTTTATACTCGTCGCGTCGTCATGGATCGTTATAATCCTACCGTTTCGCACAGTCCCACCATCGAAGCGAAGCGGATTCTGGCTTCACTTGGATTGCGCGGTGTGGATTTCGTTGGCAATCGTCCTTCGGGGAAAAAAGAAGAGGAAAAAATGGTTGACTGTACTTAATGCCGTCATCCACTAACGCGAGCGGCACGGTACGGAGTAATACGCTGGAATTGCTGGTCGCTTAGCGCTTACGTATGTACCTATGCGGTCAGCTAATCGGCATAACTCCGGCCTGTTTAAATCCCCTATAAAGCCTGTAAATAAAGGGTTATGGTGTAAGTGCTGCCAAATTATTGTGTGTGGTGCGTGGTGAAAGAGAATCCTTGAATTGAAAGGAGATGGAACAAGAGAGTTACAGAGCCATCGAAAACGCTCACTGAGTTTATTGTCAACATCTAATACCGTTGAATGCGATGTTCCGGCTGACTCTACGCAGCATCTCCGAGTCCCCAGTCTGATATTTGACAGCCAGGTATTTATTTATGAAGTGCGAAATCTACCGCGGCCATCAAAACAAGTCATATAGCAGCTGTGTATATACGAAGAAAGCATGACGAGTATTAAGTGTTTGTGGCTATATGTGATAGGCTGCTGCAACTAATGTTCAGCAACGTAGATGAGGTTTCATCGATCGATACCCTCCTTAGACAGCTCGTTATACTAGTCGATTCTTTCCCCCCTCGGTGACATTAGAAATCATCCGCATTAGCTACCTATATAGGCCTATACCACGACTAGAGAATGATCCTAGACTCCTGAAGCCAGCATAATTCTGGTACGTAGGCCTATAGGAAACAGAGACCCCCCCCTTCAAAAAGATAAATTGCATATAATTATACACTGATTAATTCTGATCCCTTGGGCTTCCCTAAAGACGCAAATGGTGGATAGGGAAAAGTAACAGCAATTCTCGTTAGTACGTTGGCCATGCTTATGAGCCACTATCCCGACGAAGCATCTCAGCCACATCCGAGTCGATGCCGTCATCTTCTCCAAGGTCCGGGAAATCATTGCCATCGTCGAGTTTTCGTTTTTTCGATCCATTCACCGCAGTAAGGACTGACTTGTAGGCGGCAGCGAGTCCGGGATTTGTATCGATATCTTCGGTGGTGGGTTGAAGAGTGGCTTCCTGGGCCAAGCCGGCTGACGAATGCTGCTCCGCGTTGCTGAACGAGACGCGCTGTTCCGGAAGATCTTGTTCGGTAGGGGGAGGAGTGAGGGCCTCGACCTCGGGTCTGTCAGGCTCCGGTGCGGGCTGGCCGTTAAAACCATTGCTCGACATGTAGGGTTCATCATCCGGGAGTCCTGCCATGATCGCTCTCTCGACCTCGGTCTTCTTATCCTCTACCTCCATTCTCCGTCGCACAAAAGTTTCCAGCTGATCTTCCTCGGAGATCAGTGCGTTCCTATTAGAATCCAAGGCCTTCTGGAGTGCCGCAACGAGCTCTCTGCGGGCTTTGACACACTGGTCTACTGCGCCCTCTGCCTGCGCCAGGTTCTTAAGCAGGCCACTTAGACGGGCGGCATACACAGGTGCGGAAGGAGCAGTGCTATCCGGACCGAGCAACTTGTCATACTCCTGGTTGGCAGCATTTACCGTGCTCTTCATGCCTAGAAGCAGCTTCGTGACGTTCTGTTGGGGGGTAGTGAGAGGGGCGAGTTCTGCCGGGATAGAGGCAGAGGATCCGAAGATCGAACCGCTTAGCCCAGTTTTAGCGGTGCCTCGAGCTTGGTTGATTTCTGACAAGATTAGTACAAGGCAGATAGAAGCGAATAAGAAATGTAAACTTACCCTGGATACGAGCATACATGGCTTCAAGGATGGGTTCTTCAAAAATGTTGCGGTCTCTCCAGACATCGACAACCCTTTGGATTCTCTGTTGTATATCCGTAGAGGCGCCCTTGTAAGCCGTGGCAACAGCTTCCGCCATGATAGGTGAGAAGGCGACAACGAAGTCCTCTCGGCGACGAGCCTTGGTCTGCTGTGCGACCTCTACGTAATTGGTCAGTATTGTTGGAACAGCGACAGTCAATATGATGGTGTAGTTTGTTTATTAAGGATATTGGACTTACCATTGGCAAGGTAGATGAGGTTCAACCTCTTGTGGCTGGTAGAATCCTTGAGCCGTTGAAGCCATAGCTGGACGGTTCGGTCCGCATGGCGCCTAGTGTATAACAAACATGTTAGTGACCGACTACGAGGTCATTTCTGATGCAATTTGCAATTTGCAATTTGCAATTTGGAAGATGCGAGATGTAGGATATGTTGTCGCGGGATGTGCATGATGCTCAAGTTTACCTACCTATGAAACATGATCCATTGTCCCACGGACACGATGCTATCTGATGTTTCGGAAAGGGCAGACAGCTTAGACAGCACGGCATCGTCTGTATAAGCCATATTGACGTGTCGAAAGGTTTGTCGAAAGGCCGGAGCAGGCTGTTCACAAGGTCGGAATGTTGGTAGTTTATTTTTGCTCAGTCAATCTACAGGTTGATCTACCGGGATTTATTACGAGTCCAGGTAGAGCAATGTGAATGCGTGGCTTAGTCTAGCTACTTTCCGTGATACCATGGAGAGGAAACGGCTTGAGTCCAGCAGCACAGACAGAAGACGACAGGACAGGATAAGATTGGGAGAAGCCCGTCCTAACTTGTGTACCGGTACGTTTTGTAGTTGGTATCTACCCAAAGCTTAGATAGACGGTGCTAAGAAGGCAAAAGGCAGAGTGCACTGGCAGAACTGGTACAAGCAAAGACGATAATGAAATCTTCCTAAGGTTGTTGGTTGTTCCAAGGCTATTAAGGTATGGAGGCACGTGACTGGATGTGTGTGAGTGCTGCATACAATGTCCAATTGCATGGTGGCTATGTTTGAATGCATAATCCACACATGTATAAATTAAACCACTACCCAAAACTGACTAGTGCTGTATCCCGTCTAGGTGCACATGTGCACATGTGGGTAATGGTAATCTGTACTTCGTACCTGAATCTAAAGCTTAAGCCTGCCAGGTTGTAATTGAACATTGACCTTGGGATAGACACCTCAAAATAAATCACATCCTGATAAATTTCAACACATATCGCCCACAAGGAAACATCACCGGAAACACCACCTATCGCCTCTTCCCTATACAAGTTGGAACGCTATTGTCATCGCCATCAGCATCGTCAATATGGCGGACAGATTCCCGTCTTTGGACGACTTCGATTCTGGTGGTAAGGAGACCAGTCCTTAATTTCTATAGGAGTGCTAGTACTTAACTTTTCACTTCTTAGCTCAAACTGACATCAAAGATGTTGGTTCGCCCTCTGCCGATGACTTCCTTGCCCGCGAGCGTGCCCTCCTCGGCGACGACGCGACACAGTTCACGACCGGTAACGAGTCGGCTGCCTTAGCCGATCCCTCGTCCGATGACCTTCTAGGGGGTGGAGCCGAGAGTGCCCAGTTCGAGAGCCATTTCCCTGATATCAACACTTCCAATGAGGTTCGTAGCTTCTAGGGTTGCCAACACAAGACCTCACCCCTGACCCTGACATTGTATTTTAGCAAGTTGCCCCTGGAGGTGCTATCACCGGCCCGTCGGTCAGCTACAACTCGGGCTATAACGCCTACGCCGAAGAAGAACAAGAACCCGAGGTGATTAAGCAATGGCGCGAGAAGCGAGACGCTTCCAATGCCAAGCGAGCCGAGCAGTTTGCCGCCCAGAAGGCCGAGACCGTCAAGGAGGCGCAACAGAACATCGACGACTTCTACGAGAACTACAACAGCAAGAAGGAGAAGACGATTGCGCAGACCCGAAAGGAAGCGGAGCAGTTCCTGGCGAGCCGAGATGATACCACCTCGGGCGGCACGAGCTGGGAGCGCATTGCTAAGTTGGTTGACGTGAGCGGCAAGGGCCAGAAGGGTGGTGCTGGTGGTTCGGGTAAGGAGCGCTTCCGCGAGCTGCTGATGAGCTTGCGAAAGGACGAGAAGGCACCCGGAGCCGAGGGATACTAAGCAAGCCCTCGTCGACTGGCATACACGGTGGATGCGATGTAATTCTAGAGCTGCCCGGCTTACATCCGCAGCAGCTTAGGCGATTCAATGCCGAAGGAGACTGTACTTAGGACAACACTTTCACACGAGGATAAATAGCAGGCATCGTAGGCTTAATATGTGCCTGGGGCGCAATGGACTGATTTCTACCAAACTACACAATGTTTGCCTGTGCTCGTAGATTTGTACAAGACTTCACTCGTGAAGCCAATAAGAACTAGTAGGTAGAAAACCGTAGGGATTTGTGCGAACGACTGTCTATTTCCCTGCCTAATGGGATATCCGTAGTCGTGTGCGCTAATCTATTGCCAACTATACCGACCCTCTGTCCCGCGTTCTCTCAAATTTAGTTCTTGCCGAACCAGGTGTTGTAACCCAAGACCTTGCGTCCCATCATGTACATGGAGGCTATAAATCGTGTTAGATTTCACTATATATTTATTTCCATACGAACAACAAACCTCCGAAGGAACCCCAGAGTAGGACGTAGTAGGGCATCAATAGCACGTTGCTTCGCGGGTTCTGCGTCATATTCGGTTAATCCGGGAACGTCTTAGCAGTCAGGTTAAAATTGGAGGCTTACGATTCTCCAGAGGCGGGTGTGTTGGTTATAGGCTTGCTGGTAGAATCGCTGGTGTTGGGGGACCTTGTTGGGGGCGTTGACTAGACTGCATGGCTGGTTAGTATGCTACAACGAAGCTGAGACTATTCGACAAGGAGAGGTAACGGAAGTTGGCGGTTGGACGAGATGGAGCCATTGGCGACTATACGGATCGCCTCGCTCGCAAAGGAATTAAGGATTTGCACATACCCCATTTTGACGGCTTTTCAGTAGGAATTTGGAGGCTGAACGATAGATGTGTATGGTCTGAAGAGAGCTGTTGTTGAAAGCTTGTATGAAGCAATTGAGACATCGAACGATTGGCAACTAAAAGACTAGAAATGATTGGACGCCCCGGACACTGTTCGGTTATGACTAAGCGTAAAATATCCGGCTAAAATCTTCTCGCGATAGCCCGTACCTGCCGTTTGTATGGGTATGGATCCGAAACTCAAACTCGAACTCGAAAACTTTCAAGAATTTATTTTCCATTCTTCCTTTCCTTCGTTTTAACCGTGTCTGGCAGGCATTATGCTCTTAGACTAAGCTGTCTAGCATGTAACCGCGTTGCAGTAATGCGATTGGCGAGCATAACGCTTCGAGATGTGAAGCCAAAGCGTTTTGTCCTCCATTCTCCTCCCTTCCGATTCCGATTCCGATTCTGCCTTTTGCCTCGACCATTTCAGCTGAGTATAGGGGATTCTCAGTTGCCTACTTGCCAATATGGGAGAGGCATACGGCGCTTCTTCTCGACGGCATCCCCGAATACACCAGAGACTCCTCTCGAAGTATTTTTATCAGGATTATCCAACAACCTTCAAGTGACGCGGAATACACCTACGCAGCAGCAAAAGTCGGATATTTCACTGATCCAAGAGTCGAGGCTCTTCGGAAAATGGAGAGGGCTATTAACCGACCCCTTTCGTCTCGCAATCGAGTCTGATTTCGACCGACAGGGACCTGCAAAATCGTGGCGAGGCGAACTATTGGTTGACAAGTTCGAGAATCTCAGGGACCTTGCCTTATGGAGTGCTCTGTTAGACTATCAGAAGAGGATCAATGGAGACTCTGGAGTCCTGAACGTCTGGAAAGGCCTTTGGGGGCGCAAGACGTTGTACGATGTTTCGAGTCCACTTGCGCCTGCTTTTTGGCGGACAATATCAGAAGCCGCGGTAAGGTCGGACGATGATAAATTTCTTACGAGTATATGGATCTACAGCGAGTGGATGTATGACCTACATGGTGTTAAATGGCCGCAACTCTACTCGACGGTCCTATCGCAATTCCTGCGTACCCGTCAACACCACCAAGCCTTACGATGGCAGCTGCTTTTGACTCCAAACTTCTACCCGGGTGCAGATGAATTCGCGTGTATGATCAAGCAGTTCGCAACTGACCACGAGCTCTACAAAACTCCTACCCTGGAATCACTATATATCGTGAACCCCGATCGTCAACTGTACGATATCCTCGTTCCATATCTCTACAGCTTAGGCGCATCCCAACTAGCAGCAAAATGGAGAAAACTGTGTGTTCGACATGATGATCTGCCTCTGGCGCCAGTCCCTGTTCGACCATTTTTGAGATTCTTAAAGGGATATTTTCCGCACGTGTCGCTTCTCCCCAAGGAATCCGGCGCCAGCGGTGATTTCGATCCTGAAGCCGCAGAAGAAGCCAAGCGGATTGAGATGTCACGGGAATTCGTAAACCGTGTACACGGCGGGACGTTTGGTATTAGCGTTAA
Organism: Hypoxylon rubiginosum; assembly: GCA_902806565.1. Taxonomy (NCBI): domain Eukaryota; kingdom Fungi; phylum Ascomycota; class Sordariomycetes; order Xylariales; family Hypoxylaceae; genus Hypoxylon; species Hypoxylon rubiginosum. The sequence goes on from CADCXA010000008.1 coordinate 132,436, forward strand.
GAACTACAACGATAGGATAGGGGCCAAATGGCTTGCCAGTTCGTGGGTCACGCTAGAAACTGCGATATCGACCATTTCAGCTCTGGGCATCGAACAGATTGGACCACTGTCGTTGCAGTCGATTGCTTTGAGAGAGGGCACTTCAGATGGCGTATTAAATCGCATCGAACAGTTAAGGGAAAGGGGAATTACAGTAGTCGAGTCCAACTATTTAAGACTCGTGCTTTACCTAGCCAAGGTCAAAGACGACGAGCTTCTCCTCGATCTCCTCCAAAGCGACCTCCATCCAGATGTATTCGATGATATGGGTCTGCACGAACGGCTTATCGTATCTACGGCCAAATCAGAAGATTGGCGTGCACACAGACTCCTACTAGCTACAAGGTTGGTCGTAATGGAGAAGTCGGCACGAGAAGCCGCAAACACCCTTGCCCGCATTCACATCTTACGAAGAGATCGCCGGAGGCTTTCTAAGCTTCTAAACGATATGAAGGCCATGGAGGTCACAGTCAACCACGACCAGACAAGTATCATATTCGATAACCTCGTTACCGAAGCCAGGTCTGACCTTTTCCCCAAAGAACCTCTCTACTTTTACCTGTCTGTTTGCCGGCAGCTGGCGTCTATGGAAATTCCGGTGCCGGTCCGCTGCTGGAGGAAACTCATATCCGTCCTTGCTCGGCAAGGCAGAATAGACGACTTGGAAAAGATTTGCGTCGAATTGGTCGATATGTTCACCTCTTTCCAGTCTTCCCGGCCAGGGTTCGTTCCTGTACACCCCGACGATATACCCGAGTCCATGAAGAAATCCCTATCTGGTGTCGAGAACCTTCTAGGCGTATATATTCCCTTAGATTTGCCCACCGAGACGCCATTGCATCCGCTACGTCAGATATTCGATAATAAGATGCTGAGTGCCATTGTACGCCGCTCGTTCTACTCTTGTTTAGCCAAGCAGGGCGGAAGAGTCACAACCCCGGCATTGCAGGTCCGCCGTCGGGAACCCGGGCACTTCTACGGCGGACGAGCAGTGAGATTAGTGCGGATGCTTCACGATCGCGGCTTGTTCGTGGATAGACAACGTCTAGCCACGTTGGTCAAGCTGCGGCTCATTACCCTCTATGGACCTGGCTATCCTACCAAGAGGGCATTACAGCAGGTTAAAGCGAAGAACAGTCTAACGCTGGCCGAGATGAAAACATTCCTAGACGAGACTTGGGGAGAAGAGTTTCTTCCGCCGATTGAAAAATTACAAGCAGAAATCGAAACCCGCGGTCGAAAAGTAATGTCCAAGGATAAGAAATATTTGCAGGAGATGGGCAAGACGATGCCCCAACTCCGCATAGTACTATGAGAGTAAAGTCATATACATATGTGTATAATATAGCATTAAGATACCCCGTATGGTCATATAGGAATAGATGGAGGGCAATTGGCTGTATAAAATAGAATTAAAATTTAAGTAAACCTGTTTGATACATGAATCGCACTGATATGCACCGTAGCCCTGCTAAGTTGTTCGATATATGGTGCGAATGACCCCAAGACACAACTTGGTTCCGTAATACAAGACCCTACTCTTTACACTTCTTACACGCTTGGGCTGCTAGGTTGTTTTCTAAACGTGACAAGACTGTCCTGCTAACCTCCGTCGTCGTCGTCGTCTCCGCCGCCTCCTCCCCCTCCCCCGTCCCCTCCGCCCCGATTCCTAGGTTTCAGGGCGAGGAGTATTATGGCGCCGACGATGAGCAGGACGAGCAGGAGGATGAGCTTGCGCTTGGTGGTCTTCTTCTGGTAGCCGGCGGCGACAACGAGCTCGCGGTCGGCGCCTTTGACGTCGACGGCCATGCGCTCGACGTTGTAGTCGATGCGGTCGAGCATGGTGCCCTGGTCGATGACCATGGTCTGGAGGTCGCGGAAGAGGTCCGAGAGCTCGATGATGCCCTGGGCGATGTCCTCGATCTCGCGCTCGCGCTGCAGGATCGCGGCGTCGTTGCTGTGGAGCAGCTTCTGGTGCGTCGTCTGCTGCAGCGCCGACTGCGAGTACGACCGGTCCGCGTCCGACTCTAGGAGCGACGGGTCCGCCGCGTAGCTATTGCTGCTGGTGGTAGTACCTAAGGGGGTGGTGCTCCGTTCGCCCCCGGGGGATACGGCGCCTAGGCCGGACATACCGCGGAGCTCTACATAGACGGGCTGGTGTTAGCGACAAGGTGTTCCACTTCGTATATATCGTCCCCTTTTTTTCACTTCGGGAGAAAATCACTGACTTTTTAGATATGCGCTCTGCTTCTTCCGGAAGCCGGCGCTCGCCTCTTGCACCCTCGTAGCGAGGCTGATCTGTATATTCTTGGCCATGGTCTCCTCGGCCCGGGTCATGGCGCCGCCGCCCTTGCCCTCGCGCACCATCTGCTCGACGCGCTGGATGCAGCGGTGGCACTCGTGGAAGCTCTTGGTGATGGCCTGAGTCAGGCGCTCGATCTCGCCCTCCTCGGCGCGCTTGGCCTCGTCGTCGTTGAAGCCCGGCAGCACGTGCTTCTGGTGCAGGCGCTCGAGGGCCTGCGACTTGCGCGCCACGTCGGCTAGCAGGTCCGTCACCTCGTCGTTGACGTCGGCCCACCGCGGCGGCAGCAGGTCCATCTCGATCACCGCGTCGCCGTCGTCGTGGTAGTCGGCGTTCGACAGCAGGCCCAGCTGGTCTTCCGAGGCGGCGGCACCACCACCGCCGCCGCTGGTGCTACCGCGTCCGAATTCCGAGAAGCCATTTCCGCTCGGGCCGGGGCCGTACCGTGTCTTCTTGGCCGGGTGGTGGGCGTAGGATTGGCGGTAGGAGACGTAGCTTTGTGCGGGTTTATGATATAAGCTAACGGCGGTCTTTTCAAAATATATATTTCGGGATGGTCAGCTTACAGATTGGTGCGGTCTCGCCACATGGCGGACGCGGGTAGAAGGTATTGACACCCTCAGTTTGGCTTTTCTATTGATATTGGAAAGTATTTGGGGGTGGAATTGGGTATCGGAACAAGCTGAATCGGTGTCGAGGGAGGTATTTGCTGTTTTTGAGGATCTGACGATGAGTGACAGGACAGGTAGCAATGTACAATGTACAGATTCGATGCAGATGCAGATGCAGGTTGCCAGCTCCCTAACAGCTGACGTAGCTCCGATTGTCCGATTGTCCGATTGTCCTAGTGTTGGGAGGATGTACCTATTATGTTGTACTTAGGCGTCGCGAATATAGCGAGTGATAAGGAGGTAGGCGGCCTGCCGAAATCCCGGTTTACAGGGCTGACAAGCACCCGCAAATAGACTAATAGACTGATAGACTGGATTCGATTGGCATCTAAACGTGCTCGTGTGTTACGGATAGATGCAAGTCAGCCCAACACCAGGCACGAACATACATACCTACATGTAGGTACATGTAAATGTAGATGAGTTACATGAGTTACACGAGTTACATGAGTCCTTGACTTGAGTCCTATATGTATGAGTTTCCACAAGTTCTCGTGAATTCCATCAGTTCCATGAGTTTTAATATGACGTGCACAGGCCACAGGTCACTGTAGTCGCACAACATGCATGATAATTATGCATTTATTGGCAGGAAATGGGATCAATTAGTCGTTAGGTTGTTTCGTACGACTAGCGAATTAGCCCGTCCTATAGTCAAGGCAGTGTCAGGACTTTGTTCGCTGTTCGGCTGCCTCTCAAAACCCAAAGATAAACTCCTTAGCTGAAAAGGGGGAGGGGGACAGCCCCCAGCATCTTCCCCCCCCCCTAATATATGTACCTAGCTTAAAAGCATAAAGCCCCTCCACCCATTTCTCCCCTCTCCCCACTATTCCATGAAAGTCCAGCCCTGCCTTGTTATTATTATTCGAGACCACCCTTGAACGATTCTCAAAAAACGAAACGAGATCTTCTCTCTCTCCTTGGCACCAAATATTTCTTTGCGATACGACCGCGACGACAAAGCAACATTCGTTCCATTTTGCTACCATACACTACCCATCTGTACCTATTCCCATCGCAAAACTAGACCAACCATGGTACGTCCAGCCTCGATTCGTCAGGTCACCGCCTATCCCAGAGCCCCGCCGATGAGGGGCTCAAAGGTGGTGAAAATAGGACTCGCGCTGACATTGTATTCCACCATCGCAGGCCGACTCTCTGACCGAAGAGCAAGTCTCCGAGTTCAAGGAGGCATTCTCCCTATTCGTAAGTATTCCACTATCATATACCACCTCGCTCTCCTATTTAGGCGTCGATACTCGCTACTCAACTGCCTCCTCGTTGATGACGTATCCCGCTAACAGCTATTGTAGGACAAGGACGGTGATGGTAAGTTGGCCTCCCGCCAGCCCTCTAAATAGCCTTCTCTTCACTCGGGTCGAACCTATTCGAGCGGCTTCGTTATGGCTCGTTATGCATAGTTTATATCATTATACCAACGAGAACCGGGTCGACTAATGCAAAGCCGTTAGGACAAATCACTACTAAGGAGCTGGGAACCGTTATGCGATCTTTGGGCCAGAACCCCTCCGAGTCTGAGCTGCAGGACATGATCAACGAGGTCGATGCCGACAACAATGGCACGATCGACTTCCCGGGTAAGTTCACTGCTGCCTAGCGCAAAGTTGCATCACGCAGGACGCAAGGCTGACGTACTGGTCGCGCAGAGTTCTTGACCATGATGGCTCGTAAGATGAAGGATACCGACTCCGAAGAAGAGATCCGAGAAGCCTTCAAGGTTCGATATTCGTAATCGCGTTCAGAAATCAGTGGCTTATGCTAAAATAGGTTTTCGACCGTGACAACAACGGCTTCATCTCCGCTGCCGAACTTCGCCACGTCATGACTTCCATTGGTGAGAAGCTTACCGACGATGAGGTGGACGAGATGATCCGGGAGGCTGACCAGGACGGCGACGGACGCATCGACTGTGAGTTTTCTCTCGATAATACTAGTATTCTGAGATATCCATACTAATTCTTACATCACTATAGACAACGAGTTCGTTCAGCTTATGATGCAGAAGTAAAAAGGAGCAGTCGGAAGGACATTCGCTAGCTTGATCATCATACCCACCCATTATGTTGCGATGAGCTTTTTTCCTTTATTTATTTTATCGGGATGGTCTTGAAGGTGCACTAGTGATTGACCTGGCAGCGTCTGCTCGGGAGTATAACAAGAATGGTGTTAGGTTGGAAGGCGGATAGGATCTGTTCCACCAACGGCTTGTCTTGACTCTACATTTCCCGATAATAAAACTTAACTAAAGCGCGATCTAACGTCCCGTGTTACTAAACTTCCTGTGACCTTTCGAGGCTGTGGGATCGAGACTATGGGAAAATGATACAATTAGCTCCTCGTAACCTACCCCATTTCTCTGGCATTGGTGTCAGATATTCCCGCCAGTAGTATCTCGCAATGAATGCCGTATTAGGAAATCGTAACGGCCTCTTATATGTGACCTAGGCTGCCAAGTTGGAGACGGGAATGCGTCGGACTTGTAAAAAGATAACGGCTCTCCAGAGTAGTAGATATGTATGATATGGTCGCTTTATTTTAAGATATTTTAATTTCAACAGTTCGTTACTAAGGCAAACTTGTATCTAGATCTTAACTCAAGCTGCCATGATAGGTAGCTAGGCTTCTTAAAGTAAGTGGATAGATATATGTTTATGGTCATATTCTATACTCTGTCCACGGAGAGAAAGCAAGCTAACCAAGGACTCAGTATCTCTCACGTAAATACAGACTTGGAAAATGGATATATTCAAAATCATTTCGACTACATATCTACTAGTTGTTGTCCTGTTGTTGCCAGAAATGGCAGACGGTCGCTGACAGAAAAGCATCCCGTCGTTATCAACTTCTATACTAGCACGGCGAGATCTTCCTTTCCCCACCTCGTACAAGTTACTAAGTTCTAAGATAGTTACCAAATCGAGGGAGGAAATAGTTTCTTCGTTCTTCATAGTCATATATCAATAATTACTTTTGCTTTCATTTCCAAACAGTTTTGCTCGTTGTCTATCCCTGAGCGAAGCATTACCCCTATGTAGGTTGTAGTTTCAGGGGATAATACTGCTATGTCAAACATGTACGCATGAAGGGAGCTTGGGCCACAAAAGTTAAGCTACCGAGCAATAAGAAAACGCACCGAGCCAGGTTAGTGGGTACGGGATGATGCAACTTTGAGGCACGTCCCGAGATCTTGGCAAAAAGGGAAGCTCCCATTCTCCTTTTCTTCTTCTTTTTTCGTATTTGCTTTTCGATAGACCGAGTCTTCTATTGTTCATCACGTCTATTTAGTCCCCTCAGTGACTGACTCACGGAGAATTGCTTCGGATCGTTCACTAATTCATACGTCTGATGTACAGCTACGAATTCAAGTTTCCCTTGCTTGCCCCTAGGAAAGCTGGCCATTTTGTCAGTGCTCCGGGCTGATTTAATCTAGTATCGAGAGATGTGAGATAATACTCTCTTTCAATCACATTCGCTAGCTTCGAAGCCCGTGTCAGATAGATACCTATTGCACAATCGCAACAATGGCTGTTCGTCGTGTTCGACTGCTCATTGCCGTCGTTGCTATTTGGGTACTCGCGTCCTGGTACTACAGCTGGCAACCTCCCAGTGGCTCGAGATTATCACGACCTGCACACAGCCCTGGTGATCGACTTCCCCCTGACTCTGCTAGTACAGAAATCAAGTGGGAAAAGCGTCCGCCTCAAAACCCCGTAGACACGTTCGCTACACTCCCGACCAAGAAACCTCCGAAGCCGATACCACGCATACAGGCAGCGAGGCCGCAGGAGAATGCTGCTGGAACGGAGCTGCGGTTACGACGCCTTGCTGCTATCGAGGATAGCTTCAAGCACAGCTGGAATGGATACAAGAAATATGCATGGGGCCATGACGAGATTAAGCCGATCACAGGAAAACACAAAGATCCTTTCGGCGGCTGGTCAGCTACGCTTGTTGATTCTCTTGACAGCTTATGGCTCCTTGGTCTAAAGGAGGATTTTGAACTCGCGGTGAAGGCCTGCAATGACATCGACTTTTCGACCACGGAGGCACGCGATATCAACATTTTCGAAACGACAATTCGATATCTTGGTGGCTTCTTGGCGGCGTACGAACTCAGCGAGAAACAATACCCCAGCCTCCTTAACAAGGCCATTGAAGTTGCTGATTTGGTGATGTCGGCCTTCGACACCCCCAACCACATGCCTATAACGCGATTTCCCTGGAAGGAATACGTAAAGGGCCAGCCTCAGAGAGCCCGAACTCATGTTCTACTTGCCGAGATTGGATCACTAGGCCTCGAGCTCACCAAATTGTCTCAGTTAACCAACGACATGCAGTACTACGATGCCGCGCAAAGAATATACGACGGTCTGGAAAAGGACCAGAAAACTACCGCTCTGCCTGGAATGTGGCCCGTGGTGGTCGACGCTACGAAGTCACCTATCAAGTCTACCGGAGACGGGTTTACACTCGGCGGGATGAGTGACAGCACTTACGAGTACCTGGGGAAGCAGTATCTTCTGCTTGGAGGCGCGCTGGATCAGCCACGGAAGATGTACGAAAGCTTCATCGAAGTCGCGAAGAAGCATCTCCTTCGCCGTGCCTTGAATCCAGACAACCTCCCACTGCTCTTCTTTGGCGATGCGCGCGTCGTCACGTCAGCAAGTGGTGAGAAGCAGGTCGTAACCACCCCGGTAGCGCAGCATCTGACGTGCTTTGCGGGAGGTATGGTAGGCATGGCAGCCAAGATATTCGACCGCTCGTCGGATCTAGACGTCGCTGAACAGCTTACCGACGGCTGCGTGTGGTCTTACAATGCTACTATTTCGGGGATTGGTCCCGAGATCTTTCATTTCATCCCCTGCGACCCTGATGTGGCAAAGGACGATTGCCAGTGGAGCGAGGAGCGTTGGTCCGGTGCTCTAAGGAAGTACTGGGGCCAAAATACCAAGGGTGACGAGCTTTCCGATGAACACGTTCAAAATATCTTGGAAACGAGACGACTACCTCCCGGCATGGTCGAGGTTGACGATCGTCGCTACATCCTTCGGCCCGAGGCTATCGAATCCGTGTTTTATATGTGGCGTATGACGGGGAATACCAAGTTTATGGATCAGGCGTGGGCCATGTTCGAGGCGGTAGAGAAATGGACGCGGTCGAAATATGCATCGGCCGCATTAGACGACGTAACGCTTGAACGGCCAACGCAAGTAGACAGCATGGAGAGTTTCTGGCTGGCGGAGACCTTGAAGTATTTCTATTTGATTTTCGGGGACTGGGAGCTTGCTAGTCTCGACGAATGGGTGTTGAATACGGAGGCTCATCCCCTTAGACGCGCAGACGCTTGAGAGGCCTGAGCTATGTGTACTTGCCTCGGAAGATGATATTCGATACCCCTAAAGTACACATGTGTTGCACATGGTAATGCGCTCGTCGGACGGGCTGTAGGTTTGGTGGGCTATGGCAGAATTGGCAAGAGATCTCGCAGCTAATACCTAGCTTGATATTTACCTACTAGAAGCATTTATAAGTCGTAGATATTACTTGATGGATAGATTTAGAGGGTTATACATGCTTCAAACATGAGCGGTAAACAGCGTTAGAGAAAACACGAAAAGCATTGAAACATTGAAACAAATTTGGAGATGTGATATGTCGTTTGGTTTCCGTTTTGTAGAAGCACCCTTGTGGACATCAGTTGCATTTTCTGGGATAGTTTACCTAGGCAGGTATCAAAGTTCTAATGCGACTGGACGATATGATACTCCAACTGGGCCCCTGGTCGAGTATTTAAAGTTGCCCCAGCTGCTCTTAAAAAGATATTTTGTTTCGTTTTATTATTTCTTGTTTCTTCCCGCAATATTAAACTCAACCGTGATAACTTTTTTATCTTATCCGTCCAATCTAAAGCCGGTACCTATCTTAAATCTTACATATACAGAGAGATTGATTATCGGATTACTGGTGATTACTTTTGTTCTCCGCCACTAAACCGAACTAGTCAGCCGTGCAATCACAATGGCCAATTCGAGCGCGTGTTCTGTTGCCGCAGTCGGGTTTGTCTGGGCTGTCTGGGCATCCCATTTTGTGTCCCTCACGTCCAACCATCCGTTCATTAGCTCTTTGCCACAGAGCTAAGGGACTTTCGTCATACTACAATGTACTCACTAGACCGACATTTGAATGGGTTGAATCTTCCAAGCTTAATGGGTAGGTACGGTACAGTTACGTAGTAGCTCATAGCTCATAGCTGTCATAGCTATCTGTGCCACTTTATCTTCATTTCTCACGTTTTACTTCACGTCTCCTAGGCACTCTGTCTCCCTCTCTCTTTGTTCACTTTGCTTAGGGTGCTACAGTAACAACTTATTGACCAAATCAGATGATACTAAATACCTAGTCGACTACTTTACTAGCTAACCTCTGCGTAAGATATACCTAGGTTTGCTGAGGACTTAACAGGCTCCAAACCAAGGCAAACTCATAAGCCGTCCACGAGGCAGTACAGATAGCCTGGGATATTCATTTAGGACTAGAGCCTTACTCCCTTGCTCACCGCATCCTACATAATATACATCCCGCATTCATATCCCACGCACGTTTATTTCATCAGCTATTCCGCGCAGATAGGACTTTATTAGGTTCCTCGGTCGTATGTCCGGACTCCGAGCTCACTTACAACAACTCTCGTCATTAGTGAACGATATTCACTCAGTCACTCAGTCATGGGTTCTGACATCTCCCCTGATGCTGTGTCGCAGTCGCACCAGCAAGGGCGGGATTCCAGCCCTCGGGATTCGATAAATACCCTAACTCCATACTCCCGTACAGACCACAATTCACACAAGAATGCTACCAGCACTGGTGTGGAAGCTATGAGTGATGGTAACGAACAGCCCGTGGCTCGCCACCCACCTACTGCTGCGGATGTCGAATCGCAAGCTGGGACCGCGCGCTATAGAGACAGCGACCCTTACGACCTATCTTCCCGCCTGAAGACGGCTGCACAACTTGACGAGATCAAAGCTAATACCGCTCGCAAACGTACCAGCCAGGCCGGGGCCAGCGTCGCCAAGTTCGCCCCTGGCTCCCGGGCCCGGAAGGTTCATACCTTCTACCACCAACAGAACGAAAGGATCGAGCGCTTGCTCAAGTCGGTCGAGGAGCACAGGGCCGACCACGAACAGGAGCGCGGCGATGACCATCTACGGTACCAGATTGCCGTATGGGGCTCTTTTGCTGCCAACTGCGCCCTAGCCGTCTTGCAGGTATACGCTGCTGTATCCTCGGGCTCTCTTTCGCTCTTCACTACCATGGCCGACTCGATTTTCGACCCGCTCAGTAATCTACAGCTGATGTTCCTCAACCAAGCCAAGAAACGTGTGGACCCCAACCGTTTCCCATCCGGCAAGATGCGACTAGAAACTGTCGGCAACATCACCTTTTGCTTCATGATGATAACCGTGGGCGCCATCCTGATCGCCTTCTCGTGCCAGGACATCTCGAACCGATTCGGATCAAGTGATGTTGTTAATGACTTCAACTTGCCATCGGTAATTGCAGTGTCCGTGGCTTTCGCGACTAAATTCGCCCTGTTCCTCTTCTGCTGGCACCTAAAGCACAAGTACAGCCAGGTAGATATCTTGTGGAAGGATCACCGCAACGACTTGCTCATCAACGGCTTCGGTATCCTGACATCTGTCGGCGGCTCCAAGCTTGCATGGTGGATTGATCCTACCGGCGCCATCGTCTTGTCGCTGGTCATCATTGGAATATGGCTAGGGGACGCGTACGAGCAGTTCATGTTATTGGTCGGCAAGGCAGCTCCTATTGAGATGCAGCAACTGATCACATACATTTGCCTCACGTACCACCCCTCCATCCTGGGCATCGACACCGTCCGAGTATACCACTCGGGACCAAAGCTCCTCGCCGAGATCGATATCGTCATGGACCCTGATGAGCCCCTCAGGAACACGCATGACGTTTCTCAAAGCCTCCAAGATGAGCTAGAGAAGCTACCAGACGTGGAGCGAGCCTTTGTCCACGTCGACTGGGAGACGGAGCATAAGCCGGAACATTCTCTGAAGAAGGATCTATGATTTTTGACGCTCAATTCTCCGAGCTGTTGATACAGGGACTGGGTGTATCGTGCTAGGAGGTTTACCGAATCAAGCATGTAGTCGATTATGGGTGTTTCGGACGGAGAGTGAGGTGTCATGCGACATATTCATCTAGGCGTGGCAAGGGAGAAAGGCTAAGGAAAAGGGAAGACGGTGGGATCAATGGTGTTCGGGCTCAGGGAGAGCGTAAATGCTGATGCATGCGGGCATTCTACAGTCCTTTCCGGCGTCAGAAACAATATTCGCGTAGTTATTAATGTGTTAGTACAGGTCTTGACCTATAAACTGCCATCCGGACAGTACACCTACATAGGTATACATAAACACTCAAGCAACCCCCCAGTGGGTTACCCGTCGCTACGACTTGGAAGGTCTAGGTATATACTTTGGAATACAACTATCTAGCCCAATGGCCATCGAAGCTACATAGACGTCTGACTTAAAGTCAAGCCTTTACTCAGACGTTTAAGTGAGCATCTTATACGAACATAATTAGAGAGGTATTATCAATGAATAAGCTAGGTCTTGTTTAGATGATTTATCGTGATCTGTCTAGTCTAGTAGCCCCTTTGACTAGAGCCTAGGTACATCTAGCCTCTCTCGACCTCTCTATCGACCTCTCTATCGACCCCTGAACTAGCCCACGCAACGCTCATCGTTGATCTTATGAACTTACACAGCTATATTCAAATTGGAAGTGTATAGTTGCTGTTTCTTGACCGGTGGCATAGGGGCTCATTTGAGCCGTTTCGCTCCTCACTCTCTATAGCAACGTCTGTCCTGTCAACTACCTGAGACTACAAGGCTGTTCCTAGGAATTAGTTATACCGAAGACTGAACAAACGTGCCCAACCCTTGCCAAACTTACCTCACCGGTAAAGTGATACGTATTGTACTAACTACGGGCAGGCATTCTCATCCGAAGAGTGAACCCAACTGCGGACGAAGGTCTATCCTCTGCGGTCTCCGCTTTGGCCCACTCTACCACGCGGACGGGTAGCCCCTATGTGCCATTCTAAGACGCGGGAATTTCCAGCAGACATGTCATTCACAGGTTCAAGAGAAGTCTCGATTCGTCTAGTGGTTAGGATACCTGCTTGTCATTAACGGCTGTTCGCAGGTGGCCGGGGTTCAATTCCCCGATCGAGAGAGAATTGTAATTTTTTTTCTCTTTCTTTCGTCACCTTCTCACATTTCAAAACGGGCAGTATAATTATAGTTTTCAATTGCATATAGGGGAGGGAACTTATAGCAAATTGAGGTGCTTATGAGGTAAGAGTGAAGGCCTCGTTAGAGAAGCTATTGCAATAGTGGCCGCCACAATGGCTGCAGAATCAATGTGCGGGATCTTTTTCCTGCCGGGTAGGTAATTATAAAATTGACTGTGGATGTTTTCTATAGGCGTTCCGGATATGTGCTCGTAAGAGCCATTAGCGTAGTAGACAGTATATCTTCTTGCTAAATAGCCCCGGGGAGCACGATGAGGATCATGTTGCGTGGTGGTCGATGTCTCCGGGGAATAAGGAAGGAAGTTGATAATTCAGCATGCCAGTACGTCTCTTGCTGTGTTTTCTAGAGGTGAGAATATGGGGCAAACACCCACCGAGTTTTGTTGCGCACTTCAGAAGTTGTCATTTCATAGAAAAGTCCGGTAATGGTAACACTTGGCTATGTGAACAATACAAGCAACGTCTTTTTTACCAACCTACCTATAATCCGACCCCGCGAAGTCACTAGTGTGGATAGCTGGGGAAAGGGGCGCGGAGGCTTGGAGACATCTCGCGCGGGTGGCGTTCTAGCCTTGGAGTGACATGTGTTCAATTCGGGATTATCCAGATCGTTCCATGGATATGGATATGGATATGGATATGGATATGGAAGAAGATTGGGTTTGCCTTGCTCATCACCGATGTCTTGCGGTCACGCAGCTCGCAATGGTGTCGATCCGTTTGTATGATCGTCGTTCTAGAGGGGGCGGGTGACCATCATATGAGGGGGCCTTCTTGATCTCTGCTCGTGGCATGACGTTTTCTCAAGTCTGATCTGGTGAAGAATGGGAAGATCCAATGGTCCGGATGGTCCCAAATCAATGAGAAAGAGAGAGATGAGAGAGATCCTGAGGGATGAATTGCCTCGGCTTTGAAACTGATAGCTTCTTGATATATCTCAGGGTCTCTTGCCAGCCCCAGCCGAATTATCAACCTGGCCTTACTCTAGATACTCCCAGTTGGCATCGTAACACTGCGCCTGCTGTAAAGCGACATGAGTTGCGTCGGGCTAAGATCTCGAAAACAAAGGCGGGCTGCGTGGGGTAAAGATCTGGAGATGCGCCACCAAGACAAAGGCTTCCCCAGTTTCGTCACTGGACATGTGCGTGGCTGCGTGGGCGTGTGGACAGATAAGGTCAAGCTAACTGGCAGTAAGGAAGAAACAAATAAGACAAAAGAGCTGTTTCCTAACCTGGATTTTCTACGTAGGTCTATTGATGCTAATTGGCCGGGTCTGGCGAAATCAGTTTGCGGGGTTCCTCTCTTTGTCTTTTGATTCGCCATCGGATAGTCCCGTTCGAATGAGAACTCAAGTACACTAAGGCGAGCTCTGTCGTCATTTTACATGGGACGGGAAAAGGTACAAGCTACTTGAGCTATAGAGCAAAGACACTGACACTGATCTCTGTATCAAAACTCCCGAACAATAAACAAAATTGGTATCCTCTTCTGAGGCTGTTGCTTACTTAGAATATTGGCTTACACCCATGGTTATGTATATGTCGCCAACCCTTGCTTGGGCTCATTCGTGCAGGGTAGCGCGCCTAATATGTAGGGACCGCTTTCTGTGATAGCGGTGGTCTGATGTATGGGCAGGGAGAGGCGAAGAGGTTGGAATTGGACCCCATTAGCCCGTCTGCCCATATCGCTTCATGTATACGAGGTTTATAGATACCTGCGTTAGATACATGTACCTACCTCCTAACTGAATCTATACTTAACTACGTAAGTAAAGAGATCGTAAGTTGGAAGAGGGAATTCCCCCTCATCTAAATTGTCTAATGTCTTGGCTCCGGTCCATCGCGCTCTTGCGAACTGAGGTAGATGTTAGTAAATGACATAATTCGCAAAGTGGATAATAAGTGGAGGCGACTGGACGGGTAACTCTAGCGAGAAGAGCTATGGAGCTATGGAGCTATGGGCACCCGCCCGTGCACGCCGGGGCCGGGGTCACTCCCAACCAAACATTTGCTGCATGTCTCTTTTTTTTGTGGCTTGCCGTATCTCCTTCGTGCATCTCTTTGGCAACCTGCATCTCCTGCATCTGGCTGCTGTCTGTCAGACTGTACAATACAGACCAGAAAATACAGCTTCTATATCTTATTTCTACCCCTTACCCACACATATGTATATGTATATGTATAATACACACCAATCCCAACCAGAGTTTATGTCTTGTTGAACTCCCAACCAAGTCATCAGGCTGGGTCCTGGGTACGTGCCTGACGTTAAAAAGGCTCGAGATACATAATAACCCGAGAGCCCCCCCAAGGCCAAAAAAAAACCAAGGGTTATCCTTGAGATCCTTGCTCCAAGGTAACGCTAATGTCGTATTTTCCCTATGGGCCGTATCTCATTTCGACGAACTCTCTTTCCACCTTGGCTTGGGGGAAGACTGGAGAAAAAAACAAAACAGGCCCTTCTAGCCAACCAGGAAATTGTCCCGCATCGTCGGCGCGAACATACCTAACCTTGCTATCCATCTACACACACTTTTTCTTCTTCTTCTGCTTCGTCGGCTTCCCTTTTGCCTTTGACCCTGCTGCTGTTAGTTCTGCAAGTCAAGAGCTTGCTGTATTTACATTCCGATCAACACTCCAGTAGCAGCATTCTCCTTCATATACACCTCTTAGCTATATCCAATCTGGCGTGATCGAGTTGCCATTCCTTGCACACGATGGCTGTGCAAGGCGGAGTGGAGGAGGACGTGTACGCCACAGTTCGTGAGACCTAGACCTGCACCTGCACCTAGACCTAGACGTCGAGACACCAAGATGCCTTTAACCTACACACATTCTTTAGACTTGTAAATAATAGCTAACCCACGCGTGTCTATAGCTTCTTTTAAACGACACATACTTGCCTGGTACGTTGTATAGCTTCTACGACAATGCGATGGGCTTTTCTAACCCCTCTCTTAAGGTGCCCTGGTGCTTGCGCATTCTCTCCGCGATGCCGGTACCCCCAAGAAGCTGGCCGTCTTGGTCACCCTCGATAACGTATCGGCCGAAGTTGTAACAGAGCTTAAGGTGAGCTTACTGCTTGTTTAGTACCTAAATATTTCACCCAACTGATTCAATTGGCCAGGCCGTCTATGACTATGTCATACCCGTCAGCCGAATACGCAGTTCTGATCCCACGAATCTACATCTGATGAACCGAGCCGACCTACACTCCGCCTTTACCAAAATCGCATTATGGAAACAGACCCAATTCCGGAAGATCGTGTATATAGATTCCGATGTCGTCGCCTACCGAGCTCCGGACGAGCTCTTCGATATACCACATCCCTTCTCGGCAGCTCCTGATATTGGCTGGCCGGATCTGTTCAACACGGGCGTCATGGTGTTGACCCCTAACCTGGGTGATTATTATGCCATGATAGCGATGGCCGAGAGGAATGTCTCGTTCGACGGCGCTGACCAAGGCCTTATTAACATGCACTTCAAGAACAACTACAATCGCATTAGCTTCACTTATAATGTTACGCCTTCTGGTCACTACCAATATGTTCCCGCCTACCGCCATTTCAAGTCAGGCATCAGTATGGTTCATTTTATCGGTCCCGAGAAGCCATGGTTCAAGGGAAGACCTGCCAGCAGTGGCAGTGGCAGTGGCAGTGGCGGATCACCATACGACGAGATGACTAGCAAATGGTGGAACGTGTACGACAGACACTATCGAGTACTTGTGAGTGGTTCCTCGCTGTTCTAAGGAATATTGGGCATTTAGCTTACCATGCCCAGACTCCAACTTCTACACAGTCCTCGTCTTCGCCCCGCGGCCCTACCCATACATCTCATACAGCTGCAACTACCTCTGCAACGACCCAACCAGCATCCGAGCTGGTTCGATATTTCACAAAGGGAGAATATCAGCCTAAGGCTACGCACGTTCAAACAACTGGTGAGCCCTATAGAGGTGATCACCAAGATCATCAGCAGCATTCCCAGCATGCGCTTCCGGATGCGCATTCCCATGAACATGAGTATCATGAACAAATTCACCCCCAAAATCCCCCACAATATGAAACCCATGAGTACCACCATCATGACGATCACGGCCACGATCATCATGTCCACCAACACCATGACCACCATGACCACCATGACCATCATGGTCACGTAGAGGCTCAACCCGGAGCCACTGCCCATCAGCCTGAGCCCTCCACTTCCTATCCAGCTTTGTCTTCTTCTCATACCCATATTGGGGGAACTCATGCTGAGGCTCGAGAAGAGCAGGTTTCAGAGCCCCATTATGGGGCTCACCACCACCGGGAAGAGCCGGAGCAGAAGCCACCGCCATTCCAGCCTACCATGTCAAGCTGGGATGCCCAACGGTTAGTTCCCTATTTTATGTGGTTCCTGAAGACTTGGAAGCTAATTTGAGAATAGAGCCTCCCCTCCGTCCGACTCTAAGCCGGAAGCCGAGAACTTCCCATCCATCGTATACGAGATGTCCCAAGAAGCTACCCCGTTTGTCGCGCCCGAACGATATCCCAGCCCTCCAAAGAACATGTGGTACGAAGTTCCTAAGGAACCCCCGGCGCCTCCTTCAGAACCGCCAAGGCCTATATTCCCTTGGGAACAAAGCCGATCACCACCGTCTCGCGTCTTTCCCGATGACGCGTATCGGCAATACGAGCATCCAGTCGGCGAATCAGAAACACACACGGGTGCTCCGTGGTCTGATGCCGCGCCCCAGCCGTCAACTGAGTCTTCTGTTGTTACGGACGCGTCTACGGTCGAACCAAAGAGCGAACCAGACACGCCGACCACGCCAACTATCCGTATCACGCCGTCAGATCCCTGGTCATCGTTCACATTGACTAATGCCTGGGACGATGTACCTGAGATTGAGCGCTACGTCGATAAGATACAAAAGCATCGGCGTACGCGGAGCCTCAAATCTCCCGGCGTGCTGGGATTGGCTGGCCTTGGCGAAGGGGCTGATGAGATTGCCTGGCGTCGGCGAGGGAGCAAGCTCACCGACTTCCCTAGCGAAGATGAGCGCCCTAGCCTGCCAGTCACTCCGGCACCCATCCGTCGACCGAAGTTCTGGGGTGGTGGCCCCGGCATCGGTTTCGACGATGAGGATGACCAGCTGCTGCCGGCCGCGGAGGGCGTGCCGGCACAGACTGAATGGGTATGTGTGCACGGGAACCGGTGGACTCCTGCAGACTGCCTATGCGATTTGACTAACGTGCTGCGCTATCATAAGGATCCTGTAGCTCAGCTTCAGAAACTAGCTAGGCAACAGTCTGAAGCATTGCTACGAAGGCTAGGAACTGGTGGTCGAGATAGTAGTGACTTACCTCCTAGGCCTCTACCGTTCGGTTCTGAAGAACTAATTTCTCCAACGTATGTTGCGCAGTCTGCCAAGGTTCTGAGCCCGCAGCCGGTAAAAGGCAGCGCCAGTTCCAGTGCAGTTCGCAGCATCGAGTCGAACTTGGTGGAGGCGACTCCTCGGACGGCGTCGACTGAAGGTGGAACAATAACAGGTGTTGCAGCTATACCAGAGCCGAGCTATACAGGCCCCGGAGCTACGTTCGAGAAAGGCGAGAATTTCTCTACCGAAGACACGCCAACGCCACGGATAACTGCGGCCCGACCTCCCGCAACAGCGAAAGTTGCAGGCATGGCAGAACCGAGTTATACCGGCCCCGGACCTGCGTTTGAGAGGGACGAATATACCCCTTAAAGAAATATCGGCCAAGTAGCCAGCCGATTTGTCTCGAGCCTGGGGCAAGCCCAACGGGGCTGGCATATTTACTAATGAACTGAATAGGAACGCTAACTGAGGCTTATGTGAGGGACGTATTGAGGGCATTGCTATCGGGTCGTGGACGTGGAGTAGGGATCGCTGTCTGGCGTTTGGTACTGCGGCGATGTGAAGTTGGGGCGACGTTGCGACGTGGCTGACGACGAGTTAAAGGGGATTCTCGCTCTCAATCCGGTATACTTACCGACATAATATTCTCTTATTCCTGGACTGGATACCAGACCAGAAGCCAGACAAACAACAACTTTGTCTTTTCACTCCTCTGACAACGGTCCCAGTTCATCTCAATTTGGTGCTCATTCGCGAGGGGCTTTTTAAGCCCCTTTTATTTTATTTTTATTTTATCATCCAAGACCTCCCTGTCGATTTTTAGGGGCGAGTCTCATCTCATTCGTCTTCCAGTTCCAGGACTTTTTGCACAGAATGCCGCATTTACATCGAACATCGCGTGTCGAAAAAAGGTCAGATCGTTATCACATATTGTAGTATATACCTATGCATATGCATTTGGGTTGGCATGTGGCTAGCATGGAAGCGAGCATCGTATTTCCTTTCGTTTTTTTCATGGATAGTATTGGACTCCATTACGCGGGCAGAAGAGAGGGTTTTCTGTATGGATTTGTATAAATAGCTCACGAGAGTATCTAGGCGTGTGTATCTTACTAGGGAGACTGGACAAATTAGTCACATTTTGACTCATTATGAAGATTGACGGCCGTGACATTATTAGCTTGTCTCTTGAATACCCTTGAGACTTGATAGAATTTTGTAAAAATATCAATAAGAAGTCTATATCGCTTATGCTATGCTATGCTATGCTATGCTATGCTCGTCTAATTAAACTTGTTATTCTACATCTCGAGCTGGTCGTCCGGGCTATTTACAGACCTTCAGCCGCAATGTCAACGACTAACAATGAGACCTCGACATACCTAGGTATTTACAAGGGAACCGCGTCTTATTTCCGTTGATATATAGATGTGAGCGGCAGCAAGGTCTGTCGCCGGAACGTGCTGTGTGACTTGGGTATCGAATTCACGAGCGCGCCGGATCCATGGGTATCCGTATTCCAACAATATCTCTTCTTCTCCTGGCAACCCAATTGAGCTAATCGCGCAACATGCTTTCTAACAAGGATTGCGCTTAGCTAATAGCGCGTCTTGAAAAGGTCGATGCAGGCTATGTCCGTAGGTGTGGCGGGTACCATGGCTGAGATTCCCGTTCGGCTTTAGATGAACTCCTTTAGGGCTGAGAGTCAACGGTTGCGGCGTAGTGATCAGATCATATCGACTAGAGCTGCGCCTCCACGTCTTCGCTCTAACCCGGTAACAGATTATTTCGGCTCCGTCATCCGCCAAGCCGGCCGAAGAGGACTTGACACATACCGGGTCATATATCACCCAGAGCGTGAGGCAGGTGGGCGAAAATCGAGCTTTCAGCACAACTCGCACGTCATCTTCTCTTCCGCACCCGAAGACGGCGCTCTCAGCTTCCGCAGCACGCCGACGACCAGCCAGCGCTTGCGCTCGCTCACGTCCTCGTGGCCGCGGTCCCACACCCACGCGCGCTCGACGCCGTCGCAGTCGCGCTCCCAGAGGCTCTCTAGCTCGAGCCCCGCCGCGCGGAGGGCCGCTTCGGCGAAGAAGTCGCGCATCTTGGCGCGGCCCGTGTGGAAGCCCGCGACGACCCAGGCCCGCGACGAAGGAGAGTCCTTGAGGAACCAGGCGATGGACTGCTGCAGATTAGCGTGCTGCCACGGCATCCACAGGCAGTCGCACACGAACACGCGGTCGAACCGGCCGCGGCCCACCGCCGCGAAGGGGCTGCTGCTGCCGTCCAGGTCGCCCCAAGCGTGGCCGTCGACCGCCACCGGGGCGACGGTGCCGGCCGGCGAGTTCTCCGGCTTCACGTTGGCCGCGATGTTCGCGCGGAGCATGTTCAGGACCGTCTCGGAAGGGTAGTCGGTGACGGCTACGCTGCGGGCGCCGAGCAGGGCGGACATGATGCCCGGGAGCGCGGTGCCGGCGCCCAGCTCCAGGACGTCGAGGCCCGTAACATCGAAGTCGATGGGCTTAAGCTTACCTAGGCCGACGTCCAGGGGCAGGCGCAAAGTGCCGGCCTCGACGAACTCGGCGAGCAACAGGCTCGAGTTCCAGAGGTAGTGGCTAAACAGCTTGCGGTCGCTCTCGCGGTCCGGGTCCGAGAGGGCGAGGTGCAGGGGCCGGGGCAGGTGCGGCGAGGCGTAGAGCAGCGAGTGGTCGGCGTCGCCGTGCTGGTTCGTGACGTCGTCCGGGAAGATGACGCCGAGGGCGGAGCACAGGTAGTCCTCGGGGTCGTCGGTGGTGGCGGCGGGGCCGTGGAAGGAGATGCGGCTGGTGAGCGCCATTAAAAAATCCTTGCCTTGCCCTTGGCCCTTACTTAGCTCGCCGCGCCCTACCTACCGAGGCAAGGGAGCGAGCGTTTGAGGCTCAAAAGACAGGGGAGGGGGGGTCGCGTCGCGTCGGTCACCCAAGTTGGTAGGGCTCTCGTATGGCTCGTCTGCAATGCGGGACTGTGCGTGCCAACTGAGACAGTACAAAGCACGGACGATTTTTGGTTTGCTTTTCGTTTGGGCGTCTGCGAAGACGGAAATGAAACATAAAAAATTTATACGGTGGAGATTACCTACCTGGGACCCTAACCCCTGGTTGGAGGGGGGAGGGGAGAGCCCCGGCCATGTACCTTGGGTACTGTACAGTACTACAGTATTGTTCTTATTGTACTTCTGGCTACGGGCTACGGGGCTATTGGGGAACAGAGAAAACACGGATCTATTTCCGTTCGAGACCTTGCAAGTGCGGAAATGTTGCACCTAGATGGAGTTAGACGCGGTTTATACCACCCCTCTTCCCCCCCGCAACATTAAAATAGAAATCAAAAGTGCAGAAAAGAATGAAATAAAATAAAAAGAGGGACGGGACGATATCTTCTACGCCGTACGCCGTACGCTATATTCGAAAACCCGCGGTGGCGTAAAAACGTGGTGCGACGGTGTGAAGATAACATCAGACGAACCGTGAGGTTATGAACCGGACTACGAGGTTTGCCTAATACGCATTACGGAAATGCGAAAAGTGCAGAAATTATGCGCGCGCGTGTTCTTGACGTGGTGGCTTGCATGTATGTAAGTCTACGGCGCTGCCGCTCGGCGCATGTTCGATGACGGGATCAATAACGGGTTGATGGGACGGATGTGGATGATGTTTTTGGGACGATGGAATAGAGGGGGGATTATTCTATTATTCGAATAGTGGATTAATCCAATGTTTCTGTCGGCTTGGCTTAAGACACGACTTGCAGCTTACATACATGTCGCATGGCTTCCCTCTACTATACTATATAGTAGGCACATATGTAGCTTATGACGGTTGATTTACCTAACAGATTACTTCACCAAAGGAATGGATGGATTGCCCGTAGATATTAGCTCTTACAGGCTACAAGTATACTATTTCATGCTAAGTTAGGTAACGCTAGGTATGTCATGCCTTAAGGTAGGGAAAAGGGAATACGTCTAGGACGTAGGTATAGTACATATAACGGTTACGTTATTGTCGCTGCAAATAAGCTGCTGCGCCTCCTCACCGCTTTGCGAGCATAACCCAACTTTCCCCTTATTAGCCTGTGGAGGTCCACGGACGGGATGATGGACGCCACTATATGCTAGGTAGTAGATGTATACTACCTACAGTACATATATGTAGGACATGTAGGACAAGACCAAAAAACCGCAAGCCATACACGTGGTAATAGCGGGTGCTACGCCTCATCTCTGCTGCTGGGTACAGCACACAGCACACCAAAACGCCGGTTCCAAGCCACGGTCATATCCGCGGAGGCCTCGATTTAGGCCCGCGTCGCGCGTTTTCCTCTTGTCTCTCAAGTCTTTCCCCCATTCCGTTCTTGTCAGCACGTCAGCCAGCAACTGGGAGACTAGGCGTCGCTCCCCATCCAATTGCGGTCTACATGGAGGGGAAGGAAAGAAAAAGAAAACACCCATGGGGTTCTTCTCATACCGCCCCTCTCTCCCCCCTCCTGTCCTGTCCTGCCGTCGCAGCAGCAAGCCAAGATAAAAAAGTGGTGGTTATTGGCTACGGGTCGCAATCGCTGCGACCGATCTACGACCACCATCCAACCTTTCAATGTGGGAAATGGCAGAAGATGTGCCGTTTCAGCTGTAGACAATACACAAACCGTAGATGCGGTCAGTTAAGCTCCTGCAGTTTCAGGCAAGAGAGAAAGGATCCGGAAAGGGGCCGTCGGATGCTGACAAGCTTCTGGGTTTCTCCAATCAATCAACTGTTCCAGATGGCCTCTGGCAGTATCCTTTAGCTGATTGATCGCCCGTACATGTTCAAGATCGAGAACCCGCATCGAGATTCTCGTGACTTGATGTCCTATGTAGAATAAGCCACTTGGGGAACTTCTGAATAGGTGCCTCGGTAAGTTTAATGTGAATGTACCTAAATGTGTAGAGCGTGGCCGGAACCGATCAAGCCTGAGGTCAGGATCACTTCACGAAACGAGCATTTGATATTGTGCACGACACCAAGAATTAGAAACGGTTTAAGTTGCGGCGAAAAGTGAAGTGATTCTCTATTCAAAAATCGAAGTCGAATTTTATGTTCGGTCTTCGTAACGCCGTTATGAGGTCAAAAATAGACAGGGTATCGGTACAGGTCATCAACTATAGAATACACAAAAAAACGTGAAAATGAAAATGTAAACAAATATCAACCGCTTATTGGGGGGATGCCGCTCATAAGACTATTCCCGCTCCACCTTTCTATGGTCCGTTCGATATACCTCTTCTCTATGAGAGAGAAGAAAGAGAAAGAAGAAAGAAAAAACCCCCAGAGGTTTTCTCGTTTTAAATGCCATTAAATATCCCAATGTACAATGGACCTTGCGCCAGTCATGCTTGTTCCAAAGTCCTCGTCTCGGTCGTCATGATGCTGTGGTATAGAGTATAGGTATCGATACACAAAGTCGGATTAGATAGTATATATACGAAAAAGAGAGCAGCGCTGCCAAGGTATAGCCGACGCCGCTTAGTTGTGCTGGCTAAATTCGAGCATCCGCTTCATGTCGTCCTCGGTCGGGTCGTCCGATATCCATAGGCCCTTCTCCTCGTCGGTGGCGTCGAGGAAGCCCGTGGCGCGCTTCATGGTGTTAACGTCAAGGTCCGTCACGTATGACTTGCCATCCGAGAGCGGGACGCGGACCTCGTGCTCGGTAGAAAGCATCATGTCGTCCTTCGCCAGTCGGCGGGAACCGTCGAACACAGCCATGACTCGCTTCTTCATCGTCATCTGGCCCTTGTCGAAGCCCCATGAATTCGGGTAGTCCCGTCGGTTCTTGCGGCTCTTGCTCTTGCTGGTGAGTGTCACGCCGCCCCGCGAATGTGTCAACCCTCGCGACTTCTGGACGCCGTTGGGTGGGTTCCCCTTCTTCTTCGTCGGCGAGATTAGCTTTCTCGGCTTGAACTCGTCATCAGCCGCGTCTTCATCCTCGACCATGTCCTCGTCTTCATCCTCCTCCGAGTTGGTGATTGTTTGCGTGGTGAGGGGCAATTGGTTCTTTTCTAATGTCTGGTGAACATCCTCATCGTTCTCTACCTCTGCCAGTCTCTTTGCGTTGATGGCCTCGGCGGGGTCTTCCTGCTGAACAATGCGCAGAACACAGTCGTCCAGATGCTCGTAGAAGTCTTGCGCGTTGGAGAATGTGGCTGAGCAAGTCGAGCACTTGCCTGTGGCGTCAGGAGCGTAACCGGTCAGCTTCTTCCCGCTGTTAACCGAAGACGTCGTCTTCCTCCTGCTGTTGGGAGGAGTCTGCTCAACACCATGCACCGCCGTAAGGTGGCGCTTGAATACGTCGGCGCGGTTGAAGGACTTCTCGGCGGCAGAGCCAGACCCCGGACAAAACCCGCACACCATCGTGCCCTTGTAATGCGTCAAGGTGTGTCGGTTCTTGTCGTACTTGCGTGCGAATCCCTTCACGTGGTAGTCGCACGTCTGGATCGGGCACTTTTCGGGGCGCTCGTTCTGGTGCGTCAACATGTGCGCCTTGAGGTCCTTGAATGTCTTCCCGCAGTCTGGGTGCGGGCACCTCTGCTTCTTCTCCGACTCATCACTGTTGTACGCGTAGTCGTGCGATCCATGCGATTGGTAGGATGACAGGCTCTGTCGTCGGGGAGGGGCAGGTGGAGGTGCGGCAAAGGGGCTGTACTGCTGGTATGCGTGCATGTATGGCGACTGGCTTCCTCCTCTCATGGCTGGAGCAGGTGAAGCAGCGCCCGAGAGGGCAGGTGAGTTGGGGAATGGGTTTTGAGGAGAGTAGCTGTTCGGTTCATATCCCTGCATCGGCGGAGCCATGTGGCCACGCATTTCAGGGTGTATCAAGGTTGGATCTAGAGAATGGCCTAGTTAGCGCATACGTTCCCACTAATATGTTTGAAACCATAATAAAAAAGAAAAAGAACATCAGCCCGGCAATGTTGCCAAACCCCCTCTACGCCCGTCAACACCAAAACCCAGACCCACCTCAGCGCAATGCAGAGATGATGAAAAACATGTCTAAAATAGAGACCCGCGCCAACTCACCAATAGCCTTGTTATCAAAAGTCATGTTGAATTCTTCCATACCTGGTCCGAAGGGGGAGTACTCAGTCCCTGTCATGTAGTCGCTTGCCCCGACGATGCCCGGGTTGACACCGAGACCACCGTGCTGGTATTCGGGGAAGAATGCCAATTGCCCGTTCGTCGAGTTTGGCGACCCGACTGTCGAGGACGCCGCGGATGGTGCCGATGCGGTCGAGAGGTTTGACGCGGGAATCGGGAGCTCTCCGTCGTCAGGGTACGTGCCGGGTGACGTTCTGCTGTTATACACAAAGTTGTGCGCGTCCGGGTATACTGGGCCAACTTCGAAGCCAGAAGTCTGGGGGAAGTCATCATGCGCGCTACGGGGGACGCCGAAACCGTCGGGGCTCATGTGCATGTCGAGCGCCGGCGAGGCATAGCCGGTGTGATGAGATTCGGGGTAGAGCATGAAATCTTCCTGCCGGGTCGGAAACATGGTGTAAGATTGGTCGGCGACCATTGCCATTTTATCGGCTTGCTGTCGTCGGTCGTTCCGAGAAATTTGCGGTGTGTGGTGTGTATAAGTGGGATGCCCAAGCTGATGTGCTCACGCTAGCAGACCCCCTCGCGTCAGTGTCTCAGTTGCGACACGATATATGACCAGATGGGCGGTGCAATAAAGTGAGAGCTCACATTCGAACAAGCTTATGTCATATCAGGGGTTAACTAAAGTCCAGACGGATTCCAAGGTCCAAGGTAGGCTAGATATGTCTTTGCTGGGTAACAGAGAGGTCCTGAAGCTCGTGTAAGTCGAGACCGGTAGCTGGTATTAGACGAAAATAGCGAGCGACAGGAATATGTAAATCGTCGGGATGAAACTTGGCGCGCTTCAGTTCGTGATGTCCTCTTCTAGTATGACGCTCCCTAGCATGTGACCCCACACTATAAGATGAGGCTAGGAATAGGCGTTGGCTGAGAGATGTATGTATGTCCCCTTGTCGGTGATGATGAAGACGGGGAAGGGATCGAGTCTATTATATATTGCTTGGAGCAACAGACAACAAGCAGAGTGAAAGCAAAGGGTATGGAAGTAGGGACAAGGTATTTGACATGTTCCGAGTTCGTGGAGATGGGGGCAGAAACTGTTGACGATTTTGGGGGCTTCAGGATTCATATACACAACCTGCACTTTCAGGACATAGACATAGCCGCGTCTGAGGGTACAAAAGT
The DNA here is from genome assembly GCA_902806565.1 of Hypoxylon rubiginosum. NCBI lineage: Eukaryota > Fungi > Ascomycota > Sordariomycetes > Xylariales > Hypoxylaceae > Hypoxylon > Hypoxylon rubiginosum. The sequence continues at coordinate 158,488 of CADCXA010000008.1, forward strand.
ACAACAGGTACGTACATGTAAGTTCGATCTGCAGGTTGAGGGTAGACAAGGTACGGTACCCAAGACAGGGTAGAAAGAAGGGTGGGTCGATATAGGGCAGAGAGCAGAGAGAGGGCAGAGGGCGCGGTACCTCTCGAAAGTACTGTACCGGACAGCGGTGACAGGGTGAACGGGGGGTCGACAGGGACCAGGTTGTATCCATCTCCCAGAGCCTTACATACATAGTACTTCATAAAAGATACGTACTCTAGGTACCCAAGTATTCATCCTCTCCGCCAGACGCAGACGCCAGACGCCAGACCGTAATGAAAGTCGGTTGTCTCCATATGCATGTACATAGCAGGATGTAGACCCGTCGTCGAAGTGGTGTGCACAACTTTCCGTACAAGAAGCATCCCCTATGGACTACTCGCCGGCTTAAACACATACCCAGAACATGCGGTAAAAGCAAAACACGTAATACCAGCCAGCCCGGATCACGATATCTCGAGGAGGTAGAATCTGGGCATCTCGCCGGTTCCGAGAAGAAGAAGAAAAACGGCACTACGAGAGGTAAATACCTAGTACCTAGGCGTCAGTATATAGAAATTGGTACCTACCTGGTAAGTCTTCATTTTGTCTCAAGGCTGTTCGTGTTCAAGGTTACCTATGCCTTACCTCCAAATGGTAATGGTAATGGTAATGGTAATTACCATGTATGGCTGTCTTGACTTGGTTGTAGACTTGGTTCTGGTTTGTGCACTCTGTAGGAGTCCGAACGTTCAAGGCCTGGTCTTGTCGCCCGGTCTCCTGTCGCCTGTCTTCCATCTCAGTCAAACCAAAGTGGATACCCAAAGAAGACCCTCGCATCGCCATTTCGATTTGTCGTGGGCTGCGGTACGTATCTCGTGTGGAGAAGCCCATCTTCGCCTAAAGTCCAGTCTCTCCAGTTCTCTGATCTCTAGAGTATCTCCACATTTTGCTGTGTACATATGTACTTGGCTCGCTTGGGTACGAGACAACCTGTGCTAGCACTGTGGTGATGTCTGGTTCTTTTAAGAAATCCAGGGGTCTTTCTTAGCTATCATCCCTCCCCCTCCCCTGCTGTCCCAGAAATGCAGGTCTCACAAGGGGCCCTGTCGACCTTGCGAAAGTAAGAGAGATCGTTGAAGCCCATCATCTGGTCTGTCTGGGCTATCTGCTTGTCTGGTTCACCTACGCTTGCCTGCTTCTTCCAATTGAATGTTTTTTTTTTTTTTTTCGACAATTAGATTACCACTCATCAATATAAATTGCAAAACAGACCAATAACATGTATAGTCGGGCCCAGCCAGAAGGTAGACAAGCATGTCTCATTCATGCGGTTTACGACATTGTCCGGGGCATCTTACAAAAGTACAGTCGCATCTCCCTTCACCTCGTCTCTCCGAGATATGACGGGGGGAGTCAACGATGCTCAATACTATGATGTAGCTATCACGAATCTATTGGCATAGGTCATAGATACCGAACCCGAAGAATAATAAACCCTTTTGTCTCATGGGATCCCCGTTACCCCAGCCACTCCCTACGGTGGCGATGAGCATCGGCAGAGCACACCTACTATAGGTTTATCTCCTAGTTTCCCGCTTCCTTTTCCTGATTCGATATATACTATATGGACCTTCGGAAGCGGTCTGGAGCATCTGGTACTGAAATGCATGTATCTCTTATGCGTGACACATGCCCTTGCAGTTAGAAAGCTTCCGAATGATGAAAAGCCGAATTGAGCAATGAGGGTTGTCTTACATTTGGGACATTCGGGACACCGATAACCTTCTAGAATCTAAGCCATCCATCTTTTATGTCTCATATCTCGTAATCATAAATCGCAACACATTCTCGTCACTAGCCTCTACACTATACTAGTTCTCAGACTTAACCTCGAAATGTTTCCCGTCGGAGATATCTGAATCTAGTAATAGGAGACGAGACGATGTCTTGAGAACGCCTAACAGCGGGGTCTGGGTTCGGTAGAGTTAGAACGGGATATACCAAAAGCACGGCCAAGGCGGAGAAGGGCTAGCAAATAGGGTAAGACGCTTCGCCGTTTTGTCCCCGCCGACGTGGAATTGGGTATCTTGCCGAAGCCATCGTGACGCGAAGCGTGAACATCCGCCTACGCTAACGCTAACAACACGGTTGACACGGTTGTGGAGGTCTACGAGGGGGCGTCTTGGGTGCTTGGGTGGCGCATGTCTCTCTGCTAGTACATTTTTATGCACCGAATATGTAATGTAATGTCCCCCATAGCCCCTAAAGCACACTACGGCAGTATGAGCCGTTGCAGTTGGGCACAGCCATAATACCTATCTGCATAAAATAGACTATTGCTGGCCTGGCTGGTTTCCTACCAATGATCCGGCCAATCATAAAAGTCGAATTGCTTGTCAACTTGCAAATGCACCGCCCCCCTTTCTCTACCGCTTCGAAAGACATGATGCTTGATTGGTAACTTGAAGAACCTAAGCATGCTTCGACTGCTACTCTCACTCTGCACGTCCACAACACGCAACACGATTAATATATGCATCTTGGTTGAAGCGGCGGTATGTCCCAAATGGGCCAATATCCAGCTCCCTTGGTGATGGTTTCGCATCGCACATGTCCGGATATCGAAGCGGTCAACAGCTTACAAAGTTTGTTAATAGGACGTCGGATGACCAACACCACTGAGACAAGAGTTGCAATGCAAGGGATGGGGATATATGCGCGTGTGTGTAAGACTCGCATAGAGCGCAATGAGCCGCACATTCATGTCCGTAATGCTTAAGATTCGATTCTTTTCGAATGGTCCCCGGAAGGCGAGAACTGAAGCCGTATTCCATCCAGTTATCTTAGAATATGTCCGTGTCCTAGGGGCTTTTACCGAGATGGAAATGTAACACTCGTCCATACCTTTAACTTCTCGCAATAAGTGCCATTATTGTTTCCTACTAGGTATGTTGAAATTATCTCCGAATTCCATAGGACTCGGAGCCCGCGCGCTTTGACCAGGAAATTATAGCAATAATAAACCGGGGATCCATGGTGAGGTCAACGAGATGATTACATACTATGTAGTAAAAAAAAATTAGCAGAGACAATTACGTAGACATTTTTTTCTGATGATACCTACATCCTACAGAACGGAGTACGGGAAGTTACCTAAGCCACATTAAGGTTGTGAAACGACGGAACGCGCCGGTTCGTGGTGTTTTTCGAGAGCGGCCCAAGTATCTTGCTGCATAATGCACACAGGGAAATACTTTGCGAAGCAGCCTGGCATCTTGAGCGTATTGCGGGAAGGGAAATTTTCTAGAACACTACTACACAGTCTCAAGAGAGACACGACTTATACAGTGCGCACAGTATTTCAACGTAAAGCTCGCTAATTGGTTCTCTGGCAAATTGCCCACCCCCAAAGGGGAGTACTATTACCGGAAAAGTAGGCAGGCAACCTCTTCTTGATTGGCCATGTTACGCATGGCCCGTATGTTGGAAATCTAAAAAAAGAAGTATATCTACCTAAGTAAGTACCTACCTCCTAGTGAGTATAGCAGTGCAACGCTCTGCTCTCGCTAGTGTCACACAACTACATAGTAGAATGATAAGGGGGAGACAAGAGCCAACCAAAATACTCCATCAACATCCAGACAAAAACAATAGGACGAGCATATCCAAGGTTGTATCGCGAGCAGAGTCTTGATATACTCTCAGCTGTAAAACAATGTGGAGAGGAAATTACTTGTCGGCTACCTAAAATACCTACGTAAGGTATGCATTATCTGATACTGTTGTGTGGCAGAACATGGGAAGATCGTCCCTTGACGACATTATCAAGTTGAAACAGCATTTCTAAAAGACGTTATGCTGTGTTGCAATATGCATTTACTTCCATGTGCAAAAACACCCGTGTACCCCCCCTTTATTAAATGCCAAATGCCACGTGAAAGTGAAGGATTGCCTCGTGATGGATGCGCATTGCATTAATTCTGCTTACTCCGCATCCTTGGGCTGTTTGACAGAGATGATCTTCGGCCTATGGCTGGGCTGTCAAGTCCAATGAGAATCTCATCTGCTAGGGACTTGTTACGAATAATTCATAATTCACTCAAAAATCCAATCCAAAACCATCATAGCCGGCCTATCGGCACGGCGCTTAGCAGTTATAATGAGCCAGATAAGGCATCTTACTACCTGTATATACATTACCATAGAAGATCAGTGAGAAAGCAAGTATGTCTACCTAGGTATCCAAAGATACCATCGCTGATAGCTCCTAAAATTAGCCAGTCCTATAATAAAGCACTCCTTCTCCCGGTGGCCACCGTCGGTGATGATTGACATCCTCATAGGACTTGGGCAAGCAAAATCTACTAGACACTAAGAGACGGTTCCTAAGCATAGGGTTGGCTTTAAGCGTTCAGCCCTACAGGAGGACGGGAAAAGAGGCGCTCTACAAGTTACGTACCTTAAAATATCAAGGGCGATTCTACCACAGCCACCTCCACGACTTTGATATGAATAAGGGACCTGCATGTCTTGGCTCATGTTGCCCGACGAATAGATCTGGGGCGTTCCAAATCGAGTAACATGGCTTTCTGCGTACCATCGGTCACTACACAACCTACCATAATAATACTTTAGCGCGCCTTAATCATGCGAGCTCACTATCGCCCCGTGTGCCCGTAGACCCTTTTCATTCGAACACACAGAGACAGGAAGGCCATAATTGGCTACGTTAGTCGACGTTGCCCTGCGAAAGATAGGAGAACGCGTCTCGCCCGTCTCGCACGAGTCACCTGTTTCGGCATGGCTCCAGGGAGTTGGAGAAGTTGGGGGCGGGAGCGGAATCCCTGAAGCCCACATGGTATGGAATGTTACACGACGGCATATTAATCCCTCCGAGTCAGGGGTAAGAGGATAAGCCCTAGATCATAAGGAATGCGACCCGTCCCTGCGATCCAACCCTACAGACTCGTGTCGCCTCCGTCCCTTCCATAGCAACCCTTGCCACTAATTGATCCTTCAGAACACGAGTCTTTCCAGAAGCAAGCGATTCTAGGTAGGTGGTATGTGTCTGGTTGACACGATACTACGGCGGCAGGATAGAAAGATGTCAGCAATGCTTTCATAGGTACCGTCGCACATAAAACCCCCAAAGAGCAAACGTTCATGCAATAGCAGTTGGTTGTATCTATCTGATGCACAAGAGGTGGTCCTAAAAATAAGTTCCGTCATCTGCGACCACAGTAAATAGTCCTTAACTTAGGTATGTAGGAGGTATGGCATCAAAGACATATGGCGTATCCATGTAATATCTGTGACTAATATATGTCTAGGTAGACTTTTGTTAATATATGCTTTTTATTTATTACGGCTACGGCTTGCAAAAGTTCAAGAACACTAGTAAAACTTACCATAGTCTCGGGGCATAGGGCTGAATATTTCATTGTACCGACCCTTGATGGCATTTTTGATCTTCGCTGGCCGGGGGTTCTTCCTTATCCATGTAATATCTCAGGTATTATAGCTGTTTCGTCCAATCGTGGGCACTCCCTTATGGTCGGGACCAAACTACGAGCGGAACTCAGAAAGGTCCATATGGTATATGCGAATACCTACCTAGGTATATATTATCTTATGCTAATAGTCTCTAGTGAATGATGTATAAAGTGAATAGACTATTATATGTTTATATGTTCAAGTAGGCAAAGAATACTGTCTTTATTCTCAAGACACAGGTAAGTAATAAAGCGATGCTATAGATTATCAATTTTATCATAATTGCATAAACCATCCGGAAACGAACTGTTAGTATGCTATTTGAAAATTCGCATCTCGATATCATACCAGTTTCATCGCATGTGTTAAGAGCCCCCTTACATGATATGTGCTATACGTGCTATACTGTCTTACCACGTCGAAGGGCGTTGATACGTGCCAAGGCGGCGTACCCGAAGCCCTGGTTAAGACGGGACTTGCCGTTTGGGGCTAGTGTAAAACATCATCGCGGCAATGGATTCTATACAAATAACACGATAGGGTCTCATATTCGAACTTTGTGCATATGGCAACAGAATGAATAGAAATGCCGAGCATTGAAACTCGAGATACTTTTATCGGCATGCCTTTGAATAGATAGATGGAGTTTATAGTCAAAGTAGGTTAGGTACATAGGATAGCGACTCTGTGTACAAGCTCATTTATTAGAGTCAAGCTTGTATGTATTTCTTATGATAATGACGGTATGATGCCAAGGCACATTTGTACAACGCCTTGGGCAATACTATTCTGCGGTTCCGCCCCGCCCCGCTCACAAGTCGTTCCCATCCTCAAGAGACACCAAGCGGAACATTTCCTCGGCTCATATGGGTGAGCTCCCCGATATCGAATGTGAGTGTATACGCAAGGGGGGAAAAAAAGAATTGGTCATGGCAGAGGTGAGTAGGGCGAGAGGGCGAGAGGGCGAGAGGGCTGGTTGGCCCAAGCTTGGTCCAAAAACGGAAAATTTAAACGAATTCTTCCAAGAAAGGGTTAGCGCACAGAGCAGGTCCAAGAACGGGAAACCTTGCAAGTCTTCTCTCTCCTTTCTCCCCACAATATAGTACTATTACATAGGTAGGTACAGCATGTATCGGTACGGACTGGAGTACACAATTCGGAAACGCATCCCGGTCGTTGCATGCTCCCAGGACCCTAGGACCCTAGGACCCTACCTAGAGCCAAGAACTACTACATAGTATGTACTATGTAAGGCAGACAAGTTGGGACCAGTGGGTCAATATCCCTATGGCTGTATGGTCATAGCATAGTAGTGCCATGAGCTTGTCAACCTTGCGTAGACGTCAAGCGCCGGGGACATACTATGACAAACCGAAGGCTTAGGAAGACACTCCGAAAAAATCCACATAGACTTGTCCTAGAGGTAAATCGCCTACATAGTCCTAGTACTATGTAGAGATATAGCGGATGAACGGAGATGATTGAAGGATCATAAGTCAGTCCATCACACACTAGAGATTCAACAAACTTGCAACCTGCAACCCTTGGAGCCGCTACTACATTCTCACCAATGCCAACCAATGTCATTCTACCAACTAACCACGAGAACAAGACACTTAGATCTCGGTATATCTCTCGGGATAGACTCCACAAGCCAACACATATGAATTAGGCCCCTGCGTACCTAGGTAATCGGGCGAGAAAGGATCGGTGTAGTATGAAGTTATCTCGATCTAAGTTGGCAATTCCATCTCACTCTCCACAGACAAATCGAGCTGTCTCCAGTAGAGAGCGTGAAGTAAGTACCTAATTAGTTAGAACTCCTTTTCATGACGTGTACGCTTTCCAAAGATTACTACTCGTATGATGTAGCGTACTATACAAACGTCAACGCGTCAATCATTTTCCGTGATACCAATCGATCACATCGAAAGAGTGCGCGTACCTTGCAGAAGCCTACATCATCTTTACTACCTCACTGTCTAGACCATTTTACAGCTCCCCCATACATAAGACTAAAACCATAAAGACGGGGTGCCATCTAGAGAATATGCGGTTGTATTTAAAAAGACCCAGGCTTCCAACTTCATAACAAGATGGTCCACCTACGCCGGAGAAGGATCATGATTTCATCCGTAGTAAGGATGAAACGAGACCACCAACTTCGACTGCAACCCTATCTTAGCGGAAAGGCGCCAGATGTAACAGCGGAATAAGGCACAAGGCACAACTTTCTTAATTCACGCCGATCCAAGGTCACGAGACAAGCGAGATCCATATCCTCCAACCTGATTACCAAATTCTATCCGCAACGAAGCGTGAGGTAACAGGTAATCGGGATCGGATCTTCAACACCTAGACATGTACATACGTTCTTGCGTACATACATACTATGTAGGACCATTGGACCAGGCTTATGATTACTGTTACATCGCGGCCTCGACTAATTATAAACCCCTTGTGCAAAGACCCGCCAATACATACTTAGGTACTGGCAGATTGGCTTACATGAAAAGAGTTGGCATGTACTGTACAAAAGTGCCGATCGCTGCCACGACAGGTACGTCGGCGACCTGGAATTACAGATGCCCGACGAGGCAGCCAACCATACGCCACTATGGCGTTCGGTAGATCTAGAAGGATGCATGGAAGCTTGCGAATACCCCAAAACTGCCGCCGGCCGTTGCCCACGAGCAGGCAGAGGTAGGATTTTAACATGAAGATCGTCGCAAGCCACGACAATCCTTGAAAGATGTCATTGACCTCAATAAGTTCCTCGCCTTGCTCTCAGGCTTTCGTTAATATTTACATGTAACCTTGCTAGGTATCCAAAATCATCACGGGCTGCACGGCAGCGTGGGCGGAATTCGACGGAACTAACATTTTTCAAGATTGTCGGAACGCCATGTTTCCGAGCGATCGGTATGGACTAGCCCTACCCGATCTCGCTTGTTGAAATTCGTCGTCGATCGTATATGTCGAGCGCTTCCTAAATGCGTGCGATACACGCGCACATGGCAAATGACGGACTACCTATCCAATAGTTCCATAAGCCAAGTGCCAGGAGTGCCGCTGCAGGTTTAGATATCTAACGAAGGCCGGCGCATACCAATCAAAACACATCACCAATTTCTCACAGGCGAAAGAGAGGTTGTACTGACAAGCTTTCGATAGGATTGCATCCCCCCACACTCTCGAGACAATATCCAGTGGCAACCCCAGTCTCGTACGTAAGTACGACGTACAACTTCATATCATACTATGTAAGTCCACACCAGGTGACTAGGTAGGAGGTAGGTATGAACTAGGTAGGCATGATATAGGAGAAAGGCCAGTCTAGCAATCCCATGCTCGTTAAGAACCATACGTTCAAGCCAAGTATACTTGGGGGCGGTACTAGCGTTTCGACTACTCACAGACTACCCATTGAAGTTCTTACGGTTCGGGACCGAAGGCCTCCTTGGATGTCCCCGTTCTAATAAGCCCCCCGTCCTTATCTCCACGCTTGTCCGATAATTTGCATATCAGATATCCGTACGGGCCAGAGCCAGCGGCACGTGTGTCTCTCTAAGAACCTTAAAAGCTGCCAATTGATCAAATCTATGTAATGGTGCCACGGCTCCGGGAACATGATCATCCTGGGTCTAGACCGTCTTACCGGTTCAATATCCAGAAACAAAAAACCTACTACTAGGTACGTATGTACTGATGTCAGATGAGCCTCGGTCCATGGCCAGGCCCAGTACCTAAGGTACCTACGTAAGAATTTCGGTCGACGCTGCGATCAGACTTCATCAGCTCCATCCAGTATGGAGTGGGATGTTAGTCAACCCGTCGCCACCGGTGTCAGCAGCCAGAAGATATAAGCAATTTGTACCCGTATGCAACCCGAATCCTTTATATGCAAAGAGTGTCTCAGACCCAGCGAAAACTAGGTAGAATACCTACCTACTTAAGGTATCTACAGTAGTGAGTTATTACGGCACTTTCTGCTTCACTTCAGAGAGGTCTATTTTGGGGTCTCGTATGCGCGCGGAGCCGGATACACAGATACATTGCTTGATGCCACCCCCGAAGTCGACTAGTCCGGGATGGGGCCAGGCTCGTGGCCCTGCCGGCGCCAATGCGACAAGTCATATCGACGAGCAAATCAACCGGCGTGGAACGCACATGAACTAGAGGTCCGTTCGTGTGCTATGTAATCAAAGTAACTTTTATATCACACTCATTAGCTTCGGATCGACTGCTGTCCGGCAATACGCAGGGCCTCGTGGGATGCTTGGCTAGATCCCCCGGAAGTCCAGTCCAGGTTGCTGTCATTGTATCTTAAATGACACAGATTCGCAAGCGTTACCGTTAGGTATTTGCAAAAGGACAAGTACTATGTATGTACTTGGCATGGAGATACGGCTAGTGGGAAGATAGATACGATAATGAAGCTTGGCGAGTTCTAGCCCCTGCCATTGTGAGAACTCGTACTGTACTAATACTAATGGAACTTGCCGCATCACCAGGATTTACCTAGGTAGATGAAGGGGATTCGAGATGACACAAATCACTAGAACGGCTTGGGGTAAGCTCAGCCATAGCCATACGTTCAAGGGTCCCATGAACCGTCCCAGCTGGCCGGGTCAGTCATCGCAGCCACAACCCTAAACCTACGGGAACGCCTATAGCAAGTTTAGTCTGGTCTAGAATAGCTCTACCTATGAGTCCGACTTCCTATGCAGCTAGAGACGGACTATATCAAAAACGCCTGCGGATAGACTCGGAGTTGAATTCTTTTCACGGCTTACTACGACGTGTCTCCGTGAGGACTGGACCGCAAAGGCTACGATGGGGATACATCGTTTGCGGAGCTTCGCTTGGACCTACAGTAGGTAGAAGGTAGAAGGTAGAAGGTAGAAGGTCAATAGCAATTTACTATGTAGGTCATCATTCCAAGAGAAGGTAGGTATAAGGTATATCGTTGCGCTTCATCAATGCATGGTGCCCTCCCCTTTCATAAGTACCTTACCATCCTCATCCTACTACCGATCCTGGAGTGGTTCAAGCATCTTAATCCTTCGCGGCCTGAAGATCATAGTTAATCGCCATCTCCATCGCCATCATTCCGCACCAAAGAGAACGATAGACCCCTCGTATAGTGGTGACCCGAGGAATTGGTTTCCGCGCGCCGCCCCGTTGTTAGCTGCCGCCGGATGGAACGCTGTGCGCTTAATAATTCCCGTCTTGTCTTAGTCCCAACGACTTTCCTCTTTGTTTGCGGGGAGGTTGACCCCCTGACCCTCCTAACCCCCCCTTAACCCCCCTTAACCCCCTGACTTATAGTATCTAGCATCTAGCATCTACAGGATACAGGCCGCTGGGCCACTCGCCAATCTTACAGCGCTAGCAGCGGTTTACAACACTGGATCTTTTTTTTTTATACTAGCCAGCCAGGCAGCTAGCCTGACCTTTTCGAAACCCCCTTGCTAGCCTCTACAATGCAGTCTGATAGTGCTATGTATATTCATCCCGCACTTCGCTTTTCCACCTGTCAAAAGAACAATGCCGATTTCTGAATTTCCATCACCGCCTACGTTCGGTATTAGGGGACTTCTACACTGACAAACTCGCTAGGCAGCTAGGATATCCCTAGGCAAGAGCTCATTAACAGGATGGTCATATAGGAACCACTATACGTCCCACGTCCACTTCCAACTTCCCCTCCCCCGTACTGCTGTGTGTCTCATCGGTATGTACTTTTGAGACAGGCAGACAGGCATGCAGCAAGTTGCAAAAGTAAGAAGCCCAGCCAGGGATCGCCGACGCAAGATCTACTCCGCGCCTGGGCGTTTGGAAGATCACGCGCGTGGCTGACGTGGGAGGTCGGCAAAGAAGTTGTCCCCTTCGCGAATTTCGACTACGACTCTAGAACTACATGTAGGACAGATACAGCAAAGTACCTACAACTCTAAGCATACCGCATATCACATTTCGGTCGCGAAAACCGCGCCGAGGTCCCTTGATCTCCTAATCTACCTCCCAATCCCGACCTGCGTCTCCCATTTCATGCTAGTGGCGATAGATAACTCCGTGTGTTTACCTCAATACGTTGGACCATGGGACTATTGTGTCCCCATCATGGCATGACAAACGGAGACCCGCCCAGAAAGAGTTTCAGGGGAGCCCCGTCCTAATTCCACCGTAAATGCTCCAACCACCGCCGTGAACACATCACCACCTCGGATCAGCGAGAGGGAATTAGTAGTAGGGAACGGGCGGTCTCGCCCTCCTCTCCTGGCACGTGCCTGTTGAGCCTCAAAACGGGCAGGGTCAACGAAGCGGTCCGTGAACGGTCCAAAGATTTCAAAACTATTGCTTTTCCATCCCCCGGTTCGTTATAACTGGGCTCTGCTATAGCAATCTGGCAGTGTACAATACGTGCAGAAGCGAGATCATCGCTTGGCCGCAGCTTCAGCAGCCTTTGACGTCGCATCGCGCGAAGATCTTTTCCCAACTGCAAGATACCTCACCGCTGTAGGCTTAGTTTACCTTTTTATAATGATGCCCGTAATTGCCTTTCGTCCCGTTCTACAGGACAGAGAGAGTTATCAACCCAAGGAGAAAGAGGACAATTCAGCATAGCGTTGTCGAGTTTCGCAAACATGACCCGAATGGGCGCCGGTCGTTGGGTTGCAAAAAGGGTAACGACAAGCACCCATTCGCGGAACCACACCTCCTACCCTCGTGGATCGGTTTAGTTCAGAAGGGGGCCAGCGCACCGTACGGTACGTACGTATGTTGTATTATATCGCCGACCTCGATCCTGACAGTCTTGTACCTTTGCGGTCGCATTCGGGAGCAGCCTTTCTAGCCAACCGCGGTACGCTCGAATGTCTTGCAGCTGTTCAGGGTTGCCATGCGCGCGGCTCGTCCTGCAAATCGCAGGCGTCCCCGAGATAAGGAACTTCTTCGGGGATGGTTGTTGACATGGCCAGCATATCGACAGGTTGACAAATATTTTTTTCTTCTCTTTGTTCTGTCTCAACAGAGCCGCATAGTAGCTTTGGTAATGCTTAACTAAACTTGAAAGGGGGGAGGGCCTCGTCGGGCCTCAATCTACTAACAAGCTTGGGTCGCGCGAAATGAAGCTGACTGCTTTTGCGCCCGAATGGTACCTACCTAGGTAGTCTCTCTTTGGGTGACGACGACAGGTGAGAAGAAAGAAGCTCGACGAGTGGAATTCCAGAACTACAGACCGACCTTTCTTACCTACTTCCCCTGCCGTGCGCTCTCACTGGTTTATTAGTTCGGCGAACTTGGCCGTGAGCGACGAAGATGCCCCATACCCTATCGCCTACTGCGCGCACTGGGGATGGCCGACGTTGCAGTGCCTGCACATGAACGTACGCCACACATATGCCTTGGAACATGTCAACCGACGAAAAGGGAGCTCCAGTCGCTCCCCGTCGGAAATTAGCCAAGTTTTTATTTCCATTTCCTAGAGCGGCAGGAGCCTGTCGAAAGAAGTTCCCCAGTAACGATCTCTTTTCTTTGAATTTCGCGCAATGGGGAAGACAGGTTTTAGGTGGTGAGCAGTCCGTATAGTGATCGGGCGATTTTGCTTATTCGCATCCTTTCGTCTCATCACCCCTCCCCCTCCCCCCTCTCTGTACGGATTGCAAGCGGAATGCTTTCCGGCTCCCTCCCAGAGTCCACGTCGACGCAGGTCCGCTTCCTTCGAGGCATATTCCTTCGCAGAGCCTCCTCTTGACACGACCTGCGGTGCTACGAGCTCACGGGGTGTTGTGCCGTATTCCGAAAGTCGATGGTCAGACGGCCCTCGTATTCCATTGCTTACCTATCCCTTACATAGTAGTAGGTGGGATGTCATACTTCGTGGAGAGAGCTTCATGCACCACGCCACGAATAGATTGACTAGATAGATGGCAAGAGGGTGTTGCGGTCGAGTCCCGCAGTTTCTTTGAGGTTAGCTTTTCCCCCATCTAGTGGATGGGACGCAAGCCCCTTTCTTCACGATTATCGCCAAGTCAACGACTATACCATAGAATACCTACTTCGTACGCCGGTTGCTAGTTCTGGTGTCTATTTCACCGTAGCACATGTTGCTCGCTATGCGTAAGGTGTTCACTCCAAGCATGCCTCGCCAACTTGGCTGTAGCTAAGCTATAATAAACCGGCCCTTGGACTGCTCCTATTACGTCCGCACGGCTTCGTAGAGGACCATGAGCTGTTAGGAGTTAAAACTACAGTTTCAGCTCAAAATATTTATCAACCACCATCTCATCTACATTATATATCCCCTACGGCCTTCGTGGTCCTTTGCTATTTCCATTAAAGCTGTATTTAGACGAGTGAAGACGATAACCTTGCCCGCAAGTGACAGGTCTCGAAGCTACGTTCATGCACCACAATACCGTACCCTACCTACCTGGTACCTAAGATATCGATTCCCCTGGACCAGACACTAGCAGTCGTCACCAAACTCAGTTGATATACTCCATGGCCTGTAGCCAGAGTCAAGACAGCCACGCAAAAACGATATTCAATGCTGCGAGAGGGTAGGCGTGGGCAATGTGTACCTCTCAGTTCATCTTTGAGCAACGACCAACGACCTGGAAGCTTGTGATTAGCTCTTTACTATCACAAGTCTTGAGTCAACACGTGTAGGAAGAGAATAGTTATCCAACAGTGTGTGTTCATAAGATTACTATTATCCTATTGCCGTCTATTAACTCGAGCGATAATTGATGCGATCCCAAATTGGCAACTCGACGTAACAAGACAACAGAAGAACATGGAATATAACGTCTGGGCTTTTGTGAACTGATTTACTGCCGAGTGTTTATCAAACTAAGAAAGAGGCAAGATTCAATGCCTCCTTTCGAGAAGTAGGAGGCTGGATTCGGAGTAGAAGAGAGTCAGCTAGGCATGAGTAAGCTCTCGATACTTTTCCCCTGCTCTGTTCGTTGCTTTTTTTTAATTTTTTTAATTTTTTTTACCTACGTACATGTAGGTAGTCTAGCGCCGGAACTCTTACTATCCAGTGAATCGTTAATAATTGTGTCCTGCAGTAGGCGTCGCTAAGAGGATGCGTGAATATACGTCACTATGTGATCTGTCAGTTAAGTCTCGTCTACTCCCCCCAAGCCCATCCTGAGTTGGAAACGAAGTATCTAGTACTAATATGGGTTCTGTTTAGCTACCAAACGTCTTATCGAACTGCACTGCCGGCATCTGGCAACTGAATAAGTGAAGCTTCGAGCACAGCAGCCCTCAGAGGTTTAACTGTGTGCGTGAAGACTATACTACCATAATATGTACTTCTATAGTAGTAGGAAATACAAAACAAGCCTTGGTGAAGCTTTCGGACACCTACACTCCGGATTTCACCGCACTCGATGGACTACATCTAGGTTATATTCTGACCTACGACTAGAGTGTTTGAGCATCACCGATATACGCAGCGCCGGAACAAGCATCGCAGCTTTGCCAAGAGTATCACATATTCGCAATAATGGCGGCAGCTCCTAAAAACAAAGGTAAGTGTCCAGATGACTGATGAAGATACTCTGTAGCCTAATCAGCCAGACTTCAACCTGACATCTATGTCCGAGATGCTGCGGCCTTGCCAGCACTGCGTGCAACATTGCACCAAGGACCCGAATAACTACTGTGCCGTCGTTGTTTCTAGCACCAGCCGGCAGTGCTCTCGCTGCCAGCAACTTCATCCGACGAACCAGAAGGGCCGATGCGTACCTGTGAGTACGATGTCGTTGCTAGGACTACGTCAACTGACAGGTTCATAGTTCTCTGGCGCACAAAAGGAAATGAAGGCATTCCTCGACGTCCGAAATACGGCCCGCCGTCACCCCGATGATGTAGGGGCGCAGAAAGCCTTTGTCATATTAGGCCGTCTCCTTCGAACTGCGATCTCGGGACGAATCAATACCGAAACCCTCGTAGTAGGCAACGAGGAGAAAGAGGATCTGGCTATCCGTGTAACCGTTCTGGAGGCGCAGTTACACACCTTGGGAAACCGAGTCTCGCAGTTGGAAGCGCGCCTTTCCTCCCCCTATCGAGTAAACGCGCCTCAACAGACTGGTCGCCTCTCGCCTTACCCAAGTAGAATACCTCGCAAAACAGCTGGGAATAGTATTACTTTGACCCGCCTGCGAACGAAAGAGGCTGAACTCGATGGTGCTCTGGAGACCGCACGCCTTCAAGCTAGTATATCACGAAAGCGAACTCGAATCGAGGCTGTGAGTCAGGGGTTACCTGACCCCGACAGTTGCGCCCCTGCTACGCATTCGGATCGTCCTGCGAAGCGACAGGAGATTCGGTGTCCTCCAAGCCAAGGAGAGCTGTCGCACGGCGAGGAAGGCAAGCGCGGACTATTATCTCTTCTGCTTGGTAGGTAGACCGAGATTATTCGCACCACGGTCCACTACTATGTAGGTAGCTTTGGGGTGCTTCCTTGGTAATAATGAATCCGTCTATCGGGAATGGTCTTACGACGGGAGGGATTTGGATTTCAATCGGGACGAAAATTGGAAAATGGAAAAAGGAAAAAGTGCTCTCATATAAGTCATATATGATAGTGAGGTGTCTAGCTGCTAGCAAGTTCGAAAGCTCTAGAAGTTTACACTCAGCTATGGCCATCCCACGTTGTCTTTCCTACCATTACTCTACTACTACCGCGGTTATCCAGTTATCTTACAGCGTAGACTAACCTGACAGCATTGTCATGTGTTTGTCCAGGTGCTTGTTTAACTGCCTCGGTGACTTTTTTATAAATCGGATCAAGTAAGACTTGGTTAAAGGGAAAGGTGAGTTCGACCGTCGGTCCGCGCGGGTGCGGAGCAATCGGACCCCGAATAATCCGTTCATCCAATGAAATATCGGGAAATCATCCCCGGTCGCATCATATCCAAGCTCCAAGCTCCAGGTACTTCCACGAGGTACCACGGCTGCTACGTAAACGCATGTACGTACCTTGGAGCTAGGTCCAAGTTCGATAGGTGGCATTTACATCCTTTGACCTTCGACCTTTGACGATCGTCTCTCGCGTCTACGTCTACACTTCCAACTCAACACCTACGATCCAAAAGAGCATTCCCGCTCCCTACTCCCTCATTAAAATGATGGGCACCTAGACCCATTTCCCCAGGAGCTGCATACTACTACACATCCCCTAATTCTCCCTGCCAATTCATCATCATGCGACTCTATTGGTACGCAGGGGTAAGCTCTATCTACCATGGCCGACCATCGCCATCCTGTGTCTATCCTCCTGCTAGAAGCTAATACCTGTGTAGACCTCCTCGGCCCTGGCGGCCGGCGTAGTCGCATACGCCTTTAATCAACGCGCCAACTTTTATTCCGCTATGGTATACCTGTCGCAAAATAATCTCAGCCTCATGGTGCGTTTCCGCTTTCTCGTCCCTATCCGTCTTTCGTGTTTTGCTGCCGTACCGAGCTACTAACCCTCATCGCCTCGTGACAGATCCTTATCAACCTTGTTCTCTTACTCTACGGATCCTTCGTCTGGGGCCTTCAACGATTATGCTATGGCCCCCTCCGACCGGTCGAGATCGAGCAGCTCTACGAAAGGGCCTGGTTCGCCGTGACGGAGACCTGCCTGGCCATGACCATTTTTCGCGAAGAGGTGGGAGCTTGGTTCCTCGTCATGTTTACCGCTTTGGTTACTGGCAAAGTCTGGGAATGGATAGGAGAGGGTCGCGTCGAGGTCCTGGAACAGCAGCCCCCGGTCAACCCACGACTCTTCCACACGAGACTCAGCATCTCCCTTCTGCTTAGCGTCCTATACGATACCTGGCTATTTAGCTACGCCGTCAACGCCGTCATCCAACAGGCTCGACCCAATATGATGGTCATGTTTCTATTCGAGTTCGCCATCTTGACCACGTGTTCGTTCCGCACCGGTTTCCGATATGTGCTGTCGTTAGTCGAGGCCGACATTGTGAAGAAACAGACCAAGCAACGTCTCGAAGATCGACGCAGACAAGTTCGGGAAGAGCGCGCCGACATTCTAAGACGCCGTGAGTCTGGCGAGGCAGCCGCCGCGGAACAAGAAGAACTTCCTAACGAGGAAGATATCGACGAGACGGATATCGAAGTCCCTGGATGGGAATCTAAGGGGCAGTGGGTCTTGAGTCTTGATTTGATGACTGGTAAGTCCCTACTTATTGTCCACGACTATTATCTCACACGCAACTAGATTTCGTCAAGCTCGGTATCTACTCCGCATTCTTTGCCATTCTAATGATGTTCTACGGTCTACCCATTCACATCATGCGCGACCTCTTTATGACTGCTCGGTCGTTTGTGTCGCGCCTCAGCGCCCTTATGCGGTATCGCAAGGCCTTGCAGGACATGAGCAAGTATCCTGACGCCACTGAAGAAGAGTTGGGGCGTGAGGATACCTGTATCATCTGCAGAGAAGAGATGAGACCGTGGGATCCATCAGCCGTGGGCGCCGTAGAACGGTCTCGCCCCAAAAAGCTTCCCTGCGGGCATATCTTACATTTTGGATGCCTCAAAAGCTGGTTAGAAAGGCAGCAAGTATGCCCGACTTGTCGACGCTCAGTTACCATTGACGGTACTACCCCTAACGGTGCCGCTCAGGGGGGGAATTTTGGTGGCCAGGCCAATGCTCCAGGCCAACCAGCGCCGGGCAACAGAGCTGCAAATGCCGGCCAACCCGCACAGGCCCGCGGTGGTGGTAATATGAGGGTCTTCCAATTTGGCCCCATTCGATTAGGATTCGCTCAGGGAAATGCCCAAAATATCCACGAGATGGCCCAGCGACTCCGTCTACCCCTTGACGGCGCCAACGTCAACGTCCCTGCAGCACCAGCGCAGCCCATTCAAGCACCCCAGGCACCTGCTACTCATGCTGATAACAACCACCTTAGTAATATTATGGAGATGCAGGCACAGCTTCAGGGTATTTCACACCGGATTCAGCAGGAGATACAAACTTTGCAGACGAACCAAGCTGAAGTACAGACTCTGTATGCTCTAGCGGCAGAACTCAACCGCATCCGTCAGACACACCAGGAATCTCAAGCCATTCCGATGGCTCAACCTGGACAGCCGGGTGTCAACGTTCAGTTCGCATCCTATCAACCGGCTGTACCACACCAACCCTTCTCCCCTTTCCAGCCCATGACGATGGCTCCGTTTGCTGGTTTCCCGCCTCGCGCGCCGACTCCGACTCTCACTAGGCATGGAGGTACGTCTTATTCGGCCGCCATCCCTGCCGGTAGCCCAGAGCTTCCCGAAGGTGTGGTCATCCCTCCTGGCTGGTCGTTGTTGCCTCTCCAGCGCCTTGACAACCAGCCACCACAGCCTCCTGTAGGCACCCAGCAATCTGCTCAACAGATAGATCCCATCGGTCAGCCACCACAAACAGCAGATGCGTCAAATGAGACTGTTGCAACTAGCAGCGCCGCCTCCATTCCTAGATTATCGAACTCTAGACCTATGCAATTCTCTAGGCACATGAGAGTGCCGAGTGACGGTCAGGAGGAGGGCACTACTCAGCGTGCTCCTGAACGTCAGAGCGAACCCCCCGTCGTGGCACCCACGCCGGTGGTGCCTAACTGGGGCGGAACTGCACAGCTCTTTGCTAATGGCGGAGCCGGCAGTTCAACCTCTCCCAATGAGTCTGAGACTAAGAATGAGGAGGCATCGACCGCCGAGGGTCTTCAGAGTCAAGTTTCTGATGGCGAGCAAGAGGAGCCCACGAGCAGCGATGCGAAGGGCAAGGCAAAAGCTGTTACGGTGGAAGATGCAGAGGACGAGTGAAGAACATGGTGCTTGTTTAACGAGCCCGTGTCTCTGGTGTCTCCGGCTCTGTGTTCACACATGAAAATTGCATCGAGGGCAAGGCGTTGGTGGCGTTCGAGTTTCGCGACCCTACAAAAACATGGAATTGGTTGCGGATTTTTTCGGCATGATGGGAGTTTATACCATGAATTCATTAGAGAATATTCGGCTGTCCTAATCAGCCTCAAAGAATATATCGTCTAGGCTTCGATGCAGAGGCTTTTCGATTCTCGGCCTAACCTCGCGGCAGGGCGGTGTCTGTAGACTATGGTGTACCTAGGGTGCTGGAAAATAGGAGGAAGACATTGCCTCCGCGGAAATATACTTCGTTTGACTTGTGAATTTGCAACACTGCTATCAGTAGTCGTACTGTCACGATTCCGGAAACCCAGGAGGCATCTTTACTGTAACAGGTTGAGGAGTGGCTATTACACATGTAAGAGGACTCAGATTCCCCCTGATGAATCTCTACTCTCCCAACAGTATCTAGGTATTTATAGAGTAACACGGAGTACGACTCCAACAGAAACACTTGTTGAGAAGTCAGACATGAACAGATTGCATGTTACATCGGGTTTTGAATTTGTCCACCACTAATTCGCCAATGCGATGGAAAAGAAAAGCCGTCAGCAATCGTCCGTAAATCGTATCATGCTAAGCTGCTGCCTAGCGGTCTCCCTATATAGTAGCTAACTGCGTTATGTACTGTTTCATGGGGTGCAGAAGTTGGTGATCTCCCCTTTGAAAAATCCTACGGCTACTAATTTTGGACGGATGACAGCTTGGCATCAAAGGTAGGACGGATTACTCGGAGGCGAAGTTGTGGCTGCGAAATTGACTACCACTAGGCCGCGCGCACACGCGCGCTCGTATAAGAAGCTGGCTTACCCGCTACAAGATGGACTGCTATAGTCAGTTTCCACGTATTCTAATGTCGGAATAAGTGATCAAAAGCTCATCATACAGTTTGCCACCATGCATCTATCAACTATCGCCATATTATTAGGCCTCGGGTCTGGAGCCCTGGCAGATATAGTAGGAGTACGTCTACCAACCCGTGTCCAATTCATCTCCTATGACTCCTTCTTTCTTTCTTTCTTTCTTGGGCCTAGTCGCACACGCGCAGAGAAGCTAGCCATTGGCGTAGATGGCTAACTAAGAAATTTTGAATAGGGATGCAATGTCAACACCAACGTATGCTACGCCAACGTAGACAACTCCGAGCAAGCCTCTTGTACCGGCACTCCCGTATGTCAACCCTTTTCCTAATATATAATACGAATGGACGAAGGAGACGTATAGCTAACGCTTCTCACGCAGTGCACGAACAACGCGAAACCTTGTACGATTCAAGTCGTCGCTCCGGTAGGCTACCCAGAGCAGGGAAAGGCCACGTGTTCATAGCCCGCCAAAATGAAGTAGGCTTGCAATAAGCTCTGCTGTGTTCTTCTTGTATTATATTCTGTTCTCTTAGAGAGTAGTCTTGGGCGATGGCTACTTTGTACATATCCAAACATGATACCAGACTATATACTGGCCTTCGCCCCTTGAAGTAAACCTCAAGTAACATCCTTTGATACGTATAAATTAACCATCAACGGCTGTTATGAAATGACTATATTAGCTACTAGAGAATATAAGAGACAAGCAGCAACTAGAAGTACGCATAGGTAGGTACTTACCTCCTATAGGGCATCGAAGGTTTAGGTATTCCTAGGAGGTAGGTATACCTGAAGAGAAGTAAGCTTTTACAAGCGATAGTCTCATTCTAAAATGAATATCACGAAGTAGTCACTATGTTATTATGCGAAGAGCCACGGACCTAGCCGCTGCTAGCTCTGGATATATATAGGAGTTGAGGATAAAGGGGCCTTCCCTATCCCTTGTCTCTCCCTTACCGGCCTGCCTTATCTTCTATCTCAGACAGGCCTACGGTTCCAACCAGGTGGCTAAGGGCTAAGACTGGGTCAATGAAGTCCAAGTTGTTGCACACGTTAAGAGACTTCTATTCTAGTTGTGGCAACCCAGGTCATTTGACGAAGAGAAAGCAGCCGTCACCAGACGGGATAGGTACTGTATTAGTAATTTACCTATCGCTATGTTTAGTATATCAAAAGCCACTTAGTTCGCCCTCGCAGCATCTATTTCCAGTCCTAGACCTCGTATCATCTTCCTCCTCGTTCTTCAACGCGCTCAAACAAACAACATGATACGTTTCTTAGCAATAGCCGGTACGTTTCGGCTCACTAGTAAGTTGCATCATTGTTAGGACTAGCCCTCGTGACACCTGGACTGGGCTACGGGCCTGTTGGTCACCCTTGGGGCCCAGATAGGAGTCACGGAGTCCTCATGGTTGGAATAGAAGGCTAAGGGTCCTGGATAGGAGTTACAGGCTAATGGGCATGAAGGAAGGGAAAAGACCCTTTGTCCTGACTTCCACAGTCATCACTAATCGGTATTTCCCTACTAGCACGCCGCCTTGCTAATTATCCGATCAGCGTTGAATGATTTATCATTAGTTATGTGCTTGCATGTAGAAGCAAACCCACGAGTTCCTGTGAATTGGCCGTCGAGACGTCTACAAGTCGGTCGGCTACCAAACAACTTGTCATCTACAATAAGCATATACTCAATTCAGTCATTTAAAAACCGGAGGTTGAGAGGATTATTTGGGATTTAAGTGGTCGCATTAGGGGGTGAAGCAAAAGTAAAACGGGAAAAGGAGAGCAGTGGTTTATAGCTGTCCAGTCATCATAACTCCCTAGGACAAGTATCCTGCAACTCTATACTAATTCTTCAAATCCACGGGCCCTTCTTTACCAGTGACATGCATTCAAAGGGGGAGTCGGTGCTTATTATGGCGAGAGAAAATCCCTACGGAGAGGCTTGCTTACCCAAGAAAGGATAGTCCTCGAAAGCAGAAGTAACGCTCTTTTTATGGAGTGACTAGAGTTTATCACCTTATAAGATGTCGATTTTCCTATCAGGTGTGATTAGGTACCTAGGAGGTATCTGATAACATCGCGATATTAGGCCAGGACTGGAATCCTGTTCGATTTCCTAGTTACCTGCTTCCATCGATGTTATAGGACCTTTTACTCATCAGCCTTCTGCATATTGTCGTTATTGCTATTGCTTCTACCTGTATTCATCTCCGTTGAATATCTACCTCTAAATAGGGGGGATTTCCTCTATTTCTAAGAACATCGCTCAAGATGTGTGTACCTAGGTAGGTAAAGGAGGCTGGTGTACTGACAGACTCAATGAATCGATACTTTTTGGCATGCCTCCGAGTTATAGCGCATGGCCTATCTATGAAGCTGGCATAATATCTCCTATCACGGAGGGAGCGATGAGTGCGGTATCACACCAATACCTTCCTCTCTGCGGCGATGATTGGCTAGGTATGGCCCATGTAGGCAAGCTACTTTAGGGGATTCCATTAGGACTAGAAATTTGGGGAGTTGAGTGTTAAGTGGTAATAGGGGTATGTATCGTCGATTTACTTCTGTAAAGGGGAGCCTTAATTAATGAGCAGGACAGCACACGGCCCTGACAGGTTCTAGTCACTGGTAGATATTTACGACGAAGCACATTAATTTATCCCTAGGTAAGTAGTCTCCTCGAGTCCGAGCCTCTAATCCGATTTTAGAGATAGCACAGCAACGCGATGTAGGTATTTGGAATGGAATGGTTGGAAAAGGGGTAAGATATTAACGTGAACTGCATCTAACTGACGTAAGGGAAAGGGGGCTGAAATAAACGTTGAGGAGGATGATATTTGAATTTGACATCAGCTACACAGAGCTTCTAGGCCCTCGTTATGAATCCAATAAGAGTCTAAGTCGTAATCGCAACCTCGTGGCGAAGCCTTGCAAGTGTGGGTGCTTAGCGTAGGTCCAATTCAGCCGTCACCAAAAGAACCGAATTCGCACAGAATATCAGAGTAAAAAAATCCATGTGGCGGTCAAGAAAGCTTACCACATACAGGTTCGTAAAGCCTTTCTCTCGACTTGTGTGTGCTAAGGCTACATCCCACGTCTCTAGTCTTATATATATTTCCTGGGAACCAGACGAAATAGCGGACTTAGTGCTCACGTAACCCAAGCAGCATGGCGACCCAGCAGCCCGGTACGCCCGAGGAAACACAACCCACGTGCATGATCACGTAGGATGAGCGGTCAGTTGCATGCTAACCGTTAGGAGCGACCTCTCGTCTCTATCCGTCCCATCCCAATCCCTGGCGGCGATCTCTGGCGTCACTTGGTTGGCTTACGCCTGTAGATTCCTTCGTCCGCATCCGGCCGCATACATATCTATATTTTTTTTTCTTTCCCTCTTTCGATCTAACCTACCTACATACCTCCTTTACCTATACGCTGATATCGATGCTGACACATACACTTACACATACATACACACACACGCGCACACGCCGGGATCCCTGGATAGGGAATCCCTTATTGCGCATCCTGCATACGCAAGGTCAGACGTCGTGTGACATCGGAAATCCCTTCGTGCATCGGGAGATAAACCGTAGGGCTGGACTGGCCTGGGGGAGGAAGGGAGCGAAGCGAACGGCACAGCCTCCTATATCTGCGCCTGTTAACCCCCCCTTCCTCTCCACGCCGCATTATTTATCTTCTTTCTTTCAAGGGTGAGGTGAGGTGAGGTGAGGTGAGCCTCGGATCGAAGGAAAGGAAAGAAGATACCATCTAAGCGGTCGGCATGTACGAGGGAGATATTGGGGCTCTGGTACGAAGGGACGTGGAATGGTGCTTAATAACGAACTTGCCTATGTGTTTCTTCCATCTTGTTCGACGTTTCTGTCATGTGCTAGTGAGACGTGTCAATGACGAGATATTGATGAATACGCTATTTCGCACATGGTGGCCTGGGGCTACATGATCGACGCTGATGTGTTGCAGCGTGCGTAAGCAAGATGAACAGACCCTGATTTTTGTTTGCATGAACACGAGATTGGAGTTTTATGGCAAGCGAACTAGTAGTGACCCGCGAACACATTCAAAGGTTCAAAGAAGGCGCGATTTAGAAAAATCAGTAGGTTGATTAGAATTTGGTATCTCGTCGATCTCCCCTTTGATGTTACCCCTATCTGTCCGCCCACCAAGCCCAGACAGCCAATCTGAGATACCTATGCTAAATATGCTCCGTTCCCTCCTAGATGCACCTAGACTATGAAAAGGAAATTCGAATAAAAAATGCAAGAATCCGCAACGCCGTTTGTATGCATGCCAACTTGTCCCCCAGGGACTTATGTAGACCCCAGAATATGCTATTAATCCTTGACCGGTAACACAAACCGAACCTTCTTCCGTGGCTTTGCAGCCGGTATATCTATTGGTTGCGTCTTCCCACTGTCTGTGAGATCTTCGACGCTCATCCCCATCTCGCTCATGGTTTCTTTCTCTGGTTCCTCCTCGATAGAATAAACATCGGGACTAGGCTCACGCCAAGAGTGCCGCCGCTGAAGCGATCGACTGGGTGACCTTCCTCGGAGAGCGCGCCGTGGCGGAGCAAAACGCTTCGCTGGGCGCCCGGTAGGCGATCCGACGTGGAACGATGCGGGTGATAATAGAGCCTCCGTGGTCTGAGATGTTACAGTGGCACTAGGTCTCGTCTGGTCGAAGAATTTTTCGAACCCAAACGGTAGGGAAGTATGATTGTGAGGGTGGAATCGGATGTAGTCCTCGCCATCGTCGTCGTCATCGTCGTCGTCTAAGACAGCACAGTCTGCTACTTTATCCCTAGGTTTGTATTTCCGCAACCCGTCAAGAGTGGACGGAGAAACAGTTCGAATGATCTCCTTGGGCCGATTTGAGTCTTCGATCCCAGCGTCAAACTCGAAGTCAAACTCGAGATCCTCGTCTTTTGGGGTGGCCGGCGTGAGGAAATACATCATGGGATTCTCGTGAGACCACTGGCCGTCGAGTTCCTCGTCATCTGTTGAATTGATATCATCATCCAACGACGGGGGAAAGCGACTGGGACTGGATGGCCAAGACGGGTCTGATGGCCTATCTATAGGCGTATTGGTCGGTAGCAGGGGCATGATCGTAGTTGTTGGGGATGATGTGAAAAGGTAAGGAATTTAGTGATAGAGACCCGATGCCACGAAGTGACCATTCCCGGAATATCGAGCTAAAAAGCGAAATAAAATATAAGAAATAGCCTTTCTTCGTATGCTAACCTTAACGAAGGTCGCCGGGCTCAAGCCGGCTCAAGTAGAATTTATCCTAGAGTTGGATATTTCAAACCAGCCGACCACAAAAGGAAAAGTGATGGGTCGTGAAACACAAAGGTAGCACGAAAAGAAAAAATTGCAAAAGATGAGCGGCATAGCCGTAGAATATATACTACCACTAGGTAGGCAGAGGATGTCCAGTAATGTGTTAGTCACCGGTGACCTCAAAGAGGTTGCCTTGTGAGTCGAAGGCTGGGGAAGATGGTGGTCATGCATGGGGGGGGGGGGGGGGGGGGTCGTAGGTGGAAACGTAACCCTCTAGAAAGTTGGTGGTGCTCATGGGCGGAGATGGCTATCTCGCGAATGAATCAGCTAAGAGCTGAGCTATGGAAGGCTTAGATACATACCTACACACGAATTAGCAAGCTGATTACTGGAAAGGGCATCACGCGTCTGAGATGGTGTGTGAATCGACTTTCGAAGCCAGGTTTGGTGGGTGGGGGTCACCAAAGAACCAAAGGAACCAAAGGAACCAAAGACGGTAGACACACATAAGCCGGGCATTTCCAAGACATCGAGGCCACCAAGTTCACCAGGCCTGCCATAGCCTGCCAAAGTCAGGCTTTCGGTCAGATAGTAAGATAGGCATCTGACAATGTTGTATACTAATTTCTAGCCGAAACAGCCGTAAATTCGAGCCTATTTCTCCTTTTGTCTTTTGTGATTGCGACGTCTTGAGGCTCGTGCGCTGCCTTGTGATTTGACGGATATTGGCCTTGGTTCGAATTGACTCGCCTTTGGATCGACGAATACGTATGCATCGTACCTTGCATGATTGCATCAAGCTTGCTTGCGGCACGAAACCGACAAACACGAGGTCGTTTAAATGTTGATAAACGTCGCTCTGATTGAAATACTTGATTCGAGTGTCGAGCTGTCGCCTAACACAGAGACGAGGGGCCGGGGCTATGCCATGTTGTGGCCGTGCCAGACAATTTCTGGAGCAGCCATAACCGCAGATTGATCACAACTATTATCTGCGGTACGCAATGGTTCATTCTTGATTGTGACGGAGCTGAGGTTAGCGTTCGCGAAGGGTTCGTTATCAACACCAACACCAATACCAACCCCAACATCAACCCCAAACCCCACCACACCACTACAACTGTCCTGCGAAGGCTGTGATACGCTATTCGCCCGATACCTTAGGATAAGGACTGCCCAGGGATAAAACGCTTGGGAAGGGATGTGGCTGTTTCTTGGTTTTTGGTTTTTGGAGTAGCACCAACAGCCAAACACGAACCCGTAGTGACTGGTAGGTGTATCAGATGACCACAGACAAGAGACTTATCGACTGAAATTGGGGTATTGTTTGGATTATCACTGCAATCGAGTTGCAAAACCTTGACTATGCCGATACTTGAAGTTGGCTCGATGCTACCCCGGGCGGTGCCGGCTACTTACCGGCGGTCATCTCCTGTCGCATCGCAGAGACCATCCTTGAGGGCTTCTTCTTGCATTCTCGAGGTTACGGCGGGAATATTAGATATTTGAGATGGAACTCTATTCCGGTGCCCTGCTTCAGTTGATAATAGTAGATAGAAAGTTGGCGATGGATTTATCTTGCGGCGCTAAAATATCCGGACTTTTGATATCTCCAAACTAAAGATGCAGCTAATAACTAGAGCTTGTTTATACGACTAGCTTTGGTGTGGTAGAGCCTGTCAAGCTTGTCAAGTCTGTCTCGCTTCGTGCATAGTGCATGATGCCTGGTATATGGTGGTTGCGCAGGCATTGGATCCGGATTCTGCTCCGATTGTCTTTAGATTCTCGCTTAGGTGGTCCCGTGTACGAAGTTGAAAAACCATTGCAGCTATCAAAGTCAATGACATCACCGAGGCCCATTGCTGAAGCCCAAGGTTGAGAGATAAGATAGGAATACCTAGGGATAGGGATAGGGAGATGGCTTCAGAGAGACTTGAGGTGATCCAACTGACGAAGTCTGTTGAAATGGCGAAAGACCCTGACTGCAGATATATGGTCAAAGTCTAAGCTGTGCGTTCCTGCAGATCATCTCTTGACATGCATATTGTACAAGGGCAGTGACATATCAGGGGAAGGAATTCGAGTCCACACTGCAAGGCCAGCATGACTGGCGATTGACTTTCGAGATCTCGATTCCTGGTAGGCTGGGAGAGGATGTACTATGTAGGGCTGAACAGTTGGCAGGTCTGGCAGGTCTGGCAAGGCGGCCTACTAAACAAGGGGGTTTGGGCTAACCTTAACAGCGTGGCTAAGGTTCACAACCTTAAGCTTAAAGATGATACCTATAGTAGAAGCACGTGACCAACTAACTCAACCGTCTAGCCTCGTCCATGTTAAAGCAACTTACCTAAGGTATCTTCCATTTTAATCCGCGTCTTCTATTACGTACTTCTGTTGGGCACGCGTTCATGTGGTCACGTCTCGATTTCAAAGACGCGCTCCTCTCTTTAGCACCAGCGGGAGCCTTACTTCCGTTCTATTATTATTATTACACGAAAAATACGTTTTTACAAATCCATTTCTATCCACAGCATTAGAATCCACAGTATTCACCAATGAAGCCTTGCTGGTGAACGTCACGTCTTATCGAGTGGCGTTTCAACAAGACTATGTCACTAAGGAGACATGCGCGACAAGCGTTAGATCGTTCGGCCATGTCTACCTGGAGTACCTACTGATTAATACGGGAAGTGAATTCAAGTTTTCATTGCCTTGCAGCCTTACCATATATAATCCCGAGTGTCGGGTTTATGCCTTATGAAGACTCTCCCTGAGTCTAACTTGGCCGACACAATACCACGAGTCTGCCAGTTTTGCAAGCAAAACCAAGTCTAGTGCGTCCTGCCTAACCGGAAGCTGAGGTCCCGTCCAATCATGAGGCATTCTGGCATTCTATATCTATGGCGGTGGAATACTGGACGACGGTTGGGCACCTGTTTCCATACCAGGCACAAGGCAGCAATCCCCAATTTCACTAGGGCCTGAATCCTACTGTTGCCTGATGATATTCGATATCATGGGTAGGAACTTGGTAAATCAACACCACATCATCCGGGATTTCCTCATGTCGACTCAAAGTTCGCGGCGATGGTTTCGTCATTCTTCGGGGATGCTGTCTTTTGCCAGTTGACGGCTAAACCATATCCTCCCAAGTGATGAGAGATCAAAGCGCCATGCGGCTCTTTTTTACCAGATGGCATGAGCCGGGCGTCGGTCTGAGTGAGGGAGTAGTACTTACCGAGTTATCTAGCCGACAGCACTCCGCTCCTGACCGAGCGGCCACTTCCCTAAATCTTGTCATCGATAAGATTCAGATGACTCCATAAGTCGAAACACACTTATGGGATATTGGCGCGCAATGGATCGGAATGAGGCAACATGACAATTGAAGTTCATCGGCCGAGGGATCACCAAGGGCGGTTCCTGTAGTACGCCCTCCTCTTTCCTAGGTTGTGGCCTTACGACTCAACACAACTTCACAATCCAAGGAGCAATGCTGTGTCCAACCCTCAATTCCCATACGTGAGGTTTGAAGTCTTCCGAGGCATATCCTACGGGCATTTAGCCCTAACGCCAACTCGACTCGGTGAAAAGCCTCGACCGCAGCTGGATGCCTCACTTCGATTTCCTATTGGCGAATTGAGTGGTAAAGTCTCCTTGACGGTCCTTTGCACCGCCAATGATTAATGCAGAGGTCCAACGAATCGTCAGTAGAGAGTCCTTTTGTTTTGATCGTTTATGCTGTGGCTTTCTTCGGCATCGTTATGGCTACTCGAAGCCATCTCCATAGAGTAGACACTACTCTGCTGCCTCACCTAGTGGCATCTGGTTGTGTTTGGGTTTGATCACGCGGCTGGCTGCTTAATATGCTGAGGGATGGGGAATTTGGCGCCAGTCAATTGGCCAACCGGCCTCATTGTGCAGGCGTCAATATAAATTCCTCTCATCCTGTCCCCTGTTGCCTTCTTGCTGCCTTCCCACTCCCCTTGTTATTGGCCTGCAGATAATAAGTATATTGACTTCGATAGCTCGAGATGACACGTTATCTGACAGCGATGATATTAGAAGTTCTTGCTCCTATGTACCACTGTCGACATCGAAGTTACACATGGTGTCGACTTAGTAAGGAAAGCTTCCAAGCTCATCCGAACATAGTGGCGATAGAACTTACGAAT
Source organism: Hypoxylon rubiginosum (assembly GCA_902806565.1). Classification (NCBI taxonomy): domain Eukaryota; kingdom Fungi; phylum Ascomycota; class Sordariomycetes; order Xylariales; family Hypoxylaceae; genus Hypoxylon; species Hypoxylon rubiginosum. Next base: position 188,278 of record CADCXA010000008.1, read on the forward strand.
CTTACAAAGACCTCGATTTACTGTGCAAGTAAGAGACATGCACTCGGCAATATATTGAATATGGTCTCACCGACATGATGACCGAATCGATTTATTCGATGCTGGGATGTGGCAGAGGATTGTACGACGTCAATGACATGTGTCTCGATTTATACGGTCTTTCTTTCTGATCAAGTACGTTGGCATCGACGATTATTCGAATGAGTACTGCTCTTTAGCAGAGCATGAGATATGATGGGATCTTGAAAGGTCTACATTAGTGGCGCTCTTCTACCTAAGAAGCTTGAGTAGTGACGTGAGGATGCTCTTGATGGAAAAGGCGGTGAACCACTAGACACCACCAGATGGTGTCCGAGTCTGAGCAAGAGTATCTGTCGTGCCAATCACGTTGATCCAATTGCCAAGAACACCCCACCAGACCAAAAGTTGGGTTTGTCGTCGATGTTTTGCCGATACGCAGTGCGAATTGTGCTCGATAAATATCACTCCAGACTCTCACCGAAAAAAAAGAGAGCTGTCGTGTTACCTCAGCAAACGATATAGTAGGAGCACTGTGAGTATACGAGCCGCATGCCGGCGTTGTATCACACTTACAGCTATCCGTTTTTCATTTGCTTTAGACGTGCTGGACGTGTCATGCCAATTGAGGGCTTATGTCGCTCTATTCTAACTCGTAAGTGACAGCCACGACCCTTGGACCTCGGACCTTGGAGGGGATCACGCATCTACCCGTGTAATGATAGAGATTGTCGTGCTGCATCTACAACCTTGTACTTGCGTCAATGCTTTGTTATATGCGGCTACCTACTCCGTGGCTGGTGGAGTGCCGCCTTGTACCGAGCCGAGCAAGCAGCCGGTTCCCATAGGAGGCAGAGACCGTGAGTGACTCATAGTTCCTACAGTATCAGTATGTGATGGCCTCACGATTCCGTGATAGCGCGATCACTTCCTACATACACCTCCTACATACACCATATGCGAAGGTGTCCTCCGGCAGCCTAGCATCAAGTCTCAAGGATGAAGCTCCTCGCATATGTAAGAGCTGATCACCAGGTTGAATCATGACCAAGATCTCCCGCGGCGGAAGGGAATACTCGATAGGCAGATAGGGACCCCAACTACCGTCGTCAAGCGATACAGACAAGAATGCTAGGTGGTTGGCTCTTCATATCATACTACAGATATATATGCACGGATGTGGCTTGGTCGGCTGGATGACATGCATCGTTGGCGCGGGAGAGGTTCACAAAAAGGGAGGTCCAGAATACACCTGGATACTCTTGGACATATTCGGAACCAATCAACTCGCATGTACTGGATGAAGATGAAATTTTTTTTGCCCCGTCCTCGCCTCGATTTGAAAAAGATCGCCGTCCTTGTCTGAACGGGCTTCCCTACCCGAGGAACCGTATCGTTCCGAGACTGCCCATTTTCGCGAATGCCTCAAGTGGCGAGCTCAGCTCATGATAATTCGCGAACTTATCGCTCATCAATTCAAGGTCGTCTAATAGGAGGATCGAGTATTATCGGAGGCATTGAGCGATGTCTCAAAGCTGCTATACCCCGCGGCCAGCAGGACTATCCGATCCGTACCTGGACAGTATATGCGCTTTTGAATCCCCTCACTTCCAAGGTTACCAGATGCGTTGGCTCCGAGTCTCGAGGCGTTCCTATTTATCAAACGCGAGCATGCTGTAACGCAAAGTCAAGAGCAACTCGGTGATAAGATCTCGGGTTTTGTGCGAGGACCAATTGTCCTTACATAGGAACAAGCCCACTTGGGTTCTATCTGACTCTTAGAAGAGCGGACCAGTTTATGCCCGATGGTGTAATGCTATCTATATTCGGCAGTATTGCAGCAGGAGTATATACACTCAGAATCCCGAGAGGAGGAGAGACGTAGGCAGAAGGAGGGAGAAAATACTCAATGACTCTCCCGTCGTGGCTGGTGGGTACGATGCCGTCGGTCGAAGCTGGGCAGTCCTATGAGAGCTGGAGAGACGATGCTAGCTCTTAAACTCATGCATGCGTCCTGCATACCCTATACCCTGATCGGGCCAGTCCAATGGCATCGTGGGATCTAAGTCCTCTAGAGCCAGGAATGGTGGAATGGGTAATGAGGTGGTGCGTTGGCGTCCCGTTTCTGCCTGCACCTCTTCTGCCGTCTGCCTGCTAGCAAGTAGCATTCCATAGACGGCACAAAAAGGACGCCATTGTCATCATCATGGCCTGTTGCCGTAGAGACCCTTTTTCGTTACTATCCAATGCCTCTCGCTCTCTTCCTATTTCTAAGCCGGCTGAAGATTTCTACAAACGAACAAGTGACAAAAGCGAAAGTAATCCGGGTATAAACGACATTCGGACACAGTTCGCTTTTGAAGAGAGCCAGCCTACCGCCAACCTGCCAGCCAGCCTACCTTTGTATATTCCCCGGCGCCTTATTGGTACCCAAGGCACGATTATACGCAATCAGGCATTAAAATCCCGGTACCTGATTAGACGAACTGAACCCTGAGTCCTTGACAGCACTGCATCTCGTTTCTATCAGTGGATCTCGTTCTACTAGCTGTCCTTTCGCCGCCCACGAGGACGGACGCCTTCTCTTTTTTTTTTTCTGTCCCCGGGTTCTCCATCAACGTCCTGCACCCACTTACACACCCGCAGGCGTTGCCACTGGACCAGCTGTACTGTAAGCATAATTCGACCTATAGTGAACCTAGGGATAACCACAGCCAACCAAAGGCCATTGTAGAACAATAGGATCTACACTTCCAGAACCAACCCATTGGCAACATTGGCGACATTGGCCACTACTGATAGTCGCTGAGATAAGTCAGCCCGGCAACTCCAGTGCTGGCAAGAAAAGAAGAAGAGCGTAACGTTTGTTGAGAAGAAACGATACAAGAATCCTCAAGAAACGAAACATTGAACGTTGGACAAGGGGGTACCTGGCCCTGGGCGAACGCCTCTTATAGAGAAGAATGAACGGCAGCCATCAGTTGGACGAGGCGACATCACGATAGGCCACTATCGTAGTAACATCTTGATCGAGAAATAATCTTTTGTGGAATTTCTCTCGCCTTGCGGGACCACCCCACCGTTGGGTACCTACCGTTACCGTTTTATCTCGCTCTGAAATTTTCAAGGATCTAAACTCCGTCCCCGGCAAAACGACCTTCTGACGAGAAAGCCACCTGGGCCGTTGGGCAAGGGGGGGCATATTTTCGAAGCCCGCTAAGCCTTTTCTTCCCTTTCCATTGCGCAGGCGGAAAAAAAAGTAGTAAGGGAAAAAATAAAAATAAAGGTATTTTCCCCATTTTTTGCCTATCGATATATTACCGTATCGATAAAAACCGTCACTGCCGGGGACACCCCTCCTTCTCGTTGCTCAAGGCGACAACGGTCTTCCCTGTTAGATCCCACGACAGTTCGGTGCTACCTCAGAACGACATTTACCCATTGGTTCTGCTTTCTCTTCTGCCATCCCGCCTTTCTTTTCCACTTCCATGCCCATGCCCACACCCACGCCCAATCCTGTCATCTACCATCTCTAGTCTTTCCGTTTCCCGTTGCACCGTTACTGTAGCTACCTATACAAGTAAGCTACCTCGAACAAGGGTGGGCTCATACAGATCTGTCAGTCTGTCAGTCTTGTCAGTCTGTAGTGTGGCTTTGCTTGAGGTCTTCTCTCACCTGCAGATACCCAGCAGATATCCAGATACATATACTCAGATAGGTACTCAGAGTCTCAGATACCCAGAAAACCCACCTGCCTGCCTCAGGATACATCCATCCATCCATCCATCTATACATCTATACATCTATACATCTATACATCTATACATCCATACATCCACAGGTGCGCACATTCTGCAATATATACATACACATTCACACACAATTCACATACTTCTCTCACACATCTTCTCACTCACATGTGTGCATTAACCTAGCCTAACTTGTACGACAGTATAATACGTACACGTATCCTATAGCCACTTGCTAGAGTGAGTGTGTACATGTGAATCAGGGCCAGCCAGTGGTTACCCAGGTCTGGTACCTAACTTTGTACCTCACTCACTTCACTCACTTTACTCAACTTCGCCCAAAAGGGATCCCGCCCCTTAAGTACCTACGAGTCTCCTTCTATTATCAATTATCAACCCGGCAACACCCTTCTTTCCCGTTCCCATGCAGCATACCCGATTCTTGCTCTCCCAATGAAAAAATAAAGAAAAGAGAAAAATAAAAAGAAGAGTGGGAAGAAGAGAAGAAGAAGAAGAAAAAGACAAGTCGACAATTTCCTCATATCTATCTCCTGCAGGTCATTGCGAGTTGCTTAAACTGCATCTCTCAGTTGAAAACCAGACTTGCTCCTTTTTTCTTCTTATTTCCCCAACGAACCTCTTATTCTTATTACCTGATCGAATCCATCCCGACCTTTTCTGACGCTACGAGTCTCGCAACGTCTGTTCGCGCGCGGATCCCCACTTGACCTACCTGGCTCGCTGGTCTACCGCTTGGCCTGTCTGACTGGATCTACTGGACCTACTGGACCTTACTTGAACCTGGGTCCCCATCTCATCTAAACTAACTAGTCTCCGTCTCCTTGCAGCCTGGCCTACATCCTACATACAACATACATACATATTGCTTACTTTTTCCCTTTCCGACTCTTCGAAAAGCCTCGTCCACTTTACCATTATCAGCACTGTACAGTAGTCGTAGCCATAGTCACACGTACTGCCACGCATAACGCATTCGGAAACCCACTTGCGTTGGGTACCAGGACAGCTCCGCTCCGCCTTTTGAGGCCTATCGCCTCGACCCCTTCTCCTAACCCTGATCCAGTGACTGGATTCACTTATCAGGCCTAGCCGTCCACTGTCCCCCGGCATGGCGAAGAAGTCTGCTCCTTCTGTTGCATACTTTGAGGAGGTAGACGACGAAGACCATATTGTTCCTGGCACCTCACCCAAATACGCCCGTTCTACTGCACATAGCAGCCCTTCTAAAGAAAAGCCCAACACCAGCAGATCGCGCAAAGATTCGAATCGTCGAGAATCGAGATCACCTCCTACCGCTCTCTCCGACTCCGACATCACCGAACCCCCTCTACCCTCTAGGAGGGATTCTACAAAGCTCAAGATGAAGGAAGACAAGAAGCGCTCGTCCCTCGTCGTCAAGCAGCGTCCTGCTGCTCGAACGCGTAATACAGCACCGCCGCCGTCGTCACGAATTTCCGACGAGTCGTCCTACTACGGGGTTCACCCAAACCAGACTCTCGCAACAGCATCATCTTCAAGGCCTCGTGCTCGCACCAGGCCCGAGTCGTACTATGGCCAGCGTCCGCCCCTATCGACGTCGGCTTTTGCTCATCAACATCCACAACCGTCGCCCTTCCCTCCTCCGTCATTCCCTCCTGCTCAGTGGATGGGACCTCCTCCGCCTCCAATGGCACACGCACTAGTTCATCAACCTATCCCGTCTCCTCCGTATGCGGATTTCAACCCTCCCCCAAGAGACCTAGCTTCTCGATTCCGACGCCCCCAATCGGCAATGGGATTTCATCAGCCTTCCAAGCCTCATGACTACGAGCCACCGTCTAAAGAGAAGGCTCTTACTCGAAGGACCTCTTCGGCGAGGAAGACAAGCAAGGAGCATGAAGACACGCAGCGGATGCCGCCTCCTCCCCGACCGGCTTCTACGCAGCCAAACCGGTTGGTCATCCGTCCAACCCCACAGCGCACTGCTACGAGGAGGAAATCTGTCGGGTTTGAGGACGATGACCTAGACGACGAGTCTACCATGTTAAAGGCCGTGGCTCGGCGTGAGGTAGAATACGGTTCCGGTGCCCTTCCTACTCGGCCGAGGCGTCGGGGCAGCTTCGATGGGGAATCGAACTACGATATGGTTAACCCTTACGAGATTGAGCCAGCATCGCGCGGCCGGCGAAATTCATACTACAACTTTGAAGACAAGGTACGCGATGCTTCTCGATACCAGGATGACGTTGCCGGTGGTACCGTCCCTCCACTTACGGCCGAGGCTCTCCGGCGGGTGAAGAACGGAGGCAGTAGTCGGTCGACTCGCAGCAGCGCAAGCCGTGACGAAAGCGATTACAAACAGTCTGCAACGACACGGACTACGAGGTCCAGCGATGGAGATGATGATATTACGATCAAACTTCCCATTGGTGCCGTCATTGAAGTCGGGAACACCAAGATCCATTGTAGGGATGGCGGTGACATCAACATTGGCCGTAATAACGGAGCTTCCCGCGGAGGTAGTGACCATACAACCAACTATAGCGACGACCGCAAGAGCCGAGTGGAACGACCAGTAGCGCGGACTCGGGCTAGCTCGCAGGCTGGCTCATATTCCCGGACGAGGCAGATGGCACCGCAGACGGCACCGCCTATGTATGCCCCTCCCAATAGTTACTACGACGACCACTATCGCGATGGTCGTTACGCACCTGAGGGGATCTTGGACTACGACGAGTATGAAGAAGACGAGGACGAGTATTTTCTTGCTTGAGTCAGGCCACCGAGTCGAAAGCAATAAAATTTACTACGTTTTGATTCAATCTTTTAAACGGAGCGGCACAATCTACTTTTTGTCATCTACGTTTGGATATTCTAGCTTGTTATGCGATCTTTTCTCATACCGTTATATGCTTGGCATCATGCCTTTTTTTTCGTCGATCTGACCTGCTTCGTTACCGAAAAAGAAAAAGGACGAAAAAGGAAGACCCAGATACCCAAAATGGATTATTAAAAGACTCGGCCGGATGGGAACGCCTACATGATCCCTTTGTGTCAGATTTTCCGTGGTTGGTGGGAATTTTTTCTTCTTGAATTATCAACCCATGTATACGAGGACATGAGTGGACGAGGAATGAACTACGGGTCGGGATATGGAACTTTTCAAGAGTAGGGAGGATGGATGTATAAGGTGGCTGTGTGATAGTGGGTTGAGCGGCGTGTTGGCTTACGTTCTAATCTCACAAGAGCTTTGAATCCTGTCGACCCAATTGGGGCAATGGGGTCAAACGGATGTTCTATTTTTGTCTTTTCTACACAGAGATTGGCCGTGCCATGCTGTTGTGCGATACCCTTTGTGCTTTGAAGCCGAGCCATTCGCATTCACATGGCGTAAGAGTTGGACTGATAGAAATCTAATCTGCTCGGCAAATGAAGTTCGCGCTTCTGTTGGCAGCGGGAATGTTGATTACATTATTATTATTTGCGAGAAAGGAGAGAGACGTTGCCGTCTTCCCTTTTTCGGTAACGGAGTTATTTCAATTGGACGATAGACTCGAGCAGTCAGGAATTTGTTTCCTTGTATCCTCTACTCGGCTGGTGTGGCCCTACTTTACTCGAGCTGTGCGATGCGAGGGGGGAAGAGGGACAAGGTATGATCGATTCGTCTGATTCCCCCTTCGTGGTAGAGCTTCTCGCCTGGTTTGAAGGTTTCACTGGTGGAAGGTCAACACGCGGAGGGATTCGTCATAATGGGCACGACCTTGGACGAGAACATCTCGCCCTTGGGTTTTTCCTTAGTTGAAGGTGTCCCATTTATTATCGATCTATAGATAGGTACCATATAGCCAAAGTCTATGGTGATGGATAGGGTGACGATGGAGGTATCTAGGCGAATTAGGATATTCCCCCTTTTTTCCTTCCAGCGAAAAAAAACTGCTTCAGCCTTCATTCTTCTCATTATTTACCATCTGTGATATGTGAATGACTCTGCCTTACGTATATGCTACAAGACCCTGTATTGCCGGACACAACTGACGACGACCATGACCATGTGCTTACATAGCGTGTGCGACCGCGAGAGAATCGCCTTCTATCAGCTCATCTCGAAGCTGCTGCCGGACAAACGCAGGGCTGGCAGGGTTTCCCCACGCAGAGTCCATGCAGATCGTGCCACGTCTCGCTCTGTGTGAAACAGGGGACTAAACTCGACACGGTAGCATGCGCTCGCCACTTATCGACAGCTTCGGTAGTAAGTTGACGTACGTATCATCATCCATCTTCGTCTTTTAATAAATCGCGCCTCGGTTCGAATCCGGCAGCCAGTCGCGCGAGTTAGGGGACGATCCAATACCTACCAAAACTACCGGCAGTATTAACTACTTACCTAACCTAAGCACCCAAGGTACGGACGGACCTGAGCTGCTTTTGCTGCAGATGGGATTTGTGGGATTGGGGCGTGGTTCGTTTCATCCAGCTGCTTTCGGGTTGGCGATGCTATCTATGGATGTGGATCCGGGGTTCTGGTTTTCCTACCGAACCTCCTCCCCGTATACCAGATCTCTTCTCTACTGGCCCGCGCTCTAGCAGATGGAGAAGACCGGCGGCAAGGTAGCACGTAGTCATTGGGGATCTTCTTTTTCTCGTCGCTATGCCGTGTGCTTCCAAACAAGAAACGGTGCCATGAATATGCCGTAACGTGAATCCGTAACGATCTTCTCCTAGATACTTACGTGCTACAATACAACTATACCTACACGAGCTTACCTTGCTGCGACCATAACTGGCCGCCTAAGCAAAGAGCTTGGTCGTCGTTTCAGCTTAGGGGAACAGCTCGAACTGAGCTAACCGCCCGTTCCGAGCTGCCGGAAACGCGTCCAGACTGGTGGTAACTTGACAGCTTGACAAGTCAGCGGTTAAGGGGGGTAGGGGTCCTGTGGCGGATTTTGAGTGCTCGCATAAGTAGATCTTTATCGATTAAACCTGACTTCTATTCTAATATCTTGTCTCTGGCTTAGGGATGGTCGAATGTGAAACACAAATACCAACCTGCCTATCCCCTCTTCTCCTTTCTTTCCGCCCATCACCTACCAAACCTACCTAGGCACATTACATTACATGTGCCATCAGTCATCTCGAGCTTATTATTACTGCTTAATGACGATGGCCAGATGGCATCTGACGGTGGTATGGTAGGGGGGGGAGCAAAGAGGTTATGATATTAAATTTGATGGCGAGTCGAGCGGCTACCGATACCAATCGAGTTTTGTCAGAAGAAAAAAAAGGGGCCCAACTGGAACAGTTCCGGAGTTCTCTGGCCCCCTTCTTACTTTGCCCTTTTTTCTTGCCCTCTCTACGCGTCCCCCTTCGTCCCCTTCGCATGACGAACCAATCCCTTTAATCTGTCGTGACCAGCTCACACGTACGATTGGTAATCGCTTGGCGCTAATATCCGAGCGTACTTCGATTCGAGCTTCGGCAGTAGATGCTTCGCCAATGGCTGCTAAGTCGCGTTGCGATTGGTAGTCCAAGTTGCAATCCTCTCCGAGATGTCGAGTCGAGTAGCACTCTTTTTGTTCCGGGTCATTGTAAATGGCGAAGGGGTAATATGAGGATTGAGGATGGTTGTGATGAAGTGATGAAGTGTGCTGTAAGCTAGAGGTACCTTAGGTACCTAACGGTAGCCATTCACGGCCCCGCAAGTCGGTTCGGGGACGTCTGAGCATCTAAAACAAGCACCTAACTAGGCCCCACCATCCGCTTTAGGAAGTAATTAAATGGAAATTCGTACTATGTAGCTTCGTGCTCCACCAATTAGTACAGGTTTATCGATAGGCTTACAGTAGGGTCTCAGCTCTTCAGGTTGCCCGGTCAATTGGGAATTGTTGACTTTTGACATCATCTACCAACCTCCCCAGCCACGAATTTCCTGCAAACGGGGCTGTGAGCCATAGAAACCACCGGACAACCAGTTTCGTTGCAACGGCCCAGACTTTTCCCAATATCCTTCCTGCAACAATCAAACAGATCTCGATTTGTCACGATATCAACAACTTTCTAAGGTGCATGCATTGAGCCAACACCTTGTAACAAACTCATACATACCCAATTCTATCGGGAGAGTGATACTAGTTGGTCAGATAGATTCACCGTCCAATATCCACTTGGCTGGTTTTTCCAGCAAAACACCAGCCGAGGTCTAACCAGCCTGACACAACTAATCTATCATCTCATTCCAAACGACACCATTCCATCTTCAATACACGCACACCTAACAGGCCGTCAATATGGCACCTCTACTTCCAAGCCTAGCGGCACACGCTCGCAGCTTACTATCCACAGCACGAATCGCAGCACGTTCGACCTCCAACATTCCCTCCTCGCCATCGGCCGCCCTCTCACAGCTAGGTCCGCTAGCCGCGCGCTCCATCCTGCTAGGCCGAGACGACGCCGCGAGCGATGACAGCAGCGGCCAGACCAAGGCGGACCCGACCAAGGGCGTGGTGAAGCCGCAAGATATCAACAACACGGCTATATTCGTGGTATTCGGGCTGATCGGCGCAGCCTTCGTGTGCACGGGAATCTGGTTCTTCTTCTGGGCTAAGAACGGCGGTTTCCACTTCCGCGATAACGACTGGGAGGATTATAAGTCGACGGTGCTGCGCCGCAAGGGTCCCAACGGCACCCTCCTGTCGGGGGCCACCCCCAGCACCCAGCTCGGCGGCGGCTCCGTCTACAAGGACGTCGACGACACCGCCACCGAGTACACGGGCGGCCTGACGCAGATGACGGGCGTCACGGCCGACACTGGCGACACCCAGAGCACGCTGACCGGCATTACGGCAGGCGCGTCCGATATCGCGGGCCGGGAGCGGCGCCGGCAGAAGCGGGAGCGCAAGGAGCGCGAGCGTGAGAAGAAGAAGGACCGCAAGAACCGCGAGAAATCCGGCAAGCGACGCGTAGGTGAGGACGGTGTGCTAGTGGACGAGGAAGCCGAGGCCGAAGCGAAAGACCACCTACGCGCGTACCGGCACGAGAAGCCGGCGCGCGTCGGCGGCATCAACAAGGAGAGCGAGGGCAGCCAGTGGGACGGGTCGACGAACCCGGACAACTCGACGAGCGCGGGTAGCGACCTGCTCAGCAACCGCCAGAGCACGCCCACGAATACTCCGACCAAGAAAGAGGCCAAGGCGACGGCGGCAGCGGCCAAGAGCGGCGGCGGCATCCGCAAGGTGTACAGCACGGCGGACCGCAACGAGAGCCGCGAGAACGAACGCCTGCGGCGCGAGGCCCGTCGCGAGGAGAGGGCGGCGGCGGCGGCAGCAGGCGGCAGCGTGCGGCGAGACTTCAGCTTCCAGCGCGCGCGCGCGCACAACCCGAGCACGGTGGCGTCATCGGTGCGCGAGAGCACGATCGAGGAGGAGAGCGCGAGCGCCGTGGGCGGAGCCGGTAACAACAACAACAATCGTTACCTGCCGCCGCCGGGCGGCTGGGTGCCGAGTGAGGCGGGCGAGAGCGACGTGGGCACCAAGGCGTACCGCCACGTGATCCCGGGCCTCTCCCCTAGCACGGTGAGCGGCAGCGGTAGTGGTAGTGGCGACGGTAGTACCGTCAGCGCGACCGACTACGCTGAGGAGAAGAGGAAGAAGCGCGGGTCGCGGTATCGGAAGGGTGATGAGTGAGTGAGTGAGTGAGGGGAGAGGAGGATCTTGACTCTGGCGAAAGAGATGGAAGAAAATACTTGAACTCGGGCGGATGGACTGTTTTTTTCTTCTTCCCTACTCATCGGTTTGCGGGGTCCTCACGATCATTTACTTTGCACACTTACATATGTGTGCATTTATGACACGACGTTACATGTAAAAAGAGGACGGAATCAAACAGGGGGGCTAAATTCGGTGAAACGAAGAAAAGATGCAAGGCGTTCTTTTTTTGCTCTTGGAGGGAATGCCACGAAGCTTCGACCGGGTTTCGATGGCATCCGTTGTAATTGCTAGATAGGGTTTGATGACGAACGTATAACCCGTCAAGTATAAAGAGAATGGCAATTAAGAAATGAATGAAATGAGTCTTTCAATATCCAACCAATACTACCTGTTTACCTACATGTTATTTATAGAGGAGACCGAGGACTCCTTGGGAGGCTACAGGACGACTCAAGTGTATTTACGGATGTCGAAGGTCAGAGACTAAAGATTAACGTAGGGAGGCAAGACAGCAGGAGAAAGAAATAGCTTTGGAGGGTATCATATGATGATGAAATTTTATTCCTGCTTAGACAGATGAATTATTATAGGTAAATGCGATGAGCTAAGTGACATGAAAAATCCGATCCAAATGTGCTTAATATGATATCAACGATAGACGCGAATGCCAACTAGAAAAAGAAAGAAAAAAGGAGGTAATAAGATGATGAGCCAGGTAGGTTAGGTCGCCAGAGAGATTATGCCCTGCCTGATGCGTAAATTTTCCGGACCTTGGTGTGTAAAAGAATAATATGATCGTAACATCGTCATGTTTCTTGAAATTCGTGCTTCATTCTGTTCGCGTTTTGTTTGGTTGTTGGTTATTTTTTTTTTCTTTCGTAGCCGTCCTGTATCCCAAGGTGCTATTGTCCCGCCCTTGCTTAACGGCGGGTTCGGCATAGTTTTTGAAGGCGGAAAGTAAAGAAGTCTGTCTGAACTCTTCCCCAGATGTCGGTTCTTGCGTACCGGTGGTGCTGTTTTTCCAGATCTCTATAACGTGCAGATGTCGTTCGAGAAGGTAGTGGCAACAGTGCGTCGTTAGCAGTAAAACGTGAATCGTTAATAAGTGTAGTAGTAGTGTAGTAGTGTAGTCGTGTATGTAGTTAGTAGTAGGCTAACCTCTCCCGGTCGATACGACGACGACGAGGAATAAAAAGCCACGGGGTAAGGTCATTAAAAACGTATATAGGATGTGGGTCTTTCGACACCGTGGATGGCCTTCGGCCGTGGAAGAACGTGGGTGCTGTGCGTCTCCTGAAAAGCGCAAAAGAAGATTCATCTTCTTGACTTTCTCGACGATCGATGCATCTTCTTGTCCCAACAATCGTTGACCGCGTAGCGGACATGATCGAAATCTTGTCCGGTAATCGAGCCAATGAAAAAGACCTTGACATTGTGCTCGATGGTAACCAGTTTCGAGTAGTTGACCCGAGACTCTTTGGCAAGCTTCTCGCCCTCCGCGTAGACGTGAAGAGCTACGGGGGAGAATCCGAGTTCGGGTTCGTTCTTAAGAAGCCGAGGCTTCTGTCCTGCCATATATATGATACCATGCTTGGTAGGTCTCACACCTTTCTTTGAGCATCCTCTTCGATCGTATGTCAAGATTGGCCTACATGTGTGAGTGGGTACACTGCAATAAGAAGATACGACGGGGGTTTTACTTACACGCAAGTACTGTGGTGACTTTCGTCTGTCGTAACAATGATGAACCTTCGGAAACCGATATAGAATTTACCACCGCCGGGGGTTCTCCTTTTCGTTAAATCGGAAATAGGGTCATCGCCGCCGACCTGGCCTAGTGGTTCTGACCAAAGGATCTTGAACACCTAATTGACAGTCTTAGCTATCCAATGTTCTTGACATATATTTTAGGAAAGCTGGGCTACTTACCTCACCTGGTTGGAACCTAGCGGAATGCTCTACTCTATATCCTATGGATTTATCAGTAAAATATCAACGTTTTAGAGTGTGAAAGCGGGCGTACGGTTGTCTAAGACTTCCGTCTCTCCTGGCGTCCCTTGTATATGGTAAGGATACGCAGGAATTGTAGTGGGACTAGCTACCATAACCGGGGAGCCGCCACGGGGTGTTGGTACCTCCTCTCCATCAAGCACAGAAGGATCTACTTAAAGGTATCAGTTATCATTCATCATGTTGCTAGAGCTCGACGAGACACTGACTTAATTCGTATGCATTGGGATCGACAGCAGTAGGCCAAGATGATGAAGGAGTGGCTGTGTCTGCTATAGGTGTCGAATATGACGGTTCGCCTGCTGTGTCGGGCCCATAAATATCATTACGACTCCTTCGCACAGCCTCCTGAACCGCAGCTTGATATTCTGCGTCGTTGTCAAAAGAATGGCTTTCCGCAGGCTCATAAGTGTTCGCAACTGGCTCTGCAGCGTTTACAGTTGAGCCCCCTGCTGTGTTGTCGATATTCGAATAATTAGAAGTAGCATCTAAAATTATCAGCACAGTTTTTTTTCCAAACGAAAGTAAAAGACGTTCTATGCCTTACATTGTGGATGCGTTCCTTGGTCGTACTCGGCCGGCGTCATCGGTGTCATTGATGGCCCGGCGGCTGATTGGGGTGGATTGTTGTTAGGTAAAGGACTGCCATATTCCTCATGCTGTTCGACTTCTCTCGATTTTCCCTTTCCCTTGTCAACCTGCTGCTGAGTCTCCACGGGATCAACGTAACTGGATTCTTGAGGCTGACGCGCATCATGCGTATAGCTGGAATGATCAACAGCAGCGGCGTGATGGCTACCGTAATCGAAAGATTGGCCCGAGTCATAAGCCCCTTGGTCGACGTTTAGGTTCTGGACTCCCTCCGCCAAGTTGTCGATGGTGTGATCGGACCGGGGAACACTTTGGTCTGGCGCATTAGGGAGGGTTGGGCCAATCCAACAATACTCTATAGTGCCTAATGTATTTCCGGGTCAGTACAGACCAGGTCGGGGATTTTCGAGTATGATTATGAGTATTTAAGAGACGTACCGTGCCGATCTGCTCGTTCCGTATACCACTGTTGATACTGGTCGTGCCACTTGGGTTCGCTCCAAGGGCGCGACTTACTTTGCTTATGCTTCGATCTTTGCATTGTAACATCTTGTAGCTCTCTTTCTCATTAGGGAGGCCGGTGGGCAAAGGAAACGCGCGCAAAAGTCTAGGCCGTGGGATAGCGGCAACATTCACGAGCGAAGCGGGGGAAGGAAAAAAAAAGGAGGAAAAAAGAAGCCGATGCGAGCTCGCTCTTAAATCAGCTTTTGCGGCTCTGTCACGGATTTTGTTTCTTCGTCTCTAAAAAGATATCCTAGGCTGTGTCATAAGGCCAGTCTTTGGTCAACAAGGCGGCCAAGAATGTGGGACAACTCCTGCTGCACACTACGCCAACGCGTCAAATGTCTGGGGATAGATGCAAGTCTATCTGATTTGATAGCTCGAAGTCACACCTTATGCCTCGTGATGTAGTCGGCCACAGGTCATTGGACCCGATAGCTTCGCGGCAAAAAGAAGATGCAGTGTTTCTCGCGAGAATCAAATAGCGTCGACAGTGTGGGAATGAGAAGACGGACAGGCCAGGGATCGTAGGGTGTCCTGGAATTGGAAGCTGAGAGCCCCCGGGGGTAGGCAGAGACTATTAGGTACGCTGGAGCGGGCAGCCAATCACCGGACGGTAGGGCAACGACTGTAACGTCGAAGCTTGTATGACTGACGGGTGAGTTCTTTCAAGCCTTCTCAGATAAGGGAGGAACATTGAGATGTATGTGAAGGTGAAACCACATCGAGTCCGCGAACGAAGACGAGGACGAGGACGAGGACGGAGACGAGGAACGAAGAAGGCAACCCAGAGGCGGACGGCTAGGATTAGCGGTCAACGATCAGCACGGGGAGACACAAAAGAAAACTAAGACATGCTGTCGCGACGGCAAGCGACATGAACAATGGATAATCTTTAAGAGGAATACCACTTGCATGTAATCCGTACGGGCACCCTTGGTGGGAAATGGAGAGAGGGGGTGTGGTGCGTTCTTATCAACTTTTTGGGAATTTCCAATACTCACTCCCTTGGTGCCTTTGGCCCTTTGGTGGACTTTGGTGGCCTCCGGTGCTTCTTTGGTTCGACTCGGCCCACACAGCTTCTCTTTTCTATATACTCTCTCTCTCTCTGTTTCTCTCGCTCGCTACTCACTACTCTCGCTTGAGCTAGCTCACACTCGAGGAGAGGGAGTGTGTGTGAGTGAGAGTCTGGGTCTCTCAAGGGTCCATTTTGCTTTCCGGCAAGGGGGAGGGAGTTCTAATCCTCTGCAACCCGACAAAAGGGAACAAGAGAAGATCAATCCGTGGACCGTCAAGCGGCAGCCACTTGGTGGGATTTAGGATGCCCACTATAACACTACTGCAGAGTACGTTGTAGCAGCCGCAAATGGCCTAGCTAACGATGCAGCGAGGGGGATCCAAGTATGCTTGACTCCATATTCCAAACGACACACCCTGACACCCCACTGCTGCGTGCTGCGTACTGCGGACTGGAGTGGGACTTGGGTGGACGGGGTGTACATACGGGGTGGACGGGGGATGGGGTGTGCGATGACCGGAGAGGGGGGGCAGCCAGGCAGCGTGAGGAGTCGGCCAGGCGCATGTGAGATGACAAGATGAGGCTCTGTTGGAAGTACCGCCTATCTTGTGTACTTTGCAAGAGCTGCGAGAGCTGTAAGAGCTTGCGAGTGGTACAGCAAGCGGTACCACCTTGCCTCGCGGGATGTGTAGCCGTCGGGGCTTGAAGCCATATCCGACACATGTTTGACTCGTTTGCCCGAGTTGGTGCCTCTAGTGCTTGGATGAGGGCGTAGTACTACAGTACTGTAGTAGTTACTATGTAGGCTCGGTAGGATATATACCCTATGGAGGTAGGTATGCTAGGGTCGTGAGAAGTCTGGTGGTTTTCCACCGAGAGACCCCCATCTTATATATACTATTCTGGCGTCCTGCGTCATCCCTTATAGACAGATAGAACCACCTAATGTAAGTAAGAGGACCAAAGGGGATTAGACATTGATTAAGACCAAGACATTTTTTGATAGAAGAGGGTGTAGGCGGGGTGTAGGCGGCACGTAGGCGGCACGTAGGCGAGGTAGGGAACGGGAGATGTACCTACTAGTAATCTTTAGGTACCTAATCACTTTAGTGGATCTTACTAGGCGAAGCTACCCCTAACAACCCTAACCCCCGGTGCCCCTAACCCATAGCTCCTAGCCCTAGAAGTGCGGAAGTAGGTACTTCCCAGCAGACCTAGTGTGCCGTTAGTGACCCGGTGGAAACGGAATGTCGGGACCTTAGTACCTAATCCTTTTACTGCTATAGTACTGGGATACAGTAAGTTCCAACCACTGCCACGTGCTAAAATATCCCCATTACCCCCAATTATCCCCCCAAAATAGTGCCCTGGGCTGCCTGGTTGCTAGGAATGTCTCCAGTTACAGAGGTACGTTAGGTGTAAGAAACTCGTGTAACAACTCTCGAGTCTTCGTGTTATTTTTTTTGCCCTGTGTTCATCTGCATCGAAAAAACATCCCCTCGCATCACTTCCGCGTCACCTGCTTGCTTATTGATTCTTGTCCGTAGAAGATAACGGCAGCCTCGTCTTTCATATCTTAAATCTCCTTATCCTACCTAATTTACAATGCCGCTACAGATCTACCAGACGACACGCTCTGAATGGCTGCTAGTATCGAACATCGTCATGTAAATCTGGCCGGAAATCCTTTGGTCATTCCCGAAAACTTCAAGTCCCATCGCTCCGAACATCGCCGACACCATGACGTTTACGGCCGTTCTGCTGTATCTAGTAGCCATTTATCCATCATGTCCACCGAGGAAATCCCCTTGGACCTATCCCGTACGTTAACTACGGGATCCGAGGGCTGGTCCGATTCCGATGACGCCGACGACGACTCTTCCGTCACGTCTGACACTTCGCATGCCCGCATCGCCCGCCGACCGCATTTCCCCCCGGTCCTCCCCTCTGTGAACTCATCCTCCAGTATCTCCAAGAGTCTACCCCAAAAACTGGCAGCAACCATTTCCGCAGCCGAGGGGATACCGATATCCAAGAATCAGAGCAAGTCCCAGTCGCCATCTGCTCGCTTTCGACGTGTGAAGTCGCCGCCTTTACCTTCACAAGCTCAGAGAGGGTCACTGATCTCTCGTGCCCTCCGCGCCAACTGCCCATCAGACTCGCAAGATTCATCAGACCATCCTCCTACGTCATCGCACCGACAAACACAAATACGTGGCATCCAGGAGACATTATCGGCACAGAAAAATTTCTTGGGCAACGATGAGCGGCCACGCATCTGGAGGGGTTTGGAGGCGGAAAGTGGAGCGAGCGACGATGAGGAAGAGGACGATGCTGGGTTAGCCAGCTTCGACGAGGATGGCGAGGATGTCGATGACGATGATCAAGATGATATGTCTAGCCGCACTTCCCATAACTTTCAACAATTGGCACAACATTACTCGAGACTCAGAAATCGGAGAACCACGCTCTGGGAAATATTCGATGGCATTCGCCTCAAACGAACCCAAGTTCAAGATTTGCGTCATGTCAAAGATGAAGCCAGTCTTTCCTTTATGACTGCCGTGCAGGGTATACTTCCAAATCACCCAGAGCTAGACAACCTCTTTAAGAATATGCAGGACGCTCAACTCAGGTGCCAGGAAGCGGAGCAGCGCTTCGATGATATGTTAGATGAGCTCCAACACGGCGAGGTCGAACTGGAGCTAGAAGAGCAAAGATTCTATACGGCCGCCGTGGGCATAGACGGTACCTCATCCGATGACAAATCTGACAATGAAAGCTGCTCCCAGACTTCAGAAATCTCGGCATTACGAGGTATTACTGGTGATCGGCCGGTAGACATCCATCCTCTATTCGAAGAGCTCCGAGAGGCATTCGGTAATTTGCAGTTGGCTAAGGAGCTTTTGGTGAACACGCAGATGAAAAGAAAGGCTCTAAGCGCAGGAAAATCTCATTTGTTATCTCCCGGTAGTATCGAGTTATTAGAACAGTATGGGGATGCGGGCAAGAATCGAGCACTCGAGCTAACGAGAGAAGGGGTTATGACGGAAGACGATATAGAAATGCTACGAGATTACGACGGCCTGGAGCGGAAGGCCCTTTTTGATATTGATCGCTTTACGAGAGAAGCCACAAGGCTTGAGAATGAATGCCGGGAGAAGGGGGTTATGCCCAAACACACTCCTTTCCAACAGCAAGGGTTCGGATTCAACCCGGTTCATATAGACGACATCCAACTAGGAGAGGGGCCATTTGACAGGCCTTTTCCGAGGGAACACCCCAAGACGCTGGCGCACCCGGTATTCCCAAAACTGCTTTCTAATCCTACGCACTTGCTAGAGGAGTTTCCAAAAACAGCAGCCCAGGCACTCCGGATAGCCATATCACTACCTCCTACAATGCCATCCCGCCAGAGATACATTGACGATGCCGCTCGCGAGGTCAATATTCAATCATTACTCGAGGAGGCCGGGGACGGAGATAAGGCGGGCTACATCAATCGCTGGCTACTCCACAAGCTTCATGTATCGCCAATGGAAGCTGAGCTCCTCTGGTCTACATTTCATGCTCGTCTCAGGATCCTCAACATCGACATGTGGCAGCAGGATGTGCTCCATTTGTGGTGGAAAGATCAGGCTGCCAACTTGCCGGCAGCTCAATTTGAAGGCCCCTACGAAGATCGAAGCTCGGCGTATACCAACCCAAGAACTGATCTACCCATGACCGATATACCTTCAAGGCGTTATTCCGATTCTGGCCAATTAGATCATATACGACTTTGGGATGTTGATGAAGCCTGGGATTAAAAAAAATTACTTGCGATTTTCATTGTATCACAATTATTGGTTTACTATATAGCCATTTATTTTCGTGGCTTTATTTCCTTTGTTACCTACAGGTTGATCGGCAGGGGTTTGGCTATGAACAGGACGCGATCCAGACGCGATCCACGCCGGGAAAGATTGATTCATGGACTTTATACCCCGTGTGCGATGTTATCATCATGGAGTTTTGGGTTATTAGCTGGGAAGGGCTGAGACTGGATAACTCTAACTGACATGGATCACAGAACATGCAGGAGGCGTTTTGCTGAATATATTTCAGGGCATTTGGATATACCCTAAAGCTACTTGGCCCATAACCTAACTCCAACTCCACGCGAAGTCGTCACGAGTAATATCATCCAGGAAGGATGAGCTGATTATCTGGGGTGTCAGCTCAGGGTCTCGAATACACACATACACACACAAAATATATCTTAGGGCACATTTGCCCACCTACATCTATCTATTGGAGTACCTACATAGCTGCCACGCTCCCACACTACACTATGATGGGCCGGTGAATTGTGATACTAATTACCAAATTAGCTCGGCGGGCCGTTCCACCCCAATAGCTTGATGGGCCAATCTAACAGGCAGACTACTTGAAATCGCACCAATCTTGCGTACCTCCACCCCATTAGTTGCGGGGGATAGGCGGTATCCTAACGAGGCAATACACCTGTCGGTCGATGATGATGGTCATTTGTATCTTTTGAAAAGGATACCTCTAGATGTATTCTGTACTAGTCGCGTTACACGAGAAAGCTGGGATTTTCATGACTGCAGCAGAGAGACGCATGAACATTGGTGCTATGTAATAGTTACCTTGAAAACAATGTCTCATTTCAAATGTCCGACGAATCAGGTGGTCCCGACACCACAATAGAAGGGGGCCAGGAAGAGCGAAAGTGCTATAACTTGAAGCTATAGGTTCTCGTTGCCCTCCTACCATAGCCGACAGATCCAGCTTGCCGACTTACCTACCGACTAGCCTACCAACCCCAGCCTACCGCAAGGAGAGGCACGTCGCCTACCTTACTTTCAAAGGGGGGAAATGCTACAGCCTGACTCTATTGCGCAGTTGCTCCGTGTCGAGTCACGGCTTCGGAGCGGGTAACGCCAAGCCATGGCAGGATTTTTGCTGCTCAGATCTTCCTCCAATCCCGCTCTTGCTAATCTCCAGACCTAGGTCATATGGTTCTGGGAACGGGATGACTTCTCTCGAGGAGGGTCGCGGCACGCTGCAATACGCTCAATTTCGCCCTGCGGGATCCATAGCCTGCATCCCCTAGTGCAGGTGGAGGAGGGTACAGCCGGTACTAAATATTCGAGACATGTATAATATGTTGCTTTCTACCTTGTCGGTATCCTACACGTGTATTGTCCCCTTGAAAAAAGAAGAAGGGCAATTATAGCGAAGGTAGGCGATAGCACCACACCCCCTCTAAAGATGTGTACCAGGTAGGTATGTACGACAGAAGCGAGGACAAAAGTGCCCCAGTGGGGGGGACGAATCGGAAAATTCGGCTCTTTGGAAATTCATGATTGGAAAATCAAGGAGAGCCTTATCCAATCACGGAGCAGCAGGAGTACGTAAAAGCTGAGGTGTATTAGGCCGCGATGTGCGCGTACGTTTTCGCCGGTGACGCTGGGGGGAGACGGTGATTGTGGAATTTCTAAAAAGGAAGAATAATTTTTCCAACGACGTCTACTGCCAACGTTCTAACGATCTAGTGTAAACCCCCGGGCTGGAACTGAGGTGTCATTAAGAGAACAGATCCTGCAAGGTACGCGCGCCGGAAATATTCGCTGGCAAATCCCGGGGATGGGGATGGGGATGCAAGAAGGTCGTGGGAGCTGAGGAGTTGGGACACTTACTCGGCCGCCCCCAAGGAGGCCCCAGGGAGGCCAACTCACTTGCAGTCGACTGCCACGCCCAGCCAACACGACGGGCCCAACGCGGCCAGCACATCTGGCATATGTGACAGCGCCCCAGTTGCCCGGATATCGCAAGCTTATATGTACGAGGGCCCTGCCTTACCGGCATACAGCCATTTCGTCGAATCCTTGGTTTTGCTTGGTTCTTCTTGGTTCTGAGCCCCAACCACACCAGTTTCATTGAAGGAAACACGAGAACAATAGGTAGTTATGACGACGCGCTATCTTCCCGCTACGAGTCGCCATTCGGCATGTTAACCAATTGGAGATAGATTGCATCTACGACCAGAAGCAGTGGTCCAAGGATGAGCCCCAGCCTCGATTAGCAACAAGAGTCGGTGTGATAATTCATCTGCCTCAGTAGGCGTTGCGTCTCTGCTGCCTTCGATATATTCGGGCTAAAGACTTTACCTAGAGCTATCTTATGGTACCACAGATTACCAGCAGGTTAATATGAGTAATGCTCCCAGAAGAGATATGCTACAATGCCCCAGTCTTTTGCTGAAAGGTCTAGCATGGATATATACTCACTACCTACCCAGGTACATAAGTCATTCATAGGACACGAGCAGCAAGATGAATTTAAACACAAACGATTATCATCATTTCCACATGTATCCCAATGCCAAATTCTCTTGCCTGCAGAGCTGATAGTTCCGCTCTACCAGGCCTCGGGAACGTCTTCGTCTTCTACTCCTGATGGTCCTCAACACACGACATGAGAGGACGCTACTCTCACCAGAGATTGTGAAGCCGTCAAAGAACACTTTGGCCAGTGTTGTGTCCCCGAAAGACAACAAACACGGATAATGTGATATAGAGCTTGTCAGAATGTCATCCTACAAGCGTTCACGCTATTCACGTTAGAGTATGTCAACATATAGGGTAGAGTGCCCTCATACATGTCACAAAGTGTAGCTACCTTAGATCAAGCTATTTGTTTCTTATCTACAGCTACATACTCAGTTTTCATGATATTTTGTCACAAACAGATTGTCACTATGGGCATCGGCACTTGTCCCAGTTATCTTAAAGAGACATGGCAGTCAGTCTTGTACTGCTTATGCTATGCATGTTCAAGTCGTCCTCTGGCCTGGAAGAAGTAACTGCCTAGGTAAAGTGATTGGATACCTTGATCATGAGTAGAAGATTCACAGGCTACAGCAAATATGAAAAGCAAAGGGCGGATATCTGCCTCAGGCTCTTTCATCCGATGCTTGCTTGCTACCAACTACCTAGTAGTAGTAGCAGTAGTGGTCGAACTCAGGGGTAGGAGGATATATAGGTAGGTACCCTAGTACATCGAGCAAAGCTTGCCAGGTTATCCCATCAACTACCTAGGTACATACTTCACCTAGCATGGAATCGCGGGGTACTATTTGAGTCGGTTAAGCAATTGTCTAATTGCTAATACAATAGACACAAATATGGGACAAACGGGAAATCAAAAGAGTACCTAAGCAGTGTTTATATATTCCGTGCACAACTTGATTCTTTTCCTCACACAACTCCATCTTCTTTTTCTTATAAGAACCGATCCCACTACCTCTCCCAACTACATTCTAGGCTTGGGATATGAACCTCTAGATACGCACTAGACCTGGCGGTTCCCCTTTCAGATAATAACTTTCTTGCGAACCTCCGATCTAATGGCTACCTAGGTAGGGTTGGACAACAACACAACAATACACTCTCATTGGGATACCTCACTCTGGTATGTTATTTTCCTTCTTTGCCTCTGGCGGTATATTATTATTTAGGATGATATCTCCAAGCACCATGCTGTCGGGGATTACTAAATGATATATCATTTAATCTTTGAGGCTCCTTGCGCTTTCGGGCGAGACAAGACAGCACACAACACAACACATCACAACACACTACATCGCAAAGTCCCATCAAGCCTACACACCGCTGACTTTAGACTCTTTTTCTAGGTGATTCGATATAAAACGCTCATTGGCACATCATAAGCAGACTGCCGTATCGTCTTTCTTTTGATATCTTAGATGCAGCATCATCTACTTCGATCGCGAATCCCACCTCCACTACCAACGACTTGCTTCCCAAGCAAATAGCCAAAGACATAGTCGCTACAGACTCTCAGGCGCATCGCCAGTTTCACAGGCACATCGCCAAAAGGCTGATCGATATTCCACTAACATCGACCTCCTCAATCCTGCCGTAATCCAACATGGCGTCTACTAGTAGTAAGTCTCCTTTTCCTAAATTACCCTCATAGCCTGTTAAGGGTTATTGCGCTCCTTAAATTCACCTTCTTTCATTATACCATTTGTTATCTTACCTCCAGATGTACATTTGCTTCTTTTATCCTCCTCTTTCTCATTACCCATATCCATCTTGTACATTTCCCACTTGTCGTACTAGCATACTCCTTTACTAACATACCTAGGTACGCAAGGGACCAAGTCCGGCTGGCCGGCGGGATTTGTTCCTGTCGAGCTTTTTGTGATAATCGCAAAGAACCTGACTCGTGACGACATCAAGGCTCTACGTCTTGTGAACCACGAGTTTAATAACAAGCTTCTCTACTACTTCTATCGTCAACTTGTCATACATCTTAGCCCGGAGCTCAACACGAGACTAGATGCAGGTCTTCCACTCCCTGACGGATCAACATCTACCGATCTCGCCGATCGCTTGTCGAATACACAGGTCTTCCAGCACCTTGGTCTGGATATTCATCGCCTCGGACTTGCGCTCGAGCTGGATGAACAAGAACTAGCTAATCCCAAAGTCGATGACCTGATGGAAATCAACGTTCGTCCATGGGGCGTCTACAGATGGCCCCGTCCGCTTAACCACCATCCCAATTTGGTCCTGGCAAAGATGACCCAGTCGCTGGAGAGTTCGCAGGGAATTTTCCGTATCTTCAGTAGCGTTAAGAACGTTCGAGAGCTCGCACTGTCTTGCGAGGGGGGCTTAGGTTATCTTCAAGGCCCAGAGATCAACCCTTTTCAACCTCCCGCACCACCTCCTATCTTCGGCAACACCGATGCTGTTCGAGTAACTCCCAACCGCTCGTACCCAACCGTTCAGAAACCCTACATGATTGAGTGGGTGCACCGAAACCTGGCTGCTGCTGGTCAAGACCCGAACGACTACCATCGCCTAATTTACGAACTCCTGAAGAACGAAGGCATCACAATGAAAAAGTTCATCGAGGACGGACGCAGGGGTGCTTCCCTACCTGCATGTCGCTTCTCGGATGAGGTTACCCGTTCTAGTTACAGGTCCTATAAGTATCAGGCTTCGTTAATGCCAGATGCATTGACAATCACCCAGGCCGAATTCTTATACCAGCACATCTCGGCGCAGCAGGCTCTTGTCCAGTCCTTTTTGTTATCACTACTCGACAAAGGCCCTTGCCTCACAAATTTGACCAAGCTCAATATCTCGCGCCTTCCAAGCTTCCATATCGACCTACTGTGCCGCGAGGATTTCTGGTCGATGCTGCCGCAACTAGAAGAGGTGGCCCTGGGCGTCGTGCCTGACTGGAGATCGTTGTCCAAACCGAACAATGCTACCGCGAGTGTCAGACAAGTTTACCCGACGGACGCAATGCCCAAGGTCTTTCGACTACTGAACGATTATATCGGTAAATGCACAAACATCAAACGCCTCCATTTTGAGTGGATCTGTGGTGGCGAGCTGGCACCCGGATGTGCGCAGAGAGCCAGACATATTCTCCCAGCGCCGTTCTTAAAGGAGCACCGCAAGGTGATCCTTTCGGCATGGGACAACCTTCTGTGCCTTCGGCACGTAAACCACCTATCTCTCAAGAACTGCTGGTTTGCTCCACATGTGTTCTACAAGATCATTCGACGGATGGCCCTGGAGTATAACCTTGCATCACTTGAGCTTGAAACAGTCTCACTCAGCGGCCCACCGAATCCTGGAATAAATCCGATGTTTATCTTGGATAGGGACGAAGGTATAATCGTAGAATATTTACCTGGACTACATGGACCGCATGGACCGCCTGGACAGCATGGACCGCCTGGACCGCCTGGGCCGCCTGGACAACATGGACAACATGGACAGCATGGACTACTTGCACCACCTGCACCACCTGCACCACCTGCACCACCTAGCACCCCCCAAGACCCTGATCTTCCCCCGAAGTGGTCGTGGACTCATATCATTGATATGCTAACGCCAGGCCCGACGGTGAAACAGCATCTCCATGAGCAGATGCATCCCTCGGAACCGAAACTCGGCATCAAAAAGGAACTCAAGCTGCGGAAGCTTTCCTTCAAGTCTTGCGGCTATGTTTATGTCTCTGATGTCCGGTTCATCAACAACAGCCGGTTCCAGGATCAATTCGGCTCTCTGAGACCTCCCGATGAAAGCGAAGCCGGGAGGAGAAAGAGGGCCACGGAATGCATTTTGCAGGTCTCTATCGACCGACACCTCGCAATCGTCATTCCCGAGCTGTCTGAGTGGGAGGGGGATACTTTGCAACAATTCTTCGGGTTCCGCACTGGTTGGTCTGGCGTCTACGACGCAGACATGATCGAAGCCGCTCAGTACGACGGCGTCGCCGCGCCCGGCCGCGGACGCTTCACTGGTACAATTGAGCAAGACCCCCCTAAAACTGATGGTGAAATAGGAGAGGAAAAAGAAGAGCCGTACACCTACGAGGCACTAACCGACGGCGACTACGATGACACCGTCGCTTTGCGTCCCCTCTTGGAAATGTTGGAGTTCGTGCATGGCTACCTTGTCCCGAGGAACGGTAACGGAGACACCTAGTATTCCGCCTACGTGGCATATAAAGCAAGTACCCTATTTCATACCATCGAGGGTCGCCGCGAAACTGAGTCCATCTCAGAGGGTGGCCTGTACTATTTCATTCCTTTGTTCTTTTTCTTCCGCTCTTTCTTGTCGCCTTTTCGGCCCATTCCTGCATGGCATAGCATGGCATGGCAAATGGTGTTGGAGGGATTCTCCTTTTATCAATTCTCCTATTTCATCACGAAACTCCCACTAGAGTTGCGTTCTAGTATCTATTTCTAGGCATTGTTCTAGAACCCACCCTCCCCAAAACACACAGACACATCCAAGGTGATGTCGCCAATTTCCGGTCAGTTCCGAATAGTGGAGTTACCGCTATTCTCGAGATCCCTGGAACAAGATACCGTCCACAAAAATCCTACGATTGACGAGGAACATAACCCGCCCGAGAAAGCTCTCACGTTGGCCAACAGCACTAGTCACTGAGATGTTTGGGATGCCTCATAGCCTCGGTCGGCCCACCTTCTTCACCCTCAGTCACCAAAACAACCTCTCTAGGAAGCGGAAGCGGAAGTTACTATCCGCATCAATGGCTGAGATGCCACCGAACATAATGACAAGACGTATATAGAGCAGACGAATGGCTCCTTAGTTCATCTCTCTATCTAGTACGCACCGAAAACCCCTCTCTGCGAGACAGCAGATCTATTTCCTAAGCAGCCTTGTCACTCGAAGAAGACAGGCTGAGGACGAAGGGGTTCTCGTGTTTCTGTGTTTCCCAACATCGTCGATTGTTTACGCACGCTGTCCTCGCGGACCCCAAAAGATACCCAGAGGAGAAGAAGAGGAGAGGAGAGGAGAGGAGAGGGGAGGAGAAGAGAAGAGAAGAGAAGAGAAGAGAAGAGAAGAGAAGAGAAGAGAAGAGAAGAGAAGAGAGGAGAGAGTCATGATACCCAGAAACCAAACTCGACAGCAGAGGATCATTTGCCTTTGCTGTATTGTTCGAGTTTTTTTCAGATCCGCAGCTTTTGTTGTTCATCTCGGATACCTCCCATCCTTAGTGGAGGATAACCAGTTGAACAAAAGCAAACGCGCGACTGTGTACGATGTACCATAAGTAGATCAGCTCGCTCTTATCGGAGGCCTCTAGCACCTTTGCTGGAGGGTACCATCTGAGCAGGCTTGCATGATAATACGATGCGATGATTACATTTTTTCCCCTGGCTGCGATGAGTGACGATGTGATTATGTGCAGAGACTAGGAATTTCAATAGTAAACTGATAATTATAGTAAGAAATACTGATATTGTTATGGGACGTGGGAGGAAGATGGGTTAGCCCACAGCTTTGGGTGACTACATCACATATAGGAGGCATGGATATGTGGCGATCCGCCGCCTTGAATAGATGTCCAGAGATAAGATGGCCTCATTTATTTTTAGGAACCTACGGTATAATAACGTCGACTTTTAATTGCCAACCGGCTTAGCAGGTAGGGACGGCAATACCAATGGTTAACTAGAAGGCATCCGTTAGGTAACCCTACAAGGGGCTGTCTAGAGATATCTACGAATGCCTAGCCAACCACCAGGGAACCTCAGGAGAAACATGTTTCACTACAAAGCCTCAACTTGCCACGGGAACGGACGGGAAACTCGAGAATATTGTTCAGAACTTTTGGTATTTGGGAGGGAGAAATCCACGAAGTTTTTTTTTGATTCGTGAAAGTTGCATGCCAGAAACCTAGACCCATGCTTTACGACCGCCTTGACACCTGGAGTGAAAAGCAACTGAAAAACCCCGACCGTCTTCTCCCATTATCGTCACATCCTTTGGCCGCCCCTGCTCGCGAGAGATAACATCTACGCGGCAGTGATAGCCTTGCGGACACGAGCACCACGTTGTCTCGAGCTCAGGTGTGCGGCTTCACGTCCGGCAACGGCCTCCGACTTCTGAACGACCTCCTCGCCCTCGGTTAGGATAAGCTCAATGTGGCACGGGTTCGACATGTACGGGTTGATCTGTAGTATATTTTGTTAGCGAACCCGTCTTTTTCGTAGCATCTTGCGACCTCGGAGTAGTGGCCAGAAGTAGGGAAAATTGTTTAACATACACGACCGTGAGCTCGGTAGGTTCGTCTTCGTTGCTTGGGGGCCTGGTTGACCTGGATGTGCTTGACGATCAAGTTGCTGGTGTCGAGGCCCTTAGCATCGGCGTTGGACTCGGCGTTTCTAAGGAGGCCGAGCAGGAACTCGGCAGACTTTACGGGCCATCGAGCCTTGGAGACACCGAACTGCTTGCCTATTCATACCAACCATGTTAGCTTATCCGCATTTCGTAATAGTTGTGTCCGACTAATTCCCAAAATTTTGGTGTATATCTCCCACCCATATTGAAACGTGTGCTCGGAATTGCTGGAGTAGATTCGTACCTTGGGCAGTTCGTCCGGTGCTGCCGGCGTATCGTCGCATGGGGACAGCCTCAGTCTTCTCCTTGACGTTCTCGAGGAACGTGACGGCGCGGACAAGCTTCCATCCGTTGATAGCCTGGGCGGTCTCTCGGGTGTTCTTGAAGGAAACGCGGAGGTAGGCGCCGCGAGCGCGAGCCGACTTGGCGGAGTCAATCTCCTGGGCAGCGTATCGAACCTGAGAGAGGTGTTCCCGTTAGCTACCAATTTCTGACCAGGTATGCACACATGATATTTGTCGTTGAAGGAAGACGTCGACAAAGACAGAATATTTCAGCGGTAGAAAAATTTGCCATGGTTGCGAAATGGAGGGTGTTCGAATGAATTGATCGGGTTGGAATCAGACGTACCATCTTGGCTGCTGTGTGGTTAGTGAGGATGTGATGGTCTCGATGTCGTTGGGTGTTTGAAAGATTTTCGCGAAGTTCAGAGTTGGGTGGAAGTTCCAAATTGTGGAAATTCGAATTGTGCCCTCGCTTACTGCCCTGTTTGGCGGGTACGTACTTGAAATTTGCAACTCCCCACCTGGTCCAAGCTCGCCCACCTGCTCCTTTATCGATAAGATTATATTTTTCCCCCCTTTTCTTTTTCTTCGCAACTTTTCGAGTACTTATCCGGTAAAAAGTCGGTGTTTCCGATAAGAGCTTGGACCAGCCAGAATCTTGCAATTGTACCCCATAATCGTAGCTCCGAAATTTTTTTTCTTTTGGAGCTTTTTCGCCGAGTGAAGTTTTTCACGTTGGGAGCTTTGAACGCTTAACTGAGATTTTCTTTCTAATTGCCTCCCCTCAAAAACTTCCAACGCGATAAAAATCGCGGTTGCACTCGTCGCGAATCTCATACAATCGCATACTTGCAATACTTCCCGTAAAAAATGGGTTTCACTCCGAGAGGTGGTCGGGGCGGCTTCGGTGATCGAGGTGGACGAGGAGGAGGAAGCCGTGGAGGCTTTGGTGATCGAGGTGGGCGAGGTGGTGGTCGTGGAGGCTTTGGTGACCGTGGAGGATTTGGTGACCGAGGCGGTCGAGGAGGTGAATATAACTTATAAGTTCTCAACTTGCAGCATGCCTTGCTAATACAGTCTCTTAAGGCGGCGGACGTGGACGAGGTGGTGGCCGCGGAGGCTTTGGTGATCGGGGAGGACGAGGAGGTGGTGGCCGTGGAGGCTTTGGTGATCGAGGTGGCCGAGGTGGCCGTGGAGGTGCCCGGGGCGGCGCAAGAGGCGGCGCTAAAGTCCTTGTCGTAAGTGAACCATCACATACATATCCTCTTCTATTTGCTCATTCGACTGACTGCTCATCCTGTAGGAACCCCACCGTCACGAGGGTGTCTTCGTCTCGCGAGGCAAGGAGGATCATTTGCTGACCAAGAGCGTCGCTCCTGGAATCGAGGTCTACGGCGAGAAGAGAGTCTCCATAGACACGACTACCAAGGATGAAGATGGCACGCCCGTTACCACCAAGATCGAATACCGAATCTGGAATCCCTTCCGAAGCAAGTTGGCTGCTGGTATCATTGGTGGTATCGACAACATCTACATGAAGCCCGGCTCTAAGGTCCTGTACCTAGGTGCCGCCTCCGGAACGTCAGTTTCTCATGTGTCTGACATCGTCGGTCCTACTGGAAACGTCTACGCCGTCGAATTCTCCCACCGATCTGGCCGCGACCTGGTCAACATGGCCCAGAGCCGAACCAACGTCATTCCCATCGTCGAGGATGCCCGGCATCCTATGAAGTACCGCATGCTCGTACCGATGGTCGATTGTATCTTCGCCGATGTTGCCCAACCTGATCAAGCCCGTATCGTCGCTCTGAATGCGCAACAATTCCTTAAAGTTGGCGGTGGTGTAGTTATCTCCATTAAGGCAAACTGCATTGACAGCACAGCTGCGCCGGAAGCAGTCTTCGCGCAGGAGGTGCAGAAGCTGAGAGCAGAGCGCATCAAGCCCCAGGAGCAACTTACATTAGGTATGATCTTTTCCTCCCTACCCTCGGTATTACTTCGAGTACTGACAACTTTTGCTAGAACCCTATGAGCGAGACCACTGCATTGTCATCGGACAGTACCAGGAGGCGAACTAAGCACCCTGCAGGCTGAAGGGCAACCACTTTTTGTGCTTGTATTACGGCCTTGACGTGACGGTCATAATCTACATGGTTCATGGGATGGAGTTGTATTTCCCATCTGGTAACGGCGACTAGGCGTTAGGACGGTTTGGGCTTTTTGCTATTTTCACTTGTGCATAGTTGCAATGGGAACATTTCGTTCTGACCAATACCAAATAAAAGCAACTCGGTCTGCGTGTTTCGTCTAGGTACTTCGTCTAGGTATTTCGTCTTTACCGTATCAGAAAGCTCTAGTTCTTGCGCTTGTGGTATTATGATTGTATGTATTGATATGTGCTTTGGAGGTCTAGTCTTACACTCAGTTACTATTCCGAGTAAATACCAGTAAGCTAATTGATTCGTTCAGCCCAGCCTGATCAAATCCTAATGCGACCTACACGTAAAAGAATCGTTCTAGTGTTCGGTTATGTCCTTCTAAGCTGCCAGCGACTCCAACTACGGGAGTTATAACGAACCTTAGGTGCTAGCATTGAACGAGACGTACTGTACATACATAGATACTTGCGAGGCAAGCAAGCATCCGTAATACGAGTCTTGGTCTCTCGTCACCTAGAGTAGGTAGGGTAGCTTACGCCTGCTCAATCTCAGATTCCCTCCACGGTTCTCGGCATTGGATTCCCGATCGATACCAGGCAATTTTTATACAACTCGTTCGTCTAGACTAGGGCCTCTTACCGAAATACTCTCCGTGATGACGGGTTTCTAGCTGTCGGCCTCCCAGCAAAGCGGCGGAGGGAGCCGCTCGTTACCTGGCGGCACCGCGGGTCCGGATAGGGGCATCCCGGCGGTGGTGGCGGCGGCGGCGCCGAGCAATCCGAAGCCGGAAACCGGCATGGTGGTAGGTATATTCGGGTCACTGAAAAAACCGGTGCAGCTGGGTATCATTTTTGGGACGGGCGCGGCTCCGGGTATATGTATATATGTTGATGGTGCCGGCGCTGGAACCCCAGGCGGCCTCAGCCCGTGCGAGGCGGGCTGCCAGGGCGGCCAGGCCCAGGGTCCGGGGTAGGGCGATGATTTCGATGGCCTTTTTGGCAGATATTGCTGGTGCTGATTCTGTTGGTAGTGGTATTGTTGTTGTTGTTGGTCCTGCTCCGCCGACTGCGGTTGGTCGTCCAAGAACGGTAAGAACGGGCCGCCCGGAGGCGATTGCGGCGACGGCGGCTCTGGTGGTGGTGGCGGCGGTGGCTGCAGCAGCAGGACGCGGATGACGGGTTCGGGTTGCCAATCCATCTCGTCGCTGGTCGCGAACCCGACCCCGACCTCCTCGGCCCACGCCTTGAAGCGTTCGCCGGACCGCTTCAGCGCACGTGCAGTCCAGTCCCGGAACCGTATGTTCGCGCGCCGGACCGCGGAGCACTCGGTGCAGAACCGGACGCAGGTGCCGTTGCCGCTGATGTTGTTGCTGTTGTTGCACAGGGATGGCGTCGGAGAGATGTTGATGTTGTTGTTGTTGTTCAGGTCGTCTGCTGCTGTTCCTGTTGCTGGGGAGGGGAACGATTCGCCGAACGGATCGTCGGCCGAGTCGTCGAAGACGCCGGAGTTCCTACCTCTGCCGCCTCGCCCGCCTCCTCGACCACCACGGCCGCGCCGCTGCCCTCGAAAGTTGTTGCCGTTATTGGTTTGAGGGTAGTTGTGGCCGTTGGTGTTGCTGAGGGAGTTCTGGTTAGGCTGATGCTGCGGACCTTGTTGATTCCAAGATTGATTATGGGCTGGGTAAGACCGATCCTTGCCTCCCCTCCTATTGGGACCGCCGCGGTTTCTCGCAGGAGACGTGCCCGTACCGTGCATAGGATGATCATCGTCGATGCCTACGACTCGCGGTCCCCATCTATTATTAGAGTTGGTTCTTGAGTGCCGATTTCTGCTCTTCCTTCCCATGTTGTATGTGGTATTTCTGCCTCAAATGTGGCCTGATCGAGTTGATCCTAGAGGTAATCGGCTCTCCTGGATTTGACTTGTAGGGGCCCAACTTCTTACCCGGAATCTTCAGTGTCCCTAAGGGGGTTCTAGCAGAAATACATTGATTCCCCGGAACTCTAAGAAGCCGAAAGGGGCCAAAATATTTATATAAGGCTTTCTTCATCTTAAATCTCCGGAGGCGCTGACACCTGAAAGGAAGTTATCCAGCCTCTGGTGTTATGAGACTAGTAGGGGATGTTCCAGAAGACAAAGGGGAGGCTTTCGTAGATAGGCTATAAGCTCTGTCGCGGATTACGAAGGCTATCCATTCGGATCGGAAGAACTTGTGAGAATCGAGAGATCTAGAAGTTTTCCAAAACGAGGGCTCCTGAATCGTCTTATTGAGGCGACCTACAAAGAAGGGCTCAGGCAGTAAGGGGATGCCTCGTCAGCAATCATGCAGCCATTCTCATCGTTGACTCAGAAGACAATGGCGAATGTGAAGATCTAGTCGAATTCTCGTTGAATGCGCGAATAGAGCCTGACACGGGTGTCAGTAGCTGAAAGCCGTGGGCCTTTGTGGATTTTGGCGGTGCTCTGCCATGAGACCTAGTCTCACCGCGATTGAGCATGAAAATAGCAAAGGATCTACTATTTGTCTCTGAGTCTATGAAGAAGAGTCGATATAGTAAAGCCTGCCGGACTAGATTCAGAAAGAAGCCGGCGGCATAATCTCCCATTGAATCCCCCCATATTCGTGAAAAGTTAGTCTGATTAGCCTTAAGCATCATTGTCAGCTTGGTTGTTTCCCCTATTGTATCCTTATAGCCAAAGACGCGAAGGTCTTACCGACTCGACAGACCTTCAGAGAAATCCCGATATACCAGCATATTACCTATCAAGCATTTTTCTCCTTGGTGTCTCTCCACTGTGGATATATGACAAGGCAACAAGGTTGAGCCTTACAGGGCTTGGATGCTTCTGTCGTAGCCTGTCGAGCCTCTTTATTGATTTGGCCGAAATACGGGGGAATTACCTAGTTTCGGTCGTAGTATAAGTTATGTAGGTAGGTTCTAGGAGAGTATAAGGCTCTTGATAGCCTTGGATTTGTATTTGACCCTCGTTTTGTCAGCATTATAGACTTAACTTGCCGGTCTCTCTCCCTCCTGGCTTCATGCCGAAGCTTCGGAGCCTTGTGGTTTCACATAATGGCGACGCTGGAGATGCGGTGCTCCTATACTGTTTTCGTAAGGGAACGAAGATATCGTATAGACGCTTTGACGTGATGAACTCCGCTAGTAGCTTAGGTGCTTGGCGAGTAGACGATGATACGTACCCCGGATCCTTTCTTAAACCCTGAGACCCTGAAGACCAACTTGTCCCAATGGTGGGGTTGCCAACTTTGAGAATTATCTTCCACACTACTGCGGCAAGGGTACAACTTGGCCCCAGGCAGGTTCCATGACAGGTTCCATGGCAGGCTGGACTCTTTGCTCACTTACTACCTAGGTAGGTATGTATGTATATGCGCTAGTGATGGCAAGGCCTAGGTATTCAAAATATCTGCTGAAGAAACTCATCGGTAGTTATGAGACTTCATCCGCGACCAAATTCTGGGCTAGCAACAATGGGTTTGGATCATTTCTGTCCGAGCCAACTAGGCAAGTGCTTTAGCTCTATCATGCTAACCCCTGGGCGATCGCCGGAGGATAAACCAGTGCAAAGCTAGGTAGATCTTGAAGCCGTGTTGAGGTCTAGACGTCGAGCACGAGCTATGCGACTGCCCTAGCCGGATAAGAAGATAGAAGAAAATGGGTTGTGACACCTGCTATTTAGTTGCAAGGAAATTTATGGGTACTCCGCAAGTGTGCTTCCCTAATATCATATGCCTCTAGCATGTTGCAGGCGATTATATATTACGTCTGTATCGTACAACTGAATTGAGGTGCCTTGGTGCGGATGGCTAAACGTATAATGTTCGATAAACCCAACTTGGGTGACTTCATAAAGGGGTGAACTACCTCGGCGGTTTCTTCGTATTCATATATGAAGAAGGCCTGATGTCAACCCCGGTAGGCAGTATCTAGGAGAACTATTACGCAATCGGTAATGGTCCGAGAATACCTCGAATACAATTGCCGGTATCTGTTTGTGGCCTGGCTGCCTGGCTGCCTGGATAGCTGCGCCATGAGTGTTCCATGGATGCCAGATCTGCACTCTCATGGGGGAAATTATCCTACAGGGGTTTCAGGTCGGATTGAATGGATGTCGTTATGAGACGTCAGATTTCGACTTCATAAGTCCCCGACAACTCCCAACAGCGTATCGAGGCTTCGGTGATCGAGCTTGAACATTTGATCTCTCCTAAGATAAGTCTGGCTCCAGGTCCTTAACTTCCCGCGGGACGAGGGCCTATAAGTACGTAAGCTTTTACCTTGTAGCAAGACAGGTTGAAGCGGTGTGTTAAGTCTCTTGTGCTGAGTAAGGACCTCCAAACGGCAGAAGTTGTGTACCTAGGTAGCAATGGGGTGAAATTGGAGCAATCTCGTCTATACCTACCATCTAGCAATCTTGAGCTCGATAGACAAAAGGTGTTGGCTGCACAGTAGTAGAAGAGTATGTAGGTGGCTACTCGTACTTACATACATACCGTAGAGTTGATAAAATACCACAGTGCTTCTAACAACGTGGTCGATGGTGTTTAATATCTTATGCCGTCTCAAGACTTCTTACCCAGATATGCACGGGCTGACGGGTCAAATTAGACAATTTTAGTGCTTATAACATACCTGCGCCAGCACCCAGCACTCAGCACTCTGGCACTCAGCAATCAGCACTAGGCGACCTCAATTGAAGTCACCTATTAGGTCTTGTACTCCACCATCAAGTGCCCCATAGCACACATACATGTCGACAGTAGTATCGTATATGGAGAGGAGAACCTGAAGAGATTTGATCAGCCTTGCTTGAAGATGAATATCCACATGAAAGGGACTTGCCTGCTTTGAATAGTACATACTTACTATGTAGGTACTAAATGAGAAGGGTCCGTGACCTACCAATACGCTTACGTTCAAAGCGCAACTCATCTAGCCCTTCTGGCAGAAAAAGCATTACACAACAGTATTCATGCTTAAGACGCGCGTCATCGGCAATCGCCAACCGCATATCTCGTGACGAGCTTTGGTTAATAGGGGTATTGCATACATTAGGTAGGTCCTTAGGTACTTTGTAGCCCCTATCGACCGGAGATCTTGAACTATAGTTGCAATTGTGGCTTTCCTAGCGGCATATACACCTAGGTATAAATGCAACGATAACGAGACATATGAGACATATGAGACACTCTGCTATGACCATTGGTGGGATGAGATGATGACAAAGAGAGGAGTCCTGCAAAGAGGGCAGTTGTTTACTTTGGAACCTGCAGAAAACTTGTCGAAGCCCGTCATTTGTTCATGCTACCCCCCAGGCCCCGTATCTAACCCAAGGACCCCTGTTGGCCAAGCTGGGGTAAAATGTGACTAATGCCCCTTGTGGGGTCTGGAAACGTTTCGCCCTTTGCTCACATGCATATAACCATGTTGTCTTGTTGCCTTGGTGGCTTGGTGCCCTGGGGCCTCGGAGCTTTAATACACACAGTACTTGAGATGGCAAATTCGACATCAAATCTAGCATAGCATTGCGCTTTTCGCGTCATACCATGACTAACAGTAACATATGCCTGGGATGTATGTTCCTCTACAAATGAGATATGTAAGTAGTTACACACTAAGATATAAACAAGCTAACTAACACAACTAACATCTTAGAGCAGCGAATCGGGTCGCTCCTAAGAAGATAGGTCAATGCAGAAAGAAAAAAAACCCTAGCTTTCAGGGACTCCTCCATGCTACGCTGGGAATAATGGGTTTTCTGACGGACGTTGGGCTGCTATCCTTGCTCGCCGTGTCTGTGCTGTACTATGTACAGTTCTGCAGTGGCAGAGTGGCTCTCGATGGCTTGCACAGAGATTTGCATGTGCCATATGATTGGCTTCCACCCTCGAATCACCGTTCCACAACTCGGTACTCCTTTTCTTGGTAGCCTGCTTCTAGTTGCCATTCCGGGTCCCTAGCTTGCCTACCTTCTGGCTTCCCCCATGATGAACAATCGGGGTTCCTCGACTAGCAGTTTCGGCGGCATCTCCGTTACGACCCGGGGCCTACATCCATGGATCCCTTGCTATCCCCTACTTCTGAAAGTGTCCCAGGGCTCGATATAACTAAGCCTTGGGCCCGTGGCATCTTGTAAGACGTTCCGAGTCCGGCTTGGTCGAGTGCGTGCTCAGCTTACAATATTTTCCTGACACCCGGTCGTTGATGCCGTGCATAGCTACGTACCACGTGGATCTCGGAACTCAATCTCGTCCAGTGAATTATATTCTAACGAATTCGGCTCACCTAACCTACATTTCCTCCAAGACTCAAGTTGCTTGTCTTTATTCACGCAAGTAATGCTGCTACACCGGCTCTCTGGATGCTCGAACCTCGACCAATGACTCGGCCTGTCATCCGGCTAACTCTGTGCTATTTACTGTCTGATCGAGGTTACGGGAATAGGATATAAAATATTTACCTCGGGCTCGAAAAAAAATCTTCCAAGATGGCGCGCGACTTAACACTAGGACAGCTCGAGGCTATCAGCATTATCGAGCGAATTGGCTCGGTGTTCTCGTTGCTAGGATGTGTCTTCGTCATCATCACTTTCACCTTCTCCAAGGCTTTCCGCAAGCCCATCAACCGCCTAGTCTTCTACGCCTCCTTCGGTAATATGATGACCAATGTAGGGACTCTCATGTCCAGAGAGTACGTGACGCAGCTTGACTCGTTCGCGTGCCAGTTTCAAGGATTTTTAATTCAAATGTGAGTTTCATCCCCTCTCGCAGCTATACGCGTCCGCGTGCTTTACTAACCCAAATCCAGGTTCATGCCCGCTGATGCTTTCTGGACATTGGCAATGGCGTTCAATGTTTACTTGACGTTCTACCATAAGTTTGACGCAGCGAGACTTCGAAAGATGGAGATTTGGTACCTCCTATTGTGCTACGGCATCCCATTTATACCCGCTCTTACCTATATCTTCGTGAAGACCGAGCGTTCTGGGCGCATGTATGGCAACGCAACCCTGTGGTGCTGGGTTAGTTCAGGTTGGGACATATTTCGCATCGCTACCTTCTACGGACCAGTCTGGTAAGAATTCGAAATAAGCATCCCCTATCTTATAATGCTAATTCTAGTTAGGGTCGTCATCCTCGTCACTATGTTCATATATATCCGGACGGGTGGAGAGATCTACAAGAAGCGAAAGCAACTACGTAGCTTTGGCGCCAGCAGCAGTGCCCACGACCCTGAACCATTGACTATGGACGACCCCTATTCAGTCAAGACGACCGAAGTGACAGTGACGTCAGAATCTGCAGTAACGTCCGAACCTGCCGAGGAAGGGAGCAACGGTATCGATCTCGCACCACTCGGGCGTTTCGCCACTCAAAAGAAGACAGCATACTCGGTGACGATTTCATCCGATACCAAGGGCCCCGGCAAATCGCAGCAAGCCGACTTCTCTCTTCCTATTCAGAGTAACGTACCACCGACGCCTTCGACGGCTCGGGCACGGGGCAGGATCCAGAAGCGCAGGGCGAACTATGAAGCATCCAACGCGGCATGGTCATATAGCAAATGTGCCTTTCTATTCTTCACGGCGCTCCTCGTCACTTGGATCCCGTCTTCGGCTAACCGCGTGTACGGCGTTGTGAATTCCAACGACGTCTCGGCGTCCCTAGAGATCATGAGCGCCATAGTGTTGCCGCTCCAGGGCTTCTGGAATACGCTGATTTACGTGGCCACAAGTTGGGAGGCGGTGAGGATGCTATTCCTGGAACTCTGGGCGCGTGCCACTGGCCGCAGTCCCGAGCCGAGCCAGTACGGCAGCGATCACCAGGACAAGCGCAACTATGCATTCCGACTTTCGAGCCGAACCTCGCGCAAAGATCTGGAGAGCGAGAGCATAACGGAATTGACGAACAGCGGCAGAACATCTAATTCCAACCACGATGCTAAGGGACTCGCAATATGACGGCTCAAGGCGGACAACGTTCCTTGTATCTTTATGAAAATGCTATGTGGGCATACCCTAGAAAGGAGATACCTTTCATTTATATATACTGGAAATTTTTATTCACCATATACCCAACGGTTTTGAGCTAGATATCAATGATGTATGGACTGATACGTTGCTTTACTGCTGCGATTTCTGGAGTTCTTGTTTGCGCATGTCAATACCCCGTTACGCGGTGTACCCAGCAAGATCATCTGCACACACCTAAACTACCTGACTTGACATGAGATGTATCCAACTCACATAGATGTTTGGTTACATGACTTAAGAAGACGTCGAAGCACAAACGGCATCGTAGGCTGTCACTCCCGTTAGTCGGCCTTTTCTCCCCAACACTAGCCAGCCGAAAAAAATAGACAAAATGCCAGTGAGCCGAAAGCTTCTATTCCGGCAGCTCGGAACTAAATCAGTCACTTACGTATATTAGGTACGATTAATTACCTACGTTGAACAAGTTAGTAAGGTTATCTATGTGGTGTTATTACTTAGTTACACAGCATTTATTAGAGCCTTAAGGGAGAAATGAATACGAGC
This sequence comes from Hypoxylon rubiginosum, assembly GCA_902806565.1. Classification (NCBI taxonomy): domain Eukaryota; kingdom Fungi; phylum Ascomycota; class Sordariomycetes; order Xylariales; family Hypoxylaceae; genus Hypoxylon; species Hypoxylon rubiginosum. The sequence goes on from CADCXA010000008.1 coordinate 227,580, forward strand.
AACTTAATACCAATATCTTTCGCTTACTACCTACATACATAGGTACCTAAGGTATGTAAGACAACTGGTGTATTTCACTATTAGAGACTTCCTCTTTTATGAATTACTACTAGATTTACCAACAGCAGGAGAAGGAATGGGTGGCGGTGAATTGACAAAGTTGGCAAGGTGAAAAAAAAATCAGGGGTTTAAGGTGACATCGTGAATGAACTGGAAAAAAAAACTATCACCAACAAGTCAGACGCAGCTTTTCTAACCCCTTTCCCCTTACGATATCTATGCAGCGGTGGCTAAATTGGAGGACATACACTAGTAGTCCTAGGTCTTACATAGTACATCGCTATGATGCATTGGGTAGAGGAACCCCGGGCGTCGAGGTGAGAATGGAAGTCGTTGAGGCGCAGAGGCGACAGCCAGGAGGATTCTAATGGCTGATCACCACGCGACAGTCTCCCCTGGCGTACCGTACTTTTCGAGAGTAAGGGTTCAGGGGTAATCTTCGTAGGGCGATGCCTGAGCTGTTCTTACTATAACACCCCTCCGATATAGGCAGAAATGGAGATGTAAGGTGTCTATACCTATGTATATAAGACTGATTGATCTATTATAGCCCTTTTAATATCGAGTAATTCTATGCAAAAAAAAATTGATTGCTTAATAAATATCATACAGTTGGTTAGGTATTTGAATGAGCAGAATGAGCAAGTAATAAATGTCGATCCACAGCCCTATTGATATTACCACGTACCAGGGATCTAGCGCCATTATTGACTCCCCTACCTTATCTATTCAATCTATTCACTACTGCAGAGATTTTCCACTATGATGTTATCTCGACGAGTTTGATAAGTGATGAGATGAGATAGAACCATGAGATAGAACCGGCGGGGTAGACAACTCGCAAGAACAGAAGAACAGGAGAACAGCGAGTTTCAGAAAACCCATGTTAGCGCATTCGGCAGGCTTACGGCGAGGACAGAACAGAAAGTGTTGAGACCGTTTTCCGTTTCACGAAACCACTACATCCCGGGAGCCGTCAGCCAATAGCGTACCATAAATTTCGATTGTCGCGCTCGAATAGGCAAAGGTTGCCTAATGGAGGAGGTCGTCTTTTTCGGGGGCCTCTGCGCTAGGGTATATAGGGCGTATGTATGAGGTAAGAACGCCGATCTAGATTGCCTACCTCCTATACTCTTACTACATTTGAGGTAGAAATATTGACTAACGGATACTATTCAGGAAAGCCTCACCGTCGTACTGCAGCCCTCGCGGTCCATGGCATTGGGACCCGCGAAATTGGGCATGCAGTCGCCACTTTCGCCAATGCCACCCCATCGCGCTCCTGGACTGCTGGATAGAGAAAGGATCGGTGTTCGGTTCCGTGTAGTGGTCTTTAATACGCCCGTCAGTGCCGATGTCAGGGGGAGCAGGCAGGGGGAAGAGAGGCGATAGGTTCCGATACCAAGATACCATACTCCACAGTAAGCCCATATATATCTGTATGTATTAGACAGATCCTGCGAAGAGAGACCCGTCTATATAAAAAGGCTTATATTATAGGACCCCTTGTCTTGGAGATACTCGTGCCCCCTGGCCCCCAAGCTTCATTCGGGATGCTACCATATCATACAAGGCGGCGTTCGGCAAATACATTTCAACATCTGATGTCCCCGATGATGAACGACTTACCTACTGTGTATCAATACCCACCCCTCTAAAGGCTATCAAAATTCGATCGGGGCTTGCGCAGAATCGCCAGTACCTAGGTACGACCTATATCTCTGTTGTACCCGTATTGGAAAGCCGGATATACGGAGTGTATTTATGACCGTTAATCTATAAGGCGGGTTGGAATCGTCAAGCAAACAACTTGCACCTCAGCTAGAACCCAAACGACACGCACGTAGGCGGGTCGCCTGTGGGATCGATCCGCTCTGGTATCCCGTATTCATGATGGAGACCCGACAAGATTCTCATTTTAGATCTTAAAAGCTTGTCAGGAACATCGCGAAGTCGCCGGATCCATTGAGAAACAGCAAAGTCCTTGAAGTTTTGTCTAGACGCGTGAGGGTGACCTATACGTATCATTGTATGTCCCTCGACCGTTACAATTTTGAGATCTAGAAATCACTGTAGCGAGTCCGGTCCCTAGGTCATCTAGCATATGCGGTACTTCGATGGACGGCCGCATATATATCTTCAAGCAGCCGTTCTTCGAGGCCGTGCCATGCACATATCCATGTTTGCTGCCATGTGCTCGTGCTACGGGTTTACGTTACATTCCCCAATAACGTCCTTGCATGTTTCCATCCTTACCCATCCCACTGTATCAGGATCAGGAAAGCGGCTAAAACGATCGACATCAACCCCGAGGCCACATCGACAATACGTCTATTCACCGTAGGATCGCGGGGACGAAATAATTCGGTCAAGAGATTTATTAGCTCGAGCGGAATACGAATGGTTTGGCTATTTGTATTTGCTATGAGTACTTCAACACCCAAGCGGTGAAACTAGTTGCTACTGTTCACGTAGCCCGTCGTCACTGGCAGAGATAGCTTAGCCATATTCAGCTTAAACTTGAAAGTCAAGAAAGCAATCGCCAGTTACTATCATGTCCACGTAAGTGAGTTCATCCTCTGGGTATCTTCCACTAACCCTATTCGACTTCGGTAGGTAAACGAGGGCAAACATCGTCGTTGCTAGAGGCCATAGCAAATTTTTGCATATGCAATGCTTCCGACAACACCTAGTCCTTTCGACGGGGTATTGAATATCATGACATAGAAGAGTAAAATGGCTCGTTCCGAAACGCCTGCGCCATGAGTTGATGCGAGTCTTCCTTTTCGCGTATTTCCGTAGATGATTTCCCCGACGCCAACTATGCTTGCCACTTCTCCACTAACCTTTAACAGTATCACACGATGTTTGCTTCTTGCCTTTGACTGCCACGATGTGGGAATACTGCCAGAACGTCCCCCTCTCGATGCACTCCTGGATTATGTCTTCCTCTTCCCACCACCACCGATCTGCATGCACGTACTTGCCCCAGATCTCCTGCCACAGCATTCTTGCGATCAGGCATCGGAGCTCGCTCTCCACCGATGCCCGATCCTTCGAGTCGTCCGACGTCGCATTGCGCTCGTGCACGGCGCGTACCGACACTGTCGTAATAGTACTTCCAGATCCCCGAAGTTTCGCGACTGCCAGCCAAGCCGGAAACGTGCCACTTGGAAACGTCGTGCGACACCGCTTCTCGAGCTGTATCAAGAGCTTGTCGAATAACCACTGTCGCAACTTTGGCCCCATCGAAGATGATACTGGCTGAGGGTCGATTAGGGTCAAGTATAAAGCGCCGCCGGGGGCTAAGCAACGGTAAATATGACGAAGCAACGGAGGGATCTGGCTCGAAGGAAACAATGCTGGCATAGGTAGGCACGTCACGGCTGAGTATAGCTGCGGCGCAAGCGGTCGAGACCCTGCGGATTCAGAAATGGCCGGAACGAGGATCGGGTGCACGTTTGGGAGGGATATCGGCCTGGGTGAAAGGTGAGATATTAATGCTTGAGGATGTAGAGCGGCGAGGAATGAGGCCGACGCTAATTTCTCTGTCAATCCCTTTCCCTGAACTTCTTTCGTTCACGGTAAGTCACTTACCTTGGGTTTCGTAAAGTGCGAGAATCCTAGGGGGTTTAGGAGGATTAGGAGGATTAGGAGGATTTGATGAGTCTGGACTTTCTGGACACTTTGGACACTTTGGACACTTTGGACACTTTGGACACTTATCTACGCATTCCGCGAGCGGAGCATAGCCCTTGTGCTGTAAGGCGGAGAATAGCCAGCGCTTCTTGGTCATCTCGAGCTCCTTGTAAACCGTGGCATCTGATGCGTGTCCCATGCTAGACTTGATGTTGGCGAGCATGAGTTCTGGCTCCGCTGCAGCCATCATCCGGACCTCGCGCTGCAGTGCCGCGAGGCCAGGAGACATGCATTGGTCTGAATCGTCACTCAACGAATTATACAGCTTTTCTTCGTCTGCTCGAGTTGAATTTTCTTTCGTCGGGGTGCAGTCCCACTCATGAGGGGGCTTCCAGGCGTCCGGGTTGCCTAACCTATCATTCCCATTCCAGCCTGGAGTATATACGCCCTCATTGTTTCGATGCTCGGCAGGGGGCGGCGTCAGAGGCGATTGGACTGGAGATGCGACTGAACCAGGATCATCGAACGCTAGGGGATTGCTAGGAGACGCGTTAGAATAGAAATTCACCACCATAACACAACCATCTAAAAGCTTACCTTGTCTCAGGCACATCCGGCAAAGGGGGCGTCTGGGGCTTCTTTTGATCCGCGGATATATGAACATCGGATATCAGCTGGTCAATATCTGTATCCGGATCGCGAGTCGAGTACGTCACTTCGGTGGTTCTAGTAATGAATGAAGACGGTCCCAAAGTCTGAATTAGATGTTCTGGCTTTGGAGCCGTCGCGGAATCGCTCACGGAAGCTCCGGCGCTTGTGCCGTTACTAACGGCAGATGGTTGTGTCCATTTTGACAATGTTGAATCTATAATGGTCAATAATCAGCAATCATGAGCCTGCGTTAGCAGGGCTAGGTTTTCTACCTGGTGATGAAAGGCTAGAAATTTCAGCCGCCTCCTCAGGCTGTACGGGGAGATGAGCTCCTTCAGCAGGCTTAACAGTAGCTTCCGAGTTATCTTGGTGTTGAAGTAGCAATGCTCTTACACCATATGCTGATGTTCGGCTGGCCTTGCTGGAGCTGCTGGTCAAGAGGGGTGGTGAGGTGGCCGGATCCTTTTGCTTGGATGGCGTTGGGGTCTTCCTTCGACTCCTATTCGCGAAGAGCCCGAAGCCACGTTCGCTGGAAGCTGAGCTTTCTGTTGAAACGGATCGACGACTACTCTCGGACCTCTCCCTTTTCTCTTTCTCCTTGATCCTCGCTTCTTGTTCTTTTCTTATTATTCTCTCTCCCATCAATTCCCGATTGGGATCGGTCCAAATAACGTCGAACATGGTGATAGAGCCTAGTTAGACGTTGGTTCAAGACTGGTTGCTTATGTATTCTGGTATCTGGCACAAGAATATAACAATGACTTGGTCAATAGAGACTGGGTGGTTCTAATAGAGCTGCAATGTAAAGTAATGACAGGCCACACGTTTACCGGTAGTCAACTCTCAAGGGGTATTGAACATGCCATATCATGATACAAGACGAGAAGATTCGTCTCGTAGAGTTCTCTCGATTGTACGCAGTTAGGTGTTAGGGAACATTGGTTGCCGGGGCGGAAGGAGGAGATGATGTTTTTGTTTTGAAAGACGACTCTCTTTCGAAGTGTGGTTTGTTAGTTAAATATTTACAGATCTGGCGGACTCGGTTGCCTTGCCGATTCAGGTATTCGCAAGAAAGTGAATGGCTTTCTGCATGAAATGAGATTGATCATGGGGGATCAAAGGGTAGTAGTAAAGATGTAGAAGACGGCGAGTTGGTAGAGAGATAGGAAGATTGGATGGAAAAAAAGGGAAGAAATAACTCGCGATGACGATGACCTGCGAATCTACGACCCTGCGACCTGCGGCCTGCACCCACCGAACTCGAGGCAGTGGGAAAGTTAGTTTGCAAGGTGAGACAAGTATCGGTTCCGGATCACGCCGTTTAAGACTGGAACCTCAGTTATTACATACACATGTACATGTATTTTCGAGTTTCCGTACAGGATTTGGTACCTGCAACATACAACATGCAACATGCACCTGCTTCAACCTTGACCGAGGGTGGACTTACGGGAAGGTGCGTCACCTCGATCTCCTTAGCGCGCCCTTCCCGTCGACTTGCCTTTTTCAAGGAATACCTTGGTACTTGGACGTACGTTTCGAGATATCTTCATCCATTTTGGTTTATGATTTCATAATATCTCCACGTTTGCCTACCCAATTGGTACAGTACCTAATATAAAGCACCTCAGCCAACGAACCAGCTCACGGGAGCACCACCTCTACTCACCCCTTATCGCAGATGATATCGTGGTTCTCGTATACAAGACGGCATGTCACAGTTGCAGGAGGACGGTGAAAACATTTTGGGATCCTTCTGAGGGAACTGGATCCCTTCTCATTATAAGAACGCTTGACCTGAATACCCACTTAACCCCTTTCACCACCAACCACGTTGAAGGAGGCACTCCTTACTTCGACGCTCTGTCACGGTTTACCCATTGATTGCTTCAAGGTGGCTAACTCCTGCATTCACGCTAGATCAAGAAGCCTATAATCACATATTCTAGATCAGGTTTTTACTAAACAAGGGATGGGGGCTAGGGTCTGATCATATAAATAGTTTGCGACATGATCAGGTGTCCTCGAGTCTTCAAGATACATATGTAGTCGCATAAGGTACGATCGCGATCCACTAAACTTGAGGTTCACGCATGGCAATGAACACACCATGTGTAGATTAACGTGAGACATTTCAGAATTTTCATAAACAACCTTCATGGACTAGTTCCCCTAATGTCACTCCTGCCTTATGGTGGCCAGATCTAGTCGGCTTAAATGACACTATACCCCCTCAAGAGGTGAGCGGGCTCTAGTTCTATGTGACCGGTCCCGGCCAGTCTGTCATGTTTGCTTCCCAGCTTTCTGCAGTCCGCCTAACGGGCTACCAAACGGATGTAGCAGTAAGACAAGACTCTGGGGATTCCTAACTGGAGAAATTTATACCTTTATTATAAGCATGACTCCTAGGCCCCACGTCGTGACTAACGCAGTTTGACGCCTTTTAGTATAGATGATAAGATACTTAGGAATATTAGATATTTTAATAGGTGATATTCTGATGACATTCTCATTGTAGTGAATGACCTTTGCTACATATACTATAAAGAGCGCAAGTTAGGATCAACTTTAAATATAGCAATCTTTCCATGAGGCTATATTGACTTGTAGAAAATGATCGAAGTGGGATCTGATATTACTGGCTGCCTTATACGTGTGCTGTAGTATGCCAATTCATATGGCTAATGCTTAGATCCTGGGAACATTCGAAAATTCTATACATATATGTACGATATGATACAAGAGCTAGAACAAGTAACATTGAAAGAGATTCATATAAACTTCCGCATGAGTTGCCTCCTAAGCTAGACCGCTACCGTATATTTACCTACTACTTACCTCGTGTGTGATGATGGAACGGATTGGCTGCTTACCATTCATAAACTGAAACCGAGATAGACAAGACAGCCTACATAAAGTACCCAGGCAAATATGACAAGTCTAGATCAAGCAACGGGTGTATCGTCATGCTCAGCTAGATATGTTCGCAGAATCTTGGTTTGACAGTGAAAGATACCAGTAACCGTATGACCTCGATCACATTTCGGATGTTTAGCCGAACTGTGGATGGGACCATCTGCGAGATATTCGCTGGCCAGTTATCCCCTCTAAGTCATCCTAAGCTTGCTCTTTCTATTTGACTCAGGTGGAACAAACCAGGGAGCCATGGTATTGGGCGACGTGGGGAAAGGAGGCCTGTTTTTCAGCCCCCTATATCCAATCATCTCAAAATCCCCTGGGAGGTGTCTTGTTCTTCCATATCTAAGGAACGCCACTTGAACCACCGACATGGCCGTCGATATGTACTAAAACTCGGGTCGTATAGCTTCTTTCCCGATTCGCTTGTTTAACCTAGATAGATAGTAGTGTACGTTGGTACTACTGCTGCCTCTGTTACATCGCTTGGCAATGAAGAATCTCCTGCGTCCTTGAGCAAGCACGACATGTCCATCCCGACTTACACAAGAGATACATGATGGCATGGGAACACGTCCATCCCCACTCTGTGCTTCAGTAATAGAATGGCTTGCGTTACAGTATATTTCGGTAATTGGCGAATTTTCCCGCATGTCTTATGCGGTATGCTGTAGTCTGGCCCATTGTTGTTCAGCTGGGAGCTGTTCAGGGGCTCGATCGATCTTCCACATCTCGTGGGACATATCCGCTCAGCTTTGGAGGAGACCCGCGTGTTTGCGATTTCTCATTACCTGCCGGCTCAATGTTGGCATGGACACGAGGAGAGTTGTTGAATCATTCAGGGGAAGTGATAAAATAAGGGGTAGCGCAGGGCCGAATGGCGGATGTAGCAAGTGAATAGGCACACAGCATCCATGTGAAGTTGATGCTTTCACATGCAGCTGCCAGACCACCATTATATAGTTAGGAGGCTTAAAATAAGGGGGGACGGAATGGCCAAACAAAACGTAAGGGAAGCCGGCAATCAGCATGGCAATTTGCGTACCTGCAGTTGAGACGCCTCCATCCGATCAAGAGATAACCTTGGCACCTGTAGCACGGTTTTCTACTTATACCTCGAGTACCTGGGTAAGAAATAGAGAGTGACCTTATGAAGTGATCTTTTTTAAAATATTGATTTGGTATGAATATTGAATTGTGAGTCGCTCTCCTTTTTTTAATCTTATTTTTTTTCTTCGAGAACTCCAGATTATCGTATTATCGTGTGCTACCGCTGAACCTGGGTACACCAGATCTCGCGTCTAGTCTCCCTTTCCCAATGATTGCTTCCACGCATGGTCACTTGTTGAAGCGATAAGACGGCGCAAAGGGGATCTTCGGATAAAAAAGTTCCTTCAGAGGGATCGACTCGGTGAATATTGAAGACACATCGTCCTCACCTTGTTGATACACAGACAGGAATTCTACAGTGACATGATCATTGTTAGCAACGTTCAACAGAGAAACTACCGAAAACAGCTCCGGTTGTCAATCTTGAACGAGATCCCAACGCTTTCTCCAAGTACCCACCTACTGCATACCACATACCGAGACTGTATGTAAGGTGTCTGGGTTGTCTGGGTGTTTTTACCAGCGGATACCTGGTGGAGAGTACCCTGACCGGGGTAACCTGAACCCCAAAGATACCTACTGGATGGAAATCAACATAATCAACATTCATAACTTATCAGATCAAACCTAAGGTCAAAAACCCATCAATTGGATATCTTATCAAGTGGTCTGATTAAGATAAGCCTGGTCCTTCCTGTTGTTCTCTCAACTTTCACCTCCTCTTAAAAATTGGCCCAATTAAAGTCGTGATAACCAGGTACGTACCTCCTTCCGTTCTTTCCCAAATCACCTCCAAGCAAACTGCAAACTGCATGTATCACACCTTCCATCGCTCCTCCGTTCACGACCCTACGCGTCAGGAAACCCAACTCAGTAGAGGGATTTCTTCTAAAGTGATTGGACTTCCCTTAATTTTTTCCCCCCGTCTAACCTTTCCTTCCACACTCCATTCCGACCACATTTTCGTACGGTTTCTCAAACACGAGACACACCCACACCTTCAAAGCTGACAGCGTCCAAGGCACACTCGATTGTGCAGGATCGGCAGACACATTGCGGTGCAACTCTCATTTGGCCTCGTCCTCCGTCTTGATCGTTGACCTCATAGGTCAATCCTACACAATTTTTTGTCTCGCTTTGGCCTGGTCTTTCTTTTCAGTCAACATCCTTGGCCATTGGGTGGACAAATCCTACACCTGTCGATACCATCCACATCGTTCACCATCAACAAGCCTTGCAACAAGCATTGCAACAAGCATCGCCTTCACCTGACCTATTGGATTAGGCTTCCCCTCGCTAGGTGGTCTTTGCCAATCGTTTGTTTTCGTGTGGTACGCCAGTTAGCCAACGCGACATCATATCGCTTGAACGAGCCAACATGTTCGACCTTAGCGAGTCCATCGATAAAGCGGTGGCCAAAATCCACGCTCTCGATGAGCGCATCAACCGCTCGACTTTTGGTCGAGTCTTTCGCCTGGATGGCTCTGGTCACGTAAGTTCTTTCCGACCCTCTACTGCTTGACCAAACATATTCGTCAGTATCGACTTCGGGTATACCATGGTCTTACACAACCTCAAAGCACTTCCCAACACTGTTTCCCTTTAGAGCTGTGATGGAACCTTTATGCTGATGGTTGAGCAGCCCAAAACTGTCCGAGGATCTTCCTTCTTCCGTGAGATTCGTGCTGGTTTAACTACCTTCGCTACCATGGCCTACATTGTGGCCGTCAACGTGAGTATCACATCTACCACTCGAATATAGGAATCGATCACCTAACTGTTGAACAGGCCACCGTCCTCGCAGACTCCGGAGGCACATGCGAGTGTCCGCCAGGAACGTCACCCGGCTGTCCTGGCAATCCCGAATATGCTAGCTGCCAGATAGGTGAGCATTCGACATTCTAAGGATGAAATGTTAGCATTCGAAGCTAAGGCTGACCAATTCCCCGCAGGTCTGAAACGAGATCTCATTACTGCTACCGCCGCTCTCTCAGGCCTCTCTAGCATTGTGTTTGGCTTCCTTACCAACCTGCCAGTTTCTCTTGGGTAAGTTGTTCCTTGAGTTAGAGAAACCTGTTACTGTATCCTTCTGACAGGTCTCTAGTCCCGGCATGGGCCTTAATGCCTACTTCACCTACCAGGTTGTCGGTTGGCATGGTACGGGCGAAGTACCCTATAAAATCGCTCTCACTGCCATCTTCGTCGAGGGATTCATCTTCGTGTTTCTAGCCCTGACCGGAATGCGACAGTGGCTGGTCCGAATGATACCGGCTACCATCAAAACAGCTTGTGGTGTCGGCATTGGCTTGTTCCTTACCGAGATCGGTCTGTCCTATTCCGCAGGCATCGGTGCCATCACGGGAGGCTTTTCTACCCCCTTGGCCATTGGCGGATGCCCTCCGGAGTACCTCGACAGCAAGGGAGAATGCTCCAGTCACATCATGACGAACCCCAGCGTGAGTGTCTCAATCTCAGCTCACATGGTTGTCCCCCCGCTAATAGTTGGCACAGATGTGGATTGGTATCTTCCTCGGAGGCATCTTTGTCGCTTTTATGATGGCTTTCAAAGTCAAGAGTGCCATTGTCATTGGTATTGGAATCGTGTCTATCATGTCTTGGCCGTGAGTATAGTCCCTAGAGCCTAAGATGAATTAACTGACAATCGCTAGCCGTAACACTTCGTTCACTTACTTCCCTTACACTGATGCCGGCGAGGAGCGATTCCAATTCTTCAAGCAAGTCGTGGCTTTCCATCCGATCAAATCCGTCTTGAATGTCCAGGAGTGGGATCTCCAGGGAACCAGCGGAGCTCAGTTCGCTCTGGCACTCATCACCTTCCTCTACGTCGACATCATCGACTGTACTGCGACTCTGTACTCGATGGCAAAGTTCTGCGGTGTCGTGAGAGAGGATGGCGACTTTCCTCGCTCGACTCTCGCCTATTGTACCGACGCAATCATGATCTCGATAGGCTCTCTCTTTGGCTGTTCGCCCGTTACGGCTTTCATCGAGAGCGGTGCAGGAATTGCCGAAGGTGGTCGAACCGGATTGACTGCGATCTCGGCTGGTGTCTGCTTTCTGGTCTGCTTGTTCTTCGCCCCGATCCTCGCGTCCGTCCCACCCTGGGCTACAGGCTCGACCCTAGTTCTTGTAAGTCTATCCAATCCACGTGCGTTCAAACTAAGATGGAACCGCTAATTTGATATTCGAAGGTCGGCTGCCTCATGATTCGACAAGTCATTAACATCAACTGGCAGTACATCGGCGATGCAGTCCCGTCCTTTGTCACTCTGGCCTTTATGCCTTTCAGCTACAGCGTTGCCTACGGCCTTATCGCGTGAGTTCCTACTTGTTTAGCGTTACACGAACATGAGCTAACTGAAATTATAGGGGCATGATGGTTTATGTTGTTCTCAACACCATGATCTGGTCCGTCGTGAAACTCACTGGTGGTAAGGTTACACCTTCGAACTGGCACGAGAAGGAGGTTTACGACTGGGGATTGGGTGCTCGGGACCTTCCTGGATGGGTGAGATACCTACAGAGAAACGTTCTGCCGGCCCGCTTCCAGACGGACGGCCGAAAGGATGGCGTGGAACTGGTTGACAATGACAGCGCCATCCACGGCGCCACCGACACTAGCTCGCGAGGCAATTCGGCTGAAGATAAGGAGATGCATGGCTTACAGGAACACCCCCACCCCGGAATTCCGCTTCATGTCCAGGTCCAATCTCAGCCTCGCGAGCATATCCTACCCTCTCTTGACTGAGCGGGCAAGAAGGCGAGCACGGCAATGGCGCGCCAGTTGTGGGTGGACATGCAATGCGGATCTCCAGTCATCTGTCCTTCTGCATGCATTCGTCATAATACGCGGGAGATGATGAGAAACGAAGTCTAGAGGAAAGTTATACAACTATGGAATGGAAGACATGGTGAAAAAGAGGGAAGATGTGATTCGCAAGATGTTTAGAGAGATGCCTGCGAAAGGAGACTACCTAGTTTATCCTCTTTCACGGGGCGTACATAGTTGTGAGCCGCCTTCTTCATAGATGAATGTAATTCTTCTTCTCCTTGGGGAATGAAACGATCAAGGGATTGATTCGCGTGTCGCGTAATTAAGACAGCTTTCTATGACATGTGGTTGTAGAGATATGCATATAAAAAGAGAAGACCGCAATTCAACCGAGACATTGAGATTGTAGCTGTTGCTATCTTATCTATCTTATCTTATCGGTTTCTAAAGCTGAATAAAGCACTAATACTGTACCTACGTAAGCATAGGTACCTGCACCTAGATTTAATTCCGCCTATAATCTCCAACACCTTCATGACCTGACATCATACACAGACACTTCTGTTCGTCTTATTCTATTTGAATGTGCGCTATCTAGAGTCTAGGCACATTCCGCAACCTTCCGAAGAAACACTAGGATACTTGTCGTTCTAACTTCTAAGATAGTTTCTACATCAGCACATCTCCGTCTGATTTCTTCTACGCAGTGAACGTCTCCAGGATCTACTATAGCTAGCTCTAGCTTGGCTATTTTAGGTTACATTCGAACTTGGAACTTGGCAAGTTAACGATAAGCGTCTTGCCCTCTCAGGCAAGCTCAGTTGCAAGATGAGTGGAGGGTGGAACACCAGTTGAGTTGACTCCTGTGCCTGATTCATTGAGTAAACATGGAGTGCTGATTATGTGAATGTAGTCGAGTCGGACGCTGTATGCATGCGAAGCTAGTTCCTACCAGTATTTTGCTTGTGACGCTAATTGATACTCGACAGGGCGTCTTTACATTCCTTCTCAACAATCTAGGAGTTCAGAATGTGCAGTTCGAGGAACTCCTCACCTTAGAGCCGGATTCGCTGGCTAGCCTCTACCCCGTCTACGGCGTCATCTTCCTATTCAAATACCCCACGGATACCCCTTACACCTCGACCGACAAGCCCCTCGACGGCACGTTCGACCGCGGCGCGGCCGAGCGGCTCTGGTTCGCGGCGCAGACGATACAGAACGCGTGCGGCACGCAGGCGCTGCTGTCGGTGCTCATGAACAAGGAAGGGGAGGTGGACGTGGGCAGGTCGCTGGAGGAGTTCCGGGAGTTCACGATGGCGCTGCCGCAGGAGTTCCGGGGCGAGGCGCTGAGCAACAGCGAGCTGATCCGCGACGTGCACAACAGCTTCGCCAAGAGCAGCCCGTTCGTCGACGAGACGCAGCGGACGGGCGGCGAGGCCGAGGACGCGTTCCACTTCATCGCCTACACGCCCATCGACGGCACGCTGTACGAGCTCGACGGCCTGCAGCCGGCGCCCATCAGCCACGGCGCGTGCGCGACGGCGGAGGACTTCCCCGCGAAGGTCATGGAGGTGCTGCAGCGCCGCATCGAGCGCTACGAGCTGTCCGAGATCCGGTTCAACCTGATGGCGATGGTGCGGGACCGGCGGATCGCGGCGCGGGAGATCGGGGACGCCGAGATGCTGGCGCGCGAGGAGCAGAAGCGGCGGGACTGGCGGTTCGAGAACGCGCTGCGGCGGCACAACTTCGTGGGGTTCGCGGGCGCGGTGCTGAAGGGCGTCGTGGAGGCGAAGCTCCACGAGGGGGGCGAGGGCGCGTACGAGCGGTGGGTCGAGGACGCCAAGGCCAAGACGAGGCAGAGGCTCGAGGGCAGGAAGAAGGGAGGCGGCGGCGAGGACGTCGAGATGGAGGGATGAAATACGGAATGGTGGATGATGGGCTGTGTGTGAATAGAGGATGGTTATGGGCTACGGTTACCTACATTAGGTTAACTTATTCCCACCCCCGTACTTGTGGCGTGACATCCTACTGGGTGGTTAGGGTAAAGAGAGGGAACGCTGGCGATGGCCGCCGCTGCATGCCATTAGCTACATTGCTAGTACGTACAGCATAAACTCAAGCAGTCTGCTGCGTCTATCTAAGCGCAAGGCGGGCTAAATACGAAGCTCTCGACCCCTCCCTCCTAAAGGCCATAACCCGATTCGAAGATGGATGGTTCTACAACCGGAAGCACCGACTTTTTTTTTAATAGTTGAAACCCGAGCTACGTGCTACCTAACGAAAAGCATGGAGGGAGGGAGCCCTGCCTGGGCTTGGTGTGTTCTACGTAGTATAGCCCATAGCAAAAAAACTAGGTGGTGTTTCATTTACCTTTTTAGAGGCCTACATGATCACAAACGAGTATATGTTATGTATGTGGAAAGGCGTTATGTTATGTAAGGCTCCTTATGTAAACCTGGTATCAGCCCTAGCGGGATGTTTTTTTGGACGGCCTAGTTGTCTCTGGTTGGGTCCTAGGGAGGCAAGGTTTGCGATCCTCGCCTTGTGACCCCCGGCCTTGTGCCATGTCTTTGGGATTTTGTTCTCAGACAGGGGAGCTACCTATGGTCTGGTCGTAGGAGGAGGTAGACTTGTGGAGGTCTGAAAGGCAAACGCCCTATCGAATCTTTTTAATGAAACATGAGGGAGCGTTCTTAAATTCTTAATTGACAGACTGACCAAAGTCTAGAGCGCGATAGGGCCGCCAGAGTTAGTTATCCCTGCAGATAGCCCCCTTTTTTTTCATCCGAAGTTGGGCCCGTGCGGCCCCCCCGGGGTTGATCGATGGCCATAGCTTCCGCGGGGGCGGGAACGAACCGGGTCCGCATTATGTTTAAAAGGTTCCGAGAATTGGGGACTAGGGGGGGGACTAATAACTATACGGCGTGTTTCAGACACTCATCCCTAGGACGAAACGTCTTTTTGAAAAATCTATCTGAACCGACTACCTAGACGATTTCAGACTGTTCATCGATAGTTACTATGTGTCCGTGCTCACCGGGGCTTGTGACCGGGCTTCTTAGGTGTGTTTCAAGTTCGAGGATTCTATCCTAGGTAGCTTCGTTGGTAATTACATAACCCTAATAGATAAGGTATAGAGTGTGCTCGGAATTATCCGAGAAGAAACGGGGGTTATACGTTAGGTATCGCGGCGAGGGCTTGATCTCCCTTCGTTTCAAGTTTATCAATGAGTAAAAGAAAAAAAAGTAAAGAGCGAGTTACGAGACGTTGTGGTGATGCTGGCGCATTATTGCCATAGTGCAGCCGGGGTAAGCGAAGGGGGAGCCGTCATCTATTCATCACCTCCCCTAATACCATCGCGTACACATCGTGAAAAGGCGGCCGGAATGGTTCATTCGTGCGAAGGCCCCGCTATCTCGGCCGTTACATACATATAGCGGACTCTTAGTAAGTCTATAACTTTGGTGTCGATCTGCCGCGCTCGAACATATGTCAATGGCCCCCCCTCGCCTCCACTACGCACATGGCTAGGGAAGAAGATCCTACCTGTCTCACATTAGAACATTTGAAGTTGGACGAAAGGATCTTCATGTGACATTCTTTTCTGCCCTCCCCGCATCAAATCCTTCGGGTGCGGGAGCCGGATCGTCCACGGCGGATTGTCTCTCTGACCTCGGAGATTGGGAACAACTTCCTAGGCACCAGAAGTAATACCTCTCTCATTCGTCCGTAACGTCGAGTTCTATCGCTCCAATTGTCTTAGAACGGGATGGCTGGATGTTACACACCACATACCTCCTGCGTTGAAGGAGCTAGAGCCTGCCTCTGCCAGATACATATACAAATCGGTACGCTAGGTGTAAGTGAGGTCGTAGCGCAGCCGCATCTGTCCCCTGTAAATTATTAGCAATCTTTTATAGCTGATCGTCTGCAACCCCAACCTCTTCCCCCCCTGTGAAAAGAAAGAACCCAGTCCCGACGATGGGAACTGCCCCCCCTTTTGTACCAGTTCGAGAAGCATCGGGTACCAGGTAAGCTATCTGTTCCAAGGCAGGGAATTTGGGGTTGAATAAAAGGATCCGGCCGTATAAGATTATCGTGCGACACGCGAGGAGACTAGTACCGGGAGGCGGTTGAGCCCAGTTACAGGGGATAATAAGCAGTAGCAGCAGCAGCGGCAGCAAAAGGCGACAGCACAATAGTCACATCGGGGCGAGATCGAGAGTGTAATGAAAAAGAAGTAGTTTTATAATATATTAACAAGATGAACAGTTAGGGCACTGTAGATACCAGAGAAAAATAAAAATAAATAAAAACAAGCCGGTATATATGAATCGTAGTCATATGGGGATATCCCTTCGTTAGCCCTCCTCGGCTCTCGTACGCATGCATGCACGACTTCTTCGGCTATGCTCGACGATATATCCCAACCACCTCCAAAACGCCCCGAGGAAGATAGCCTGTGTGTGGTTTCTATCTGGACGAATAGATAGAAAGCCTATCGCGCCCCCTTGGGTATATCCGCGTATGGATGCGCGCAGGCGTAGACCGCACCCCAAATCATATCTGCCTTTCCCTATTATGGCCGCTTTTTATGGTTTTGTACAAATTTTACTGTCATTAAAGGTAGCAATTTGCTTCACGCCTGGGAATCGCCTTCCCAGAACCAATATCTATTTCACATGTTAGTGAGGTGTTTGTATAAATTGTAGTAAGATATAGGAACGTACTGTGCCGAATATTGCACCTCGAATGCAGCCGGTTGTCCGTGGCACGTCGCCGGCGCGCTGCCGCCCGCCGTCTCGATCCGGTAGACCTCTTGCAGGTTGCCCGTAGAGCCGGTGCGGGTCTTGAGCTTCAGCCACGGAACGGCCTTCTCGCCCATATAGCCCTTGGGTGCGTCGGCGGGGGCGTCCGTCTGGTTGTTCTTGGCACATCCCGCCTCGCCGATCTTGTACTGGTTCGTGTCGAGGTTGAAGAAAGGCGTCGTCGTGTTGGTGAAGAAGTGCTTGCCCGAGATGATCAGGTTTGTCGGGCCCATTCGCGAGTTCTCCTGAGCTGTGAGGTTGAACTGAAGTGCGAGCTTGGGTAGGAGCTGGAGGAGATCCGGATATGTCGAGGCCACGCAGCTAGCGTTGAAGAGAGTTGCGAGGGCGCCCACTTGAAGAGGAACTGCCGTGGCGTTGGTCAAATCGCACGTATAGTTCTGCGTACCACGGCCAATAGCCACGTGCTTCAGAGTCAGGCCAGCAGATGGAGGATCTAGCGGCGTAGGAGCTGGAGCATCGTGTTAGTCGGGATGCTAAGAATATTCGTATTAAAGATGTAATAACATACCGACGGCCATCTGAGCTTTTGACAAATCACAGACCGGTGCGGTCGCCATGAGTTTCCCTACTTCGATCTTCTGCGCCAACATGTTGAAGTACTCGGATACGGTATTGAGGCCATCAGGCTTGGCAGCATCCCAGTTGAAGGCTGGCCATGTGGGGGCGGCGATGACTGTCGAAGCACCGAGCAACGATACTAGTAATGTTGAGGCGTACATCTTGGCAGATCTGAGTGGGAGGAAGTATGATGAAGAGAAGAAATGTTGGTTCGAAGGTTGAATGGATGTGTGTAGTTTCTTTGTGTGAGGTTCGAAATAGTCTTTATCGTTATATGCCGTAGACTAATAAGAAAAGAAAATCCAAAACAACCAGACCCAGAGAGATAGATAGAGAGATAGAGAGCTGAGAAACTCAAGGAAAGAGAAAAGGAAATACTAGGAGATAGAAAATAAGAAAACGTAAAAGGAAATGATCTCCCGGGAGAGAGATATATAAGATGGAGGCTTGAAGATGTATATACAATGGTAGAACATCTTGGGGAAGCGGGATCAGATGGGTTATTAAATTCTAGACGCATTCCCTTGGAGAGACGCCGCCTGGCTACTTACCTGCCACGCCCTACCCCAGTCCAGCGGCACGAGAGCGTGGGACCGCGTTCAGGGTCCTAAATTGGGACCAGGAAGCTAACGTAGCTCGACAGGGTATGATCTAGAAGCCGTGGCTGAAAGAGAGAGACCTTTTGCCTATGATTCTGCGGTAATGGGCGAGCCGTCCGAGCGTTAGACGCAAGGTTGGTAGTATTGTACTTTGGGACTATCCTTGTCATCGACTGAACATGGGGATCTGAGTGGAGAGCCAAGCGATCTGCAGCCAGGGCCCGTCGACAAGGGTGTCGAACCCGCGAGCGACGATCTGACTGGTCCCTCTAGCTACCTTGCAAGCGCCGGGCCGCCTCTTCTTCGGCCACCCGCCTTCAACTCATGGTGGACATTTTCTTTGGTGTAATCCTCGAGAGATGAGGAGGGGTTGCAGAGCGGCAAAACGCTTGGTGTTTGAAAGGACTGAAAGACTCGATTCCTGTTCAAGTTAGGTAAATAAATTTCTTCAACGGTGAATAATTATGGCGTTTTCAAGGCAGACTACACGTGGGCTAAGAAAGACATGGAGAGCCTGACATAAGATCGTACATGGGGAACAATCCGGTTTCTTAATCTCCCTTACGTATAAGCAGTGTTGGCCGTTAGCAGGAAGGTTGCTGCATTCCCATGTGCCACAGCTGTATATGTCTTCTGACTGCTGCATCTGCAATATCCTCCTCATGGGAGTTCAAGCTGAAGCTATGCTCGAGGTTACATGACAGATAGCTAGGTAGGTAGGGAGGTTGGTAATGGAGAGGAGCAGAATTGGAGATGGATCTTGATGCCAGCAAGCATTACTTCACCATTACCTACTTCACCTAAGGTAAGCAAACCAAGGCGAAGTACGAAGCACGTAAGCTACCAAAGGCTAGGTAGGCAAGGAAGCTTCGTACAGTTGGAGTTCAAGATCTCGTGGATCGTGGTGAATGTATGGCTCTAGCCTGGGAACTCATAGATCCGGCTGGCGGAGTCAGCCTATTGCGACTCTAGGACCGACCTAGAACTTAGACCCATTGCGAGCTGACTCACGTATCATTGGTCGAACCGATGCAGAATGAGGGAAAAGAAGCTTTCGAGGGGATCTCGGTTGCTTGCAGACAGACGCCATCAGATCATGGTACGTAGTACTCTGTCCCGGTGTAAATAAAAAATGAGTAAGGGAAAGTAAATGGACAAGGGTTCGAAGGGGGGGTCAAAGAACCGTTACCCCTCGAAAAGAAGGTGGGCTAATTTGGAAGCCCAACTAATCCGGGTTAATTCCCAGGTAGTTGCAGTTCTGGCGGTTAGTAGCTAAAAATAGCACCAAGCGCGCCAGCGCACCCAATCTCCAAAAATAACAAGATTAGCCCTCTTCGCTTAGGTGGAGACAGCCTATACCTGTTCCTGTTCCGGGCCAATTTGCCCAGATATCCAAATATCCGTATGCAACCCGCCTTTTCGGCTGCTTAGGCCGCCGACTGGTTCTTCTCGTTCTCGGAGAATGCGGGCAAATTTCACTTTTCTTGAAATGCAATGCTACTCTACGTGCAGATAGATATCATGCAAATTAGCTTCTTATTCACTTGCCTAGAACCTCTTAGCCCTCTTACCCCCTAACGTCCAATGTCGCCTCGTCTCAGGTGGTGCTGAATAGGAAGGCGTCTCGCTCGTCCGATGGGGATAATATCGCCGTACCTCCCTCTCCCCTTACACATGTCTTTTCCGTCTTGCTAGCGAGTTTACCTATCGAAGCCTCGCGGCCTCTTCCCGTTCCCGCTTTGCGCCACACGTTCAGTATCGAGTGTGGGTTGCAGCAGCGGCCGAGATAGGGCGTACGTGTTTCCTGATTGGCATCTCGCCTATGGTGAAAGGGTCAGACTTGTTATACGGGGAGTATATTAGACGAGTATATTAGTTGTTTCTTGCACTTTTTGTCGATCCAGCGTTAAGTGAGGCATGGGGAATCTTGGAATTCTGGATAAAATCCTGGATGAGCCGGTAACGAAGGTCGTCGGTACGTGAGGTACCTCGCCTTTCTTGGTATTGCGGAGGACGAATGGTAGAGGGCAAGTGTTTGACTGCCCAGCCGGCCGAATGTACGTATTAATTGCCCATCGAGATCAGCAGGGACTTTCCACCAATCAGTATGCGTCGTTCTTGACGATTCAGGGTTGTCTTTAAGCGGGCCGCCCGCATTGCGTGCATACTACTTTGTGTATCCAGCGCGGCGGCTCGAGAAGAGATTACAAAGTAGATAAACCTGGACTCCGCTTCCTCGTGACAAGAAGCGAACAAAGAATGCTGCTCCATCTATAGATAGGCAAGCAACTGAAGCCGAGAAGCCGATCTCGTGGCCCTTTTTCAAACTTACTGTTATCTCTGTAGCATCTCGATAGTTAACTCGACTCGTCTCGTGCTCCCTCGAAACATGTAATGGTGAGGGTGTAGGATGGATAATACCGAGAGCACATTGAGAAATGTCTTGAGACACTCTGGTGTCTAAACTTAGAGCACTTCGGAATACACGATGAAAATATAGTTGATACCTTGTGAAATAGTTAAAATTCGACGTCGTTAATTCTAGGGTTGAGAGTTACCCTGATTCTGGGCTGGCTATTTCATGAGCTGTATCTTATTTGCACAAAATTTGGGTTCTATTAGATAGATGCAAGACACGTGCCGCATCGAACAAGAGCCGGCTACATAGTAATATACAGTAACTAGTTGTATTCCTTCGTGGTGGGACATAAGATCATCAGTGCCCGTTGAAACCCTCTTCCTGCCAGCTTCCAGGAGGGGCAGCCTGACCACTCCCACCTCTATTACCGCCGGCTGCCCCTCCCGCTGCTGCAGCGGCGGCGGCTATACCCTGGCTGAGATTGCTCGAATGCTGCTCGACGTCCGCCGTGCCGAGCCAGTATAACGAGAAGAAGACCAGGATGTGCAATGCGACGCAGTACGCAGCGAATAGATTCCTGCTCGCCCGCGACGCCAGCACCATCCGGGTAACCGAGTACACCATCCTCTCGGGAAAGCTCATTCGTTTGTAAGCCCTTGCTGACTCCCGCCCTCTGAAGGCTGCGAATGGCGAAATATTGGACTCGTAAGCTGCTTTATACCGGTCCAGTGCGATACCCGGATTCCCCGTACCGCCCATCGCCACGACTGACGGATTTGGGTTTGACGAGTAAGCGGACGATGACGACGCCGACGGGCCACTACGGTTATATGTCGACACGTACCGTGTCTTCTCATAGAGCTGGAGGTTGTCTTTCTGCAAGGCTGCGATTTCTTGCCGTAGCTGCGACACGCTACGATGACACTCTGACAGCTCCCCTTCGAGCTGCGCATTGCGCTTCTTGAAGCGGTCACGCTGGGCAGTGATCATGGGTAAGATGCCCGAGCCACCACCAACGGGCTCACGCTCACCCCCTGTAGTACGGGGATCAAAGCCGGATATTATGGATGAAGTTGGCGAAGTTCTTCCACCGCCGCCCCTCCTTCCCGGCGCGATAGAGGGCGCGTATCTAGTATAGGTTCCTGCCACCGATGCTCCTGACGGGAACGCATTCTGTCCCTCAGATTGCAGGCTAGCTAGATCATTTTCTAGCTGAGCATTGAGGTTTTGCGACCTCTCGAGATCCGCGTTTGTTCTAGACATGTCCTCTTGTAGGTTCTCCAGCCGGCTCTGGAGGTCTTGATGCGATACTCGTAAGATGGTTAGCTCGTCACTCAACTTCTTATTCCTAGCTAATAGTAGTTGCTCCAGGGTGTCTCCTTTCCCCTTCGGGATAGATCCATTTGGTTCCGAAGCGGCTAACACATCGTCATCATCACCTGTCGCGAATTCGATACTCTTCAGAACTTCTAGTTCTTGCTTAATGTCTTCGTAATCGTTCCATTTTTGGACCTTAGCTTTCAGGTTATCACGTTCCTCCTTCAAAAGGCCGACCTCTCGTTCCAAGCCTCGAAGCTTCGTGTCAATGTCCCTCTTGAAGGCTTCTTTTTCGACTCTCGCTGAGTCGAGCTTACGGATGAGAGACGAATTTTCTGATCTCATGCGCATATATGAGGGATCGTCTTCCAGAGCCGGGACCTGCGTCGAAACTTGTGACTTGGACTGAGCGAGCTCTAATCGCAACTGCTCATTTCGGGATTCGACCTCAGCGAGTCGCGCACTGGTTCGTTCCAGGTCAGAATGGACCATTTCGAGCTCAGCATTTGTGACATGGCCATAGCTGTTCTCCGCATCCGCATCTTCGGATCCCCTTAAGCGTTGATTTACTTCATAACTAGCTTTGATCTCGCTGATCAATCGATCCTGGCTTTCGATTTTCTCTTCCAATGACTTTTCTTTTGCTTCCCAATTGTCTTTCTTCTCGTCCAAGACTGCTACCCACGACGACTCCACTTCCTTGACCTTGGTCTCAAGATTGGTTTCCAGTTGCTTTCGATTAGCGCTCTCTGACTGCAGTCTCGATTCTGTCTCTTCCAGTTGCGATGTGAGATTCGCAACGTTCTCCTGTAGATGCTGGTTTTCGTCGGTAAGCTTGGGTAAGGTATCCTCGGCCACTAGCATAGAGTCGACTGAAGCTTCTAGCAAAGGGTATGGATCCGGCGCGTTCTCGAGGGCAGAGTAGACTTGTAAGAATGCCGAGTTGGTAGATTTTGTATGGTTGGTGAGGAGGTCGATAAAAGTCTGGTACGCTTTTAGAAGGCCCTTGATCTCGGTCAATTTGGTCGCATCGTCCGATTTTCTAAAATCTTTAGTCTTCTGGGCTAAGTCTTTTCGTTGGACCGTGGAGTCTCGTTGGAAGGCTACGATATCGGAAGCAGTGTTGTCGAGAGTCGACACCAACGAACCCAGATCGATGTCTAGTAACGGTTAGGATGGGACGTAACAACTGAAATAATAGCAGTAAATGCGTACTTCTCCAAGCTGAAATAGCATGTTGGAACTGGTTGGAGTCGTCTCGGCCAGAAGTGCCATCTTGTCCATCACCGATAAGTAGCGATGCTGGAGGTTGCGCCGTCTTGGGCGACTCTGACACGTTGGCCATCTTCTCTCGCTCGGGTTTGGCAGATATCGCTGCCACAATTATCGGATCATCAGATACTAACTAGCGACGAAGTTAATACATTTATACGCGGTCGTTCGATTGGAAATTGAATCGACGTGGGTATTCCCAGGGTCGAAAAGGTCGCTAGGCTTGAAAATAGCAGGGAGGTTCAGAATAAATAGGAATAGGTATTGTAAATGTTGAACGTGTTCGTTCCGTATCGTCGTAAGTTGCATCTGCTAAATGCAGGTGCAGGGATGATTGAGCTCGGGTCGGTTTGATTAGCGGATTTAGTGCTAGAATAGCAACTCGTAACCCACTGTAGCTGCCCCTGAGGTCCCTGAGACATTCCGATTAAGGATTAAGCTTAGACCTACGTAATTCCCAGCTGAGTCTCTTAGTCCCACACTTCACCTTCAGCTCTACCTAAATCGCGAGTTACCATACAGTCTACTCCAACCACTATCGTTGCCAGCAATGATAATAAATCCCAAGACGCACAGGATATAAATATGAAGAAATACAATCCGTTATGATGTCGTCGCTTGCGTCAGCCCAGGTAGCCTCCAATTCTCAAAGCAATAAACACCCGCTGAAAGAGTTTGGTACCGGTCCTTTCGTACTTCGCACTCTTTTCGCGGATGTTCCGCTATCTGAGGACGGTACAAAGAACGACATCAAGGTTAATTGCGTTGAATATTTAGGTGCGCATTCAATGAGACTCTATTAGCGAACAATCTAGGTCACGGCGAGCCTTATAAGACTGACCAAAACGCAAAAGATTCCCACCTATACATAGGCACGTCCGACTCGGAGCTTCTTCACTTCTTCCAAGTACCTCCAGATCCTGCAGACAAATCCAGCGCCCCGACCTTCATCCTCGCTTCGAGACTACGTCCTGCCTTTGCCGAACCCGCCTCCAACGCTACAAAACCCGGCGTGCAGCAGATTCTGCTACTACCGACAGTCGGCAAGGCCTGTATCCTATGCAACTGGACAGTCACCTTCTATTCACTTCCAGAGTTGAGCCCGATCTTTGGTACAACACAGGTCAAGAACTGCAACTGGGTAGGTGGCATAGACCTTAACGAGGTGGATCATGACCAAGATGAACGAACAGGATCTCCTGGTGTCACTATTCTCCTATCCTTAAACCGAAAGATTCAGGTCGTTAATATTGCCGATGGAGCACGTCCTATTAAGAAGATCGACTTTGCGGGGAGTACCATATCTTTGAGGCGGGATTCGATTGCTTGTGTAGCTGACTCGCGGAGCTATGCGCTACTTGAAATCAATCAGCAGTTGAAAATCCCTTTAATGTCCATCTCGTCGCTAGACGAGCCCCAACCAGGCAATGTTGTTGGTCAGGCCCAGCATATTTCCGGAAGCTCGGGTGGATTACTACGAAGCAACTCGTCGGCGCAATCCCGCCCGCAGACAGTGAGCCCTGGCCCTCCCGCCCATAGACGGGGAACCAGCTTGGGCGACTTGATCACTGCCGCCACTCGGAGACAGGAATACCGCGCCCCTGAAGATGAGGAGCCGATTTCTCGGCAAGGTACGCCGGGGACGCCGCCCGACTTGGCAGCGAATCAGAAGGCCTTGGAGGAAACATCCCGCGGCAACACTCCAGGACCCGAAGCTCAAGTCACCCGAGGCGCTCCAAATGCCAGGCCACAACCCGGTCTCCTGAAACCTCTTATCGTATCCCCGACACCAGAAGAATTTTTACTAGTTACTGGCACTGGCCCCTTAGAGCCGGGCATTGGTATATTCGTAAATTTAGATGGGGACCCGACGCGTCCTACTATCGAGTTCGACCGGTATCCTAAGGAGATTGCCGTCGACGGTGGTTCTGCGGATATGTCTTCATCACGAACGCCCTTTGGTCCAGAGGAAGAGGGATATGTTCTTGCCTCAATGGGGAGAGAGTTCGCTGATGGCGTTCATTACGGTCTCGAGATCCAACGCTGGGATGGCGACGGAGCTGAAAGCGAGTCAAGAAAATATTGGCTTGAACCACCAAATGCTGGTCCAGCCCAAAACATCGGAATAAGATCCTTGCGTGGAACGGAAGACACACACTTCCCGGAAATCGTAGATAAGCTGTGCCGGCGGAGATTCGTCCCATTCTCCTCGGGGAGTCTGGATGCTTCGACGACGTCGCTAAGAAGTTTTGACTCAAGGACAGCCTCTTCCATGGAGAGGATGTCTAAAGAAAGAGAATTGTTCGAGAGAGACGCCGATTCTCAAAGTGAAGATTCTTTACCCGATGCTTGGCAGGCTACACGTAACGTGGAAGAGGAGGATTTCGCTCGCCGTCTCGCGGGGAGTACTGCTCGCTTAGCTGTATGGTCTGGAAAGAATATATGGTGGGCTGTTCGGAATCCATTAATTTTGCGCTTGGAGGCGCGGTTGGAAGCGACCGTGGCAGCACCGAGTCAAGTATCTACCGAGCGGCGAGAGCTATTCACTATTTTGAATTCCTTCCGTGGTCAAGACGCGAAATCGGAACTAGAATTCTTAACCTTCAGCTACATACGGCAGCGGGTAGGGATCCTCCTGCTGACAAGTTTCTTAAAATCGGAAGATACCCCTTTCTCGGATTCGGAACTGCGAGCTATGGAAGAGATTCTAGTCGACAGCCTTCTAGACCCCCGTGTTGTTCTATCTCTTATACCGGGAGTTCGTAACGAGGTGATTGAGACAAAGCGAGGGGTGTGGATATTCGGAGGCGTCAAGACGACGGCTGAGGAATTCATTGCGAGTCGGGACTCTGACAAGGGTGGTTCAGCGATGAACGCATTATCGCAATCTGTGTTGCATTTTCTCAGACGCTTCCTGACTGCATGGCGACGTAAGAAGGGATTCGGTAGCATACCAGACGAGAACGAGGTTTTCCGTACAGTTGACGCGGCTTTGCTTGCCGTCCTCCTTGAACTCGATCAACATTCGACCCCAGGCCCAGCCAAAGCAAGATCGGTACGCGCAGAGTTGTACGAGCTCGTAGATACCGGGGTCGAGTGTTTTAATAGGGCCGAGACCTTGCTCGAGTCGTATCATCGCCTTTACGTGCTTAGTAGGCTCTACCAAAGCCGTAAGATGGTGGCCGAGGTCTTAGCTACTTGGAAGCGTATCATTGAAGGCGAACGGGACGATGGAGCGGAGTTAATTGACGGTGAACAACGCGTGCGTGAGTATCTCACGAAAATTAGCGGTCAAGCATTGGTTCAGGAGTATGGGATCTGGCTTGCGAATCGGAACCCGAAGCTGGGCGTTCAGATCTTTGCCGAGGACAAGGGTCGCGCTCCGAAGTTTGAGCCCAGCCACGTTGTCCAGCTTCTCAGGGAGCAGGCGCCGGACGCAGTAAAGTATTATCTAGAATACCTCGTGTTTGGTAAGGGCCATACTATCTATGTCAATGAGCTGATCACATACTACCTCGATATCGTGGTCAGCCGCCTACGGAAATCATCCAAAGCTCGCGAGGTGGTAACATCTACCTACACAGCTTACCGCGCTCTACACCCTCCCAAACCTACATACCGCCAATTCCTGACGGACAATGCCCCGGACGATGATGAGGCCTGGCACAGCCGATTACGGCTTCTGCAGCTACTCGGCGGCAACCACGACTATGACTTGGCCGTCATCAGAGACCGGATCGCGAGTTTAAGCAGTGTTGCCGAAGATCTCCTCGTCCCCGAGACCATAATACTCAATGGGCGGGAACGGAAGCACGAAAATGCACTGCGCCTATTGGTCCACCACCTCGGAGATTACGACACGGCGGTAGCGTACTGCCTCCGTGGCGGTGCAAGCATATACACCATCTACCAGACCCCCCAAACCCAACCGCCTCCCCCCACCAGTCCGGAGGGCCTCAAGGCGCCGAAGCGGCGCGACAGCATGCCGCCGACGCAGGGCCAGCAGGCGCACCTGTTCCGCGCCCTCCTGGGCGAGTTCCTCGCGCTCGAGGACGTGAGCGACCGCGTGGAGCAGACGGGCCTGCTGCTGGAGAAGTTCGGCCCGTGGTTCGACGTCGGCGACGTGCTGTCGGCGATCCCGGACACGTGGAGCGTGGACCTGGTGGCCGGGTTTTTAGTGAAAGCGCTGCGGCGGATCGTCGTCGAGAGGAACGAGACGACGGTGGCGAGGTCCCTCAGCTCGGCGCAGAACCTACAGACGCAGCACGAACTAATCGTAAGGGTCGAGGAGAAGGGGCCTAGTATCGAGACGTAAAGGGGTGGGGTTGGATTGGTGGATTGTGTGTAAGATAGATATTCAGGTATAATGCTTGGGATCTGGAATATTCTAATATTGACGGATTTGACAAGTCACATCGTGTTCAACCCCGTGAATAGTTTATGTTAGGAATACAGCTGGTTTGGAGTCGTCGTATAAGTGTGAGTGTGAGTATCATCAGTCACAAATTGTTGGTATAGTCTTATATGATTAGGTAGCATGCTTCTATTTCTTGTTTCTTCTTCGGCTATCCTTTTTTTTTTTTAGATGTCAAAATATTAGGATCAAGATCCTTTTAATTTCGCTCCCTATTTCCGAGGGTCAATCTAATCTCCAATGCTCTACCGGGGGAAATGGCACATCCATCGTTATCATATGCCGTATCGTACTATGCTCACTTAAACCTCTCCGTTCCTTTTTTTTTTTTTTTTTTTTTTTTCGTTTATCATGTATTAGTTCCGAACCGCACGCAATTTCTTCAGCGGTGGCCTTTCTTCGCCGCTGGCTTTTTTTTTTTTTCAATTTTCTTTTTCACTACTACTGCACCTCCATAACGTTAGTCCGTAGTACCTTCTGCTTCATCAGGCCCTCGACCCACGCGTCGGCCTCCTCGACCGCCCGGCGCGGGTGCTTCTTGCGCTTCAGCAGGTACCCCTGGATCTGCGCGGGCGACAGCTCGCCGTCGGGCGCCTTGAGGCTGAACTGCCGCGCCACGTCCGGCAGCTCCGACATCCGGATGTCCAGGCCGCTGCCGTCGTCGCCGTCGGTTTCCGTCGCTGCTGCCGTGTCGCGGGATGGTGTTTCCGCGCTGCCGTTTTCCGCTGCGGCCCCTGTTTCGGGTTTCGATTTCATGGTGCCGTTGGTAGTAGCGGCAGTGGGGGAGGAAGAGGAGGAGGAAGAAGTGCCGGTCTTCTCGCCCACCTTGCCCACCTCGCGCTTCGGGTCCCCCTCGTACATCCGGATGAACAGCTCGCGCGCCTGGTCGCGCGTCGCGTTGGTGAAGGCGACCTGCAGGTCGATGCGGCCCGGCCGGATCAGCGCGTCGTCTAGCTGATTCGGCAGGTTCGTCGTCATGATCAGGACCCGGCCCTCGTGGCTGGCCACGCCGTCGATGGCGTTTAGTAGGCCCGACAGCGAGATACCCGCCCGCTGTTCTGGGTTGTCGTCCTTCTTCAGCGCCTTCGCCAGGTCGCTGACCTTCCAGTCGTGCGGCGGCGGCGCGGCGGTGTTGCCGTTGGTGGTGGCGGCGGCGTTGTTGTTGTTGTGACCCCGGGTGGCTCGGCCCGGCTGCGGATGCGCAGAGTTGCCGCTGCTGCCTGCTTCGTCCTCGCCTGCGGCCTTTACCGGCGGAGGGCGCCGGAGCCCGGCTGTGTCGATGTCTATGTTTTCAGGAGTTAGCGGTTGCTGGCCAGTATTAACAGAAGGTGGTCAAATCAATAAAAATTTCGAGGCTAATTTTTTGCAATCATTTCACCGGTATTGGGCAAAGCGTCGTAGGAATTATAAAGCGAAACATGAAATATAAGGAGATACGGAGATGTGGAAATCAAGTGCGTTACTCACCTTCCAAAAGGACAATACAACGACGCGGAAGCGAGGCGAACAGGGCGCCCAGGTCCTCTTCCGTCAGACTGGGCTCGAGAAGAGATATCACGTGGATATCGAGCCCGAAGATGCCGGCGAGCGCAAACGAGAGCGAGGTCTTCCCGGTGCCGGGCGGGCCGTGGAAGAGGTACCCGCGACGCAGCGGGATACCGCGGTTAGCGTACCACCGGGGCGTCTCCGGGTGCAGGTACTCGTTGATGTCGGCGAGGACCTTCAGCTTCTGATGCTCGTCGAGCACGACCGTCTGGATGTCTCGGACCGGGCGGTTGGCGACCTGGTGCCAGTTGCCGGCGCGCCCCGCGTACCGCGGAATGCCCAGCCGGCTGGGCCGCTTGACGATGGTTCGGGCCTGGTGGTTGCTGTAGTACACCTGCTTAATGTGTGCCAGGAACTGCTTGATGGGCTCTAATGCACGCATGTGTAAGTACCTAAAGTTTATAAGTCTTTAAAAGTTGAAATTGTGATTTCACTTACGCGGACTCCTCCAAAAGCAGGATATGGTTATATCTTCGTGCTCTCTATAGGCACCAGAAACCCCTTCGGCGAATACCATTTCCCGCTTACGGGTCAGTGTAAAGTAATGTCCTCTCCACCAGAAGCCGTGCAGTCCTATCGCAGGAACGTACTGAGCTGGCTGTTATATTTGGTTAGCTGGTAAGCAGCCGTTCATTGATATATAGTACGGGGTGTGATGAGAGGTGTGACTTACGGTCCTAGCTTCTTGATGCGAGAAGTTGAGATAAGATCCGGATTTATCTCGAGTTACGTTGGACGCGTCCTCGTCTTCCCAGGCTTCCTTGCTGCTGGTCTCGGCCATCAGGGACCTAGAGTTGACTAGTCTCGGCTGGGTGGCCAGCCACTTGGTAAGGTGCATATAAATATCGTCGGGGCTTCTGATGTAAATGCTGCTCGTGAAATGCTGGACGACGATGGAGTATACGAAGGAGTAAAGCTGGCGGAACAGCTTGTTGAACGCCCAGATCATGCCAAACGCTGTGAGGAGAAGCGACGGCTCTACGCCAAGCCAGCTCCCTATAAATCCGTAGAGGGGAGAGACGCCGCGGAGCCCAAGGAGAGGCAGGATGTTCTCGATTATCTTCGCATGGCTTTGGTCCGTAGACGTTGCGTTGCCGGTCCCACGTGACATATTGCCCGTGAATAGTTCGTGAAAAGCAGCGCCGTAAGCCATCTTATCCGAGTACGGGCAAAGTGCTGGGGATGGTAAGATACCTAGTGCTACTAGGCCTGCTTTACATTTACCTCCTTGAGTGTCCAATACCTTATGTAGACGAACTACCAGGACCCAAGGGAAGGCAAAATTGAGGCTCAGCCCTGTGAAAAGAAGTGGAAATAGGCATCAAAGTCATGGGGCTTATATTAAAGAGTATACACGTACTCTAATCCAGGTGGCAAGATTGTCTATAATTGGCCACCTGCAGATTTTTACCATCCGAACCAACAAAATATCCCCGTATTTAAGTGCAAATCGCCTTAAAGTGACTACCCGCCGCCTCGCATACCGCTGATATCCTGTTCCTGAACGTAGAAGACGAACAAACCTGCGGCATGCGATGGAATCCACGTACGTGACTCTAAGAGATGGGGAAAAAATTATGAGTCAATATTTCGATAGCTGGGGCAGGCTACAGCACTTATGGGGACTTTCACCATGACGGTGGAAAAGGTCACATCAGAATATTCGGCACTACTAGCGCCATCCGAAGGTAAGCAACTTGTCCTAGACGCCAAGTACAAGGTTAGATGCAGGAAATACATGCCTAGTCTACTGCCGTGTATTTCATCTGATCCAATCAAAACCGGGATCTCTAGCACTATGGCTGCCTAATGGTCCACCCTAGAATGCTTGCTGACTATACTGCAGCGATCTGATAG
Source organism: Hypoxylon rubiginosum (assembly GCA_902806565.1). Lineage (NCBI taxonomy): Eukaryota > Fungi > Ascomycota > Sordariomycetes > Xylariales > Hypoxylaceae > Hypoxylon > Hypoxylon rubiginosum. The sequence goes on from CADCXA010000008.1 coordinate 258,499, forward strand.
TTAGATCCTCTCGGATTCCCCCCCCCCCTAGGAATATGTCTCGGGAGGCTGAGTTTACATCGTCATCATTAACCACGAATTGACCTATGATAACGTACTTGCGCGGGTTGAAATATTAATTATATGTAGCTCATGGATCAGTATAAAAAGTATATGGATCTGGTGCTTCTGCAATTATTTAGCAATATCCATGGAATGATGGGTGGTAAATGAAGTGATATCAGTTTATATTGCAATGTTGTGAGATCATTGAAGAGCATATACCGAAACCGAGTAAGCCTATAAGCTCCACGGCTATCTATACGTGAACAAGTCTCATCTCATGCGAGACCTACCATATTGGCTACCCGATATATCTGCAAGCAATCAACTTCTTTAGTTGATACTTTTCTCTGTGGAATTCGTATATCGTCTTACACCCCGGTTTTCTAAGGGTCCACCATCGATTCCCTCGTATGCTCACACATACCCTTATCGTTCTTAATAAGTAGGTGACGAAGCCGGGTCTTACGAGTTAGTTATAGATGTAGAGCGAAACTCTATGGGTCCTCTTAATATTTTGCACTCGAAGTAATTCTTATTACGCTAGACCTATCCATTCGGCTTCAGATTCACCCTCAGACTGCATTTGGTCTTCTCCTGATGTTAGCATCTTCATGGATATACCACCTCCATCCGTGATTAGACCCTGGCCGTTGGCGTCTGGCTTTTTTGTGTTGGCTTGCCCAAGTAGATAGTCTACCATGTAGACGTTTTCATCCGCTAGTCGCTTGATCTCGTTTCGCATTCGCGTAACTGCTCTTGCGACAACTCGTAGCTCAACGTCTACTTTGCTCCGGTTCGCTGTAAGCCATGATCCGTGCTTATCTACTAAAGCCTTGATCCATAGCAGACAGAATTCTATGTGAGGCGACTCCTCGGTTTGGGCGGCAACGAATCGGAGTAGCCTTGCGACGTACACAGTAGGGAACTGCTCCACTACTAACGGGATATCCGTATATGGCACTGATAAGAAGACTCTCTTTATCAATTGTGCTTCGTTGAGGCGGAATGCCATAACTAAAGCCTTGAGGTAGTCTTTTTCGTTCTCAAGTACGGCAAGGGTTGATGCCGGTGTGATCTCCATATTAAGATCGAAAGGGTCGAATTGGACCTCGTTGTCCACACTATATATAAGGAGGCCTTCTGTGGAAGCGGCACAGAAGGCAGTGCCGGCGGGCGAGAAACCCACACCAGATACTCTCACCTCCGGTAGCTTCTGTCTAGCAGAGGGGTCGCCTCGCTTTGATCCGGGCAGTAATTTGTCTCGTCGAGCTTCGCGGTCTGAGTGGTCGCCCTCATCGTCGAGCAACCCCTCAGGTCCCGCTTCCGTAAGCAACTTGCTGTTCAAGAACTCCTGCGTTCCTGATAACGACAGGTTGATACTGACGGTAAACTTCTTTAGTAAGACCATGGTGCTAACCGAATAGAGGCAGATGTATTTGCTGTTGCCTGCCGCCAAAATGCAACTCCCATCGGTGCTATACCGTATAGTATTAAAACTCTTGGTGCCGGCTACATTGGCGGCAGTTCGACGGTCAGTGACTTTACGGCCTCCTGACACGTCTCGGCGACCATCCAGGCCTGATACTTCCTCTGCGTCCGATACCGACCAGAAGGATAACTGGCCATCCAAAGTAGAGATTGCAAGCTGTGCGGAATCTGGCCGCACTGCAATATCTAGGACATCTGCTTGTAATTGTAGAGGTTCGCTCGTCTGTGTACGGCTAAATATCGACCACATCCTGGCTGTACGGTCCCAACTTCCACTGAACAGAAGACTGCCATTCGGTGAAAACGCTAGCGAACAGACCGGGCCTTCATGACCGGACAACTGGTCGAGTAATTGGCCAGTCTGTACAGACCAAATATGAATATCGAATGAGTCGAGAGAACCCGCCGCGACTATCTCACCACTGGGATCAACTGCCATGCAGGAGAAGGAAAGTCGACTCGGCGCTGTAAAGGTTCGGAAGTTTCGATATCTGATAAGATCCCAAGCTCGTACCGAGCCGTCTAAGCTCGAAGTGAAAAGGACGTTGCCCTTTTTCGCAAATTCGCATGCAGTCACACCGCTAGTATGCTCAGTGAAGGTGACAATACAGAACCCAGAATCAACATCCCAGACTTTGATCTTACCATCATCGGCGGTAGTGACGATGCGTTTCCCATCGGGAGAGTAGACCAACGAATTCATGGAGTCGAAATGCCCTTGCTGCTTCAAGATGTAAGACTCGGATTGCCATTCCCAGACAAGAAGCTGGCCGAGTTTAGATGCCCCAAAAGCCAGCCACTCTCCGCTCTTGTTTATCGTTACAAAATCGATTTCGTTTTGCGATATGCTGAGGGAGTGGATGGTATTGAAGTCGGGCATCTCGTATAGACCGAATGTGCCATTCGAGAAACCGGCTACTAAAAGATTGGAGTCGGCGTGAAAATCGGCGCATCTAACATGGGCGCTGTTCTGCATGAAGTAATGCCTTTGGACAATTCTCCAGCGCATATCGTCCGTGTCGGCATCTTCCATATCTTCATCCTCGTCTCTCGGTAGCGCATTGGGATGCCTCGTATATTGCCAATCAAAGACGGCGCCATCCTTGCTAACGGTGTAGATGGTCTCCTGGTCCTTGGAAAACCAGGCTCCGATGACAGCCTGCTTATGACCTGACAGGACCGTGGGCGTAAATCCTTCCTCGGCGTTTAAACTCCATATCCTGACCGTCAGGTCTTTAGAAGCCGTTAAAAAGAAGCGTGAATCGTTCGACCACTCAATGTGACGGACATCGTCAAAATGTCCCATATGGGTGTGGTGCCGAACGAATGGTGCAAATTCCAGCTCGCCCTCTGCGTTCGAATCGGGGGTCGAGGGGACGTGCCATACTTCCGTCTTTCGACCTAGTCCTACAACGAAGTGACGCCCGGACGGAGAGAATGAGAGAGCTGTGACGGGCGATCGGAAAGAAAAGTGGTATATCGATATTCGTCGGGGAACATTGGTTAGAATCGCATGGCCTTCCTCGTCAACCGAGAGTAGGAGATTGCCCCGCGGTGTAAGGCCGATTCTGGAGATGTTTTTTCGATGCGCAAAGGGAAGAGTATATGATTTGTTACTAATAGAGGAACACGGTTAGTGAATACTTTATACAGAGCTATACTACCGACAATGCGACTTACTCGACGAGGTTGAAAACCGTAACTCGGTTTCCTACGGGGGAGAACAAGCATGTCCCGTCAGGGCTATATAGCAAGTTGCCCTGACAGTAGACAGTCCCAAGGAGGTTGGAAAACTGCACAAGTGATTAGTGAGAGTATATGTGACGAATATGGGAAGTCTCACTTTGAAGTCAGTCTTCATTGTCACGACATTGCTGTGATTAGTGTCTTTACCACAAGATTATGTCTTTGCGACGGGTTGGTGTAGGTATTTCCTATTTCCCATAACTTTTTTTCGTCTACCTTATCAGCGATAAGATAATAAATTTCCCCAAAGCTTCGATAAGTCTGGCGGCCAATTAGAAATGGTATATACTATCCCCACCGTCGCTTGACCCAATTGGGCTTAAGACAATGCCGGAATTTGTTTCTGGTGGCAGTGGTGGCAGGCGGTCAAGGCTCCAAACGCTCGAACCACCACTGGAAATGGGGAAAGGGGGCTGCTAGGCTACTGGGCCAATGGACCACTGACAGCAATCTAATCCCTGGTCCCTTCTTCGGTTGCCCACCCTGCACCCTTTTGAGGGTTTGGTTTGTGCTAGGTTTAGGAAATTTGCTTTGAAGTAGCAGCACTTTCCCCTGAAGTCGCCCGTATCTTTTCTGTCTGCTGTCTACACATCAACCTCCGACCCGTTTGAGAAAACCATCCTGTGTTTTACTTGATACCCGAAGTTGAGGCCTTGAACGTTTCGTTTCTTGGGGTTTCTACAATTATTCCACTTACAACCAATTCTTGTTCTTCTCTAACAGCTTTCTACTGTCACCGTCACGATGGCTCCTGCCACCGCCGAAAGCGCGTCGCCGATTGGCATTGCCAATCTCCCCAACCAGCGACACAAGATCGTTGCGAAGAGAGGTGCTGCCTTTACTATCATGGTACTACAACCCTGTCACCCTAGAGCTTCTATATGTCTCAGTCTATATCCACTAACAGTCATATGTTAGGTTGCTGGTGAATCGGGTTTGGGCAAGACTACCTTCATCAACACCCTCTTCTCGACGACCATCAAGAACTACGCCGATCACAAGCGACGACACCAGAAGCAGGTCGACAAGACCGTCGAGATCGAGATTACCAAAGCCGAGCTCGAGGAGAAGTTCTTCAAGGGTATGAGCTTTCCCTTCGAGCTAATGTAGTCTATTTACTTACCATTCCGTCCGCAGTCCGCCTGACCGTTATTGATACCCCCGGCTTTGGCGACTACGTGAACAACCGAGACTCATGGATGCCCATCATCGAGTTCCTGGACGACCAGCATGAGTCGTACATGCTTCAGGAGCAGCAACCCCGCCGCCAGGACAAGATCGACCTTCGTGTTCACGCCTGTCTGTACTTCATCAGACCCACTGGCCACACCCTGAAGCCTCTGGATATTGAGGTCATGAAGAGACTGTGCTCGAGAGTTAATTTGATCCCTGTTATTGCCAAGGCTGATACTCTGAGCCCCGTTGATCTCGCTAAGTTCAAGGCTAAGGTATACCTCGACCCTTGAAAGCTTCCACTACCCTTTTACTAACATGTCATTTAGATCCGGGCTGTTATCGAGGCCCAGAGCATCAAGATCTACCAGCCGCCGATTGAGGAGGACGACGAGGCTGCCGCCCAACATGCGCGCAGTCTTATGGCCGCCATGCCATTCGCGGTTATCGGCTCAGAGAAGGACGTCAAGACCGGTGACGGCCGTATCGTGAAGGGTCGTCAGTACTCATGGGGTGTCGCCGAGGTCGAGAACGAGGACCACTGCGACTTCAAGAAGCTGCGATCGATCCTTATCCGCACGCACATGCTTGACCTGATCCACACCACCGAGGAGCTGCACTACGAGGCGTACCGCGCTCAACAGATGGAGACCCGGAAGTTCGGAGAGGCCCGCCCCCGCAAGCTGGACAACCCCAAGTACAAGGAGGAAGAGGAGGCCCTTCGTAAGCGCTTCACCGAGCAGGTTAAGATCGAGGAGCAGCGGTTCCGACAATGGGAGCAGAAGCTCATCGCCGAGCGCGACCGCCTCAACAAGGATCTCGAGCAGACGCACGCCCAGATCAAGCAGCTCGAGAACGAACTCGAGGCCATGCAGGGCAGCGTCGCTCGCAGCGGCCGTCGTTAAACTGCAAACTTCTTTATACCCTATTCGCCAACGAACCGTTTGATTTCCGCTTAGCGCTGCTTAATGTCTCCCCCCTAGTAGGGGAGTAGTAACGGAGTTAAGAGGATGTCGGGTCTATGTCCGGCATCTTCCCTAATTCTACTGAGGATGGGGTCGTTGATGGATATGCTTAAGCTAAATTACGTACGTGTTGGGAAGAACGATTGTCAAAGTGCTTGCAGAGTTACACTGCTGTGCGCGTGTGGTGTGTGCGGACGGAGTGGGTGTATCACTGCGATATCAAAATATTCTCCTTTTGGGGGGTCAATTGTTTGCCTCCCTCCCCTTTCTCCAGATCAGTTAGGTTTAGTCTACGATGTAATCACAACTTTCTATGATACCAGTAAAGCGCCAGTAAAAAAATAAACCCCCCCAATAGGATTCCTCGTTTCGCTCCAACGAACCTCCGTCTATAATTACATACATGTACTCTGAGCCCACACCACACGGCGGGCTGTTTTCTATCCTAAAACCTTGAGATAAAGTAGCCCTATCGGCTCATATCGTACGTATGAATATCATGAGCGTCTCGGATAAAAAAAAAGGTCGTTTCTGCTACACGACATGGCTGGCGCCTACTAGACGGCATCCATGGCGGCCCTGGTGGTAAGCTGCTCGTTCTTGTTGCCGAGCTTGGAGATCTGGAGGAAGGCGTCGACGCCGTAGCCCTCGAGGCTGTGGAGCTCGAGGCTGCCGGCCCAGTACTCGGCGTAGACGCGGCTGAGGGGGAGGCCCATGCCGAGGCGCAGGTTGGGCGGGCGCGTGGACAGCGACGAGAGCGAGCTGTCGTGGCTCCCGCCATTTCCCCCTCCCGACTTGTCGGCGGCGCTCTGCTGCAGGGCCAGCAGCCGGCCGTCCTCGACGCGGAGCTCCTGCAGGGTGGCGGCCATGAGGGGCACGCGGCCGAGGTTGGCGAGGCGCTGGTTCTTGAGGGGGCCCTTGCCGAAGGACCAGAGGTACGGGAGGATGTCGTGGGGGATGCCGCCGCCCTGGTCCGAGATGCGGATGATGACGTGCTGCTGGGCCTCGCACAGCGTCACGTCGATGGGGGGCGGCTGCTCGGCGGCGGGGTCCCGGCTGCGGCGGCGGTGCTTCTCGATGACGGCCTGGACCGAGTTGCGGAGCAGCTCGCCGACGATGTACTCGAGGTGGCTGAGGATGTAGGGGAACGAGGCGTCCAGGTGGCCGCTGACCCGGATCTCTGGGATCTTGGTGCCGGGCGGGTTGGCGGACCGCGCGAGGTCCTGTATGGCTTTGGCGCAGTGCTCGATGACGTCCTTGGCGATACACTTGATGAATACCTCGCCGATGAACTCGCCCTCCGAGAGCTTGGCGCCGGGGGAGAACCAGTGCGAGTGGAATGTTTCGGTTAGGGCCAGGTGTTGCTCTGCGATGACTCTACGGGATATTCGCTATATCGTCCGGTTAGCTTAGGCCCTTTCCTAATTGCTACTGCGCAAGGCTGGCTGGCTGACTTACCGATCGCAATATAGTATTCATGAACTGGTCTAACTCTGCGGCAGATATCAAATCACTACATTCGAGTATGCCCATGGCGAGCTTCGGGATTACGGTCAGGTGGGCATGCAGCATCTTGGATATCTCCTTGCACAGGCGGTCATTGTCCTCGGAGGTCTTGATCTCCTTGATGCGCCGGAAGCTGTCGAAGGCGGTATAGTAGAGCTCGTATACGTCGCTAATGTGCGGGTTGGTAACAACTACGTAGGGCAGGCGTTGCATATCACGGATCCGGTGGGCGATCCTGGTCGGGAGCTCGGTTCGAACATAATTCGCCGAGCTCATCAGTCGCGACTCGGTCAGGGACCGGCCAAACACCATCAACTGTCGCAAGCTGATCGGTCGGGCTTCTTTGGCTACCCATCTATACGCAATACGAGACAAGCTTGCTATTAGTCTACACATAGTCTACACAACAAAGAGACAACTAGATAGGCTTAGAGGAGAGAGGGAGAGGGGAGCGGGGAACGGGGAGGATAAAGCGTACTCATCCAAGACTTGTACCGGCCTCCATTTTGCGGAATGGGACCACCGTCTGGCCGTTCCGATGCCGTCGCCTTGCTTAATCAGTGGCGTCGAGACGATTGGCGTCAAGGCGATTGGCGACGAGACACGCAGGCGGGTGGTCAACCGGATGGTCTGGGTGACATTTTGCACCGCGAATGGTAACATGCCGCTGGATCTTCCATGCCAGAGTGAGCAAACAAAAGCGAAGAAGGAAATGCACAAAATAAAGGGTAAGAAAAAGTTAACAGTAACAGAAGCTAGGGACTTGCCCTCACATGTTGTCATCAAGAGCACATATTCCTTGTTCCGGTTTCGCCTTTGCTACGTGGGTTACATGTGTTTGTTGTATGTGGATTTGCTGTGTCGTAGTCTGTGTCGTAGTGTTCAAAAGGAGGTAATGAGATATAAGCTACTTGTGACGGTGACAACTGGACGGTGACGGTAACTTTTCACAGGTGTAGTTCAGCGTAGTAAGATACCCCATATTTCTCCAATTGGCATGGCCTCATGGGTCTGGGCAAGTTGACAGGTTAGAAACCCGTTAGACAGGAGACCCCAGGCCAACTTTCTATTATTACGTATCCTTCATCACAGCTGCCTGCTACTGTGCCAAACATACTAGCCTACCTGCCTATTAGTATTATCAGGCACATAGTATGGTCACAGCTCACTGTCTGATATGTCATGATTATTGAAAAGCATATTACGGATGCCAGGTGCTTAAAAGTGCAAGTTTGTGGCGTTCATGTGTAAGAAATCCTTAAACAAAACCTGTAAATTAACTCTACTTTATCTTACCCGTGTTGTTTGTCAGCCTATCTAAGGCAAACATGTTCTAATAGCCTAGCTAGATCTGCTAGATAAACTTCCCTAGGAGGTATGTGCACTTGACTAAATAATTAGTTCAGGCCGAATAGTTTGTCTCACGTTAGTTTTCTAGACTCGTGGTGGCTCTTGGTGGCTCTTGGTAAAGAAGTCAAAAATGTTCCACGCTGGTGGCTGGTTCGGGCTAAATTTTACAACTTAGTAACGTCATTACCGGGCTGGCGGGGCTATCACTATTGGGAATAATGAATTTTTTTGTTCTGCTGCCTATAATGTATGTAATGTACAATATCAGGTACATTCAGGTTACTTACATCTATATAACTTGCCTAGTATATATATGAAGTTTATGATATATTCAAGATGCCTAGATATGTAAATAATGTATCATCCAAGTATACAAATACGCATACACATGTAGATTAGGTATACCCATGTACCTTAAGTATGTATACATACAAAATAAAAGGGACAGTATCAGGTACATGCTTTCCTCCGCATTGCATTATCAGCACACACAGGCACTTATTCATTCCTACCGCACATGTACATGCCTTCCAAGTATCCGAATATCAGACGGCCCCTCCTTTTTACCTCAGACCTAATGTCTACAGGCAGGTAAAGACAGGTACGGGGCTACATGCCTACTACATGAGGTAAGCTACCGTGCTACATGTACACGTATGGGGTATGAGGGTATGAGGGTATGAGCATACCTGAGGTACATCCTACCAGGCATACATAGTAGACATATGGGTATGGCCCCAACTGTATCACTGTCACTGTCACAGCCCACAGCCCACCTTTCTACACCTAGCGTTGTCGACCTCGTCAGTCAATGAAGCAATCCCTACAGCTTCACCTCCGTTTTCTTTTCTCTCTCTTTGACGTTTTCACTTCTATTCTACCCACTCCCAATTCACCAATCTGCGCTCAGTCGCTTCTCTTCCATTAGCCAACTTCCCCCCTTACAGCTAGCTTCTCGACCCTATCTGCTTTCCTCAGTACCTGCTGCTAGCTGAGCCGCCTCTTCTTTTTCTTTTCCGCCCGTTCCCTTTCGACCCTACTGCAACCCCGCTAACTGCAGCTGGAACCTCGTCTTAAACAAGGCTACGCTTTTTTTACGCCACGGCCGGGGAGGCACATTTGGCATTTGGCCATTGAACCTGGATCTGGAGCAGCTGCGACAATTAGATATAGGCACTGTAGATTTATCTAGCCGCGACCATGGTAAGCTTATCTGCTTGCCTGCTTGCTTAACGTCCTTTCGTTTCCTCTCCATCCTAAAGAAACGCCACACACACCATGCTCGTCATGCTTGTTCTTTATTGACCCAAACTCTACCTACCTATCCATACGCCGCCGACTGGTAGCTATCCTAGCCTCTCTATACGCCAACTCTTCGACTCTTCGATTTGACCCAACTTCTGTTGACGTCAACATCCTTCCATCATATCTGTCTAGAATTCTTCCAGCTATATCGCACAGAACAAGCAAGCTAACCGTACTCTCCCCCTCCCACTAGAGTTACGATTCCGAAATCCATTCGCCAAACGACATGATGGTCGACACCCAGGATGAGATGGTGGTCCAGCCGACCATAAGCGAGAAGGACCAGATCGCAGAAATCAACCCGGAGCAGCTGGATAATGATACCGAGACCTTAGAGAACGTTACCCTGGCCAACGACTGTATGTACCGAACCCGACTTGATATAGATGACGGCCCTTTTGTTCGACGCCCTATGCTAACGAATACCGTTTCACTTTAGTCGATGCTATGAAAGAAATAGTCCTCTCTCCCCTCCTAGACGAACCCAAAGCGTTAGAAGATGCCGTCGATACCTGGACGGTGGAAAATTGGCGGGCCCTCTCTAAGAAAGAGCATGGCCCTGTATTCCATGCTGGCGGGTTTCCATGGCAAGCTCCCATTATAGACACATCTATTCGAATTACCAACTAATCTGGTCACACAGGCGAATCCTCCTCTTCCCGTTTGGCAATAATGTTGACCAATCATCGATATATCTAGAGCATGGGTTCCAAGACACTACTAGCATACCTGACGATTGGAGCTGCTGCGTGCAGTTCGGCTTGGTCATGTGGAACGTCAACGATCCTTCCTTATTCTACCACCATACAGCTCATCACCGTTTCACCAAAGAAGAGAGCGATTGGGGGTTTACGAGGTTCCTGGAGCTTAGGAAGATGTTCCAGCAACCGTGGGAGAACTCGGGGCGCCCTTTGGTTGAGAACGACACCGTTAACATCACCGCATACGTGAGAGTGGTCGAGGACGAGACAGGCGTCTTATGGCACAACTTCAACAACTACGATTCGAAGAAGGAAACAGGTTACGTTGGTCTGAAGAACCAGGGCGCCACGTGCTATCTCAACTCTCTCCTACAGTCATTATACTTCACCAACGCATTCCGCAAGGTGAGATACCTATTCACAGAATAGGAACCCCCGAGCATGATGTAGACGAGACCCGCTAACTTATAATAGGCCGTATATGAGATACCAACCGCGGAGGATGAAAGCATAACTAACAGTGCCTATACTCTCCAGAGACTATTTTATCAGCTCCAGATATCCAACTCAGCCGTGGGTACCAACGAGCTCACAAAGTCCTTCGGCTGGGATACGCGGCATATCTTTGAGCAACAAGACGTTCAGGAGCTGTCCCGCAAGTTAATTGAGCGTATGGAGGAGCGAATGAAGGGCACTGCTGCCGAAGACGCTCTTCCGCGTATGCTCAGTGGAAAAGTAAAGACATACGTGTCTTGCATTGATGTTGAGTACGAGTCCAGCCGTGTGGAAGACTTTTGGGATATTCAGCTCAACGTCAGAGGGATTCCGAATCTCGAAGGGAGCTTCAAGGACTATATTCAGCAGGAGACACTCGATGGCGACAACAAATATTGGGCCGGTGATCAGTTCAAGTACCAGGATGCTCGCAAGGGTGTAATCTTCAAAAGCTTTCCCGAAGTCTTGCACTTACACCTCAAGAGATTTGAATACGACATCCAGCGCGACACGATGATGAAGATCAACGACCGTTTCGAATTTCCCGATGTATTAGACTTGACGCCGTATCTTGATCAGGACGCAGACAAATCTGAGCCATGGATATATAAGCTGCACGGTGTCCTTGTGCACAGCGGAGATCTAAATGCGGGTCATTACTATGCCTACCTCAAGCCCAACAAGGATGGCTGGTTCTACAAATTCGATGATGACAAAGTCACCAAGGCAACCATGCGAGAAACGCTGGAGGATAACTATGGAGGCGAATACCCGGCCTCGGTTGTGCAATCCCGCGCAGGCCTCCAGAAGAAAACGCCGATCATGCGCCAAATGAGCGCGTACATGTTGGTCTACATCCGAGAGTCTCGATTAGACCAGGTTTTGACGCCGGTCGAGAAGGAAGACTGCCCACCACACCTCCGTGAGTTTTTTATTCGGTGATTTAGACCTGGTATGTGTGTGATACTAACGTAATTTTTATCTGTAGAGAAGCGACTCGATGAGGAAGCGGCTGCTAAGGAAGCCAAACGCAGAGAGCGAGAGGAGCAACACCTTTTCCTTCCAGTGAAGGTCATTACCGAAGAAACGTTCAAGCACCACGGATCTACTGATCTCACCAACTTTGACGCTAACCCTAATGATGACCCTGCAGCGCCCAAGTTCTATCGCACGAAAAAGCAAACCACCATGGAAGAGCTGGTGGCACTCATTGCCCAGGACCTAAAGCAAGATCCTAAGAGATTGCGCTTGTGGATTATGGTGAACCGTCAGAATAAGACGACCCGACCCGACCAGCCGATCATGGACCTAAGGCCAACAATAGAAGAAACTTATACTCGAATGGCGACCACAACACGAGATTATGCGCTGAGAGTATGGGCTGAGGTTGCAGAAGAAGTTGGTCCTGACGGCGAAGCTATATGGCCCACATATCAGAGCAATGCCAATGGCGTCATTGTTAAGAATGATTTAATCCTCTTGTTCCTGAAGCATTTCGATGCCGAAAGGCAGATTCTAGAAGGTGTTGGTCATGTCTATGTGAGCAAAGAGAAAAGGGTCGAAGAGCTGGTGCCTCTGATAGCAAAGAAGATGGGCTGGGGCGACAAGCTACCGGCAGGAGATCAACTAGCAATGTGGGAAGAAATCAAGCCGGCTATGATTGAAAGCCTCAAGCCGAAACAGTCCCTGAAGGCAGCTGAGCTACAGGACGGCGATATCGTCTGCTTCCAAAAAGTTGCGGAGCGGAAGTCGACAGAAATCCTTCCAAAAATTCCTCGTCGTGGAGATAAGAACTCGGAGGAAAGCCTGAGACGATGGGACCAATATGACGACGCCAAGGCGTTCTACGACTTCCTCTGCAATAAGAAGGAGGTCCGGTTCGATCCTCATCCTCGCTGCGAAAAGGCGAACTTCCAGAGTTTTATCCTTACGCTCAGTACTAAGATTACCTACGACCAACTTTCCGAGCGAGTCGGCGAACAGTTGGGAGTAGAGCCGACCCATATCCGCTTCTTCACAGCCAACGCTTCTACGGGAAGTGCGAAGGCAGCAGTAAGACGGGCTGTCAGCCAGACCCTGAGTAGTATTTTGAACCCGAATGGTTTCAACCAGCAGAGTATGCAGATCAAGCCAAACTCACTCTTCTTCGAGGTCCTAGATATGAGCCTCGCGGAACTAGATACCAAGAAGGGCATAAAAGTGACGTGGCTGAGCGAAGGGGTGATTAAGGCTGTAAGTCCCTACAACCTTGTAGCATATGCCGCGTGTACTCTAACAAAACTCGCAGGATGTTTTCGACGTCTTAGTTAATAAGCAAGGACACATCGAGGATCTCGTCCAAGCGTTTGTAAAGAAGGCACAGATCCAAGACGAACAGGAAGGCGGTCGGATCAGAGTCTACGAGATCCACCACCACAAATTTTTCCGAGAGCTAGTGCCCAACTATCCTGTGATTAGCATTAACGACTACGCGGACGTCATAGCGGAACGGATTCCCGAGGAAGAACTAGATGCCGATGAACGGGACTTCATCAAGGTTATTCACTTTCAGAACGACCCTAGCCGTGTCCACGGTATTCCGTTCAAGTTTCTTCTCAAGGAGGTATGTATATGAGCTTCATGATGAGAGGGGATGGTACTAATATAAATTAGGGCGAACCCTTCTCAGAAACAAAGAAGAGGCTCGAGAAGCGAACAGGTATCAAGGGCAAGGGGTTTGAAAAGATCAAGTTCGCAATACTACGACGCTATCAGAAGCCGGCCTATATCAATGATGGTAAGAGACTAGCCGCCATGATTCTAAAAATATAGCTAACACGATACAGAGGATATCCTGTTCGACGAAGGGGGCACGATAGAAGACGATGTTCTCCTCGGACTGGATCATCTAGATCGCACAAGAACAACGCGGAATGGGGGAGAAATGTTCCTGAAGTAGGCGGCTATGTGTGTGGTCTTTGGGAGGAACTCACGCTTCCCTTACACCCCCTCCCACCCCCCTGAAATCCCTCAGGCCTCAGCCGTGTAATGGATATGTAAGACATTGCTTATGCTGGCCGGTTGCCAACGTCGGACGACTCGGGTATACCTTTTGTATTACGTAGTGATTGGCTTTCTGCGGAGTTTTTTCTTTTTCACGTATTCCCCTAGACATACAGGAGATATTTAAAACACGCACACGCAGCACGCAAGGCAAAGGGGGGATGAACTAGGGAGGCGTAGGTCGGTGAAAACGCCCAGTGCAGCATCGTTAACAGGGCGAGGCATCGCAAAGGCGTACATGCAGACATATGCCCGTCGGAAATTGAATGGATTCTTATTTTGGGGCGAATTAGGCTTCACTCTTCTTACCGAGCCCCCAGTCGTAGTTTAGGACTAGCTACAGGCTGAGACTAGGCATGCGTGCATAGAGCGCCAGGCGACTGAAACGTGTTTGTATCTTTACCAAAGGCGTCGAGCTTTATTCTATCTTCTTAATATCGGATATACGTTAGAACAGTTCGCCTGCTTACCATGTGAGATTTGTAGTGGCTTATGGATGTTAATTGAGGCTGACGTATAGTGTCTCCTATTTTCTAACCGGAGCCTAAGGAGCAACAAATTAGATTTAAGATCGTCATATTTATTCACGAAATGAAACACAGGGCACAGCGATCTAGTCGAATTAGTCTCATCTACCTGTCCTATGAACATGACTAAGTCACATTCGACAAGAGAAATTGTCAAGTAGACAAACGCGAGCCAGCTTGGCTCATACAGGTAAGATCAAGAGTTGATCAGGGCCATTGCAACCAGCAACAAATCATCATCCGATCGTCCTCCGCAACCGCGCAGGGACGTGTTTGGGTATCTTAAGAATCAAGAAAAAGGAAGAAGAAACTCCACAGGAGATGTGTGTATGGTACGCGTTCGCACCCTACGCCACCTTCTACCACGTCTCGAGGCTCTCCGACAGGTCCTCCTCCTCAGGCTCCGCCGCGGCCGCGCTCTTGAAGCCGTAAGGGTTGGTAACCTTCTCGTCGAGGCCCTGGCCCGCCGCGGACTTGCCGCGTCGAAGTCGGTGGTGGGCGCCGCCGCGCTTGGCGAGGAAGGCGAACTCGCTCTCCTGCGCCGCTTCCTCCTCCTCCGCCTTCTTCCTCGCCGCCATGGTGGCGGCTCTCTTGCCCAGCGGCTGTGACGGCTTCATCCACGTGTGCTCCAGCACGGCGAGGTCGGACTCGAAGGACTCGAGCAGCCCGAGCTTCCTCTTCGTGCCGCCTCGCGGCTTGGCGGGCGCCTCCTCGCTCTCTTCTTCTTCTTCGTCGGGCTGCGGTGTCGCGGCCACGCCGCCGCCGCGGTTGATGGCGGCGACGTAGTTGTAGGAGGTGAACTGAGTGGTGCTGGTGATAACTGTCATCTCATCGCTGTCCTTGTCCTCGGAAACCGTCGTCACCTCCTCCGCATCGCCGTCCACATCTACTTCTGCCTCCTCGTCGGATCCTAGGGTTGCAAGTACTGCCGCTGCCTCTGCTTCCTCCTCCTTGATCTGCGCGCAGCTGTAGCACCAGGAAGAGAGGTTGGTACCTCGCTGCTGGAACTCGCCGACCGCCTGGACGCCGGTCGAGCAGCGGCCGAGGCCGCGGGGGCGGGTGTGCATGGCCTCGAGGCACTATAAGAATAGGAGTCAGTAATTGCTTGTGTGGGAAGGGGGTTGGCTCATTTGTTGCATGTCTTGGAAGTGATTACCCCCCAAGCGAGTAGAAATGGTACTAGAAAGGGGGGAAAGGAACTCTGGATGTCACATACGTAGCGGTTGCGGTGCTTGCTACCAACGACGGCCGAGCAGGCCGGGGTTCGGCAGAGAGTCGTGTAGGTCCACTGCTTGCACATAGTGGAGGACTTGGGTCAGGTGCTTGTCTGTGGTGGATGGGAAATGTCGAGGAAGATGTGTGAAAAGACGAGGATTATTATGGGAGAGAAAAAAACTCCAACGACGTGACGACAAAGCTTGTTGTCCTAAAAAGTGTCTCTTAGAAGACGAGGACGAAAAACTTCGCCTAGCTCTTAGGTGTGTGTTGCCAGAATGTTGTATCAATCAGGTTGAGAAGAAGTTGGTGTTTCTGTTTGGCAAGGTATTGTTATGTAGACCAGCGGAGAACTCTTCGACTTGGGCTTCACGATTGACGAACTGGTTGACGGCCTTTTGTATTTACCTGAGGACTACGCAGCCGCTCCCTTTGCCGCATATAACTGGCTGTGTACCGAAAAGGCACACAGACCGCCTGGCCGCCGAGAGATTGGTGCCATCACGATATATTTCGGGGCAGGAGCATTCTGCGCCGAGATATCTTGTGCTGTACCTTAGGTCGATATCTTGCCCCTCCGCCAGTAATACGACTGCTCCGGAGAATGAGCATGGTTACCGCCAGCATCGTCAAGGGACCGCCAACATAATATCCCATTATATATATCCAACCTTAGGTGGACAATAGTACTAAGCAACTCCATTGTTTATTGTCGTCTAGTGTTCTATTGTTAACTCTTAACGAGCGTATGTGTCATTCCATTCTATAGAAATAGTTAGTAGGAGCACCGATAACAGTGGGTAGATAGACAAAGGCATATAGTCTCCCTTGAATTAGTACATCAAAAGGCTTACATATGACCATTTCATATACCCCGGAGCTTTAGCACGATATGACCAGCCAAATACTATTCAAGGGGGAAGACCAGGCAGCGGAAAGCCAGTTCTTATAGACGCCGCGGATATCGGCGTTAATACTTCAGCAATACCTTTCCTACCGTGGTTTGCCCTTTCTTCAATAGTCGTTTAAACACAATAGAAAAGTCCGTAGAAGGGTTTCTTCGTTCTATATCGTACCAATTCGTCTAGGACGCGAGAAGCTACTGTGCTGGTTGACGGTTGACGTTGACGTTGTTAAAGGCCTGCTTACTTAATCATTATTTAGACACATAGTCCCAGTAGCTGCATATTACGTATCCCTTGACGGGTTGTTAAGAATTAAGAAGTAAATGATGTCATCACCAAGTCACAAGCTATCCCTCCTTTCACCAATGAATATCATTGTATTTCATAGCTCATTCATCTATAGTATATGTCCGAAGTTTGACTAGGTTGTCAAGCAGTGGTTACGTTCGGCTACTCGCGTTTAAATTCCGTCACATAGATTGAGCCAAGCCAAGCTCATTGTCGTACCCGCCAGTTCGGATTCAGGAATGGGAATATCTAAAGTATAAGGCCAAGCTACTATCCAGCCATACAGAACATACAGAATACTACCCAGCAGGTGTTCGATGCAGGATCGTCACATTTAGCATACCATCCGTCATAATCCTACCCTTGACCTGGATATACCTAGATATAGAGACTACTAAGTGGACTAAGTCCTACCTAGCTCTACTGCTTACCTACCTACACTTACGCTGTAGCCTGTGTGTCGGTACCCAAGACATTCTCCACATCCTCTTCTGGCGACCTATTATTTGTAAGCCCTCGTCACAAGTCTCGGAGTCCGAGTCGTGATGAATGAGGGGCTCGGGTGCTTGGTATAATACAGTACCTATTCTCCAACAGTACCATATAAACCAAAAGTTGGAGCACCCATGAAACTTCTCACTCTTCCCCTGCGGCTTGTACAAAGCAGTCCCAGATTCAACAAGCCTTCGATATATAGAACCTTAGCGAGCATGGCGACTGCGCATACGATACAGATCACGCCGGACAATACCGGTCTCTGGCAAATTAGCCAGGATGAGTCCGCAGCGAAGAAAGCTACCGAGTTGTTACAGGAGGATCTTGAGGTACATCGAATCCTATACCAATGAGCGAGGCGAGTCGCTACTAATTAAACTTAAGAAACATCACGTGTACTTCAACCATGACGGATTTCATAACCAGTAAGCCCCTATCAAGAGACTTGATAGCCTTGGACCGGGATGCTAACCCCTTTCACAGCATAAGCCATCATATCCTGTCTCTGTACGGCACGGGTGCTTCCGCCGAGTATCTGAAGAGAGGGTACGCCGAGAATGCTTCGTATCAACGGCCGGCTTTGAAGACTCACCAGAAGGTAATCGACGAACTCAAGGACTGGGAGACAGCTAAGAAGCGTGTTGGTAAAGAACAGTAAGTTGAGCCTAGAGAACAGAATATTGAAGGATTTTTTCCCCAGATATTTATCTACAGCGACTAATCTCATCATTGAAGATACTACCCTGACTTTCTTGCCTTTTTCCAAAGCGAGATCGATAGGCTAGGCTGGGAAAAGACGTTGTATGAATACATGTTCAAGGGCGATGAGAGAAGCGAGGACATGCTCATCCGAATGCTTGCCGGTGAGTCCCTATATAGTTTTTAGTAGATGAAATTTACATACTGACACTCTAATAAGGGTTCCTCCATCCCCTAATTCAATTGATGTACGGCGTGGAATGGAGACAGCCCGCCATGGTAGCCATGGGTCTGGCACAAGCAGCTATTCACCAAGACAACCTCAAAGGGTTCTTACTCGCGGCCGAGGAAGCCTCTAAATCGGTCTCAGCACCGATGCCTAGCATTGCGAGCCTACTCGAGGAGGTTCGCTCCAATGAGAAGCTTGCGACGTCTGCGCAGACGAAAGACAGCAATAAGATCCGCGACGGCGTCTTAGCCAGAGCATGGGACGAAACAATCGCGATAACGAGTCGCGTGAAAGTTAAGCCGGAGGAGTTGGACGAGAAGACAGCGGAGATGTACCACACGTCAATTTACGAAGGCTCATTGGCAGCTTTCCATCCAGGCAAGGAATCCAAGTTTGACTTCTTTCTCATGTGAGCCTAAAAATCTTTAACCTAGCATTGAGAACATTCGCTCACCAGAACAGGCATCACATAAACGTTTGTCCCATATTCGTGGCTATCAATAGTCAGGACTGGATCCCTATGGAAAGCAAGGTGAGGCTCCTCGAGTGGAAAATACGATTGGACCTCGTCCAGTATGCGGCCAGAGCCTGTCCGCCTCTTCTGATCGACAATATTGCCTCCTATCTCCCAAAGGACAAGAAGTTAGGCCCAGCCAACGGTACGTGCAGTAAACCTACCACGCTTCACCGAACCACTTTGTCTCTTGCTAGGAATATATACCAACACATACTAACGGGGCCGCAGAACAGTTGCCTCGCCTCTTCGTCCTCGAAGACGACGGCCACGCCATCAAGCTCTTCCGCGCCGTCGGCCTAGGCCGGAAGGTATGCGAGAAGTACGGGGACAGGGACTGGCTGCTGATCAAGGGCGACATGTGGACCAGACTCGGCCACCTGGTGATCGATTCGGTCGAGTCGGGCGGGGCGCGCTGGGTCCGTGGCGCGGGAGAGCCTTCGGCGTGGAAGGACGTTCCGGACCGGCCGGAGGCCGACGGCGACGGCGTGTCGGATAAACTCCAGCAGGTGCACTTATGAGTTATGGGTTACCGCTGGCGGAGGAGTGGTGGTGAGAAGGCAGCTTGTACGCTATGGTCGTGTATGAATAATTTGTCTTAGGCCTACGGAGTGTGTACTCTAGGGAGTTATTCAGCTCGCCTTTTGAAGGTGGCTTTTGGATTCCGAAATAAAGCCTTTTAGGTACATCATTTTTACGCAGCTTGATTCTCCGCCACGGAGTCGCGACAATAATGTATCTACCGTCACCGACCTGGCAAGTTTAGAGGTAGTCGTGCAGACAAGGAGGCGGAATAATGGGTCCAGGGGTGTGAGAATTTTGGAAATTATCGTTGCTAGGAGGGAGCTGATTTGAGCACGGGACAGCCCGTCCGTGAGATATATAGGGGAAAACTATATACAGGGGTAATAGGCGTCAATCACGGTCAACTACGGTTAATGGTGACTCAATGTGTACGACGGTTTTTCGGTTGGCAAACGCAATGATATAGGAGATAACCTCGGGGTATATGTTGTAAGTATATCGAGGCCGTATGCCTCCTAAGACGCACGATAGCTTCGCCGCGCGTCTGACGTTAAAATGTTCGAGCTTACCACCAACAACCAACTCGAAACCAGACCTTTTCTCTCTAAAAACATCCGTGCCTCCTATCTGGTTAATAATCAGTATCAAAAACGCCCAAAGCCATAGTCTATCATCCGTCAATATCACCGGCTAAAGTAGACAGACCTACGTAGCACTCTTCCCCGCCGCCGCCGCCGCCTCCCCGTCCCAGAGCATGGCGCCCGCGTCCCGCAGCAGGGCCACGCACCCGGCGTTCCCCGTCTTCTGCGCGAGGAACAGCGGCGTGTTGTCGGCGCGGTTGCGCGCGTGCACGCTGGCCCCGCGCACCAGCAGCTCCTTCAGCACCGCCACCTCGGGCCCGACCGCCGCCAGGTGCACCAGCGTGTTGCCCATGTAGTCCGTGCGCTGTAGCAGGCCCCCGTCGTCGCTCCCCAGCAGCTCCAGCACCGCCGGCAGGTTGCCCGCCGCGATCGCCCAGCCCGCCGTCGTGAACGCGGACTCGGCCGGCGTGAGCCGACCGCTTCTCGATACTGTCGATTCCGAGTCCGAGTCGTCGCCGGGGTCCCGCGTCGGGTGGCAGAAGGACGGCGTGGCGAGCTCCGTCAGCTCGCCGCGCAGCGACCGGCCCATGCGCGCGGCGACGTCGGCGGCGGTGGCGAGGTCCGGTAAGGCGAGCAGGTACGACAGCTTGGTGAGGGCGGCCTCGGACGTCAGGTCGTGGCCGAAGACGACGCCGGCGCGGCCGAGGGCGAACCCGGGCGCGTACAGGGGCGACACGAAGCCGTTGGTGCACTGGCTGACGTTGACGATGACGACGCCGCGCTCGACGGCCGACGCGATGACTTTTGTTAGGCTGCCGTCGACGCCCGCCGGCGCGTTGCCCATGCCGAAGGTCTCTAGGATTAAACCCTTGAGGCCGGGCACGCGCAGTACCGAGTCCACCATCTCGGGCTTGATTCCCGGGAAGATGCGGACGCAGGCGACGTGTGCGGTATCGAGCTGGGAGGCTATGCGGAACTGGGCGATCTTGGTGGGGCGCCGGACCAGCGACCAGTCGACGTCGACTCCCAGGCTGGTGACCTTGGCCAGGGGCTCGCAGTTGGGGCTCGCGAAGGCCTCGAAAGAGGATGCCGATACCTTGGTCGTGCGGTTGCCCCGGAACAGCGTATGATGGAAAAACAGGCACACCTCCGGGATCACGAAGGTGCCCGCGATGATGAGGGAGCCTAGCAGGTTGTCGACGGCGTCCGACTGCAGCGCGAAGATGGACGCTTGCGAGCCGGTTAGAATAACAGGCTTTCCTAGATCTTCCTAAAGGTCCGTTAGTACGGTTCCGTCCTGTATAGGCAACACGATGTACACACCATCATGAAAGACAAGGCCGAGGCCGAATAAGAGAGAGAGTCCGTTCCATGAAGCACCACGAAGCCGTCAAATAGGTGGTAATTCGCCTTGATCGTACTTGCGATCTGGGTCCAGCCGGCACTACTTATACTAGAAGAGTCGAGCAGCGGTGAGAATTCGAGGGCGCCGTACCGGATGTGCCGCGAGTACGAGCTCGGCGGCGTCCGTAGGCTGTTGATGGTGACCTTCGCTCCATCCTTCACCGCGCTTATCGGGACTGTAGTAAGTTAGTTCATTTTGTTCTCTTGCCATGGTCTGAAGATGAAGAGCTATGAAATCGACATAAGCTGAAAACTGCAATCTTAGGAGAAGGTCCCTGAAAGAGCCTAGGGGCCAAATAAACCCCCATCCCATCCCTCCAGATCGTTTCTATTCCAGTATACTAGACACTACCCTCCCCCCATATATACTTTGTCTACTCTAGTAGACCCAACATCATAAGTCTACCCACCAGCCGAAGCAAACAGAGACACGCTATGACGAGATATTTCACATACCTCTTTCAGTCATATCGTTAAACGACGGCCGCGGTGCCATCGCGTGTTCCAGGAACCCGTCGACAGGCACGAGCCCGCCGGCCGACGGCTGCATGCAGATGGTGCCTCCGGTGATGATAATAAGTACCCTTGATTCGGGATACGTGGATTCGGCATTGCCGTTTAGGACAGCTGTAAACGCCCCCATCTTTGTGATCGAAAATCCTAGTCTCTTTTTTTGACCAGTCCACAAGTATTAGCAGCAGTAACAGCAGTACTCGCTGCTTATATATGCCCCTAAGAGCACGATACATGTAGTGTCCTGATGGATGTATGCCTTGCCAGGAGACAAATATCTTAAGCCTTGTGTAAGTTAGGTATCCAAGTTATAGCGTCCTAAGTCAGCCAAACAAACCAGCTTGACTGTCTCCTTGATCTTTCACGGACCCGTCGGACGGACCCTGACGACTAAATACCAGTGCCGGCGCTACGTAAATACGGGTCTATCGGAAGAAGGGTACCCACGGCGCAAAAGTTGGTATAAAGCGTATAAGCCGCAAGTCGTACAACGATAACAACGACGGTTAAGTTTGTCCAAGATATTTCGATTAGAAGAAGGATTCTTCTCCTCGCAAAGTTTTATATTGCATGACTAATAACAAGTCTCCGATCGACTTATATAAGACGAAAGAAGACGAGAAAAAAAAACTAGGGGTAGGAAGGTAGAAATTCGTAATGGCAATGCCGCTTTACGTCAAAGAAAGAAAACCTGTCGCCTATGTTCGCTAGAACTAAAGGGGGAGACAGACTCCACATGAGAGACGAACTAGAGAAAAAAAAAAGAGATCGGGAAAACTTAGAAAAATCCATGGGTGAGATTAAACCTGCTTAGAGTTACACGCGTGTTAGAGCCCGAGAATTTTTGCCATTTCTATGTTGCGCGGTGTGCGGCTTATCTATCCGTGTCTAGAACCGAGATGTTTGTTAGTAAAAAAAGGTGAGAGAAATATACGATTAATATCAAGCCCCCCTGAGAAAAAAAGACATCTCGATAAGGCCAATCAGACCGAGGTCCGATGACGGAAGACCGCCGAGCAAGCCAAATGCTAGATAGGTGATATTCTTGTCAGCTTCATCTGGTATACACATGCAAAATTCATGCGGCTTGGAATTCTAAATGAACCGTCTTCATGAGCCATTACTTATTTTCAATTCTCTATGGCAATAGTTTATCATCATCGCTTCTCATGGACAAGGGACAAGACTCTCTCAGAACCCAGTATCTAACCAGGTATCGTCAGACGCATCCGTACCATCTCCGGATTCGCCAAATTTTGTCATACCAGGCAGAGCATCATATTTAGCACCGCTTGACTTCTAACCCGTTTCGCTTCATAGCACCGCCATTCTCCCAGAGACCAGAAAACCCATCCGTTTTCTACTTTCTAGTCTATCATCAAGTCAGGTCTGGCGCTGCGCTGTCCTCTATCTATTAAACGGGCTGGCTTTTGCTCCGGTGTTCCTTCTTCGTAGTCCTCTCGCGTATGAGTTTCGTGCTCGTTTCTGCATCGTACCCGATGACCCCCACGAGATATTGAAGCCTAGAGTTACCGTTAGCGACCCCTTTCAACATACATTTAGTATATATTATAAAAAAAAAACTCACTTCTCCTCGTTTGCCTCCTCCTCCCTGAGGTTTTCGAAGCGTTGCTGGCAGTCCGCCCAAGCCAGCGTCCGCTTCTTCGGCGAGATGGACTTGACAGTAAACTTGAACCGGCCGCTCACGGGTCGGTGGTCCGATACCCGTACTTCGTGCCGCCGGTACTCAAGCTGCTGAATCCTGCCGAAACCTCGGTGAAGGAGGCGGTCGCACCACGCCGGCGATCGCTTCTTCTCGCTCGTGTCGTAGTTATCCGTTCCCGGATCGTACTTGTACGTCGGCGGGAATTCGATCGGCGACTCGTCAAAAGCCCGGAGCTTAAATGCCGGGTTTCGTCGACGGGCAACCAGGAGCTGGTCCCGTTCTAGGAGCTTGGCGAGGTTGTTTTGTTTCACCGCGATCACGACCGTATCTCGTGACATCGTATCGATACGGTAGTTGAGATCACCATTGAGCAAACATAGCTCGTGGTCGAGGACCATGGTACCGTCTCCGCCTCCGACATAGCTGTCAATACGAACGCTGGGATCACGCTCCACGGGTAGCACAGAGCTCTCCATGATTGCAGCAATATCATTGTGCCGTTGATTCGCTCCAGATTGTCCAGCGGCGAGATGGCAATTAATAAAGCAGAGGGAAGTGTCGTCTATCATGAAACGCACGATAATGGCACCCTTGTTTCCGTGCAAACCTCCCATGCCACGTTTAATCTCAGCGCTATTGATATGTCGTATGCGAGTATGGACGGTTGATTTCACAAATATACAGGTGAAAAGACCCACCAACGTCGCTGTGTGCAGTAGATGATAGAGGTGATCGGCGGGCATATAGTCGTCTAGACACCTGACCAGAAAGTCCCTCCAGTCTCGGTACTGGTGACTCATCTTCTCTTGGTCTGACGCGTCCTTCTTTTTCGGTTTGAACAGCCGTTTCGCAGTAGCGGTTTTATCCTCTAGATCCACCAACTCTTGGAATCCAAAAATGAGAATATCCGGGGAGTCGCTTGACCGCAACAAATTCTGCATAAACATAGCATCAGACTCGGAATATCGTAGGCTATTGGGCGTCGAGGCTCCGGCATTCCACGTCATTGCCATAAGTTTGAGGTCTTCAAATTTGCAATATTGCGTATCGAGCGATTTCATCTCGTTTTCCAGGAAGTCGTCTTGTAATAACCCGTCCCAAGACTTTATCGTGTTGTCCGCTCCGAGGGAGACCACTTGGGAGCGATCCAGCTTATAAAAGCTCGCAGGATCGGCGATAATTTTGACAACCGGATTACCGTGAGCTTGCCAATCCTTCTTGATAACCCAGGGCGACTCTGTAACATCGTATACACAAATCTTCCCGGTGTTAAATGCTGCCCATATATAATTTCCCACTCCAGCTAGGGAATTAATCTTGTACGAGCTCACGTTGAGGACACTTAGACATGTGCAGTCCTTTTGAGAATAGATGCTGACTTTGCCGTCGTTATGACCGAAGAAGATTTTACCAGGCTGTGACTTGATGAGAGCGCCGGATGTCACTTCACCAGCTCCCTCTGTCACTAGTGGTCTCATAAGAACCTGCAACTGATTCCGGCCACTAGCAGTAGGTGTGAAGATACGGATTTCCTTGCCTGTCGCATGCCATAGTTCCTCGCCGACGATCATGGAAAACGTATGTCCTTTTGGCAACCTGTAGGTTTGATGGGGGTTGAGACCCAAGTTCGGAACCCCTTCACTATCCGGTCCCCAGACATGTAATGTTCCTCCCTCGTCTAATGTCCACATCTCGTTGATATGCCTGAAAATCTTGATTATCTCATACCGACCATGGGCGTTCGTCTTGTTGCCAATTATATTTTGACTTATAACGTCGGCTTCTATGACCTCGCCAATGTTGTTCCCGATCCAGAGCCGAGTTCCTTCATCCTGAACATCTACGGTCGGCTTGAACGATACGGCAGTTGCCTTGATCCCTTCTCCGTGGGCGAAGCTCATAACTTGCTCACCGTCAAGAAGGCTCCAGACTCGCGTGAGATGGCCTGTAGTACAGGCGTATTGTCCACAAACGTCGAATATCCTCGTATCGTACTTGGTAGGGATCTCGTGGACACCTTGTTTTATAAAAGGCGGACGACGATTGACCCTTGTCGCGTCGGGAAACTGACTTACTACCTGGGTATGACCGGTAGAAGTCGATACTGGAGAGTCGGAATGGAGGTTATCAGTATTGGCTGGGCCTGGTTTCCATATAGGCTCCTGGAACTCGATTGGAGCCCTGTCAGAACCTGCATCAATTGTCATGGATCTTCCGTGATTCCGTGTCGGAGGAGGAGCGAACTGTGTGGTCGGTGTAGAAACAACACGTTTTGGCTGGGCAGATGAGGGACTCTCCGTGACCACAATAGCGGTTGACACAGCAGGCCTCGGAGGTCGAGGCGGTGGTTTCATGGTATTGTTCGCCGGGATCCGGGGAGGTGCTGGATCTGTGATTGTCTGTGGTCGTACCGGAAGATTTGGCCGGTCCTCCACGGATTGAGGTATAATAGGTATTCTAGCAATTCCATTGGCCTCGTGATCTCGCCGTATACTTGCAATCGTGTGGTGGACGGGAGGGGGTTCAAAGCCCGTTGGTAAAGCATTGGTTCTCGGTGCTGTCTTTTGAGGTGTCGACCGCGCTGGCCGGCTTGGAAGCACGGGCGGCTCGTCATTGTCGAGACTGCTACCACTAGTGGGAGGGCTGTTGAATGGTGAACGCTGCTCGGCGATCTGAGGAGACAATTCCAACTTGGGAGCGTTTTCTATTAACCTGGATAGTCGGTTGGCCGGTTTCTCGCCGCGGTTTATAGGCGGAGGAATAGGCGGCGATGCCCTAGCCTCGCGCTCTCTTCTCAGCTCAGCAGATCTTCGCGGCGGAGGTGGTGACGGTGGTTGAATGATAGGGGCGAGTCTAGGAGATCGGCCGGGTTCGAGTATTGGTGTGTTCGGTCGGCTGGGAATCTTGAAGGATCGAGGAGAGGAATGATTTGGAGTCATAGGGGATTTTGAAGGGTCGGGATTGAGAAGGGAATTCGTATCGCCTTGCAGGACGGGGAACGGTCTTCCTTTCGGCGGTGACTGTGGCGGCTCAATCAACACAGCAGGCGGCTTGATAGGTCTGGGACTTAGCGGTGGGGGGGTTGCGATTTGGACAGAATGATGATGACTCGGAGTAGTCAAGAGATTTGCTGGTTTGGGTTTTCCATTTTCCGGCGGCAGATTCACACTTCGACTAGGTCTCGTATCTGGAATTGGAGGAGGCTTTGGGGACGGCGACTGGTTCCTCGCGGGTGGGGAGTGCGTGGCTTGTACGGCTTGTGCTGAACTGTCCTTAGTCTTGCCCATATTCTCGAAATGGGATCTCAAGGACGAGACAGGCCTCTGCCATGCTGGTTAGTATCTAGACCACCCTCAGCTACTGTGCTGGGAAGGGGGAGGGAAGACTTACCAGTGACGAGTCATCAGGCCGGTCTTGACCGTTGGACTCCATGGTGTTGAAGGGCGGTGTCTATAAGACTGCAAGATGCCGGCTCTCTTGCTCCCGCCACATAACTGACTGCGAGCGAATATCCTGGAACCATCCAATACGCGACCATATAGCTCTCGGAATCCTAACAGTTGGCGATGTAGACGTCGAGTATCTTTGTTCGTACTCAATTCAAATCCAAAGGTATAGGTAGGTTAACTAAGACGACAGGTCACGCGGCAGTTCGGAATCTACGATTCTCGTTGGGTAAGAAGGGCGATGCTGTCACTGTCAGACCGAATGCTGTTGGTATCAAGAGGATGCCTCGGCTTGCTGATCGTATTCATGTTCCGGGGAAGGGTCCTTGTCTGGTTGACTCCGGCATCGACGTCTACTCCGGCAGGGTCGTAACACTGTCACCTATAGCAATGGTGAAGGTAATGGGCCGTAGGGTCGGACAGGTAACGTGCATATGACGATACAGAAGTTGGGTGCTATTGGAAGTTTGTCTGACATTAGGACCCAGGGGACCTTAGGTCTGCTTAGGTCTGCTTAGGGTCTGTTACACCAGGCTTGAGGATAAACGAGTGTTTTTAATATTGGGGGTTTGGTAAGAGTTGGTGATGACCTTGACCCTGCATGAGAGGCCGAAACGTTCTAATAGATGATCACTTGCACTTGTGTTGTCAGATTTGCAGATCTTTAGGGATATTGAATATTCCCGTAATAGCTTGGAGCATTGATTGAGCATTGAGCAATGAAATGTTAAAAGTCCACAGCTCCATACATGTATGTACATACATACGTATTTCGCACTACGTAATCTTTTTTGCTCCATGGAAGGTTGCCTTTCTGCTGCATAAGGTACGTGGGTACTTACATACATGTACTCTGTGGAAAAGCACCTGGGCACAGTTGGGATAACAAGGTAACTTTGACGCCCTGTAAAACAAACCCAATGGGTGTAAGTCCGGTACTGGCGTGTTACATGTCGTAGGATGTCCCCGGCTTGCCGGTACCGGGTATATAATTTTGGTACCTAACACATTATACCTAGACCCCTAAAATGTAGCCCCCAACATACCCGGGCCTTCCACATTAATCGCCCTGACGCACATTAAACAGCGCGTTAGGATAGTGCGCTACGTTGCTGACTTTAGAGGCTAGGTACAGAGGGACCGCGCCTAAATATTGCTAAGTTGATGCGCTAATACGACGGGAGTGCTTGCAGGGTTGGATTATTTTCCAATTCTGACCTGATAGATCATAAAATCGTACCACTTATATCCAATGCTCTAATATTTCCACTTTGAGCTTTTCACTCCAAACCTACATTCCTACATTCCTACTGTCCTTTTACATCATTGCGAAGAGTCCCCGAGCTAGACCAAAGTAATTCATACCTTGATACCAACCTTCAAAATGAATACAGTAAGTGCCCACCATAGAAGATCGCGGAGCTTATAGCTAGCATCGGGTCGCTAATGTTTTACACTTATAGGTCAAATCTTTCTGGTAGGTACACTTCCAGTGGCGCATAGGCCGGTTGATGATAATGCTAATCGACAATGCTTGCAATTAGGATGGGCTGGGGCTCCCTTTGTGTTGGTATGTACACATCGTCATCGGTTTGCGCTGCTGTGGTATCTTCCTAGGCACTTACCAATACAATGTACAGCTGGCGCAGGAGCCTACTATTTCGCGAAGAAGAGCATCAACGCCGACAGAGCTGCGCGCCTCGAGGAGACCCGACGAAAGAAGCAGATGATCGACTCCCTCGAATACTCGAGCAACGTCCCCAGCAGACCACTATCCGCCTCGACGATGGGTGGCACGACGAACGGCAACGGTACTCCAGCTCGAACCGATACGGCCGGGTCACCAAGTCAAGAAGCGAGTAGCGATCCAGCCCCGACCAGGCATGCTCCGGCTACAGAAGGACAACAAGTCGTAGAGAAGAGCAAGTACGAGAGTAGCGCACCCTATAGAAGTCCAAAAGGCGACCGATTTTCCTAGTCGTGGTTGGGGTCGACAGCCGATGGTGTATCTATATCTTATGATGAGGACGTTACGAGAACTCGCATGTACAAATGCATAACAAAAGTTATACTAAAAGAAGAGGGGATGAAAACCACGCCGCTCCTTCGCTTCCGCTGTGGGAAGTAATGATACCAATTTAATAACAAATTCCTTCGGCGGTCTTATTGGACTTCGGTATTGGAATGCGCTATTTGTAATTACTGAAGACCAGCTGAAGACTGATTGCGTTCGACCTGCTTTTGAGTTGATGGGTATGTAATGAGATTGTTGGGCACTTATTCAACCAAGGTACTGTTGTGGTCTAAGTTAACGTTATGCTGAGCATAGCAGCTAAAAATTGCAAGGTGAAGACGTCAAAGGGTCTCGTGAATATCATCGGCGCAAGTTAATAGCGATCTTCTCCTGTTTTGGCATAGTGCAGAGATTTAGGAGCGGGCGGAAGTATTTAATCCGACACCTATTGTTCAGCCCATCCCGAGCCCCTGTCCGAGTTCTGCAGGAGGTATCCACAGTGCAGATGGCTCATGTACCTAATCCACAGGGGTCTTAGCCAAGACATCCAATCACGTCAACAGCCTCGCGCCTCTGCTGAATTTCTTTAGTCTACCCATACAGCCCATACCATCCCTCTAACACCTAACCCTAACACAGCTTCGACCCAAAGCGTTCCTTGACATTCAACTTATTCAAGTCGTGAGCATGCGCTCTAACTTGCCTTTCATCATCTGTTTATAATCATGGCTTCGCCACAGTTAGCAATAGCTAAAGTCTCCTTCTCAGCTGTTCTTCTGCGTCCTGATCCGACATCATGCCCGCGCAGCGAGATCGACGAGTTTCTCCAGCTGCTCGACGCGACTATCTCGCGATGCTCCCCGCCCAATGTTCAGGTTTGAGCAACACAGTCTTTTGAATCTTGGTATCCTGTGCGACTGCTAAACGGTCGTCACATAGAAAAGCAAGCAGTGGATATTGAAGAACTTGGTCCACTCCCCTGCCAGAATCGCCGCCTTGGGGAAATACGTGACAGCTTTGGCCAACTCCTATCCTCTGGACATCGCCGCCACTAGACAAGCCCGCGAGACTTCTTCGAAACGAAAACGGCTACACATACTCTACATTCTCAATGATGTGCTTTACCACACTTATGTCAGGGATCGGAACCCCAGCTTCGCAGAAAAGATAGAACCAATCCTTACAGCCCTCGTCCAAGCCGCAGCAGCTTTTCCGAATGCGCCGAAGCATTCCAAGAAGGTTCTGGATCTTGTAGATATCTGGGACGAGAAGGCATATTTTCCAACAGCCTTCATCCACAAGCTTCGCACCATCGTTCAAGAAGCGCCAGATTCCGTTTCCAAAGCACATGCGCCAACTAACAGCACCCCAGCTACGAGTACAAAATTTTCGAAAGATGCTCCGTTTATCATGCCAGCCATGCACGGCGATGCGACCGTGTCATGGTATGACTTACCAGCTGCTAATTGGTTGCCTTCAATTGAACCCAACTCTATAAGGCCGATGAATCCGGACATGATCAAACCTCTGCAGTTTGCCGCAGGACCCGCGGACAAGACCCTGGTCAAAGCCGTACAGGACTTGCTAGCCGACGTAGATCGTATATACAGGAAGAATCAGCACGAGGCCAGCCAGCCTACTACAGACATTGATCAACTTGGGCAGCGAGTAGTGCTGGATGAGATTACTGGTGATGTTCTCGATGGGGAGACCTATTACGGTTGGTCCCGAGCTTTTTGCAGGAAGATGAAGCAGCGTCGCAAGAAGGCTAGTGGAACTAGCGATGACGACCGCGGTCGCAGCGTATCACGCTCAAGAAGTTCATCCCGCAGCTCATCGCGGCCCGCTTACAAGCGACGCCGGGTGTCCAGTTCCCGGAGCTTAAGTAGGAGCAGGAGTAGGAGCCGAGGTGACCAACGAGACGGCAGTAGAGAAGGACGCAGGCGGAGATCATACAGTAGCTCTACGTCTCCTCCAAGAGATCGACGATATCGCCGTGATGCCTCGAGGTCACCAAGACGAAGTCCTCCAGCACGATCTTATGACGCTCCTCCTTACGGCAGCTCGAACGGGAAGCAGGCAGGATTTCCCAACCAGCAGCCGCCTCGTGATCTTCAATATCAACATCCTACCCCTGCGCCTCCTTTCCCGCAATCTTTCCCTCCGATACCCCCGGACCTTAGCCAGTTTATGGTACCGCCTCCTCCACCGCCAAACTATCAAGGGCAGTGGCCACCTCCACCGCCCCCGCCGCCCGTAAGTGGCATGCCACCCAACATGCCTCCAAACTGGCTTCAGGACATGGTGCAGATGGGAAGATGGCCGGCAAACTCAACTCCCCCGCCACCGCCACCGCCACAGCAGCCCCCGCCCCAGTACGGCGGTGGCTTCCAGCAGCAGGGGAGGGGTGGAAGGGGTAGGGGAGACTATCGTGGCTACGGGCAGCGCGGAGGTTGGGATCACCGAGGACGTGGTTGGTGATGTGGGCATTTACGCATTTATCTCCTCGGGTTCTCTCTAGGAAGACAACGACGTAGGCCGAAAAGGGCCTTGCTCATAGGTTGGCCCTCTTGGTCCCCGGATTGAGATGTCTACGGCAAATCTTCAGGACACAAGGGATTTATGTTGAATTATGGGATCTATAAGAGTAAAGCATGTATAGTAAAGAAAAATGAGGGCGATAATGCGCCTCGTTCAACACCTGCGGGACCTACATGTGACTATTAGGTGCTACGAACCTAAGCTCCCCCTTATAGTAACTAGTCTGAGATTACAAGCAAAGTAACATGTTTATTATGGAAATCGGTTCTTTCTGACAGTCAACCGGGTTGCCTAGATATGTACCGCTACTTCCAGTATTACACTTCCTTTCGCTTCCCCTTCCGTCCCTATACCCCTATACCCCCTACTCTTCTTTGGGGGTACGTTCTACCTTTTTAGATATTGCAACAGAAGGGAACAATGTTAAGCGGCTTCCGGTCACGCACCCACAGGTACGTGGTGAATAAATCTCCATGTATGCTATGCCCAATGAATTTCCGAAAGCTGGGTATCTAGACTAGTCTAAAAGTCGATACCTAATATACGAGATTTTACAACATTTAGCCAGGTACACCTACCTACCTACCATGCTCTAGAAACGCTCGACGTCTCGGACTTAAAAAACCGGCTTAGAGCTTAACGTCGTCGGTGTTAGGTATACCTAGTCCTCCGCGGCTAGCAACTGGTCTTTCCAAAAACAAGAGGCGCGAAGTAGAAGAAAAAGGGAAAGAAGGGAAAACGAGGAGACCAAAAAGGGGCGGGGGGAGGAAGAGGAAATATCTAGGTTAGGTTAGGTTGTTCACTGCTGGATTTGAACCAGCCGGTCCAGGCACTTAAACACCGGACTTGCTATAAAGGTCAGAAGTTATGTTGCCAATCTGCTTGCTGCCATCCCCAAAGGTGCTTTACAAGGGATTACTCTGGTGTTGTTATCTTAGCTGCCTGTGCTGACGGATATCCGAGTTGAAAGTGGTGAGGATATTAGGCCCCCCTTATGCTTGAAGACATCTAGCCAAACTGGATATTACTTGAAGTTCTTTGTCTGGCATTAAATTCTTATTATTATTATTATTATTATTATTATTATTTATACTTCAATGGCTTTTTAGGTATGTCTCCTCCTTTCAGGTTATTTTATTTCATTAAAATCCGCGGCACTGGGGTGATATTTGACACCATTTTGTATACATTAATAATGCCTAATGATAAGGTTAAAAGTAGCGACAACGTCTAGCCATAAGGCAAACAGACCTCCTTTTCGATCATCACCTAGAATATTTATCATCTTCGTATCGTATCTCTTTTTTTCATTGCGTGCCTAGCTAACTTAAATGCTATGTCCTCGAGGGGACGACGTCGGGAGGCGAGATTGGGGGCAAACTCGCAGGTATCTATCTACGTACTATCTACTTATTGATTGTGTGGTGGTTAACGTAGCAAAGTAGCCTGGTGTAGTATCGTCTTCACACCAGGACATATGTTCCATTTCAATTACCACCCTACGGCGACTCTACGTCCAAGGACGACGAGTACGCCAATATCCGTCTTTTTCTGTTTTGGCTTTTCCCCATAAGCCAAACCATTTTCCATTAAATAATAGCATGTGCACACTCGTCATGCGTAATCCGTATTTTCCTCCTCTTTCTCATGGGCAGAGGGCTTCATATAGCAACACACTTAATGCAAGCCTAGATCCATAGTTCTCCCCTCTAATAATGCCAATGGTGTGGCTGATGTGCTTGGTCACCATAACTTTCGCGGGCTATGATGAGGTGATGAGTAGATGTGAGTTATAGATATTGGTTTCACCCTTGACGGCGATTATCCGGGGATACGGGGGTTAATTCCACTCATGGTTTTTGTGCGTTCCCGAACCAGACGGTGTTGATACCGTGTTCAGTAACGTTCGATTCAAAAGACGTATGTCGTCCTCAAGGTCTGTTGGTCCTGAGGTTGCAGTTGGCCGAAGAACTGATCGAACTGAGGGATAATCTGACGGTAGATTCCGAGAGCCTAAGTCTGGTTAGATATCTCCTTTCACATCATTGTTTGTTTCCACATACCTTTTGGAAATCCTCATGGAGGCCACTCTTGGTTTCACTACGCAATTTCAGGTCCCTATATCGGGCAATCGCGGTGAAAAAGTGCAAGAGTGATTTCTCCATTGCCATGGGGTTCTTTTCGACAACGGAGGTGAAGCCTCGGAATGCTGTTGCTTTCTCGTCAGAAGGGTCAACTTCGTCCATGGAATTGAGAAAATCTTCAGCAAAGTTCGCTAGGTGAGGAGCCAGAAGCTCGCCATTACCCAGTCCGAGGCGTCCCAAAGCAATTGCTGCATTTTCGGTAACCCCCTTAGGGATACCCGGATTGGTAATGATCTCAATGAAGCGTTGGAAGAGCTCGGGCACGTAGGGGGCCATGTTGGACTTGTGCCGAAGAGCGATTTCCCCGACGGACCAGCAAGCATTGTTGACGACCCCAAATCCGCTGTCGATGTCCTCGTCCAGTATACTATCTAGGTCGAGTTGCTTAGGGAGAACTGAGAAGATATTGGGCAGCGACGGCTCCAACTGTTCAAATACATACTTTGCACAGTCTCCGAGAAGAGCGTACGCTGATTGCCGTACTTCGTCAGACGGGTCCTCCATACAGAATGTAAGAAGTTCAAAGAACGCCGGCTGGGATTCCTGAACAAGCTTGGCCGATTTCGCTGGGTCGAGCGCCTGGATGATAGCACTGAGAAGATCCAAGCTTGTGACCAAAAAGTCTTTATCCGGCGAGTCGAGAGTCGGGTTATTTACCAAGGCGAGAGACGCTTCCAGGTTCTGGTGAATGATATTGACGCAGCGAATAAATATCGGCTGCGCGTACGGAGTAAAGGCGTCATTCAATGCCATCGCGACGTAGGATAGGCACTCGAGCAACGGAAAAAGCTCTCGAGACTGATCTGAAACCTTGGTCCACCTCTCAATAAGAGCTGGCATGAGCTCGTTGACGAGATCCGGCCGAGCTAGGACCGGTCCGATGTGTTCAGCCAGCGTCTGCACACAGTCGTAGAGGATAAACATATTGCGATCCTTGTACTTCTTGAAACATTGAACGTATTGCTTGATGATTGGGAGGCTATAAGGTTCCAGCCTCTTACCGGCCTTCTCCTCGAGGTTAGCAAAAGCCGACGCGCCGGCTTCCTGGACCTTCTTGTTGCTGTCCAGCATCTTAGTGAGAATACCCTCCATCATTGGCTCAAAGTAAAGCTGCTTATGGGTGGGATCCGTCAAGTCAGCAGCCCAGGAAGAATATCGGCCCAACGTCCAACAAGTGATTTGCCGAACCACAGGCTCAGGGTCATTCAAGAGGGATATCAGGTACGGGACTAATTCAGCGAGATGAGGCGTGACGATGTCGATACAACCCTCAGCCACAGCACCCAAGGCAAGTACCGCTGCCTCTCGATACGGCCAGTCGTCGTGCTTCAGGTTCTTGGTGAGGTACGGCAAGATGGACTCGAAAACAGGTCCTCGGAAGTCTCGAGCAAACACGTCGAGTGCGGCCGCAGAGCACTTTCGCAGGGTCCATCGCTCATCCGGATTTGCGTCATCTCCGTCCTCGAAATCCTCGATTTCACCCTCCTCCAGGTCATCATCCATACTAGCTAATTTCTCATATGCGTTCCCATTCTGGGCGGGATCCGCAGAATCGTCTACTTTGGCTTGCCGCGCCGACGATTTCTTTGCAAACTGAGGCTTGATATCCTTTTCGAGATCGTCCTCGTCCTCGTCATCAGAGGCGCCTCCCAGGAGAGCAATATCCTCGGCATTGTACACCATACATCCAAGAAGGACCGGGATAATCTTGCTGATGAACGGACTTAACGACTGCCAGAGATGTTCATGCTCTCCTATCGCAAGAAAGAACTCCGCTGCGTCACAAGCTAGATCCTCGTCGTCGCTTTGCTGCTGAGTGAGGATGTAATCAACAAGGCCCGGGAGGTGAGGCTGGATCTTATCGGGACGGGTTTCGATGAGCTGGACGAAGGCCCGGCACACTTGTCTTCGCACATCATTGTTCGAATCCGACGCTAGAGCGAATAGGTGCTGGAGCAGGTCGTCGACGGAGTTGAGCATGGCCTGGGACTTCCGGGGGGTGAAGACATTAATAGCAGTCAAGGCCTGGGCACGAACCTTGGGCAACGAACTCTTGGTGGCCAGGATCAACTTGGGGAGAATGAAGTTCAAGGGCCGCTCCCCGTTCAGCTCGCGCTCCAACATCTTGTAGTTGTCTTCGCATATCTTGGCCAAAGCTGCCATAGCACCCTCTTGCGCTTCGTTTGACACCTGACCCGTCTCGTTGCCAATCATCTTCAAAAGGTCTGGTAATAATCCAGGCCAGCTCATTATACCCCCTCGACGAATCATCTCTGTCGCAATATTCCCGGAATAGTTGCGAATCTGAGCGTTCTTGTCTTGCAAGCCTAGAGGAATTGCCATCCTGATGAGATCAAGGCTGGATTCGGGAATTTGCCTAGAACCCGTCTTGACGTTGTTTTTCAACATGATCGCCGCGGCGGACCGCACGAGGAAATAGTCCTGAGCTGAACATTGCAGACCGGTCGGAGGGGTTTCGCTCGAGAACAGATACACTAGGTAGTTGTTGATGTCAGGAGACGATTTCGCCTGCGTAAGCATCTGCGAAGGGAAAACTTGTGTGTTAGTTTGAAGTCTTTGCAACACGTCGTGTAGGCCAAGTCACAGCTATAATAACAGCCTGCTGACATTGTAGAATGGAGGACGGCGTCTCTTACAATCTCGGCTTGCTTCTGGGCGGCCTTATCGAAGCCGCTTAGGGAGTCCTTGAGACAAGCTGCCAGCGTGTTCAAGGACTCTTGCGACGGCTGCCACGCCATGGTGGGCGGTGGGCAGCGGGGCAGGAGGAGGACAGGAGGATAATGAGGATTCGGATTCTGTATGTATGCGCGACGGGAACCAAGGACGTGGTGTAAAGCGGCTGCAGATGCCAAGGATCTCGCGATGGTAAAAGGAGAGGAATCAGGTGTTGATTGTCAGTAGCATCGGCTCTGGAGATGGTGGGGTTCCAAAGCGATGGGGTGGTTGATATGAAAACAGAGTAAGATAGGAAATAGCACAGAGTACCTATGGAGGTAGAACTGTAGGTAAGGTAAGTGGTAAAGGTGGTAAAGTGTTTAGCTTATGGAGGTAAGGCGGGAAAAGTCCCGGTTTAAAAAAATTTATGGGTTTCTTTTCGACTTGGGACTTTTCTCTTGGATTGTCGCAATGGATTTCAAAACGCGGACAGATGACCTGACGATCAATTTCCTGCTAGTTTCGCTGAGGACAAGCCGTGACCTTTTTTTCCCAGTTACCACAGACCACAAACCATGATTAAAGGGCTTGAATGGGCTTGGATCCTCTTTAAGAAAAGTTGCAA
The DNA here is from genome assembly GCA_902806565.1 of Hypoxylon rubiginosum. Lineage (NCBI taxonomy): Eukaryota > Fungi > Ascomycota > Sordariomycetes > Xylariales > Hypoxylaceae > Hypoxylon > Hypoxylon rubiginosum. The sequence goes on from CADCXA010000008.1 coordinate 295,322, forward strand.
TGGTGGGGTGGCCTTGGGGTGGCCTGGGGGTGGTCAGGGTGTCTGCCTCTGCTTCTTGCTTCTTGCTTCTTGCTTCTGCCTTGTCACTTGTGTGGCAGTTTTTTACGTTCCTCTACCTCTTTTGAGAAGTGTGAGATGTTAGTGGATCGTGGACCTAGCACTTAAACCATGTTAGCTAGTACAGTACCGACTACACCTACCTAAAAGAGGCTGGCAAGGGTGGGCTTGCTAGTGGTTAAAGGCACTAACACACCTAAGATTCGCAAGATTTGTACAAGTACCTCCTAGCGAAGTAGCCTAACTGAGGTCAAGTCTTCAAGCTGCCCAGGTGCTTAGGTTGAACTTTGCAACTTGAATTGAATTTTTCTAGTGCACAAGCAAAAAGACGCGTTATTGTTACTCCGTAACGCGAACCCTTTTTGCCATGTGCCAACCTTAGAACCTGAGTTGGTACGTGTATAATTGGATTTATTACCTGTCCCCTTTCTTTGACGTTAAACTCCGTCCTGTGTCCTCTATCCCGAAATAGATCAATGAAACGGGATCGATTATTATCTTGGCCTCATTTTACAGTACCTAGGTACTATTTCTGCGAGGTGATGCAAGTAAGCAATAGGGATTTCTTAGATGCGTCGTACGAAAAGCTTCTATATACGTAGGTATAAGAGACAAGGAAAACGACAGCCAGTCGTCAACTCTTCCCATATGGATCTTTAATAGGAAGGGGTAGGGATATAATCCGTTCTAGAAAAAGAAAAAGAAAAAGAAAAAGAAAAAGAAAAAGAAAAAGAAAGGCCAGACATTCTTTGCAAAAGAGCATGTGAAATGAACATCTAGGCCATAGTCGGAACTCGCTCAGGCCTTTGTGTACAAACCGCCTCGTGTGCTGTGTGCTGTCGTAAACTGTAAGACGCCAAGTCGGACTAGAATACGAAGCATGCACACGTATCAGCAAGAGTAGCTGCCCAAATACCATGCACGATAGACCTCTGTGGAACAAGAGTTCAGTCTCCGTGTGATACTGGGTCAAACAACCTCATGAAGACGGACAGTGTGAATGCAGGGCAAAGGGTACAGTCAGTGGAGGTGGTTATTATATTGCATTTCGCAATCACTCCTGCTAGCCATGCAAGATGCAGAAATTGGGAGCATGTACGCTTTCCTTTATGCCGTGGCTTAAGAGGAGATAGGAGAGTAATAAGAGAGATAGAGTACAACGAAAATACTAGGGTCTTTGAGTGAGACATTACTATACATTAGACTCAACGTCTCTGCCGCTTAGCTGAAGAGGATATTTTCAGATTTCAGATTGGCGAAATACTTGCAGTAACCAAGTGACCGAACGCCATGACCTCAGTTTGTCACAAATCCTCAAGCCACCTTGGGGGTTAGGTGGCAGACCGGATGCCGTGCAACTCGGGGATCTGCACAGGAGATTATTTGATCCGCCAGCTCTGTAGGTAGCGAGACGGCACCCTGCCTGGACCCTGAGTTGGGTAGCCACGATCCTATGAGGTTGTGTTGCACGTGTGCTGGGAGGATCAAGGGTTAAGAGACGTATGCAGATAACCGCCCGAGTAGCCGATTCGATGCAGCTCAGCCGCCGCCCTCAAGTAGACGTCCGTGGAGAGACTGTGTGTAAGGATTATATCTTGTCTTGTACATGACTCATGCCATGGATACCTTCCTTGGCCTCGAGGTTGAAGTGAGGTGGGATATAATATAAAAGCCAGCTGTGATTATAGTATAGTTGAAAGTTATCATGCAACCACCTAGGATCGAAAGTTTACCAGGTAGGCAAAGACTACAACACAGACTCCTCATCTACTAAAGAGGATCTACTCGAGTAAACGAGAGACTCAGGATTTGTGTATCCATAAGAGAACACCGATAATAGCAGCAGGGAGTGAATGTTGACTCAAGTTATATCAGCCTCGTACGCAGTAGTGACAGTACAGCCTTATAACCATGAACCCCCCCCCTGAATACACATTCATCAGGTTATATGACCTCTCTTACCGTCCCAGGATTGGTGGACAAACTTTTCTTCCCGATGTTCTACAGCTCGTGGGCCTGTACGGCGAAATGCAACGACTGCTAGCTGTGACGAGGTAAGGGAAGGCTAAGGTCCAATTTAGCCGGCCCGAATGATAGCAATATTGAGATTCCATGATAGACTTATGACAATCATTGTGTAGTAGCATTGAGTTCGTAATCTGTAGTCTCTATCCCCGTTCACCTTCTCAACATCATAAGAAAAAGGGGTAGTCCGACGGGACAGGGATAAACGTGTGACCAGCAGTTCAAAGCAACATACCAAACTGGTTACTCGATGAGGGCTGACAAATTATGAAGGCATCGTACACCAGTGGATCCCCCATGCGAGTGTTTGAGGAGTTCACGTGCTTCTGGTGGTATGCGCAAACAACATCCCCGTTCCTGCCACGCGGGTTGACGGCAGATTTCATGTGCCTCTGCTCCGGTACCCTGCAGAAAGGGGGGGTGTAACCCAAACCCAGCTCCTAAGATAGGTACTCACGCTGCGAGTAGCAACGGCGGCACCCTTCATGAACTACCCGTCCCGTTAGGCAGCGCGCCAGGGGACTTGATAACACCCTGGAGCTTGTCAAGTGCGACGTCGACGACCTTCTTGAAAGCTTCCATCTCTTCTTCTACCGTCCCGCCAAGTCCCGTGTTAGCAAAGCTGATGGAGTTTCCCACATACACAGGCATCTGCGTCTTCTTGGCTAGGATCTTGGCTAGCCTGGTGGTAAACTCCAGTGTAGCCTCAACCGAGTAAATTGTCGTTGATAGTGGTTGACTTGGACTGTATTTCTGTGGTGACATTAGTCAGGTCCTAATTACAGGCGGCCATCAGGGTACATACATTAGGCAAGGCGTAGACGAACGATCCCATTGGAGCAGCTTGATCCCCTTCGTCCGCAGCCGCAGTCGTAAGGAAAAGTAAGATGACCTTTGACTTGATGGTTAAGCGTAGGTAGATCTTTGTATCTAATGATCGTGGCAAAGGGAATGAGAGTTGAATCGGTTCGTCGATTGTCACTTCCATTGCTAATGCACTTCTTCCCAAGAGAAAATCGAAGAGTGGTAATATAGGAAATCTTCAAAATTAGATATTGCCTTTCAAAAATTGCTCTTGCGGGAGGAATGGTCACTGTAGAACATTGAAGGTTTAAGGAGCCTGTTCAGTTCAGTCAGTTCTGAATGACTGAATAAATCCTTTGGTAGTGCTGGAAGTCCCTAAGGCTACGGCGGTCGTACAGGGCTGATAGGTACCTACTTGAGCCCCACATTTGGCATCATCACGGCTGTGGTTTCACGTAGTTTAGGGGTACGTAGGTACCAAGCTCTCGCTACTAAGCTACCGTCAACATTTACGTCGCTTACCTGAAAGCTTCACATTTCTGCGGGTGCAGTTCAAGAGTTCCTCACATAATACTCTCCCGTTCGCATAAATTATACATCTTGGAGCCCATCCCACCATCATGCGACTAGTGAGGATATGACGGATTAGGTTCTTTCGCAGCGAGATGTGCTAGGGTCAGGAACTGTTTGGTTTCTTTCACCTCTCTTAACCCTTAACCCTCAAACTGAGATCGTGGGTGCCCCTCCGTCCGGAGATATCGATCCTTAGAAAGCGACCCACCACTAACCACGAATTCAATTCCGGGTTGAAGATTACTTGAGACCACTCTCGTTTTTTCTAATACCTTTTTACTTCTCGAATTTCTCGAGTCAAACCACTGTCATTATGGAGGTGGGAGAGAGGTCCTTTGGCGATGGTGAGGACAACGGTTCCCATTGGAACGACGTCAAGGAAACTATCGATGACCCAGAGGAGATCAGAGTCCTATTCTGTGCTCTCGATTCATTCAGGTAAGCAAGCATCACCATCAGGTCACCGAGTTGAGCATATACGTACCCGTTATCTAAGAGGGGGCGCGATTTTATTTCCTGTAGACATCACATACTTGTAAATGTCACACTTGTAGATGTCACACACTTGTAGATATCACGCACCTACATTGTCACATAAGTGCTTTTCTACAAGTAGTCTATATCACACATCACACACTAACCGATCAAACACAGGGGGTATGCAAAAGCGGCGCACCTCCATTGCACCCATCTACGCAGGCAAGCGTTCTACGCGCTCCCCCAGGCACATTGGCAGTTGCTCGCTCAACCACCCTTCTCATACTTAGATGTGTTGAATCGAACAGACGATGCAATCGAATCCAACGCGGAACTTTGCCGCGTTATCCTCAAGTGCGGCCTACGGTCCTTCAGTTCCATCGAAGGTATTTCGGACGACCAGCTTACCATGCCCGAGGAATGGACCGGCGTTGCTAAGTATAACGATCTGGATAAGGCTAGGAGTACTGTCCGTCAGTTTTACCGTGACTGGTCTGCCGAGGGCGCCGTAGAGCGCGATGCCTGTTACGGGCCTATCTACCGTGCGCTCGACGCCGAGAAATCTAGACATCCTGACAGACAGCCACTGAAAGTCTTAGTACCCGGTGCTGGACTAGGACGCCTAGTCTTTGATCTCTGCCGGTTGGGTTACGATACCGAGGGCAACGAGATATCCTACCATCAACTGCTCGGATCGTCGTATATCCTCAACTCCACCGAAAGGGCTGGCCAGCACACTATATACCCATGGATCCATTCCTTTTCTAACCACCGCAGCCGAGAGAATCAGTTCAGGTCTTACAAGATCCCGGACATCCACCCGCAGACCACACTCGCAGAAACGCAAGGAATTGGCTCGATGCAGATGTGTGCCGCGGATTTCCTATGTCTTTACGAGGACGAGGAGCACAAGGATGCATACGACGCCGTGGCGGCCGTCTTCTTCCTAGACACGGCCCCGAATCTGATCCGCTACCTCGAGGTCATAAGGAGCTGCCTGAAGCCCGGCGGCGTCCTCATCAACGTCGGCCCCCTCCTCTGGCACTTCGAGAACCAGGTCCCGAGCCACAACGGCTATGACGGAGACGGGGGGGACCGCGACGAGGACCAGTCCCTGGGCATCGCGGACCCCGGGAGCTTCGAGCTCACGGACGACGAAGTCGTCGCGCTCGTCGAGAAGATGGGGTTCGTCGTAGAGAAGCGGGAGGCCGGCCTGCGCGCCCCTTACGTGCAGGATGACCAGAGCATGCTGCAGACGATATATAGTGCGAGCCATTGGGTCGCGCGAAAGCCCGACGTCGCGTGCGAGGACGCGGCTGTGATCTAGACTACCTTGGTACCTTCCTTTGTATGTTATGCATCGGGATAGGATATGGGACACATCACACTGCATCGCATCGCATCTGGAGTTGGATGGTTGCTTTTTTCACAGATACCACTTTACGCGCCTCGTGCACGAGTAACGAAGTTGGTTGTACCTAGGCACCTACTTGAGGACTTGTACCTTACATCAAGACATGTCGAATGAGAACATACCGGCTTAAATTGATAGTCCAAACTCCTATGATTTATAATTCCAGACCCGTGACGTCACCGTGATAATACAGTACTGCTCGCTCATCCATTTCCCTGTTTTAAATATACCTACCTACCTACCTACCTACCTAACACATCACAGCTTCGGCTCCGCGACCCCGGCCTCGTGCATACCGCCGTGGCTCCACACCGAGCCGCCGTCGATCTCTATGGCGGCGCCGTTGACGTGCGAACCCGCGCGGCTGGCCAGGTACACGACGACGCCGGCGATGTCCTCGGGCCGGCCGAGGCGGCGCGCGGGGTTAGCTGCCGCGTGCTTGGCGAGGCCGCCCGTCATGGCGAGCAGGCCGTTGGCCATCTTGGTGGGGAAGAAGCCGGGGCAGATGGCGTTGACGAGGACGTGGCGGGGGCCGAGCTCGACGGCGAGGTTGCGGCCGAGGTGGATGGCGGCCGCCTTGCTGGCGCTGTACGCGTACGTGCCCTGCGCGCCGAGGGTGCCGACGCCGAGCCCGGCCGCCGACGCCGTGATGATGATGCGCGACGGGTCGTCGACCGTGGCCCGCTTCTGCAGGAGGGGGGCGAACTGCTGGGCGCAGAGGAAGACGGACTTGACGTTCAGGTCCATGACCTTCTGGAAGGCGGCGTCCGGGTGCGTGTCGAAGGGGGCGCCCCACGTCGCGCCCGCGTTCGCGAAGAGGATGTCTACGTGGGAGGTGTGCTGCCGGACTTGCGATACTAGGGATTGGATCCCCGCGAGGGTGCTGCTGTCGGCGGGGACCGAGATGGCGCGCGCGCCGGGTTGCAGGTTCGGCAGCGCGTTGAGCTGCGCTACGGCCCGGTCGCAGGCCGCGGCCTTGCGGGACGTGATGAAGACTTGCGAGCAGCCGGCTTGGAGGAAGCTGTGTGTTGGGCAGTTTGTTAGCTTGGGGTTGGTTCCTGTTCTTCTATTTAGGTAGGTAGGTAGGTAGGTAGGTAGGTAACTGGACTTATTGTGTTATGGGTTTGAAAGGGATAGATAGACACATCGTTTCGCCAGGCGGGCACAATTGGTCAGGGAAATGAGAGAGAGGGAAAACTCACGCCGAAGCCGCGTTCAGACCTAAGCCCCTCGAGCCGCCGGTTATGACGGCGACCTTGCCCTTGAGGGAGAAGAGCGACGGGTAGTCGTGGAGAGCTGTTTCGTCGGTCATGGTGTTATGATAGGACAGATGGTTCGGGGGAAACGGTTTGAGCTAGAGGTAAGAAATATATTTTACTACAAGGCGGCGAGGAGAAGGGATAAGTACTGAATAATAACGGTAAGAAACCGAGAAACTCCGCCAAAAGCAATTCGAGTCAATCTTCGGGGGACGTTGTTTAAACAAGGGAATGTCTCTTATTCCCTTCCCCTATCGATTGTTGGTTGGCTGACCGAGGAGAGAGCTTTTGAACTTGACGTAGAATTGAGGGGACTTGCCGAGGTACATCCCCTTTTAGGCCATGGCGCCGCTTAGGTACTACCATTGCCAAGAGATTCGTTTCTATGTACGAAGCACATAGTATGGGATCTCTATCCGAATCTATTCCCGTCGCATGTTATTTCAAATCCAAGTATCGAGCCTTAAATGTTAGGTAGGCGGATAGCTGAATCCTTTTATGTTCATTTTATTACATTCCCTTCTTCTGCTTCAGGTGTAGACTCTTGACATGACAATGGTTCTGGCTGAGTTCACGTATTCATTGAGCCCCTGATCTAGCTGCCTACCTATGTAGTATGGGTATCGAAGTTAGTCATAGGTGTATCCAGATCCCTTGTTGGTTCACCATCTACGTAGCATCATCGTATTCCAGCTCAATATTGTCCTCATCATAAACTTCCCCATCTTCGTCCTCGCCATATCCCCCCTCGTCGCTATAGTAGTCGCCGTATTCGTCGTCGTCCTCAACCTCCCTATCTTCATCATCGAGACTGTCGATAACATCGTCTTCATCCCAGGGAATGTTTCGTAAGGGCGTTTCTTCATTATCGGGCGCCTCGTCGTCGTTGCCCACAATAGCATCCGAATCCTCGTTAGTCAAGTCATCATCGCCTGGTCTCCCTATTGTTTCCGTCGCGGTAGCCCCATCTTGCTTCCCTTGAGCTTGTGTCGGATTTGGCCGGCGCCTACGCACTCGAGTATCGACCTCCTCTATGGGACGTAAAAAAGGCTCAATGGTTAAGCCAAGGCTCTTTTCTACCTTGTCGGGCCACTGCCGGATCCTATCTTTGAGGAAGGAGTTGTATAATAAACCCGCCCTCTGAGGATTATCGTCGTCTGAACCCATCCTTCCCCTCTTGATGGCAATCATCTTTACCTTCATGATCATCTTGACCTTAGCCCACGTGCCTCTGTAGTACCATCCAGAGTCGTTGAGGTCGCAATCATCCCTCAGGGGAGCCTGGTCGATAAGCTGCCGCACAAAGGGGTCGGTAATATCGCAGACCTGCCAGAATTTCCCGTCGGTAGAATATTGCTCGCCGTCCCAAAGGTGGCTCTCGGTATTTTCCGTCTTGGGCTTTTTGACCTGATCTTTCCTGACAAGCTCCCACGGCACTTTCTTTGTTCCGACTATATTCCTCTCCAGCTTAAAAGCCAGAGTTTGGTAGATTCGAAACTTGGGATCGGGGCGAGGGTCGACGCCGTACTTGACGAAAGCGTCTCGCCATGGTCCACCCCTGAATTGATAGCCGACGAGTTGAAGAGCAATCCTGAGCATCGAATCGGCATAATTGCCCGTCACGCTGTTGAGGATGGCACGACGTGTCCAAATAGGCCGTTCTTCCATCAACGCATGAAGCTGCTTTAGTAGGCCGTCTGGTATCTCGATAGTCGGCTCCCGCCGCGCTTTCGTAGGTACAGGATATTGGTTATGGTTGATAAAGTGGCCATACGAATGCTTTTTCCTGCCCTGAATGTTGATCAGCCTTCCATCTTCCCCCTCTTTCCCTTCGACCTTAATGTTCGGATTTTGTTCGTAGTTGTAGTTGAATCCGATAACCTTGTCTGTAAAGTGTGGTGGAGGTATGATTTCCTGGCCGGGGCCTGCAGCCACACCGGGCGCGAATCTGATCTCCCGTAGTTTCGAGACTTAAGTATAAGTTAGCAAGGAATATGACAACCGGTAGAGTAGGCTGAGGGTCTTCTCTACCTTGCAGTGGAAGTAGATGCTCCGCGATATTTGTCAAAAATGAAGAGCTTGTATTAGCGAATTGGAAGTCTGCCAGGCCTCTATATCGATGGGTGCCCTGAACACTCCCGACAGCTTCAATCTGGTAGTCATCGAGGTTATCCCGCATCTTTCGGAGGATAGACTTAGGTAGGTCACGTCGGCTCATAGAGCTAACTTCATCAGCTCCTGAGGTGATGGCCACGCCTTCGGAGACGTGAATATCGCCAATAAATGGCTCATTGCTGCCGCGCTTCCGTTTCCTGCCCGTTCTCTTTGGGACGGTGATCTTGAGTAGAATGTTGTTAGTCGGAGCAAGATGCGATACAATGGGTTTTGAGGTAGGGTTGTCAGGCCGAAACCATAGAGGTACTGAACTAGGGTCGGCAGTATTGACGAGGAGCTATGTGGAGAATTAGCTAGTGATCTTGGTATGGTGTTTGAGAATAGTATTTGAGAATAAGATATCAGCACCTACTTTCTGAAAGTCGGGCTCTGGTCCAAACGTGGCTAACCCCTTGTCAAGATTTATTACAACACAAGGATGCTCTATAGCAACCATCTTCCTGTCAGGGACATCGAAGATCGGAGCGCCTGTCTGATCATTTTCGTCATCTAGGGTATCAGGACGAGGAGCGTCTGCGTATTCCATCATAGCTGATTGCTACTATGTCTTTGGCAGGCTATACAGGAAATGATGCAAGACGGAAGTATGAAGAGGGTGAGACGTGAGACGTGAGACCGTTGACTCGGGAATACCTATGATATTCATCCAGAGTGCGTCAGTATCCCTTATGTCGGGCTCAGGCTGTAAGTATGTTGTGCATGTTCCTGTCTCCTAGCTGGGATGTTGTAAGTGTGTACTTGAGGTGCTCGTCAAGTAAGTTGTCGTGTATAAAACGTTGTGCAAAAAATGTGCACCGTTGCCACTTGTTACCATCAAAGGTTGCATATATAACTTAGTTATGAGTTATTCCTCAATATGCAGGCCTTCTTTAAAGATTGATTACGGCGTCACTCCAAAAATGACTATATTTGCTGCTGGCAGTCAGTCTCATGAAGTTGTTCCTTGTCGGGTGAATGGTGAATACAGTGTGAATCATAGTGAAGGAAATTAAAACTCGAGCCCAATGACGAATGCTGCAAACGCAAATAATCGAGTATTACAGTGTGGGTAATATATGATATACGGTATAGGATCCCCTGAGATTGAGATGTACCTGATGCACCCGTAATTAATTCCTTGCACTACCGCATCTGCAGGCTACCAAGACGAAATTAGTAACAGCTTCCGGCACAATTTAATAAAGCAATAAAGCAAGTCATACCTTCGGATGACAACAATAAAGGAGCGGGTCCTTTTATCCGCATACCGCATATATATATGCGTAAAGCTGGTTAGCAGGTCGGTTAGCAGGTCAGTCACATACACTTAATCAGTATATGTGCCAAGGAGTATATGCAACTTGCAGGGTGGCTTCGTTGTTACCATGTATGTACTTAGTAGCTCACGAGACATCCATTAATACCCCTCTGCCCCGCCGACTAATTCTTGATTCGACGCGGCTCTGCAGCACTAGCCTGGCATGAGCAGCACAAGTCATTATCCAAACAAACTCGGGCTTGACAGGTTTATTTTTTTTTTAGTAGCCTGGGATTGTTGGTCGGCAGCCGCTGAAACCACAGTGACCATCCACTGGACCTTGCACAAACACGCGGTGAAATGCACAATACACGTTCCTACATACAGGCCCCTTAAGGTCCAACGTACAAGCGACCTGCATCCGATCATCTAAACTACTGTAACCGATCCCTAAGGTATCTTATCTTACCTAACCTTTTTTTTCTTTCAAATTCGGATATTGTTTGGATGGTCACCTTTTCGAAGAATCAACTTTTAAGACGACCCTAAGTCCGTTAAACAATAAATTCGTTGTTGGGGTAATGCCCAATGCTGCTTTCTACGGCATAGTGGTATACCTAACCTTGTACATACTCCCTACTACTAAGGTATCCCAGTACTAAGGTATCCTATACCTACCTCCTATCGTTGTTTGGTTGGTGGCTAAGTTAGGTACCTAAATTTATAGGTACAATTTATAGGTACATGCCATCCCCATCCCCTTGGATCCCCTTGGAAAGTCGGCCCTACGAGGGTCATCGGAGTCCCTAAACCAAACCCGCCAGCCCGCCAGCCCGTCTACGAGCCAGGACGAGCAGCGACCAAGCAGCTGCTTTTCTCCACCCTTTCACAACGACAACTTCAAACTTCATATGTTCATATCAGGATCTAGGATCTAGGTCCAAACATCAATCATTTCCCCCGTCTTCTCAAACCAAAGAGGCTCAATTTGAGCTACCTTCGCACGACCTATTTCTATTAATTCCCTGCTTGTCAACCACTGCTTCTTTACTAACTTAGCCTTTGCGACAGCGCCAACCGTAACCGCAAACCGCAACTGTTACGCCCCAACTATTCCTGAACCTTCTCTGATCCCGAAACAGACGGTGAATGCACTACGTAATTTCGTCTACTCGAAGCACGCATATCTCAATCTTGATACCGCACGACCCCTTACAATTGGAACAGACGACGGCAGCCACGCGTTTTATCAACATTTAGTCCTACCGCCCTATCACTCCCATTCCAGACGAGACGACACCCTAAGGAGGCGAGCGAGTCGGGTGTCCCCACCCCGCCATATCCTCGTAGGGCTGTGATCTCTCGCAGAGATGAAGCGCTTTAGCAGAGCCGTATGCTTTTACCCCCCCTCGCGGCATAATTGGGTTATCCGTTACTCTTATATATATACCTATTTATATAAAACCGTATTGCTAACTATTGAATCCCTCGATAGCTCTCGAGAGGGAAAAGTGATAGCAAGTCCTCTAAGAAGAATAAGGACTCTAAGGACGGTACCGCTTCACCCTCCTCTAGTGGTTCACGGGAGACGCAATCGCCTGTATTGACTCCCTCTTCCTCTACGTCGACTCTGAACGACATTAGAAACAAACCACTACCCCCCAACAATGCTGGAACGCACGGCGGTGATCATAGCGGCTCTGCTTTGCAAGGCCAGGCTGGTCAGGCACCAGGTCAAGGAAGTGTTCCCGATAGGTTTAATAGCATGGGACCTCAGCAGTCGCCTAACGGCGCTGCTACTCCTCGACATGGCGGCACCCTCCCGCCGACTGTGGTCATTAGCCCAAGTGCTCCAGTACGCTTATCTCCTTTCTACTATTCTTGTCGGGATATAGGCTAACGTTGTGCTACCTATAGCACATCCCGCCCCCTGGCGCTGCCGAGACCATGCCGCACGATCTTGCACCGCCCAAGGCCGGCCAGAAGTCGTTGATGTTTGACCGTCTCCACCAGACGCCGAAAGATGTTCCCGAAGGCATCAGAACACCCAAGCGACAGCATTCGTCGCGATTTGATATCTCGGCACACCGAGAGCTCGAGAAGCTCCCCGGATTCCACGAGGTACCCCCTAACCGACGACAGGAGCTCTTCATGCAGAAGATTGACCAGTGCAATGTCATTTTCGACTTTAATGATGCTAGTGCCGACATGAAGTCCAAAGAGATCAAGCGTTTGGCCCTGCATGAGCTGCTTGACTATGTGGCAAACAACCGCCAAGTCATCACGGAACCGATGTATCCTCGAGTCGTCGAGATGTTCGCCAAGAACCTATTCCGCCCGATTCCTCCGCCCATGAATCCCCAGGGAGAGGCGTTTGACCCCGAAGAGGATGAGCCTGTCCTTGAAGTTGCCTGGCCCCATATCCAGGTCGTATATGAGTTCTTTTTAAGATTTATCGAGAGCCAGGATTTTAACACAAACATCGCCAAAGCTTATATCGACCACAGCTTTGTCCTTCAGCTCCTGGAACTTTTCGATTCAGAAGACCCCCGTGAGAGGGATTTCCTCAAGACGACCTTGCATCGAATTTACGGGAAATTCCTGAACCTTCGTTCCTTCATCAGACGCTCTATCAACAACGTCTTCTTCCAATTCACCTACGAGACAGAGAGATTCAATGGGGTTGCCGAGCTGCTCGAGATTCTTGGATCCATTATTAACGGATTCGCCTTGCCCCTCAAGGAGGAGCACAAACTCTTTTTAACTAGAGTGTTGCTCCCTCTACACAAGGTCAAGAGCTTGAGCATGTATCACCCCCAGCTTGCGTACTGTATCGTTCAGTTCCTCGAGAAAGACGCGTCCCTCACCGAGGACGTTGTCCTTGGCCTCCTTCGATATTGGCCCAAGGTCAACAGCACCAAGGAGGTTATGTACCTCAACGAGGTGGAGGATATTTTCGAGGTAATGGATCCTGCGGAATTCGCCAAGGTTCAAGAGCCTCTATTTCACCAACTCGCCAAATCGGTCGCGAGCCCTCATTTTCAGGTTGCGGAACGAGCATTGTATTTCTGGAACAACGAATACTTCTGCAACCTCGTGAGCGACAACGTCGAGATTATCCTTCCCATCATGTTTGCACCACTGTATGAGAATTCTAAGGGACACTGGAACAGGTAAGAAAATTTAACCAAATATTTGCTCGTCGAGTCTAACAATAAGGGGTAGGACAATCCATGGGATGGTTTACAACGCAATGAAGCTCTTTATGGAAATTAACCCGCAGCTTTTCGATGACTGCTCTCACGAGTATACGGAACAGCAGAACAACGCTGGGGCGCGAGAAGCTCTTCGCGAGAGGAAATGGGCCGCGATCACTGAGCAAGCGAATAAAAGGAAATCGAACGGCACTGGCGGAACCCCCGGGCCGTCCCCGAAGCAGCTGAACATCCTCCCGCGCGTAGAGGAGGCTGATTCAGTCACAGAGGATAACCAGAAGAGGTTAGATTCGCTTAAGCTGCAGGATGCTGACCGTGGCAGTCGCCGCCCGAGTACCCACGAACGACAGAACTCGGCAGCCTCTGCTAGAAGCCAGCGGTGATTCCTGCTTCATTTTCTCATAACACCTTTTGACGGGAGGTGCTTCTTTAGCTACTGTGACGATAGACTTTGTAAGCGATGATGATCTGGTTTACACAAACCTTCCAAAATTCTGTTTCGAATCATAAATTTTCTCAGCTCATTCACCATCCGTGAGACCGGAACTCTTTCGATCAAGCCTCTATTGTTCCCGGTTTGGGCCATTATCTCTGTGTAGGACATGGTCTACATCTCGATTGCAACGGACCATGGTGAGCTTCTCTTCGACGAAACCACCTGACGATCAAACTCGACCCTGGAGTTAGGATTCTTGAGTCTGAACAACTTCGGGAAACCAGGCTCATGCTGAATATTCCATTTCCCGTACATACTTGACGGCTCGACATGTCGTTCAATTCCACCTACCATCGAGTACCTACAAAAGCCGGCTGAGGGGTTGGTAGATACGTTTCACGTAAAGTCGTACCAACTCCCGTGGATAGGATGCTCTATAAAAATGGCGGGCAATTCATTGCAAGAAAAAAAAAGAGATATATCGAACGAAAGAAAAGCCCGTGGTAAGAGGCATGGCGACAAATGCGCCGGATGCTAAAAGGGACGGGCAGGAGTCGGAAGTGGTTCGGGGAAGAGTTTAACCAACTCTTCCCGATGTATGGATTTTTTTCGTCCTCGTCAATTGACAGGACTTGGCGAGTCAAAAAAATGGTTTGACTGGCGTCGATAGGGACCAAGGGCAATGAGATGACAGGCACACGGTTTACTTTGCAAACGATAATACAACCTTGATAGACCTCTTCCTGTTGTGTCGTGTTGTTTTTCTTCTTTTGTTACGACTTTTCTTTTCAAAAAGCCGTTGAATGTTTTTTTTTAAGGAGACGGTAGTTGATGATGATGAGATGACACTGTTTTGCGTGAATGAGATAATGTCGCCGATTGTTGGACGTCGAGGGAGTGTATGTGAGAAAAACGCCGACTTTGTATGAGACGCCGAGGTCAAGTATTCGTTCTTTTTCTAGTTTATCGAGTATGCTTTTATCGCTTGTTCATTGCATAGCATGGATCACGGCTTAGACTTTCGGTGAGTATGAGAGATGACTTTTAATGGCGGTTATATGATAGGTATCTAATAGTGGAAGGTTATACCTTTGAGAATTACTTTTATACCCCTATCTTGCTTCGGGCGCTGACACTAAGTAAGTTGACCGTGGGCGGACTATTAGCATGCACGATTAGAGCATTTCACTAGGGAGTATTTTCATTGACAAGGCCTTTTTCTTCTTCTTTACTTCAATCAAGGCTTTGCTACTGTGGTCTTTTGGTATCTACCAGTTTTTTTTTTTTTTTTTTTTAATTTAAATCACATACCTCTCTCCTCTTTTACTGCGTAGCCTAGATATAGGTACACTCACTTACTCTTCTACATATCCGAGAGCCTGCCCCACCTTGACCTTCTGCCCCTTCTCGACGGCCCAGGCGAAGCCGCCCTTGGCGCCGGGGACGTTGCTCCCGGCGACGGGGGCCTCGAAGACCAGCACGATGGTGGAGCCGAGCTTGAAGCCGCCCATCTCGTCGCCGCGCCGGAGTGCGTGGCCGCCGAGGACCCCCGAGGCGGCGGCGTACACGGCCTCGGAGAACCCGGAGTAGGGCTCCCCGCGGGCGGCGGCCTCCTCGGCGGCGCGGTCGGCGGCGGTGTCGGTGAGGAGGGAGTTGGTGCGGAGCTCGCGGTCGAAGTGGACGGCGATGGAGCCGACGTTGGTGGCGCCGACGGGGACGAAGGAGAAGAAGCCCCAGCGCCAGCGGCCGAGGAGGACGACGCGCTCGTTGAGGGTGAAGAGGCCCGGGAGGGTGCGCTGGAGGTAGGGGGAGACGGAGAAGAGCTCGCCGGCGAAGTGGCGGCGGCGCTCGACGACCCAGTTGGCGGGCGAGTGGAAGCGGTGGTAGTCGCCGGGGGCCAGGTACACGACGGCGTAATAGAGCGCCGTGCGGTCGCCGGGCGACAGCAGGTCGTACCAGGGCCGCTCGCCTAGGGCTAGGTCGGCGCGGACCTCGGACACGGCGCCGGGGCTCGAGGGCCGCGCCGTCTGGTCCTCGAGGTCCTTGGACGCGTGCCGGCTCTGCTCGTCGTCCGGGCCCGAGAGCAGGTTCGGCAGCGTGTACGAGATGCCGTTGACGCGCGCGAACTCCTCGTCCGAGCTCACGAGCTCCTCGTCGCCGCGGGTCTGGGCGGCGGCGCGGTCCGGTTCCGTCGATTGGTCGTCGGGTTGCTGCTGCCCCTGCTGCTGCTTATCGGACAGGCTAGGGGTAGGGGTGTTCTTGCCGAGCAGCGCGTCGATGGTGTAGGTCATGCCCTTGACCTGCTCGATGTCGTTGCCCTCGATCTTGCCGAACTGCAGGACGCGGCCGTCGGCGGGCGACAACAGGGCGTTCGGGTTGGCGTCGAGAGGCCGGGCGCCGGGCTTGAGGGTGCGGTAGAAGAAGGCCGAGAGGTTGGGGTACACGCGGAGGTCGGGCTCGGACACCTCGTCCAGGTTCACGCCGAAGATGTACGCGTATAGCTTGAAGCCGGGCACGCGCAGGTAGTACGGGATGGTTATCTCGTTGAACTTGCCCCACAACCTCGACATGGCCTTCAGGGGCAGCGTCGACATTACTTTGACTTGCCTGCGGGGAGAGCGGTTAGCTAGCCGTCGGCATGACGAATTGGGTGTGTATGCGAGTTACATACCATGGTCCGTCTGGTCGTATACGCTGCCGTCTCCTCGGACGGGCAGCGCCGTCGAACTCTGATGCCTCCCGCTCGATCCTTTCCTTCTCCCGCGCCTGGGTCTTGTAAAACTGGACGAAACCGAGAAACCCAATTCCCAAGCCTACTGGTATAGGGTACCATCGTACTTTCGTATCCCTCAGCGCACTGCGTAGCCTCGACCCGAACCGCTCGCTATTTTGCCATTTCTGTGATGATCGGTGGAACGGTGCTCTCGATGTAGCAGTGAACTGTCTGGTCGATTGCCGCGTCGCGGACGTGTAGGTCTGTCGGAGCATGCACGGTGATATCTGGCGATTCAACTTGGACGAATGCCCTCGGACCGGTGCCGAGTATATACTTGCCATTGACATGTCTTGCGGTCTAAGACTTTAAGACTATAGGGCCTCGAAGCAGAGACATCTAAATTTTAAAAAGACTGGACTCTGGACACACTAGTTGTCGGTCTGATCTTGAAGTCGGCGCATATACTGAAGAAACAAAATTACTTAGAGACAATATCATTTGTCCAACAAATTATTGTTAGTAGGAGAGAAACGTGGAGATTGGTTCAACACCTGGACTACTCGAACAAGAATTCGAGATAGTAGATAGTTGAAGCTAAAGCACGCTATAGACGCTATAGACGCTATAGGCATACCTGTACCCGAAGACCCTCGATGACGCAGGGCTTTTTGGCTTCCGGGCTTTGGTGGAGCTGAGGAACCTTGGGAGCTATCCCTTTTCAGCTCAAGCACCAAGGCGGTGGGTTCTGGCAAAACGGGTCTACCAATTATCTGGCAGTTCTGGGCAACAAGGTACGTACCGATCACTGGCGCAACGTGGACATTACCCATGGTTTTTTTCCCTTTCGGGAGTTTTTATTGATTCTTATTAGCGAGCCTACAGGCCCGTACGGGCCAACAAGGTTAGCAGCTACAGCGGCTACAGCACCTACTAGAAAGATTTACCTAAGCAAGTGACAGCTTGCATTGACGCAAACGCAAAGTCCAATGTTCCCATGTGGCATGTGGCAGTTTGAACTGCGAACTGCGAACTGCGAACTGTTGAACTGTGAACTGCATTTACATACGACGACGACCACACACACTCTTCACCTTTCCCTCCTTTCTTTTCGTTAAGAGCCCAGCTCTTTTTCCGTCCTTTTTAGGCCCCAAGTTTCTTGTTAATTAATTAATTTCTCTCACTCTTTCTTCTTGCTGTCGTTGTACAAACTACACATATCAAGCTACAAGCTACGTGTACTCTTGCGGGAAATCGGGATTGATAATTCTGGCTTGCTTCCCTCTGCCTGACATGCTTCCCACTAATTCTTGAGTCATGAACCACCTCGCCAGCCGAATGCGCAACCCTATCTAAAATCCCCTGCTGGTGCCCATCTACCTGTCTTTGCACTGCATTCGTCAGACGGTTCCTCTACCCTCCGAACCCGTAGTTATTCACGATGGCGTCCGAACAACCCGGCCCGGCAGCCTCTCCAGCTAGTGCCCACTCGGCAACATTCACCTTACAAATCATATCGCCCTCGGTCGGTATACCGCAGCCGTTGGCTCTCCAGGAGCTCCCTATCGACGCCACTGTCAAACAGCTAAAGGAGCGGATTCGAAATGTCGTCAGTACGAGACCTACAGACCAGGCTCAGCGCCTCATTCATAGAGGCCGCCTACTAGGTCGGGACACTGAGACTATGTCAGAGGTCTTTGGACAGGAAGCTGTATGTATCATTTCTCATGAATATATAAAGACTGGGTAGTTGTCTAATTTGAATGTGTGACATAGCTTCGTTCTGCGCATCCCCAGTCATTACATCTCGTACTACGCGACTTGTCCGATGGCCGACCGACGACTACACCAACTCCTATTCATGCCCCCAGCCAGGCTCCTACTCCAGGTCAGCAATCAACAGGAACCCAAGTTCCTCCGCAGCAACACCTACATCAACATCAGCCTCACAATCCCGCCAATCCTTTCCAGCTCCCGCCTCAGGTACGGGGCCATTACCATCATGGTGTCGCCTTTGGATTTCCGCAAGGACCCATGCCTGGGATGGCAACGATGCCTCCTACAATCCAACCGATGAATGCTCCTCCTGGTCTTACATCGACGCAGTATACCCAGTGGATGAGAGCCATGAATGCACACATGAACCAGCGACCGACCGCACCGGGAGGGCAGGAGATACCTGCCGCGAATACGAGAGGAACACCAGGGACGAATACGCCAGGAAGGACCGCTTCGCCGTTTCAATCCGATGCTACACGCACTACGATCCGCGAGTCTACTGGGCCTAATGGCTTACAGTGGCGCATCACCGTTAACGAATCCTTTATAAACCCTTTGCAACGACCCGCAAGAACGGGTTCCCCGTTTTCGACAGCCGACGCTTCAAATCACTGGGGCGCACAACCGAGATCTGTTCCAAATACTGGCCAGTTATCTAATAACGATGTGCAGAACATCTTGCGAGGTGCAGATGCCAGTTCGGCTACGAGGGTTATGACCGATGCCATGCGCAGGAATGCTAGTAGCTCTTCCCTAGCAAGCCTCTCGACTAGCCAAGCTCATCACCCCATTGCGCCTGGGGTTACTACGCCGTTGATCCCATCTCGGGCCGGTAGTGCTGCTGGTACTCCTGATCCGCTCAGAGCACTGGGACGAACTAGAAGTCCACCTACAACCCAGCTTCAGGCACAAGCGTCCCAAGCGTCCCAAGGTACACCGGAAGTGTATATTCTATCTTCTCCTAACGGTCCGCGCGCTCTGTTACTCAACAGCAGCTTGGATACATATTTCACCCCTCCCGTTCGACCTGTGAATCAGCCATTCAGCATGTCATTTGCGCAAAGGCCATTTACCAATACCTTCAACCCCCATCACCTAACACTTACCCCGACCTTCAACCCTCAGCTATCCCCAATTAGACGACCTAACATGCAGACGAACAACATACCTCACCTTCAACAGCAGCCGCAACCACAACTACAACCGCAACCGCATCAGCAACAGCACGGCTTACCCCAACCGCCTCAGGGTCAGCCTCAGATAGGGCATGCCGTAGCACGCCCGGATAACCCGCAGATCCATGCGATTAGGCTAGTTCAGCTGTGGCCTCACATATGGATGGCTGTCCGTTTGGGTCTCTTCATCTGGTGGTTCACGTCACCTAGTTCCAGCTGGTCCCGTTGGATTACTGTCATTTCCGTCGCTATTATTTTGTTCTTTGTAAACACTGGGTTTTTGAATCCTATTGCCGAACAAGTTTGGACTCCTTTCCGCCGTCACCTCGAGAACTTGATCCCTCATGCGGATGGCCACCGACGAGCACCTGTCAGAGCTGGGAATGCTCAGGGTGCCAATGGTGAGGCCTCGGAGCCCGGCCAACAGAGGCAACCGGATCCCGCGGATACTGCCGCTAGATTGGTTCAGCGGCGGCGCAACGCGAATGCGAACTGGCTGATGGACCAAGCTAGGAGGCTGGAGCGTGCTGGCATCCTTTTCCTTGCCAGCATCGCACCAGGAGTGGCTGAGCGCCATATCGCGCAGATGGAGGCGGAGGTGCGAGCGGAGAGAAGGCGACGCGAGGCTGAGGCCGAGGCAGAAGCTGCTGCCGCTGCCGCGGCAGCAGCAGCCCAGTCCGATCCTGATAGACAGGAAGGCGCCGAACAGGGTCACGAGAGCACAGAGAGTCGTGGTGATTCTATTGCTGCCCCCGCCGGGGAATCAGGGGAGCAGCGGGTGGCAGACGGTGAGGCGGGTAACGAAAGACCACCCGCACAGGAGCCGCTTATTGCTATCTAAGCTAGCAATTCAAGGAAAAAGCACATATTCAACACTAAACAAAGGAGGAGATGGCGGAATGATAATGGACACGAAAAGAGAGTCTCGTCCCGGTCGACTCAATGAAATCATTTGTATGTGCGATTAAAAAGAAAACAAAGGGCTTGGTCAGAATGACAAGGGGCCTCGGGGCCTAACCTCTCTAGAGTCTTCTCTTCTTTTTCCCCCGCAGAGGAGACGCGGGCTGTTCGAGAAAAATTAGGGGGAGGGGGGAAGTCTGTACAGCATATCAGTTCGGTGTGTCGAGCGTTTTTTGTATGTACCAAATCAAAATGACGGAAGAATTGTATGTCAAAACTCGAGAAAAATGAGCCGTGATATCGAACAGAGTAAACGTTTTTTTTTTTTTTTTTCGATCTTGTTTTATCTACCTACCTCCTAACCTGCCTATCTTGTAAGGAGGTAATACAACCCCCGCCCCCTTGGCCGCCGACAATGTGGTCCGGGATCTCTCTTGATTCCTACCTCTCTCCCAGACAAAAGGTACATATCCACCCTAGGACTAGGAGACTAGGATTCATTTCACTCCCCGCCCTCGTCGTCCTCGAAGTGGACCTTCTTCCTGCAGTTGTTCTTGCACCACCGGCACAAGCCCGACGCCTCGGCGCCGCTCCCGCACGTACGGCCCTCCGGCACGCACTTGGTGCACCCGCAGGGCTTGGGGGGCTCGCGGGCGCGGTCCGCGAACGAGGGGAAGGCGGCTACCGCGCGGCGGGGGGGTGGCGGTGGCGGACACATCGTTGATGATAATGATAGCTGGGCTGGGGGGTTTTTTTTTTTTGCTGTAAGTACCTTTGGGGACCTAGGTAGTCAGTCTTGGTTGGTTATACCGGCTGATGGCCGAGTTTGTGGTACTTTAAGGCTTTTCGATACTCTATAGAGAGGAGTGTAAGGATGATGATATCCCAAGCTGAATTGTGTGTCTGCTTGGTTTGAAGATAGATAGACGTCTGGTTGTAGCTGTAAGCTAAGGATTTTTACAAAGATTGGTTGAGAGAAATATATGGCTGGCT
Organism: Hypoxylon rubiginosum; assembly: GCA_902806565.1. Taxonomy (NCBI): domain Eukaryota; kingdom Fungi; phylum Ascomycota; class Sordariomycetes; order Xylariales; family Hypoxylaceae; genus Hypoxylon; species Hypoxylon rubiginosum. The sequence continues at coordinate 316,554 of CADCXA010000008.1, forward strand.
AAAGGTTCTCCCTTTTATGCTCACCAGTTGTCTGTTCTTCGATTGTCCCCCTTATCGCATGGCTGGCGAGGGCGCAAAGGTTCGTCGTCATGTAGTCAAGGGGTTTGCTCGTCGACTCGGTCATAGCCTGCGTAGAAAGGGACTAGGTTGGTAGGTAGGTACAATCACTGCCTTCGCTGGATGTGTGAACAGGAGACGACGTTGTTCCTGTTTTATTCGGTTGTTAGAGCAGGTCACATTGTGAACCCATTGTCAGATACACTGACTACCCGAGTCTCTTGGGTCCTCGTAAGAGATGAATAATAGTATGGGTACGACGAGATTACTTTCAATATTCATATAAAGACGTGGCTTTGTAAATTTGCAGGCTTCTGCTTCAAAGTTTGTCTAGGAATCGTGTTTACTGTAAGTGATCATTACTACTCATCAATTATACCGCACCAAGAAGCAGTACGCAAGGCAGATGGATAAGTCGGTACGTAATCCGTAACACACTACACTACTTTAACCTATACTGTTTCCCGTATGACGAGCATGTGCTCACCCCTCTTCCTTTCGGACGTGTCATGTCTATGTACAACTCTGTCATTCGAGTTCCAACGCGTCAGATATACCTACTCCCCCCTACTCGTCCATAACCGCAGCAAACTTGTCCAACATGTTCTGTTGGATGCCCTCGTACTGTAATTCAAGTCAGCAACCGTCTACATCACGAATGTGTTATAAAAATACGAATAAAGCAACGTACCTTCTTGCTAATAGCTTCCTCTCCATCGCTCGGGACCTCGAACTTTAGGCTTCGCAGCTGAGCCTGCAGGTCGCTGGTAGCCTCGCGAACCTTGTTCCAGCTCTGGCCTTGGGCAATGGCCTTCTGGGCCTCGTCGTGGAAGCCGACCATGAGCTTCATCATCCACTCCGTCTTCCAAATGGGACAGAACTGGTCGTAATCCGAGTATCCGTTCTGCTGGAGGAAGTCTTCCTTGAGGAGGGTAGCCATATCCAGCGTGATCTTGTCTGGATCGGAAAGCGCCGATTTACCGACTAGCTGTACCACTTGGTCCAGCTCTTCCGAGTCGGAGAGCAGCTGCCTGATACGGTCGCGCAGCCGGGGGAACTCTGGGTAGTCCTTCTCGTACCACTTGTCGAGGGTGTTTGTGTACTTGCTGTACGACACCGACGTGTTGATGGAGGGGAAGTGCTTCCGCTGCGCCAGTCTCTTGTCGAGACCCCAGAACACCTGCACGATACCTAGGGTAGAACTGGTGACGGGGTCCGAGAAATCACCACCCGGTGGGCTGACGGCACCGACAATACTGACGGAGCCCTCACGCTCGGGCGAGCCGAGACAGCTCGTCTTGCCCGCACGCTCGTAGAAACTGGCCAGCTTAGCACTGAGGTAGGCGGGGAAACCCTGATCAGCAGGCATTTCACCGAGACGACCGGAAATTTCACGAAGGGCTTCAGCCCATCGCGACGTAGAGTCGGCCATCATGGCTACGTCCATACCCTGGTCACGGAAGTACTCAGCCACTGTGATACCGGTGTAGATGGAGGCTTCTCGGGCGGCGACGGGCATGTTGGAGGTGTTGGCGATCAGCGTTGTTCGCTTCATGATGGGCTCCTTTCGACCCTCGACTTCGATGGACAGCTCGGGGAAATCCTTCAAGACTTCGGCCATCTCGTTACCACGCTCGCCGCATCCTAAGGACTGGGTTAGTAAGTGATCAAGCAGAATATCTGAAGAGAAACGTACCGACGTAGACGATGACGTCGCTGTTGGAGAATTTGGAAACGGACTGCGAAATGACAGTCTTGCCGCATCCGAAAGCGCCAGGGATGGCGACGGTACCACCTTGCACACTTGGGAAGAGGGCGTCGAGGACTCGCTGACCGACAATAAAGGGGCTACTAGCAGAGAGCTTCTCGGTCGTGGGTCGCGGGACACGAACGGGCCAGGTATGCATCATGCCGTACTCCGTCTTGGTGCCGTTGAAATCGACCTCGAGAATCTTCTCGTCCACGGTATATTCACCCTTGCTGGCGATCTTGGTGATGGTACCCCTCGCTCGCGGCGGCAGCAGGATCTTGTGGACCTTGATGAAGGAGTTCTCGAAGACAGTTCCCCATACGTCACCGCCAGAGATGTTGTCGCCGACCTTGGCGGTAGGCGTAAACTCCCACTTCTTGGTTCGGTCGAGAGCGGGGGCTGCGATTCCGCGAGGAATGTAGATGCTTGAGGACTGCTGGGCAATCTTCTCGAGGGGCCGTTGGATTCCATCGTAGATGTTGTGTAATAGACCGGGGCCGAGCTCGACGGAGAGAGGCTTACCGGTGCGCTCGACAGGGTCGCCCACCGTTATGCCAGCTATAGTTAAATATTAACTTGCAATTCTCATCGTATCGTATGCATTGCGGATAGAGTATAGGACGTACCAGTCTCCTCGTAGACTTGGATGGTAGCTTGATCGGCGCTAATTCGAATGACTTCACCGACTAGTTTATCGTGGCCAACCCTTACAAGCTCGTACATGGCGACTCCGATCATCTCCTCGGCCACCACGACGGGACTAATTTCCGAATTGGTCAGTTCTGAAACTTAGGAGATACAGTTAGAGGCGGTGCGGTGGTTTACGAACCCGGATACGGAGTAGATCTTGCCTAGAGGCACATATGATTAGCTACATGTACTTGGAAGGGTACATAGAGGATAATAGTAGAGCTCCATACCGCTGTTAAGGCCATCTTTCTCGCCATTTGTGGCCTTTTTTGACTACATGTGCACTATGTGTTAGAGATTTAAGCCGCAAACTCGAAATGGGGGAGACACAAAGCCTATCTCTTGTCTTGCTGCAGGTTTTATCGCAGGTGGGACATTGGATGTTGGATGTAGCTTACCGGAGCCATCTTGGGGGTCTGTTTTGGAATAGCACGCTGCTCTGCAGCTGGAGGGTCAGATGAGACAGATATCGCAGGGACGGGCAAAGGTGAAGCTGGAGGTGATGGGCCCGGGGATGGTGTAGCAGAGGTGGTTGTAGTCGTGATGGTGATATTAGCAATGCTAGTGTTAGTAGTAGGAGCAGTAGTGGCAGTAGTGGCAGTAGTGGCTGAAGCTGGCGATAGCAGTGGGCTGGGGGGCAGTGGTTGGTTAGAAGCTTCAGCTATGAGGGCCTGTACTGTTGTGGCTTTAGCGGCTTTCGTAACACTGACAGGGCTCCCAAAGCTCCCAAAGCTACCAGGTGACGCAGAACCTGCAGGGCTTGCAGGTGTGCCAGGTGTGCCAGGTGTGCTCGGTCGGCTTTGGTTTTGGCCGTGGTTTCCCCGTCGGATCAGGTCCACTAGGGACGGCCGGGCCCGCAGCGTCGGTCGCGGATGAAGGCCGAGCATGCAGCAAAAGTGTCTCTAAAAAGCAAGTGTCTTTGTCTTGCTGATGACGATAGAATCAACGACGGTCGGGTATGAATCTTTATCGCAGCCTCGCTCAGCTGTCTTGTTCGTAAGTGTACGTGTGCGTTACATTCGGGAGATGTTTATTGATTACGACAGGTTACAGGGGATTAGCGGATATTAGTACCAAGTACACTAGTACCTAGTACTAATAACAAATAACACGTCCTAAATACATGTACCAGTACCCAGCCTCTCCATTCCCAAAGCCTTACTTCTAAATCTAAAATAATTACCCCTCTTATAAGAATAGAGGTAATGGGACAATTAGAAGATATCATTAGCTGGCTTGGTATGATAACGTGAGTCTATATCTCAGCTTAAGCCTGCCATTATGTTTTCCAGTTTTCATGTAGGTATAAGACACGCCTCGCCTTTATGATTATATAGCAGAGAATGAACGTCGTTTGACGTATATGCCTCGTTAAGTAAAGGCTACCAACTAATCACAAATTCTTAAGAATTCATCACTTATCTTTACCATAGACGTGAAAAGGAAACCTTTTATCTCGGTATGAATGCCTACTTGCTAGTGGGAGAATGTTCGCACATACAAGTCTCCAAGGGGTACAAATCATTGAACAACAGCGTGAGCATGGGACTCTCCTCTGATGTTTTAATTCTAGAGAGACAAAAGCCGGATAACTCACCTAGTATATTGTCATTTCTATCATCTTTATTTCAGTAATATCTTCGGTGTAATGTTCCCTACCTAGCTTGAATGCTATATGTATAAGGCAAACACTCTCCTCTCTAAATTGTTATGAATCTACCTTTCTCTCTTTGGTACTTTTAGGTGCCTTGCCGAGCCCATATTCCAGTCACTCCTCGTTACTTCTTATCGAATATGGGTTCGTCCTACTAAAGGTGGTGAGCTCGAGCTCCCTTCCAAGCATCGACTCAATAGCGGGAACCATTTCGGATCGAGACGGCGAAGGCGAAAATGGTAAAGGGAAGAAGAAAGGAATTTCATCAACCGAGCCTTTAGATACCTGTCTAACCTATTGCCAACACTGAACACTAGTTCGGCTACCTAAACTTGTATCGGGTCTGATATAGGGGTTCATCACAAGTACTATACTGTTTAGAAAGGGTGAGAAATTACACCCTGAAACTAAACAAGTACACGTAGGTTTAATATAAGATGATAAATAATGTATAAGACTCCTAACTCGAACCTGGTTTAAGAAACCTAAATGCCCAAATATCTCGTCTGTGGAAGCCTTTCGAAAGAAAACCACATAAATCATAGTAAGAATCGAGTGGACTCGGTTTATAGCTGAACTATCAAAAATGTACTTTGGCTCCTGATACTCACGTTTCTTATACTCGCTAAGTGCAGGCTTAAAACCTGGTTCATTTCTTGAGCAATGCTAGAGCTATAGACTTTCTAAGACTTGGCATCTGCTGGTTGCATTGTGCTACATTTTGGGACTGGCTTAATCTCTGTGTTCAAGAGCACGGATAACTGCTCTATTTACTTAGATCGCAGCATATCATGAACTTGACGCTTGGGTTCTCTTTGATGCCTGTAATTTTCTATCTGAACACGGCTCTGAACACGGCTCCGATACATCTACTGTAGTGCATATACCTATCTAAAACCTCACCAATCTACCCCAACCTCCCCGTCTCATCCATCATCTCTCCCAAACCCCTCAACATCACCGGATCCGCAACCAAGCTCCCCAACGTATCACGAACAACCGACCCTCCACACTCGTCGTCGTCGTCGTCGTCGTCCTCCTCCTCCTCATCTCTTTCCCCCGGCAGCCCCGGCGCCATGCAGTTATCCTGTGACCTCGCCGCCCTCAGCTTGCATATCTCGGTATCCCTGCACGCGTCCTCGCACGCGCCCACCGCCCACCCCCTCTTCCTCCGCGCGTAGAACTCGCCGAATGCCGTCGCGTTCCGCTCCAAAATCTCCGTCACGTTGTGCCAGAACGCGGGCGTCAGCTCCTCCTCGTCGCCTGTTGTCTCCCCCGGACCCCCCAAGCCCGCTTCCGCTCGGACGAGCGGCCCGTACGCCTCCCTCGCCGAGTAGTACTTGGTCCACACGGGCCCGGAACGGAAGGCCGAGTCGCTCGTGTCGGCGATATAAGTAACGGCGTCGAGCACGCCGAAGGTCACGGGGTCCACCGCGTACACGCGGAAGGCCGGGTGCCCGGACGTCGGCGTCAGCGACGGCGCGATGTACGAGGTCGCGAGCGCGTTGGCGTGCGTCCGGTTCCCGTAGTCCGCGTACGAGAGCTCGAACTCGTCGAAGTGCGTGTGTCCTGTGTTTCTTTAGATAAGTATAACTACCTTATATAACTACGCCACCTAGATTCAAGTAAGTGGGAGGAAAAAAAGGGGGGTGGCCCTACCAAAAAACATAGCCGCGATCGTCCCCTCGTACCGGTTCACGATCTGGTCGAAATAATTCGACGCGTCGTGAAACGCGTCCCGGCTGCCCATCGGCATGTGTCCGATAATATACGCGCGCTCGCCCGCCCTCTCCGCCTCGTCGAGCTCGGCCGCGAGCCACGCCAGCTGGCCGCTCGGGTCCGTCTCCATCGGCTCCTCGTACAGCCAGTAGTTGTGCGCGTAGTACATATTAGTGCTAAGCGAGACGATCCGCAGCGTTCCGCCGATACCGCCGTCGTCGACGTACTTGGTCGAGTACCCGCCGAACTCGCGCGTCGTCGCCGCCGCCGCGGGGCCGTTCCACCGCGCCCACGTCGACGCGAGGAGGTCGTACAGCCACTGGGAGGAGTCGACGGCGGCGGCGGCCGGCGGGAACGAGTTCGCGGGCGAGGCCTCGTGGTTGCCGGCGGTGCCGTGCACGACGAGGCCGGCGCGCGCCATGCGGTCGTAGGCGTCCCGGATGGCGCGCGCGTTCTGCGGCTCCGACGTGTCCCAGACGGCGTGGTCGACGATGTCGCCCGTGAAGAGGCCGAAGGCGGCGTCGGGCGCGATCTCCCGGATCGCGGCGTACAGGCTCTCTTCCAGGCCGGCCGGCGAGTCGCACATATGCTCGCCGTAAGGGCCGGCCGGGAAGTCGTTGTTACCGGCTTTGTCCCCGTCGGAATATTCTCTGGTGAAGAAGTTAGAAATATAAGAGCCAAAACGGTGAGGCTTTTATCTTGGAGATATTGCGACTATAACTGGGGGGTTTTGGTATATGATCAAGTGACGTAACACCAAAACACATTCCTCATCCTGTGCTCAAGTCCAACGATCACAGAAACCAAAGTTCAGGGGCTCACGCCTTACCTGCAGCAAATAGGCTTCGAGCAATTCGCGTTCGCGCCCTCGACGTAGAAAGGGTCGACGTGGATATCCGAAAAGTGCACGACGTGCAGGGGCTTCAAGCCGCTGGGAGCCGGCCGCCTCCTCGGGGACGATACCTCCGGCTTCGGCGACGGGAACGAGACGTTATGCGGCTTCACCTCGGGGTAGGAGCACAGCCCCATGAAGGTGGTGCAGGCCAGCCGCGACGTCCGGGACCCGACGGTCATGCCGCGCAGGCCGTGCGCGATGATGGGGCCCTCTAGGGCTATGGAGCCCTCGCAGACGTCGTCGTCTTGGATCTAGGGGAAGGGGGCGTTAGCCGGTTCGCCCCGCCTGGCCGAGGAGAAGGATCTAGGGGAAAAGGGGTAGCATTTACGCCGGCCCGTCTACATAGCTCCGTCACCACGCGTACGAAGAAGTCGTCGCCTCTCGAAGCCGCGAGCTTGAGTTGAATTAGGATAGTCTTTTATTCATTTATCGACGTTAGTATGTACCCGCGTAACTTATCTCTCGCCGGTCAAAGTTATGTGAGCTCTCACCTCGCAAGCCGCGCACGATGCAGGACTCCGCGCGTCTTCCCAGATGGTGGCGGCCAGGGCCGCTAGATCCGAACCGTGCCGCGACTCCTCCTCCGCCGCCGTGGCAGGCGTTAACACGATCTGAGACGACTCGCCGCCGAGCTCGACGCGCGAGGCGACGCCACGTCCGGCGGCAAAGCTCCCGAGTATAAGCGGAAGAACCCGCATATCGTATCTATGCGATGCTAGGGAGAGTTTCTTGAGGGTGGGTGGACTAATGCAAGGCAGCCATGCCTTAGTCTTACAGGGAATATGATGCACAGAAGTTTTACAAGAATAAGATAAGGATGAAACTACTAAGTTCTGAAGCGTATGGCTTTTTAGGGATCTGATGAGGACATCGTTATACTATGGATATATGGTAAAGAAACGCCTAGACAGCGAATAAAGAAGGGTTCACTAAGGTGTAACATTGTGGTTGAACTGGGTTGAACTGGTTGGCTGTTGCCTGTCAGCTTTAGCCATTGTCGATTGCGTACTTGAACGATCCGTGGTCCAATCAGAACAGAGCCAGCGGACATGCTGGGAAGATAGCGGATCCGCGCTCGTGGTCATAAGATCTCCGTTAGTCTGCAGTAAAAATACCCAACGTAGCTGCGTAGGTCAGATACACGGGTCATGCAGGAATAGGTATGACATAATACCAGAGGAGTATTCCATCTTTCCCGGGCATGCAGGGTCTTACTAGCCGTTAGGAAGACCCGCGCTGTGCCACGTTCTGATAGATCGGATCGTGATAAAGAATACTATGTATGTATGTAAGTACCTACCTACATAGGTAGGTAAGCAGAGTTATTAAAAAATACTGTTTGTCGGGTAACAGTAACATCTAAACCTCAAGTCTTGGCTTGTGTAAGTCCGGTATGTAAGGGGGGAGGGGAGACATCAATATCAACATCACCCTTCAGCCTCTTCACGTATACGGGTTAGTTATGAGCAACGTCTATTTAATTATACACTTGCCAACTTTTTATGCTTGTTTTTTAGATTAGAGCTCATCGAGATCACGCAATACGACCGAGTATGAGTATTATCTCGGAGAGAATGTCTCATAACAACATTCCCATTCCCCCTAACATCAGATGCATGAACGCCCGCATTCCCATGCAACCAATCAGGATAGCCGTCTGTTCCGTGATCCAGGTACCCGGGAGCCAACAACTGTAATATGCTCGCACCCTTTTTTTCTCTCTCGCAAAAGCTGCACATAACCCTCCGAATACGCCTTTGCTCGGCCCTATTATGCTCCTCCTCTCCGTCACCGAAGAAGAAAAAAACGCCATCGGGAAGGAAAAAAAATGGAGGTGAGATTATGCAAGTAGGGATGAATTTTTTTTTTCAGGTCGCAAACTGCCAACTCGGAACTTCGTGTGCCAATGCTAACCCGCCCCCCACCGTCTAATAATGCCGTAGTTTTGTGTGTGAAAAGAGGTATCATATCGTCCCGTCATGATTCGTACTCGTTTGTGGGCCATCTGCTGCAAGTCGGCCCTCGGCCCCGTATACCCTGGTCTAATATCCTTACACGGCACCGATCCCCTTTTTTTAATACGCCTACTCCGACTCCTACTCCTTAGATAGGAGAGGCTTCAGGACCTCTAGAGCTTTCATAGACTGCTGGCTCGACAGAATGACCGCACCGGCGCGCGCCGTCGAAAGGTACGACAGTTCGCTGCTAACCCCGGTTTCTTCCATGCCCATCTCGGAAATCAGCTTCCCCGCGACGCCCGAGACGATACCGGTAGCCTCTAGAGGGAGGTTCACAAGATCAAGGAAAATCGGAACGAGATCGCCTTCCGTGTCGCCAACAAGGGAATCCCCGAAAACACCTAGATGCTCCTTGTCTAATAACAACGACGGTGGGTCCTCCTGCGCGAGAGTAATCGAAAGAAACCTCGGCTGCTTTGCTAGTACCGAGATGAGACTGGTATATAGCTTCGTGTCAACGTTGTCGAGCCAACTTCTTCGGTGACCGTTCCCGCTCGGATGCCTGCTCAGCGTGGGACGGCGGCCGTAGTCGATGAGCTGCGACGGGTCTCTGCCGGAACACAGCACCAGGCTTAGGTAAGGGCTGATGTACGGAACGACATTTCGCTTCTTCAGGAGCTCGAATGTGCGTACTTGTAGTTCGGCCACGTTCGACGGCGGCGGTGTCGACGGAGGGTCGCTGCTCTGGCTCTTCCCGCGAACGTGAGACAGAGCGCTAGGTGACACGTAGGCCGATTCGTCCTTATCGAACTCGAAATTGCGGGCGAGAAGCACCTGCACGACTGTCTGCCGGTCCTTAGTGGGAACTAAGATAAAGTCCGAGTAATAGGTGGTTATGAAGAAGATCGGCACGCCTGCTAGCGCCAGGGGCGAGGTCAAGTCCATAACTCGACTTCCCGCATCCATTCCAGCGCTAATTACCGAGAGGATGAGATACGAATCTTTTGAGATGGTAACCGTCTTGGAGAGGCCTGAAGGAAGACGCTTGATAACCGGTTCGAAGACATTCCTAGCCCAGTTACTATGACACACCACTGAAACCTCCACGGGCGTTATGCTAATGTTGAGGAATCCATGCTTGTTATCGATACTAAGGCCTTCGGCCTCGTGGGCGAGAGAATCGTCGCCGCCCTGAGGAAGAAGCACCTGTAGTATGGGCTGCAGGAAGTTCGGGTATAAGTTTAGGGGAATGTGTATTAGGCGGAATGTCCCATCCTAGAATGGCACGAGTCAGTATAGGAGCTAGACCACTTCTGTTGCGACTTTGTATGTCGCGTGCGTTATAGGTTGTACCAGAATATGCGCGGAGAGCCTCTCATGGTCTGTGTTACACATGATGGCGACTCGAGACTCGGGAGGGTTGTGACTTGCTGCCGGCCGCTGTTGCGCCGTAACCAAAAGCTGGGTGCAATGTATTTGGGAGAAGTAGAGTAAGGGGGAGACCTTACGAGAAATGAGATTTGAGCATTCATTATGATCATGTTGTGTTGGTGACTCCGTAGATCACAACTCGTGGTTGAAGCATCCGACCCCGGAGGTCGGGGACGAAGGGACCCCTAAAATGCACGGACGGAGTTGCGCCCTATAACGGAGACCTGGCTTGAGCCGTGATTGGTGCGTTGGGGTCCTTTCTTGACTTGGACTCCGGATTTGTACTTTGGGCTTGGCTTTAATAAAGGAATCCTCGAGGGAGTTGGATAATATTTAAAAAAGAAGAAGAAGATGGTGTAAGTAAATTGACGAGAGAACGAATAAAAAAGAAATAAGGAAGAATAATGTCGGGACCCGAGATTCAGAAGTCAACCCTAAACTATGCGCAATAATAACTAATGAATTTTAAAAAGAGTTGTCCTTGTTGGGAGATAGGAATTTTGCGATAGGACTGTCCGTCGGGGATACTGTGGACACCAGGGGACACCGAAAAGCTCATAACCTAGGGGGACTAGCTTTTTCTAACCAGTCTACCTAGACCTAGGGCTCACCCGGTAACAAGAAGAATACCTAAGAAGTGTTTTCTACTATGTAGATATCGCCTTCCTCCTTATTTTAACGCTTCAAGAAAGAACCCTAGATAGTAGATAGCGTGACATGGCACCACATCGATGGCGGAGTCCCACAGGGATCGACGCCGTCACGGTCTCCGGGACCAGGACTGGGTAGGGAAAGAGAAAGAGGAGAGCAAAGATATCCGTATCCGTTATGCTGTGGCCGGTCGTCTATCGCCCCGCGGATGCAAGAATTCGAACGCAGATGCAAACAGCCCAAAGCAGATAGATCACTATACCTAGTCCTAGTCCTAGGACCTAGGCTAGGTAGGTAAGGGGGGTGGGTTAGAGGGTTGTTAGAGGGTTAGAGGGTTAGGGGGGTTTTCGAGATGTGACTCGGTGTCTATCTCTACCTTATGTATGTATGAGGTAGGTAGAGGTTAAGAGAGAGAAAGGGGGGTTGGCGATCTATCATCGTAACAAGATCCGACATGCGCCGGAATGCGAGGGGTACCAAACCTTATTTATGTGTTTTGCAGTTGCAGGATGGATGTCGTCTTAGTAGTCTAGTAATGTTAAAGAGTAAATACCTACACCTACATAAGGTAAAGGTATTAGCTTAATGAACCTGGCGAAACCTGAACCTGGACGACCTGGGCGTTGTGGTTCCTGGGCACGAACTAGCCAACCTCCATGCGCGTATGCACGCCATCTGCCCCAAAATGGTAACCCGCTAAGGTGCATATGGGCGCAGGAGGGGTGCAGGGAAGTGTACATAGTAGAAGAGAGAGAGAGAAAAAAAAAGGGGGGGGGGGGGGGGGGGGGGGGGCCGAGCAACATGCAGCCGACTTGTCGACATATCATCTACACAACACGGCGCCATACTACATCAGCTCCTCGCGCGCGTGGTCGAGGGAGAGGGAGGAAGCTAGGTGAATTTGGGAGAATCTTGCAGCGCTACTCTTTATAACGGTGCTACTTTGCAACGTTGGTTACCCAGGTAGCGTGGGGGGCCTAGGGGGGTCTGGGGGTCTGGGGGGCTTGGGATTACCGGGAGATGTGTCCAGCTTGCTCTCTCTCTCGCCTGCAAGGAGGTCTCTACCATAGTATCTTTTCTGCATGATGATGTCTGATCCGAGAGGGGTGGGCCGTCGTCTTTATTCACCCACTTTACCTTTCTTTAGGTACATGTACTTACTATAAGTAGGTGAAGTAACTTATATACCAGGTAAGTATGTAATATATAGGTATGTAATATACTGCTGCAGACCAGCTACATAACATACATAGATGAGGCCTTGTAACACAGCATATGTGATCGACTGGATAGGTAGACCTGGATAGGCTGATAGGTAGACGAGGAATATGCCATGCAAAGTGAGTGCATTATCTAAAGTACGACATTGGAATGCGGAAAACAGATAGTGAGTTGTAGGGTACAAGGTAATCAAGTTGGACCATACAGGTGTCCGGTCGTTTTTTTTTTGCGAAGAGACGTCCATTGGTACCTGAGCAGCTTGAATATTAGAAAGGTCTAGGGGGAGACTCTACCTGTTGCCTGTCTACGCATTGGATGTATTGAACGTATTGTAGGTATGTATTGGATGTGTTGTCGGTGCAGCCGTGTATATCCTTGGTGTATATATCCGTACACCTACCCTTGATGTATATCCTTGGTATTGATGCTTGGATGCTGGATGCTGGGGATAAAGATACCCATAAACCCCGTTCTAACCCCCCTTGTCCCTTGCTGGAACCCCCCGCAATTTCATATCGAGCTGCCCGCCGATTCATTATTGTTGATCTTGTCACCGTTCCCGTATCGTCTGCATGTAACACGGTAAACACGGTAACGCCATCTTGTTCGGGATTGGCGTAACGAATGCCGCGGATTGCAAAATGTAATATCAACCGTTTGTGTCACTGACCGCCCTGATTACGATAGCTTGCGTGATTACATGTCGAATATTCGACTGGCGATGCCGTGCCGTTCTTTTGAAGGAAGAAAAGAAAAAAAAAAAGAATCAGCGTCGCTCCCGTGCCCGTGTCCGTGCCCCCTTGGAAAATCGTTCGATCCGAGTCTGGGGTTCTCGAAATCAGAGCCGAGTGTAACCATGCCTTCCGCACAATCTTGACCCATGATATCCAATTCGTGAAAACCCCACGAAGTATCATCCCACTATATCCGCTCAAAGCTCCCTGCTTGCCATTGTGCCATTATGTGCCATTGTGCCATACGGAATCACTCGCGAAAGATCGTGCTTACCATACTACCAGTCAAGTCGCCAGAGCCGGGATCACAGTACCTTTGCGCCTGCAGGATTTCTGTCGCCTTCGGGGCGGCCAATGCGAATATAAGTTAGGCTGACAGGATCTAGATGAAACTAGCCACGGCTGTCGTCATGAATGATGAAAGCAAAGGCCGCATTTGAAAACATACAGCTCGTCTCTCAGACGCCACCAATTGTCTTGGCTGGGGAAGATTCCTTTCTAGGACAATCACCTACGTCCTTGGCAGACCGAAAACTACCATCTCTAACCGACCGTGATAGCTACCTCGAGGACGGGGATGGGGCATTCGGTGCAATTAATTACATTGAAGACGGGTTTTGCAGGTACGCGTGGGGTTATACGTAACATTGGGCCGTCATCGAGAACCGGGGTCTCCAAATAGTAAGCTTGTATATTCGGGTTTGGCTTGCTGTCGAGGGCTCGAGGCGAGCCGGACTTGCTCAGGGCTTCCCGTCGTGAAGCAAAGGTGAGAGAATTCGAGAATCCGACTGAGACTTCTCGGCACGATGCATTTCATCTGGTTGCCTTGCAGCAAAGAGAGACAAACTTCCCACTACCAGCTGGCCTGACTGGTCCATGGTCCATGTGCAATTTGTAGATAGGCAACTTTGCCGCGGCCCACTGATGCAGGTTCATGCATGACATAGGCTCTAGTGTATGCCCAATTATCGTCCCAGTTTGCCCGGTTACCGCCAGAGGCGACCTCCAAACAACCCAAAGGACCAACCTTGCGGGGCTGATAACAGGCAACTGGCTCAGTTGACGCGGGATCTGCAAGACCCCAGATTCTGACGACATTCGAATATCATTTGATAGTTGCTGCTATGTGTATTGCCGCGGCTCGATGAAGACCGACGTTGGTGTCGGGCGTTTCACGCCAACTACGACCAGATTTCGTGGACTTTCACGGTAGTCAAATACCGTCTCTACCCAGCTGTCCTGTACTAGGTCGGGGTGCTGTCGGAGGAATAGCCACCTGTCGGTCACGATCAAGGACTCGGTAACGATGGCGCTAAAGGCCATGAGGCTCCAGACGGCGCTGAGTTCTCGCTTCCGCGGGCCGTAAGACTCCTCGTATCTCGCAATCTCTTCGTCAGTGACGTCAAGCATCTTCTCTCCGATTATGTCACAGTACTCGTGATACTCCGAGTTCGTCGTCAGCTTAGTGATCGCTCCTCTCACGTATGACTTGAACGATCCATAGCATGATTTTCGGAGAGAACCGATGATGACAGGATTGGTGCTCACATTGAACGGACTCTGATATGAGCCATCATCATTCGTAAGCTTGTCGTTGTGGCATATCTTATTGATGACGCCCCTGTCGAGAAACATCTTCTGTAGGACTGCGCGGTAGAAGTGTCGAGTGAAAAAGCCGTCGCTCTCGGCCTCGGTCCAGTTTTGCGGTGCTTGGCACGCCATCATCCGAGCCGTAATATTGAGCCGGATTCCAGCATCGTTGTAACTGCAGAGACGATCGCTCATTGGGAACCCTTGTGGGTCGCGTCTTTCAGATTCCCGAACCACGCGACCGTTGAGGGCCTGGAGACTTGGTCGCATGTATGGATGCTTGTACGTGGGGGGACCGAGCTTCTCCGTCATTAAGTTGTAGCAGCAGCCGACAATGGCAATAGCTTGGACTCGCGGGTTGAGAACCAAAGATCGTATGCCGTGGTGTGATAGGTTTCCGCAAGAATGAATGGATATGGCCATTAGACTTGGATCATTCCGTCCATTTTCGTCCGCGTCTGCAAGAGGGTCGTGTTCTACCTGGCGGATGACGTCCGCCAGGTCCCCTGACTCCAATCTTCCCTCAATATAACGTATGAAGCCCTTTCCGTCTTCCGGTGTATAGATGGCTTCGGACACGTTTATAGGCCTAAAGTCGGGTACGTATTGGCTTGAAGGTTTTGCGGGATTGGCGGCCCTTTTTAATGCCCTCTCGTCCAATTGACCTTCGGGAACCATGCTATCGAGCTTCTGCATATATAGCTTCTTATTCCGTATAACCCTCGGCTTCTCGGAAACTCCCGCGTGCATATCAAGCTCTTTGGCGCCTACAATATTGTGCTCCCTGCCCTCTACGGCTATGATCTGCCTGTTGTAAGGGGAGCTTGCTAGCGCTCTTCCTAGATAATTCTGCCCGCTGCCAAAATCGACAAAATGTGTGATTTCCTTATGGTAGTCGATAGCAATGTCTTTGGCGAGTGTGTCCACATAGTTTGCGAAGTTGCTCACTTCATGTATCTTCTTTGGCTTCATCCCAACGGACACCATACGAGTCAACTTGGGAAGCTTCTCCTTCGTCGGGGAGAATTCGCGGGCCAAGGAGAATTTCCTTATGGTTCTGATATACTCGACTAAGCTCTCCGGCGGCGGAGGCTCAAGGACCGCATCGAGATCATCTCTCATGAGGAGGTCCAGAAACCGCATGGGTTCACACTGTAGAATATACGGCTGCCAATCTTGCGGTATCGCAACCTGGAAAATTCCTGGGTCATTGGTGAAAAAATCCAGAATGTGTACGCCTCCGCATAAGATCTGGAAGGTATCCGAAGTAGTCGAAAATTCTAGGAGCTGTTCAACATATGCCTCAGGACTGTCCCAGCAGTCAGCATACGGTAGAGGCTTGTCCGGCCTCATGTTTGCTAATTTACAGTCTCTATGCGATTCATGAACGGGTGTGAGTATGAAGTAAATAGCCGAGTTGAAAGATGTGAATTCTGAGCCACAATGTTTTTTTTCTTTTTTGGTTCACTACATGTAGCCGTATTATTCGAGTCTGTTACTACATTTTTGATGGCAAAAGTTTAGCCTTACCTCTTTTTTAACGACTGATTGGACGACAGGTGTCGGACAGCCGCCAAGCTGCTCTCGCCGATCCAAAAAAAGGTACCACCACGTCATTCGTCTAAGCCGCGTCGCTCTAAGCCCCTTTACCATAAAAAAAGTTACACTTTTCCCAACATTCGAATTGATTAACCATCGAAGAACCCCACACCGCCACGAAGCGCAGATGTAGCAATAGATGCATCGGCGCATCTTGAAGCCTCCAGGATGATGTCCTCAACGAACGAGGAGGACCCTTTCCTCCAGGTCCAACAGTACGTAAGCTCCTATCCTCGAAGGAGTGGTGTGTAGTGTAGCCAGCATATCGTAGCATCAGGCAGGCTAACAAACGCGCTTCCGTCTCCAGAGATGTCCTTACGCAAATGCAAACTGTACGACCGCTCTTCGCATCGTACCTCCGCATCCGCAGCCTGGCGAGCAGTTCCACGTCGCCGGAGCTCGCCTCGGCGCGGTCGGACCTCGAGCAGGCCCTGGCCGCGCTGGCCGAGGACCTCGCCGACCTCGTCGAGTCCGTCCAGGCGGCCGAGTCGGATCCGGCGCGGTACGGGCTCTCGGCGCACGAGGTGACGCGGCGGAAGCGGCTGGTGCAGGAGGTCGGGGGCGAGGTCGAGGACATGCGCGAGGAGCTGAGCAAGACGAGCACGGGCTCCTCTTCGTCCTCTTCCGCCGCGGCGCGCGCCGCCAAGGCAGCAGCCGAAGGCGACCTGCCGCCGCCGAGCGCGTTCGCGATCGACGAGGGAGGAGGAGGTAACGACAACGACGACAGCTACGCCGAGTTCGAGCACCGGCAGCAGGAGCAGATGATGCAGGAGCAGGAGCAGGAGCTGGACGGCGTGTTCGTGACGGTGGGCAACCTGCGGCGGCAGGCCGACGACATGGGCCGCGAGCTCGAGGAGCAGGTCGAGATGCTGGAGACGGTCGACACGCTCGCGGACCGCGTCGGCGGCCGCCTGCAGACGGGCATGCAGAAGCTCAACTACGTCATG
This sequence comes from Hypoxylon rubiginosum, assembly GCA_902806565.1. Classification (NCBI taxonomy): domain Eukaryota; kingdom Fungi; phylum Ascomycota; class Sordariomycetes; order Xylariales; family Hypoxylaceae; genus Hypoxylon; species Hypoxylon rubiginosum. Next base: position 333,450 of record CADCXA010000008.1, read on the forward strand.
CGGAAGAACGAGGACCGGTACAGCAGCTGCTGTATCGCCGTGCTCATCACGGTCTTGATTATACTCTTGGTCCTGCTACTGGTGTTGTAAGAGCAAGCGGGCGGCGGCAAAGGCGGGCAAAAGGCTTCATCACTACTACGGTTTTTTTTGGTTTGTTTAAGAAGCGCAATCTCACTACTAATAGAGCAAATACCTAATACGCGGAATACGCAATTTTGGTATGCTGGAAGATTGCCCACTACCACCGCTAGGTATAATAAAAAACGCCATTCAAAGCAGCACTTAATTGAAGTCAACTCTTGACGCCTCCCCTATGCTACTCTAGTTGAGGTTCCAACCCAACCAAACCTAACCCCCCAAACGCCGTAGAGAAAAGGATTAATAAAAAAAGATTTTATACCAGTACGCCCATTAGACCATTTCGTCCCGAGTATTATACAAAGACCAATTTATAGCTCTAGTCCTATGTCCCGCTTCAACATCTGTGCCATGACGGCCAGTCCTGAAACGCCAGGAGTCCTATCCACAGCTCTGCCGGGGAATTCAACCAGGGCTTTTCGTAGGGCAGCTATTGCTGCACTCCCGTAGAACTGGATAAACCTGTCCTCGTTTTCCTCGATGATAGCCCGGAGAACGACGCATTGCGTGTTAGAGATTTCGGTCCCCGGTGTGTTCACGATTCTCGCCATACTAGTCCAGTAGTGGGTCGGAGGCCACGGGTTCGTGTTGTTGGAGCTCGAAAAGTTGCGCAGCGCGATGGCGGCGTAGCCTGCTCCTAATCCCTTCATCCTGTCGCCGTGCTGCTGCTCGGGAATCCATCCTCCCGACGTCTTGTTCCTCTTCCACCCCAGTCGGACGCGGCCTTGGTCCGTCTTCTCACTTCCACGATAGCCAAAGAGAACGGGACAGACCACGCGGAACTTGGCCATCAGGATATCGATTAATGTCTTGCCTCGCCACAAGTAAGCCACCTTGGAGAAAACCATAGCTGTTATAACTCCAATCGGGTCTGCCGACTTAGGCTGTGCTCCGCACTCATTGATAAACTGGTTGATGATGGCCTTTGAGAACTGATTTAGAAGGTAGAGGAATAGGGAGGGAAGTTGTGGTTCGTTGCGTAAGGCGCCCTGAACTGGTTCTCTCTTGTCTGTAATGAAACCGGACGGATCGATTAGTTCACTCGGGACACTACCGTTGAGTGATTCGTCTAGCAGCGCTTGAATAGCCGCAATCTGTTCTTCAGTTAGTAAAAGAGCCTGTGGAACAGCAAGGAATATCATACTTGTTTCTTGTTTCCTCCTCTCTCGCCTACCAGCTGTCCCATGTTCTTTCTCAGCTCTCGCCTCATATCACCCATTCGTCGTTTCAAGGGCGGGGATTGCATCGCCTGTTGTGCGAGAAACGCCCTGAGTTGCTTGAGATTTTTGTGTATCTTAATGTATTGGTCAACGTCCACAACGACGGGAGGTTTGGCAGGGCTGGAGGCGGATATTCCATTTTGTTGAAGCCCTGCTGGTGTATATGGTTGCGCAAGTGCTGATAGCGTGCTCGGCGCTTTTCCTGAAGAAGCAGGTTGGGTTGTTGATTGAGGACTAGGTTCGGTCTTTTTGAAGGGATTAGGGAGAGTTGACTGTATAGTTTGTGCACTACCGGTGCCATTGACTTGTGCAAATGGGTTCTTAATAGAGGCAGGTTGTTGAGAGCTGAACGGAGAGGGCTTTGTGTTCGATTCTGCCTCTGTTTTCGGCTCTGGGACAGGCTGGGCAGGCTCTCGGGGAGCAGCAGATCCATTCACCTGTACGGGGGCGGCTTGTGGCTCTGGCGCCGGCTCCGGTGGCAACTTAGGCACCGTCGTCAACTTGAGAGCTCTCAGTCGCTCCTCTTCCACTCGTAGGTGCTCTTCCGTTCGTATGCGCTCCTCTTCCCTTCTTTGCTGCAGGAGTATGCTTTGCTGGCGCTCTAGTAGCCTTTTCTGCTCTTCCTGCAGTACATGCTCGCGGAATGTCCTAATAGCGGCTTCGCGGACTCGTTCGTGTTCGGCCTGTGCAGCAGCAAGGGCATTTTGGTGATTGAGCTCTGTATTTCGATTTTCCGTTAGGAAGCTAGATGCGCGAGAACGGTCAGGACTAGACGACCATTGCTGCGACCTGCGGGACGCAGGAGAAGAATCGACCATTGCGTTTAAGAAGTCGTCCTATTGCATCGTTCACCGTTTGCGAGTTGAAGGATGGCGTGAGACGACGATATTAGAAATTAGCAAGGCCGTGAATTACTTGCCAGAGCAAGGACGGAAAATATAGCTCCAGCTGGCTTGGCTGGCTTGCTAGAGGGAGATATGTAACGAGTTTGGCTTTGTCCAAAGAACTCTTAACAAAGATCGAAGTCCGAGGACAGGGATCAAGGATCTGGATTGATAAAGTAGATCAACTCAATTCCAAGTTCCCCAATCGGTGCAGGTGCCCAGGTGGGAACGCGACGGGATGAGGCGCGCGTGGGAAAAGAGATTGGCCGAATCACCGTTATTCTGCCGATTTGTTTAGGTTACCTAAGGTAAACGTGCAGACCTAGGTAAAGCGGTATGTGGGGAGCTTGCGTAAAGCTTTGATGCCGTGAAAATAAATTTATTTACGTACGTGAGATCAAGGGAAAAAGGAAGGTCAAAACGTAGAGGGGCAATAACTGTAAAATGATGAGTGCAATGGCAGTACAAATCTGCAGAAGCCTGTTTGGTTTTTACCCCTTTCTTTACTCTAACCTCATATGATGAACAACATTAACAATGTCGATGTTCACGCCTTCAAGGCTTCAACGCCTTAATCCGTGTCAGAGGATCCGGTTATTGACTTTACAAACACACAAGATCTCTTCGAAGCGATCGAAGCAATACATTGTGTTTCTGGAGATGTTCTCGTAATTACAAGTATATAAATCGTTACATTTCTATTTATTTATATTATAAGCTAATAGTCCAGATGTATCTCCACCCTCCTTCACTGAGATCGAAGAACAACGAACAATCCGAAGGCGACATTCGTTGGCGCCGCTATGAGGCCGAAGCACGAACCCTAGTGATCGCGATTCCTAGTGGCGTTTACGAGTTCCTCCATCGTCAGCGCTATAAGGAGTTTGAAAAACAACTTCGCGCAAATGGAGTACCTGAAAATGCATGGCTCGAGAAAGCTGCCACTTACTTTCGTTCGGATCATCCTGGAAGCGGTGGTGGAGGAGGAGGAGAGGGTGACTCTACCGGCGCTCCGAAGTCTCAACGTTTAGGATATGACGGCTGGCCAACATTAGTCATCCTGGCTGGAGCCTCGGAATCTCTAAATCAGCTACGCGCAGATATGCGATGGTGGTTCGTAGCTTCTACTCATGACGTGAAGATTGCAATACTGGCCCGATTTGATCAACGACAATTTAGGATCATCTTGGAGAAATGGGAGGAACAGGCGGCAACCTTGCGACCGGTTTTGCAGCAGGTAATCACAATCACCCGCGACGCCACGACTCCTGTATCATACAATGTCTCTAGCAGTGCATTGGTACTGGAGTTTAGGCTCCTTTTCCTCCGTAATCCAAGCCCACTTGAAAAGGATGTGGTAATCAGTGTTCAGTCTTTGCAGGAGTATGCCGAGTTGGTCTGGTCTGAGGTTTGAAATTAAATAATGGCTGATGCTGCTTGTTAGTCGAGGGCCGGTATATCTCAATCCCACAATCTACCTAAACAGCATGTTCTCCTTTACAAGTGTATAATTCTATTTTTATTTTCTTTAATACGACTCTTCCGCCAAAGCTCCAAATATTGAAACCTTGACGAGTATTATAGCTAAAATCTAGCATCGAGGTATTAAGCAAACTCTACTAGGCGCGGCTGTTTCGCCATTACCTCTATGTTGTCTAAGCAGTTTAGAGATAATACGGATTGAGAAACGGTTGACCTTAGATTTCTCAACTCAAGTCAACCGCTACGGATAGAAGAACTTATTCAGTATTATATTCCCTAGTATAATATCCTCAAATATATGTGGCCTCGATTATTGTGGTATTATGTCAAATACCGGTTTGGTGATGAGGCTCTTGCGAAGATCTAATATCATCCCATCGTCAGAGTGGCGCTGGCATGCAACCAAGCGGTTTGAGTTCGCTCGCATTCAGGGTCTCCCTGCTCGTATTGTTATCAGATGCCTACCAATACCATGGCAGCCATGGATATGTGCGGTGATAGGTCTGATACTACCGTCTAGCTGCCTGATAGATAGGCCGGGCCATCAGACTAACAGACTAATTGGCACATTTGCATGGTTAGAGCTTCTAGATTAATATACGAAGCTTCCCGATACCCCTCCACGAACCCCTTAGCTTACTATCATAGCTTGCTGCTTCGCTGTAGGTACTGTATGTTTACTCCGAGGGTCGACGCAACGAGGGGGAGGAATGGGGGGAACTGGAACTGGAACTGGAACTGGAACTACATGTGTACTTGGTAGGTACTAATGACGATGGATCGACATTGGATTGAAAGGCACATGGGGGCACTGCTGTTTCTGGGGAAGATTTCTTTATGGCAGTGTATTGCTACTAAATATGTCGCTACCTATATGCATGTAGGTATGTATAGAAAAGCCTACCTCTTTCTCTCTCATTCGTGACCACATATAAATGTCCGCAGTAAAAAAGCCAATCTATTTGAAGCTTAAAATATGTATCAAAGGGCACGGGTCCCACGTCCCACGTACCCTTATGTTACCCTTGGTGAATTCACACCTGCACACCTTCAGGCTTCCGGTTGTGACATGTACAATACAAAAAGGTGCTAGTCCACGTCTTTCTTGATTGACGTCGCTAACTGGATCTAAAGTTCTTATATGGGTACATACATAATATGTATGTAGTTAAAGATGTATTCATACATTTGTACCTAGGTAGAATTAGAATTATCAAGGTGCTCAAGGTGCTCAAAAGAAACAGTAAAACATTGAAACAAATAAATGACAAGGACACCTTTTTTTTACTGTCTTCGTTTTGGAATGATCTGACAGACACAGACCATCAGGCTAACCCAAACCTAGCTGCACCAAAATACAAAATACTAGACATACGACAAGGGGCAAGCTTAACTGCCCAAGCTGCTACGTCCGCTAAGCAGCACTACGTACGCTAGGTCCGCTAGGTACGCTAATGGTACAAGTACAGCCGTACCATTACCACATTGTGAAGTATCTGACCAATCAAGACAGCCCCCAACCAGCCAAAAAGCCCAAAAGCCTGGCCCGCCAAGTCCTTTGCCCCATTTCGCCCGTGCTCGCTTTGGTCCTTGAACGGTCCTGACCTCACAGTCCTCCTCCCCGTTGCCCGTTGCCCGTAAACCGTATCCAGGTGTCCATTCTGCTTCTGCTTCTGCTACTGCTTCTGCTTAGGTATTGAAGCGATCTTCCTAAATTCTCCCAAAAGCTTTCCCAACTTTGACTTTGCCTTTCTTGATCTTTCATCTTCCCAACCACATCTCTCGATCTCTTGATCTCTCGTCTCTCTCCCTATCTTTCCCATCACATCGTCCACCCTCTCTCAGCTTTTTTTCACGTTCCTTCTCTTGGGATTCTGTTGTCATACATAGCAGCATTGCAGCCTCGTTCCATCCTCTCATTTACCCTCCTTTTGTTAGTCGCAAGAGTCCACGCAATCACCAAAAGAAAACACCAACCACCAAAGTTTCGACCCCGACAGCTAAATCAAAAACCTCCGAACAAAACCCACTGGCTTTCGCCTCAATTATCCATCCAATCAACTCCCCAATCAACCTACCAACGACTTTGACTTCGTTCGCACCCGACGTGCAACTTGACTGCTCAGATAGCCCGACATGGAGCAACAGCCTCCTGCTCCCCAGGCCGGGGGTGTCCCCGGTCCTGCAGGACGTCGCCTTCATATTGCCCATCGTAGGAGTCCATCCGAGCTCACCCCACTGATGAGCATGTTCGCGAATCCTGGAAGTAAGTGTAGTGTGCTCTCTTTAATCAGCTTTTGCTTCGTCGTCGGATAGCTCCCCCCTCTCGTATTTCGTGAAGCTAACTGCGTGGCTTTGTCTCTAGTGGAGCAACTTGCTATTCAGCAACAGATCGAGTTGTTGCAACAGCAGCAACAGCAGATACAGGCCACACACCAACAATATATGAACATGGGAATGATGCCGCCGGGTCAGCTAGGCCCCGGCGGCTCCTTCAACCCTTTGCAGCCAGCCATGGCAAACATGTCACCACAGACAGCTTTTCAATTCCCCAACCAGCTTCCACAGCAGCAAAATGTTCCCATGGGTCCTCCTAGCCAGCCCATGTCACACCGCCGGAATCAGTCGGCTCTTCCCAACATGGGAATGGGGCCACCCCCAGCTCCTTCCACTGGAGCCTCCGGGTCGTCCTTTGGGCAATTTGATAACTCGTCTGGCCAGCAGAACCGCGAGAACGCACCTCGAGGAGGGCGAGGTGGCGGCTCCGGTCACCAGCGAAGACATTCCTTAGCCCTGGCCGACGCTAAGAAGGCAGCTGAGCTTGCTCAGCAGAAACGAACAGCATCGGGCTTCCAGTTCCCCGCCGCGGGGCCTTCCGAAGGCTCCCCTGCCGACGAGCCCAAACCCATCCCCGTGGATACCCCTATAGCGCAGGGTTCGTCCAACCGTGGCGGACGCGGCGCACATGGCCGGAGCCAGAGCATGGCAGTCAACAGCCGGGGCGGCGCCCGCGGCGGTGGAGCTATGCATTTCAACAACGAGAGCAATGACTTCGCACGCCGTAGCAGCGGTGCGGGAGGTCATGCTCGTACCTCTTCTCGCAACTTCGAAGGTAACTGGCGTAACCAGCAGGGCCAAAACCAGGGTCAGGAACAGACTGGTCAGGGTCAACAGGGTTTCCAGCCTGGTCACCGTTCTCGCGGCTCTGTAAACCAATCTATGTCCAACATTGGACAGTTTACGTATCCCGGTCAAGGTCCTCAGATTATGCAGATTCCCAACCAAATGCAGTTGATGCAGATGTACCCTGGCCAGCAGCTTAATCCCATGCAGATGAATCAGCTTCAAGCTATCCAAGCTGCCCAGATGAATGGGCAACATCTTGTTGGCCTAGGAGCGAGTCAGCATGCACCACAGATTGGCGGCCAGCAGTCGCAGCAGCAACAGAGAAAGACATTGTTTACGCCGTATCTCCCTCAAGCTACCTTGCCCGCCCTCCTCGGTGACGGACAGCTGGTTTCTGGTATCCTCCGGGTTAACAAGAAGAACCGTAGCGATGCGTACGTATCTACCTCGGACGGCCTTCTCGATGCCGACATTTTCATCTGCGGTAGCAAAGATCGCAACCGAGCTCTAGAGGGTGATTTAGTCGCAGTTGAACTGCTTGACGTTGACGAAGTATGGTCGCAGAAGCGGGAGAAGGAAGAAAAGAAGAAGAGGAAGGACATCACGGATACCCGGTCTGGGTCTACGAATGGCAATAACCAGTCGAACAATGGTAACGGAGAAGAGGCGGGCAACGGCGAAGGAGGAATCCGTCGACGTGGCAGCCTTCGACAGAGACCTACCCAGAAGAAGAATGATGACGTTGAAGTTGAAGGACAGAGTCTCCTTCTTGTCGAAGAGGAGGAGATTAACGACGAATCTAAACCGCTCTATGCTGGCCACATTGTTGCTGTCATCGAGCGTGTTGCCGGCCAAATGTTTTCGGGTACGCTTGGCTTGCTGCGACCTAGCAGCCAAGCCACGAAGGAGAAACAGGAGGCCGAGCGGGCTGCCCGAGACGGTGGTCGATCGCACGACAGCCGCCAGCAGGACAAGCCCAAAATTGTTTGGTTTAAACCTACCGATAAGCGTGTTCCACTCATTGCCATCCCTACAGAGCAGGCACCTCGGGACTTTGTAGAAAAACACCAGGACTATGCTGATCGCATATTTGTTGCTTGCATCAAGCGTTGGCCAATTACGTCACTGCACCCTTTCGGTACCCTAGTTGAGCAGCTCGGGAAGATGGGCGACCTGAAAGTAGAGACGGATGCTCTCCTGCGCGACAACAACTTCTCATCCGATGAATTCTCCGAAGCCGTTCTGCGAAGCGTCGGTCTTCAGGATTGGTCCATTGCTAAGGAGGATGAAACTTCTATTGGGTCCCGCCGAGACTTCCGCGGCGAGAAAACCTTCACGCTCGACCTTGCTGGTACTGGTGAACTTGGCAATGCTGTTCACGTTAAGACCGAGTCGGACGGAAAGATCGAAATCGGTGTTCACGTGGCTGATGTGACTCACTTCGTCAAGCCCAATTCTCTCGTTGATCGCGAGGCCAAAAAGCGCGGTACCGCCGTTCACCTTGTGAACCGCACCTGTGCACTTCTTCCTCCTAGGATCGCCTCTGAGCTTGGTACTCTTATTCCAGGTGAGGACAGATTGACCGTCAGTGTTGTCTTCCGCGTCAATCCGCACACTGGTGTAGTCGCCGAAGGCGACACTTGGGTTGGAAAGAGTATTATCAAGAGCAGCGCTACACTGACTCTAAAAGAGCTTGACGATGCTCTCACAAACCAGGCCGGCTTCAAGCATGATGCCGTTCAGGTCAAAGACATTCAGATTCTTAATGTAAGTGTTATATTTCTCCTCCAAGGATTTTCATACTAATATATGTCGTTAGGCTGTTGCGGAGAAATTCCGTGAGGCACGTTTGGGGTCTGATGGTGAGCCTATGGCTCCCCTTCGCCTCCTTCATCAACTTGATGATGAGAATATCCCTATCCAGCACAACATATTTGACTGTACCTCTGGCACTGAGCTAGTCGAGGAACTTCTGCACAAAGTTAATGCCTCTGTGGCTCAGAAGCTGGCTCAAGGTTTACCTGAGAAAGCTCTGCTCCGACGCCAATCGCCTCCAAATGCCCGACGCTTGCAGACATTCGTCGAACGCATGCGGGCACTCGGATATGATATGGACACTACTAGCAGCGGTACACTTCAAAACAGCCTTTTCAACATTGATGACTCTGATATCCGCAAGGGTATGGAGACTCTCCTCCTCAAGACCATGCACCATGCCAAGTACTACATCACCGGCAAGACTGCTAAACAGCTATGGCCTCACTATGCTTTGAATTTGCCTCTCTCTACTCATTTCACGGCACCTACAAGACGCTATGCTGACATCATCGTTCACCGCCAACTGGAAGCTGTCCTTTCGGAAGGCAAAATTGAATACACCGATGATATTGAGAATCTGGTGAAGACGATTGAATCTTGTAACACTAAGAAGGAATCGGCGCAGAATGCTCAGGAGCAGAGTATTCACATCGAGTCGTGCAGAATCATGGATAAGAAGCGCCAGGAGGTGAACGGCGACCTTATCAGCGAAGGCATCGTTATCTGCGTATACGAGTCCGCTTTCGATGTTCTGATTCCCGAATGGGGTTTCGAAAAGCGCGTGCACTGCGATCAGCTGCCGCTTAAGAAAGCCGAATTTAGAAAAGAGAAGAGGGTCTTGGAGCTCTACTGGGAGAAGGGGGTTCCAAGCTCCGCGTATGTCCCGGAGGATGAGCGACCTAAGGCCGGTGCTTCGCAACGTATTTCGAACGCGATGGCGGCTGCTAGACAGGCCGAAGAGGCCGAGAGAGCTAGAAAGGAGCGAGAGGAAGTAGCACGGAAACAGACGGAGACGGGAACAATGTCGACTCACGAAGTGGATGCATTGTTCGATGATGACGACGACAATGCTTCGGACATCACGGAGGCTATGGCCGGCGCATCTTTGGCCGAGCGCCCTACCCAGAGCGTTCCTGGCTCTCCAGCCCGATCCGCTTCGAACCCCGGTGTTCTCCACCGAACCAGATCTGACTCGAAGGTGCCCATGGCGGAAGCCGTGGAAACACGCCTGACGAACAAGGAGAAGTACCTAAAATTGTTTGCTCTGAGAGAAGAGGGTGGCGATTACATTCAAGATGTGACTGAGATGACGAGAGTACCTGTGATCCTCAAGACGGATCTCAGCAAGAGCCCACCGTAAGTACCTGATTCGACCGTAATCACGAAGCAAGAAGACTAACAAATACGCAGTTGCTTAACTATCCGTTCCCTCAACCCATATGCTCTCTAAGCGCTCCTAATGGTGATCTGCTTCGCCCAGCGTATATGAGCAAGTGGGGTAATATGCACGGAGATATCAGGCGCATCGTTTGAAGCATGCGTCAAGTAGCGAAGAACAGAAGAGTAGGGTAGACTGGCAGATCGTATCGACCTGAACCAAAAGGGAGGCGTCTCTTACTGTGTTGATAAAAAGTGTTTTAGACGGGCAGACTGAGTTATCTAGCTGCCGTAGTCAACAGAGATATACGGGATCATAAAATAAATTGATTACACCCTTATATCCGAGAACGAAATATGCCATTTTTGTATGACCTGTTGCTCGTAAATTTATTAAAAAGGGGTCATCTTGTATTAACATTCATTCGGGATAGAAGAGGTAGTCTTTATACACCTCTCAACGTATGTACATGTCACCTGCTCTACTCGGCCAGTCAGATAAGATGGAACACCCTTGAGGCAAGGACGGAATGCTTAGGAGGAATATTTGTAGTCGATAGGATTTGGATGAGCCCTGTATCATTGTATCATGGCTGCATGATAGGACGGAAACACGCAGCAGGTATCGCGGCACGGCATTTACATGGGCGACGATCCTGGGCTTTCAGACAGATCCGATAAGATGGAAACCCACGGGTGTGCAACCTTCCACAGCGGCCACGGTTTGATGTGACCCTTATCCGGGATGGCAGCAAACGCCACCATCGTTACCCACAAAGGGGCCCCATAATGTCGAGGGCTTGATCGACGGTGGGATACGGGTTAGCCCTCGAGAGGACCCGCGACGGTCCGTCCGCCTTCCCTCTTTCACGTGCTGTGTTGTGTTGTGTCTCGCTGCGCTGTTTGAGACAGAACTTGGGCTGGGTTGCGAGATTAGATCTTATCGCCGCTCGCTACCAGCGGCCGGCCGTGGTACATAGTGTAACAATGTGATGAGTTGCTTCAGTACCTTATATTAAGTACTTGCGCGGGTTGAACACATACACCTATGCTTTACCCACAGACTTCATTGATAATCCGTGTGATGATCTTTTCTGTTGGCCGGAGTCGTAGCTGAGAACCGAGTGAAGAAAAGACTAGCGATATCGAAAACGCGCGATACAACATTTACCCTTCTTGTCATTTCAATTCAGCCTCTGCCAATAATAACCCTGGTCGAGTCGGGTCTGGTCGGGCGGTATGCTAGGTCCCTGGATTTTTCTTTAGGCCAGTAGACGTGATTCTCTTAAGCCCCCCCTCCCCTTTTTTTTCACCTTCAACAAGAAGACACAATGACACAATATGATAATCGAAAAGTATTGCATCGTCGCTTTCCAGAAGATCTATCGTATATCTCTTTACAGCGTCGATGAGGCACCAAAAAAGCCTAGACACGATACCTGTTCTATTAAATTCAACCTAACAGGATCTATGTAGGAGGGAATAGATGGATCCGAGTTCTACTGCCAAGCCGTGTCATAATATTGCGCCAGTGCGTCACGAAGCTTAATATCTTCCCTGGCGGTCCTGCATCGTTATTACATAGTAAAGAAACGTGGCAGCGGACGAATCAATCGGCGCCGCTAGGTCTCCAGTTTCAGAGCTCGGCTCGTTGCCCGTCCGCCTTCTGAAACGACATCTGAGGCAGGCTGGGCTCCAAGATGGTCAAGATCCCGTGCGCGAGCCCCCCGGCTGCTTTCCCTAAAGGGTCCTAAAAGGTCAGCTAACCCCGGCTCGTTCCCACGACGGCTCTTGGCTGCGACCCTCCTTAACCGAACAAGCAGCGATCCGAGCCCCCTTACCCCCGTGTTCAACAAGCGACTTCATCTCAACTTTTTAAGCTACGAGCTTAGTTGATCAACTCGGCTCTCATTGGTCCGAAAGAAGCTTATTCTCTCTACATAGTATCTTCGTTTCGTTTCTTCATCCTTTCTCGGACTAGTTCCTCTTCTACCTTCATGGGGTCTTGCCCTTGATAGATCCCGAGCCTTGCCCAGGTGCTCTGTCACCATGGAATCTAGATTGCCCGGGACTAACTGGGTACCCCTTGACGCTCGGAGTCGGAAGCTTGTGGGAGTGGGAGTGGAAGCTCTAGCAACCATTCCTATCATCAAGGAGCCTCAAGGGGCCGATGCTTAGGATCGCCCTGTCCATTGCCGGCCTACCCTCTTTCCGTGACCCGCATTGCCTATCCTAACCCAATCTACCAACTTGGTAATTGGTTTTAATGAGGCCGCGTTTCCCACCCTTCTCGTCTATTTTCCTCCTTTCCCTTCTCATCCCGTACATATTATTTCGTGTCCAACTCCGAACTAAAAGCGCCGGTCTGCTTCCCGCGGGATCAACGTCTTCACTCTCCTTTCGACTTCTTGTACTTCTTGTAATACCCAGGTGGGATTTATTTATAGAACAGCCAGGCTGGACTTGCTTTCATTCACTTCGACAATCGCTCTTTTACGAATTTCACGCTGTCGCTATTAACTCGATCTACTCGAAAACGAAACGAAGACGTATATTTATATATCGAACATTAATCAGACAAAATGCCTTCCATCATGAAGACCGCAGGTGTCCTGGCAGGACTGGCCGCCGTTGCTTGCGCCCTACCCGCACAGCCTAAGATGACCTCGAGACAAAACCACATCTACAGCCTCGCCAAGCGTCAAAACGCAGCCGCCGCTGCTCTTGGCTTAGCAGATGTCGACATCCTGCAATTGTATGTCTCGCTTACCTTCTCACACTTGGATGAATAAGTCACTAACTAGATGATAGCGCACTGACCCTGGAATGGCTTGAGGCCTCCTTCTACCAGCAAGGTTTCGCCCAGTTCGCCGACGACCAATTCAAGGCTCTTGGCTTGAACGATATTCAACTTGCCGACCTAAAGGGCATTGGCACCAGTGAGCAGTCCCACGTCGGTCTGCTACAGAGCGCCATCGCACAAGCTGGTGTTCAGCCTGTGCAGCCTTGCCAATACAACTTCGGCTTCACCGATGCCGCCGGCATGGTTGCTACTGCATCCATTCTTGAGAGCGTTGGTATTTCCGCTTACCTCGGTGCCGCGCCTCTTGTTTCGGACACCAAGATTCTCAGCACCGCTGCTTCCATTCTCACCATCGAGGCCCGACACCAGTCGTTTATTCGCGTCGCCTCGGGTGTCGCCGCCTCCCCCTCTCCCTTCGACACGCCTCTGGGCCCCAAGGCTGTCTTCTCCCTGGCCGCACCCTTCATCCAGTCGTGCCCTGGCGGTTCCAACCTGATCCTGACTGCTTTCCCCGCCCTGACGATGACCAGCCCTGCTCCGGTAGCTGGCGTCATGGCTCTCGCGGAGGGAAGCATGTTGAACTTCCAGAGCGACGCGGCGTCGGGAGCTACCTTCTGCGGCTTCACCAACTCCGCCGCGCCCGGTGGCACTGCTTTCTCCCCCTTCGTTGCTGCTACCGGTTGCGCTCTCCCGCCCAACCTAGCCGGCACCGTCTACGTCACCCTCACCAGCGCCGCCCCGGCCACCGGTGTTCTGACGGACGACATCACCCTAGCTGGCCCGATGGTCATGAACCTCAGCTAAGCGGTTTTTCGACGAATCAAGGTGTTAAGCGATATTAGGAAGTTGCATATTTTAATGGTGCACCCGCCATATGGTGGGTGCATGACTTAATCATCCGGTGGGAAAGAGGAAAGACGGGCACGTCAAGATTAGAGGGCGCTACAACCAGCGCCAGGGAAGGGCAAAAGAGGAAATGAAATGAGACGAGCACACACACACGGGACAAACGAGCGAGGGGGGTCTCGGTAGCTCGCACAGTACCGTACCACCAGCTTAGACCAATATATCTCGTTTGTGTCCAATTGTTCAGTCTTCCTGTCTCGCGCTCATCATCATCATCATCATCTTTGTACGTAACCAAACCAAACCTCAACACCGGATCTCTCGAATCTCTCGCCTGTACCTATATACTATTATACCCCCCCTTTTTTATTATCTACCGGAGACCAGGCGTCAAGGAAAGAGGCATTAAAGGCGGAAGATGGGGGAGAGATTAGGAGAACAGCCAATGGCTTTTTACTTTTTCATTTCGTTTATTTTTTTTCAACTTCAAACATATTATTCTTTTTTTCTTCTCATAGTGGTAATAGGAAAGGCGTGGGGATGGATAGGATGTAATATCCCATGCGAAGACCTCAAATGATGATGAAGTGGAGGTAGAATTGGTTGGCGAAGAGAGATATACTTGAGAGAAAAGAGGTGGGCGATACCCCGATAGCGCAGACCAGAAAAGAGGTCGCTTGGAGATTCTGATTCAGGATTTAGACTTGAATAGAAAAATATGAAGACGCTTTAATTCATTCTGGTGTGTTTTTTGTGACTTTATCCAAGGGTGCTTGGTTGATGTGTATCTACCTACATAGGTACTGGTTAAAGTCTATCACGCAGCTGCGGCTTATGTCTTGGGTATAAGGTATTTTAGTGCGCATGTCTTTAAGGCTGAAAGTAGTCGACACATGACGGGTCCCATAACTCAGTTGGTTAGAGTGTCGTACTAATAATGCGAAAGTCGAGAGTTCGACCCTCTCTGGGACCATAAATATAATTTTTAATTATCTACGCCTATAAAAATGCGTAATTTTCATTGATTAATCATTTTCAGTGCTTAAAATTTTTTTTTTTTTTTTTTACACAAATTGATTGAAAATTAATTGTCGCTGGGTGTACTGCAGGCAGAAATAGGAGGGGTGTTAGGGTAGGGACTTCAAGGCGTAGAGCAGGCTAGAGAGAACCCGATTTCAGAGGCAGCGTTCAGGAGTGGGATATGTTGGTGTGCGGCGCTGTTCCATACGAGCGCCTCACGAGCACAGTTTTCCCTCTCCCTTGTATTTACCACCAGGCCCCTGATGATAATTATATCGTGGACATGGGACTCGTACCTGGTAAGTTCAAATGGCTTTTTGCTCGTTTTTTAAAGACACATCTCAGAGCAGCGCACCTATCGATCAACTCTCAAGTAGAATTATTGCCACTGCTTTCAAGACGATGCTTAGCGGTGATTATCCGACATCTATATGACATTCAAGTCCCTACCTAAGGGCACTGTAGACCTGATTCGACGAGACGGTCCCGCGCCCATCAGCCATCAAGCGGCACTGCTATGTCGCAACTGCCTGCGGGTACGCTTGGGGATGCAGTCGGCGTGCTGCTATTCACCTTCATCTGCCTCTTTACCAATATTCTCCTGGTGTGGCTGTACTGCGCCATCAATGAGCCGTGGCACTGTAAGTCGGCCCTCACTTAAGTCTTACACTCACGCATTCGATACGTGTCTCCGGCTGATCGCTCCGGACAGATGTGGCTCTCATCGGTTATTTCGCTATTTTGTGCACCACAAGTAGCATTATCCAGCAGATCTACAACTACACGTACGTCTCAATTGGTCGTCGAGTGCCCTAATGTCGATGCTGAAACCCTCAAGCCTGTGGACCGACCTACTCTGGGCCCAGCTGTCCTACATCAAGGCAAACTATGAAAATGCCGACGTCGTGTTTAACAACGGCAACTTCGGGTTTATGAGAGTTCTCGCTATCATCAGTGTGTCACACCTACGAACCCTCCGACGCGGCGTCCAACAGAATGCCATATGATGACGCATCATACTGACCAGGCGGGCGTAGGGTTGTTCTGCTACATCGTTGAGTCGACCTATCTGTTGGCATAGTTAGTGCGCTATTCACTCACTAGATAACACATAGAATATTGCTAAGAACACAAATATCAGCTGCATCCATGTCCGCCCGATACCGATAGGCTTTTGGCAAGCAAGGCGCAAGCCAGAGAAGATATCTACCATTGTCGGCATAGTCGCCCCTATAATCGGAGCCGCCATTACCATTGGCCTGCTCCAGACTGCAGCGGTACAGAGGAGCTTCATCGCGTATCTGATCGTGGCAAATGTGCAATGTGAGCTGGAACCATCATCATCTAGCAAAAAACTTTCTTTGCTTGCCCGCGAGTGCTTTCATAACTCACCTAGTTGTAGCTGTCCTGAGCTGTTTGATCAGCATAGTCTTGATTTTCCTGATCACCGTAACGTTCATCCGGTCCAAACTCGCCTGGAGGCGCTTGAGGCCGAGCAGCGGGCCCAGCGGCTCGTGGCCACGCTGGAGAAACGAGAATCGGGCCGAGGGTCGACCAGCCCCTCGTTCAGCATACACAGCCCAAGGGGTCATCTTCGATGACAATTGGCTGGTCATCCGTCTGTCCGTTGCCGTCGTCCTCATCACGTAGGTCTACCACGCCGAGAGTATCTGTTTCGTTGTCTATTATAGTGATTTAGTCACTGACTAGGAGATGCTAGGGGGTTCATATTAGCCAACATCGTCACGCACCTCCCTCAGCGTGATGATATACTGAGAGACGCGCAAGCCAGCGAGCCCGACCTGAGTGCCGCGAGGGCCAGATCGAATATCATTGGCTACATCTTCGGCGTAACGCCTGGCCTGGCCATATTCATTGTCTTCGGCCTCGGCGGAGCGTTCCGTCAGGTTATGTACGACAGGCTCATGCCGAGGAGGTGGCGCCGAATATTCTCGAATAAAACTCGTACGAGAGAGTCCACTCTAGAAGGCGGTGTTTCATTAGAAAACATACCTCCTCGTGCGAGAGAGCGCTCATCTTCGGGCTCGGGGGTTGCTTTGTTGCACTCACCCAGTGTTGCCTCGCCATCGATACCGACGGACAACTTTGCTGATTGAAAGAGCTGGCTAAGATATTCCGGAATATAGGCTAGGCTGGAACCAATTTAATGATGTAGGTTGAGCGAGTTTATAGGTGAAGCTCAGTGTCACTTGGCCGACATGTGATATAGTTCAGTTTGATCCCAACACACGGTTCAACTCCCAAGTAACACAAGTGGCCAGCCTGACAAAAGTCTTCCACGTACTCGACTCACATGCCTCATGTCTGCGACGTGATGATATCTTTCGAAATGGTGTTTCTTCCAGATGAAAGCGAGTGCTTTGCTGGGGTGTCCTTGCCTGTTGGTGTCGGTTTACGGAATAGCAGCACTGACCTTATATGCCTCTATGATGCTTGGCTTTAAGAGTAATAAAGGTAAGGTATCATAGATATTACATTGTAAGGGCCTACAGACAGGTGAATGTGCTGGCTTTCAGGTCTAATACAATGGCTACAATCATTTCCACAAAGAAAATCACACGTAAAGACCCAGATGAAGCTATCCCCTGTAACAAGGGTTGGTCATGTCTTCCTTCCATCTTCATATTTGCCTCTTAGTCTACAAGGGACATAGTAGGTGAGAGACTAGGCAAGCTTCGCTTCTTTCTATCTCTTAGTTCTAAGAGGCCCATTGACAGTGTCTACTTACCTATTCATCCGTGCTAACATTACCTACATGTATATCCCAAAAGAAGACAATAAGCCTGCTCTATTAGATCCTCCGCGAAGCTTGTCTTTCTTTATCAGAGAGAATCAGGTATCCAACCAAGCTTGCTTTACCTCCTGTATTTTCCTTACAAGGATATCCAACTATAAGTACAAGATATCCTGTCCCTTCTTAACTACCATCTTGGCCAAACATGCTCAAGCCACACATCAAAATTTCTTTGCCATAGAACACTATATCCAAAGCTCCGTCGTCTCTTATCATCCAAGTTAGGAGCTAAAACAACCCTACACCAGCTAAGTCCAAGGCATCGCTAAGGAAAACTAGCCGCTCGAAGTCTTCTCATCACCTTGATAATTGCTAATCTATTAAAAGCACGTCCCAAGCTGGCTTCTACCGCATATCCCAGTCACCCACCTGTTGATTATGGTAACGACTACAGATAAGTACCGTCCAATCCCCCCTCCTCTCTAGGCCTACGTACGGTCTGTCTATGATGACTGCCTCTCTGTTGAGTATCAGAGGCTGTAACCGTGGCGATCATTGAATACAGCCCGTGTTCTGGTCTGAGACATTCCCCCTTTCCTGACCCCATGCTACATGCCCCCTACTGCTCATCTAGTTACCGCTGATGTAATAGGCTAGATGGGGAAGACTTCTAGTCTCGCATGTTTATGTCTACCTAGGTAGACATTGAGGCCGTAAAGCTGCAACGTCGCTGCTGTGCGGAGCAGCAACCCGGGAAAGGAGGTAAGTACTCTACCATCCTAATACTCGTCTACCTTTTCTTGCTTAGCATGTGATGTAAGGGTTTCTTTTTGAGTATCGGGCGAGATACGGATGATATATATTATGGTTATCATTCTGATGCATCTTTTCAATTGAACGTTTTCCTTCTCTGTAACATTGATGCACAGCTGACACTATTCGATGCGCATGTGACTGGGAATGACTATCAGTTCTGTTGCTCGACCCCCAACTATTGAACCTTCTCGCTGTCGATACCCTGCTACGATCCAATTCTCGACAAGCAACTATATCGCTCGATGCTCATTTTGGGGCAAGACGTACACATGAAATTAACATGACTTATACATTCCACTCGTTTAATAGTCGTAAAATCCCTTGCCACTCTTCTTCCCCAACCAGCCAGCGTCAACCATCTTAGCAAGTAGCACACTTGGTCGATACTTGGAGTCCCCTGTCTCTTGGTGAAGGACCTTCATGATAGCTAGACACGTGTCGAGGCCGATGAAATCAGCAAGCTGAAGTGGCCCCATCGGGACATTCGTGCCGTTCTTCATGATGGCGTCGATGGCGTCGCGGTCGCCAACACCGGTCTCTAGGCATATCACCGCTTCGTTGATATATGGCATCAAGATACGATTTGCTAAGAAACCGGGGGAATCCGCAGACACGGAGGGGATCTTTCCCATGGCCTTGCAGAAAGCGACGGCGGTATCTACGGTCTCCGCGCTTGTTTGCAATCCGCTGATAATCTCGACACCCTTTTGCACAGGTACCGGGTTCATGAAGTGAGTTGATACCACGCGAGAGCTCGCCGACATATCTCTGGGATCCTTCGTAGTCGCCGCGGCGATCTTGGTGATGGAGATGGACGACGTGTTGGTCGCCAGGATGGCGTGCTTCGAGCACACTTCCGCGAGCTTGGCGAATATGTCAAACTTCAATTGCGGAATCTCGGGTACGGCCTCGATTACAAAATCGACTTCCGAGAGTGCTTCCATTTCCGTGGTTGGAAAGAGCTTGGATCGTGCCTCGTCTGCCTGTTCCTGTGTGATTCGCGACTTGGAGACATCCTTGGACAGGAGCTTCTCTGAGGGCCAATGAGCATTTTCAATTTGAGAGAGATGAGGCCGATAATAGTGAAAACGAACCTGCAAATCCCAAACCCCTATCGAGAGCAGCTTTTGATGAGTCGACGAGCGTGACCGGGACACCAGCTCTCTGTGCGGCGACCAAAGCAATTCCTAGCCCCTGAGGAGATGTGTGAGCTTTTGAGTTGTGACGAGATCTCATAAAAATCACATGTGAACGGAGACAACTCTCACCATTTGGCCCGCGCCCAAGACGCCTAGACTCTTTACCTCAGCTGCATATCGAGTTGGGCTGGAGCTAAAATGTCTAATTTGGCGACCGAGCTGTAAAGCTCTTATTCTTCCAATTGTGCTTGCCATTTTGAAGTCTACCGTTCATCAATGTTACTTGACTCAAAGGATGAGAGATGCATGTGGTGAGCCGAGCCGAAGTTATGAGGTCAGTTAAGGTGAAAGGAATGGCGGGCTGTTGCCGGAAAGCCTCGGGTTGCGGATAACTGTGGGGCAAGCAGCTCGACGGCTCGGCTTAGCTACCGCACAGACCAGCAGAAGCCAATTAACCCCGAAATGTCTTGGCGCATTGACGCGTAAATCAAAAGATGAGCGCGTCGCGTTTGTCAATTTATATCATCTTGGGCTTTCCAATCTTGGCATTGATGATCCAACACCAAACCACGGACAGCAAAACTCTGGCGTAGGAAGACAATTCCTCGTCGTTAACATGGAGTCGTTAGACGGTAATGCCACTACTGATATAGTGCACCCCGAAGTTCGGGCGCATATCAACAGTCTCGTCTCAGCTGTTAGTGATTCCGCATACCTGATCCTCTGTTTGATAGTGGAGTTACTAATCACGATCCTGTAGCTTGGTGGTTTCAGTGCCGATGATGACGGACGATACGTGCTTGGAGACTCCGCCTTGGAAGTCTTGAAAGATATTAAGAAATGGATTCGATTTTACGACGAGAAAACGAACCGAATGGACGTTGCGCGATGCTTGGCCGAGGCGAATATAATCGAGGGCGACTTGCTGCATATTCTTGCGACTTGGCCTGAAGCTGCTACCGATAATAAATTCAGAGCAAGAGCTGCCCTTTCGTGTTTCGAGATTATGGTACCGTTGACCTGGCCGTTGGAACGAGACCTCGAACAGATGACCGTCAACCACCATCGACACCTTCCAGTGCTGCAGCTCGCCCAAGTCGGCTACAAGCGTGCCATTATCAACTTCGATGCTGCCCAGATTCTCCACACCGCCGTGCGAGTCGCGCTGCCTTCCATGGCTCTCTCCCGTAGCGATCGATCCTCCCGCGACGACGGAATTATTAAACTGGTCCTGTTGTTTCTGCGAAACGTAGCCATGATCTCCCCTCCCCCGGGTGCCCAGTATGACGGCGACGAATCCCAGATCTCCCGTTCGGCTCTGATCGACGCATTTTCCTTCCAAGATATTCTTCTTACCATACTGACGATAGCCTCGAACATGGGAGAGGACTTCAACCAGGAAGCCCTAATTGTGATGGAGATCATCTTCCATCTGGTCAAGCGTGTGGACGTTTCTAAGCTATTTATGGACGACAAGCAGCTTAGCAAGGCGAAATCCAACGAGCTCACGGCCATGATGAATAAAGAAGCAGCCATGCACCGACCCTATAACCGAAAAGCTCCGTCGAGGCACAATCGATGGGGAACTATGATCTGGGTGGATAGGGGTGATGGCAAGGTCTCAACGGTCACTGGTCAGGATGCCTTGCTGGATTCTGCAACTAGGCAACAGAAGATGGACAGCAGCAAAGTGTTTCGACCACCGCGAAGACCCAGGAAAGATGACATGGAGCCAAAGGACCTTGGACCACCAGTGTCACTCAACCCCAGAGCGCGCCAGCAGCTCAAAGGCTTTGTTGAGGAGTTTCTAGATTCCGGCTTCAACCCCCTTTTTCAACACATCCGAAAGAAGCTCGAGGAACAGAAAGATTACGTCTTCGAACATCACTCACGACAATTCTTCTACCTGGTGTCGTGGTTTCTAGAAGCTGAGAGGATGCGGAAGAAGGCTGCGAAGGATAGCAAGTCCATCAACCCTGATGATATTGGGTCCTTCAACCTCGTTGCCGGTGTGCTTAACCAGCAAATGTTCATCACATTGAATAGGGCAATTGGTGATTCCTTAGAAAGCAAGCGATGGCAAGAGCTGTGCGCCGCCATGCGATGTTTTACGCAGATTCTCTTAACAGTACAGGAAATGTCCGAATCTGGAAATGAAGACGACGAGGAGATCGCGGAGAATATCCTTAGCCGCATTTTCTACGAAGAAGAAACGCACGACCGAATTGCAAATATTGCCAAAGACTACAAGGACCAAGGCTTTGATTACCTTGATGCCAGCACTGAGCTTACTCATACTTACCTCCGTGTGCTAGAAGCATTTTCAAAACAGAACGTGGATATGCAAGTGCGATCTCGACGACGAGTTCGAACAAAGAAGAAGGCCGTAAAAGCTGCTGGAGAGGATGAGGAAAATCCCGTAGAAGAGGAAGATGATTCCGAGAATGACCAGGCAAATGCGGAGCGGACATCACGCGAGCGGAAGTTCGACTTTACTCGATTTGTGAATCGCTTCATCCCTCAAGGCGTCGTCGACACATTCGTCAAATTTACAAAATACTACCATGACTTAAACGACTCTCAGCTCAAGCGAGCGCATCGTTATTTCTATCGCATAGCTTTCAAGCAGAACATGAGTGTGATGCTTTACCGAATCGACATTATCCAGCTGTTTTACAGTATGATCAAGGGCCAGGAGCCCCTGGATAGGAGTTCGACGATGTACAAGGAATGGGAAGAACTGGTAAAACAGATTCTCAAGAGGTGCATCCGCAAGATCGAGGAACGACCCCAACTAATCATCGAAATGTTGTTCTCGAAGCTCAACGCAACGGCACATTACTTGGAGTATGGATACGAGAAGCAGACACTCTCAACGTCACAGTCTAGACCAGCGGCCGAGTTGGAATTCCGACATATCGTCGAACGGGATCAACAGATTGCGATCGCCGTGGGCGTCCTATTAGATAAGAACTTGGCTGACCATATCAACTGGGTCAAATCTCAATTATCCGCCGCAGAATCTGAAAGGAGGGCCTGGGAAGCCGCAGAGAAGGCAATGCCCTCCGTGGAAGGAGCTGAGAAACAGGGTGAAGAGCAGAACGCGGAGAACCCCCCAACTAAAGAGTCTCCCTCTATCTGTAGGTGATCCTCTCTAAATACTAACGAATCGCAACTCACAATCTTTAGCTATACGGCCAGATAATGATGCCCGCCGCATCGCTATGTTTAAGAATTCTCATCTCCGGCTTCTCATGAAACTCGTTGGTTTCGAGCGTCTTGTCCCAACTGTGGACGAGACGCCGGAATCAGCTTGGATCATCCCGTCCCATTTGACGGTTGACCAGATTCAGGACTCTCTAGACTTGATTAAGAAGGCAGAGTTCAGCCCGCCAACGTTCGAGGACGGTAAACTAGCCGAAGATCAGCTGAGAAGGAAAACCGCCCCGCGGAAGAAGGCAGTGTTTGACGACGACGATGACGGAATCGTTGATGATGATGATGACGACATTCTCTTCCCTGCAGGCGGCCCGACAGCCAGAAAGGTGGCAGACGAGTTCCTAGACAAGCCGAAGAAGACCCGGCGGCGTCGGCGTCGAGGTAGTGACGCCGAGGAGTTGTCTGAGGAGCTGCTCGAAGAGAAAGCACGCGCCCGCAAGGAACGCGAGAAGGCCAAAGCGCACCGATTCAAAAGCGAACTCTTCGTGCACGCAAGCGACGACGAGTCGGACGACGACGGAGAGCGCTGGGCCGAGTTCTACGCCAACGAGGAGAAGATCCGCCAACGCCAGAAAGAAGCCGCTCGGGGCGCGACTGGCGTTACGACGTCGGCGGCGCCCAAGCCCGTGGAGAAGCGCAAGCTCCAGGTGTTGCTGTCTGCTGATAGCGATAATGACGACGACCTTATCCTGCCGGAAGAGTCTGACAATGATGAAGATTCTAGCCGGCCGAAGAAGAGCCAGGGCGACGACGATGAAGATTCTGATGCTGCTGGCACCGATGATACACCGCTATCGTCGAGCCCACATGTTGGCTCGGTGTCAAGTGCTAAGCGAAGACGCCTGTCTAAGGAGCCAGCTGCTCCACAAGAAGCGCCGTCTGTTGATGTTGATATGGAAGACGCTGATGACGATGAAGATATCCCCGCTTCGAAGCCAGCTCCTAGAGCACGGGGGAGGGCTAGAGCGGGATTTATTGTTGATAGCAGTGATGAAGAGTAATGATCAGGACAGGGAAGATTGCATAGTCACGGCGTTTCTGGGGTACTTGATTGATGGCGAATAGGTATGTGCATAACGAGCGGTTGGCTTCAATACTTGTACACTCAGGATGGTGTACTCTAGCACGATATGCGAAATAGAGAGATATTCTCTCTCAGAAGAATAGTCGGGTAGACTATGTCAATTAAGGAATGACTAGATCCATGTCCTTCAGCGTCTGCGGACCATTAAGCAACGACAATAGAGCTGCCGTAGAATATATACAAGAACAACTTCAAAGACAATAGTGTTTCCTCAAATTCGGCCAATTTCCCATTTATCCAGAGCTTATTATAACACGCTCGAAAACTCGGTAGAAATTTCGCTCAAGTGGCGGACTTATTTCTTCTTAGAGCATAAGTGTTAGTAAAAGACATGATCAAATGGAAACGGTTTAGAAAGGGGCAAGGGGTTTCTTACGGGGCAGTCAGAGCATCCACAGCTCTGCTCGCAGCCGCACGAGCCGGAGCTGGCGCAGGTACAGGAGCCGGAGTTTTTGCAGGAGCAAGCCATTGTGTATAGGTATGGCTGAAGGTTGTGATTTAGTGGGAATATGTTGCAATAGTCTTTTGTTGATTGCTGATTGGTTGGCAAAGGGGAAACTTAGTTACTGACAAGACAAGCTTTTGGCCATCAAGGTAGGATAATAACCTCTTTATATATACCCAGTTTGCCGTCAACCAACTCTCCAGGTTGGATAAGAGAAGGTCGAGCTGGTCTAAGCTATTACCGGAACCAACGGTCCAAAGGCATGAAGCGATTACGCTAGCCTCCGATCTCTGACGACATGGTCTGCTGGTTCGTGCTGTAACAAAGACGTCAGCGGCTCCAGTCGCGAAGCCAGCTGCGCTTGCGCTCGGCGCCAACAAAGAGGGGGAAAGATTGGGCTGTCCCCGTTTTAGTCTAGAGAGCTAGGCTAGTGTTGGGGTTCTTACATAACGAGATGGTATACTACACTCATATGTTCGTATAGCATGGCTATGCTATTCGTTGTTGGCTCTAAGCAAGTCACAAGGTCTAAAAGCCGTGGCTAGATAGCATAAGTTCACAAGGTAAGGGAGACAGACGGGACGAGCGGGCAGTTGGCTCGGAGAGACTTAAGTTTCGTCGTGTTAATTGAAGATAAACAATGGCTAAGTGTAGGTACGCTGTGAACAACTATCTAGCCATATATCTCCTCAGTTGGAGGTTCATTCATATGTAGCGTTACTTCATCACATGTAATAGTAGTCGTAGTAGCTATATGCCGAGGGTTCCGTCCTTCCCACCTCCCTCCCCCATCCTTCTCTTTCGTATCGCTTGAAATTTCGTATAGAAGAGATGCGAACAACACAGACAAGATACAACAAACACGCTAAAAATTTCCCAAATTAAGCCGGAGAAGGGATTGTTTTATTAAAAAAACAACAACAGCAACAGACATCTAAGCCTTGGCGCGCTGGCCGTAGGCCTTGGTGACGTAGTCGCCGTCGCGGACGATGAGGTCCTCGGGGCGGTAGTCGTGCTTGCCGGTGAGGTAGCTCTCGAGGATGGCCTTGGTGCCGGCGGCGTACCGCTTCTGGGCGTCGATGGACGTGCCGGACATGTGCGGGACCATGGCGTTGCCGCCGCCGAACGGGTTCTTGGCGTACCGGAGCGGGTGGTCCCGCGGCGCCGGCTGCGGGAACCAGACGTCGCCGCCGTAGCCCCGGAGGTGGCCGCTCTTGAGCGCGGCCGCCACGTCCTCCTTGACGACGATGGCGCCGCGCGCCGTGTTCACGAGCCAGGAGCCTAGGATGAGCGAACGTCAGTCAGGCTGTTAACGGTTTCCGAGATATCTTATGAAGGGAGGTGAAGGGGGAAGATAGGTAAGGTAAGGTAAGGTATGAAGAAGAAAAAAAACTCACCGGGCTTCATCTTGGCGATGAGGTCCTTGTTGAAGAGGCCGCGGGTCTTCTCGTGGAGGGGGCAGTTGATGGTGACGACGTCGCACTGGGCGAGCATGTCCTCGAGGGTGTCGACGCGGCGGCAGCCGATCTCGGCCTCGACCTCGGGCCGCAGGGGCTGGTAGTCGTAGTAGAGCAGCTCCTTGCAGTCGAAGGGCTTGAGGCGGCGCAGCACGCGCTCGCCGATGCGGCCCACGGCCACCGTGCCCACCACCTTGCCCTCCAGGTCGTACTCGTTCTTGGCCGCCGCCGCCACCTCCCACTCGCCCGCCTCGATCATCTCGTGCGCCGGCACGAAGTTGCGCACCAGCACCAGGATCGTCATGACCACGTGCTCCGCTACCGACACCACGTTCGAGCCCGTCACCTCCGCTACGGTGACGCCCCCGTTCGTCTTGTTCGCCGCGTTCAGGTCTACATGGTCCGAGCCAATGCCGGCCGTGATGGCCAGCTTCAGGTTCTTGGCCTTGGCTAGTCTCTCAGCGGTCAGGTAGCCGGGGTGGAAGCTGTCTCTTTGTGTTAGTCTTTTACTCAGATGTATTTTTTCTTCTCGTCTCTTTCATTCGAAATCTTTCTTCTCCCCCCTCTCTCCGGGAATATTTCGGGTTGTATTGTTACAGCGGGGGGTAGTCAACGTACGGGGTGGTAATGATGATCTCAGCATCGACGAGCTCCTTGTCGAAGGTGGAGTCCTCGCCCTCCTTGTCGGATGTGGTAACGAGAGTGTGACCCTGGTCCTCGAGCCATTTTCGGATGCCCAATTCGTTCTCAGTCGTTCCTAGGAGCTCAGGCACCTGCAATTGGGTGGAAGAAAGACGCGTTAGTTCATGCTGCTAAAGTGGGGAAAGAGAACATCGTGATGTGACACTCAGTTTGTTTCTAAGTGCCAGTATATAAGACGGTGATGTAAGTGGAGGAGTGCAAGTGACTTGTTAAGGCCAATTACCCCACAGCCCCCCCCTCTCCTTTGGCCCCTCTCCTTGGTTCTTTATATCATCTGCCGCCAACTTTACAGTTGCCAAAGACAGACAATTGCATGCAGGCTTCAGCCAATTGGGCATTGAGCTCCCCTATTGGACGATCGACTCGCATATGCCTAGAGATGGTACTGCGGGGAGACGGCAGAGAGAGGCCTCGGACTGGGCAAGTTTGACGGTGGAGTAAAACAGGGACAAAAGCAAAACATCATTCTCGGAATTGGGTAATGGGGTCTGGGGAAATAGTTTCTGTGAACTCACCTCCTCGGCGTGCTTGCCACCGTCGTATAGAACGAGTAAAACTTTGACCTTTTCACGTTGCGTAGTTAGTAGACGCGTCGAAGCGGGAATTCGTAAGGACGGAAGGTTGGACAGATAGGGAGGTGAGCTCTTGGACGCCATCTTGGACGCCATAGCTACGCGTGGCGTCAAGCTAGCGCGCACCGACGAACAGCTTCGAACATGGCTGACTGAACGAGCTGTTGCCGTGGCTGTAGAGAGTACTCGTGAAGAGATGGGACGAGTACGGCAGGGGAGGGAACAAGCTAATAATACCATTTTGAAGTATGTTTTTGGATCTTTGTCCAACGAGACACGGAGGTGCGTAGGTAAAGCCGGGGAGGGATGGAGTTTGGTATTCAAGTGATTCAATAATAACACGGTCTAAGCTCGCTAGGAGAGAAAGCAGGATTACGAAGATATAAGGAGAGAGTGATCAAGAGAGAGTAGCGCAAGAAGAAGTAGGTCTACGATGGGAGATTCCCCCCCATTTATGTATGGACTCGACTGACCTCGAACACAAAGAGCAAACGTCGATGGGGGCCACAACGGCATCTTTCTGTTCAACATAGCACAGCTCGGGAAGCGGAGGGGGTGGGCACTATCGGAGAATGATTTAGCTGCTGTTTCGAACACCATAGTATACAAGAACTAGCCAGACGTAGATAGGTCCCCGTTGCTCAATCGCCTGTAGTACGCGATCAAGTAGTAGATAGTCACCAACGTGGCCCGCTAGGGATGCGGGAACGACTTACGAGCGGCTATGCCACTGGTTCAGACGACTCGGTCTCCGCTGTTGGAAAATCACGTACGCATGTATGTTTGTACCTAGTAGGTAAGTCAGGCGGATGTAAGGAACCTTTAGGGACGTTAATGAGGCATGCCGGCCCTGCAAATAGGGACCATCGAGTTCCCATCTTGCAGGCTCTGAATGCATATTACGTGCCTGTCGAGTCCCATCCAACCCGCGTTCTACGTGGTAATGTCCCGAACATTGATCCAAAAGAACTCGGCTGCCCGCCGGGAAGGCTCGGCGATGTCTCGGTGAGTGTGTCCCGCACGCGCTTTGTGCCCCTCGCGCTGCGGAGTAGGCTAGTGGGCGCCGTCCGCAGTCAGCAGCCATCAGCTGAAGACCCTCGTGGCCAGAAGCTCTGAACAGATAATTACCTAAGGCGCCTAGGTAAAACGTAAGCTTCTTTGTAATGAGACCGTGTCCACCTCGCGGACCACTTAGCTATCCGCAAACATATGACTATAAGACTACCATCTACAGAGTCTGATGATGAGCCAAGACTATGTGGAACAGAACAGAGAGAGCTATGTATAATGATAACTCGGTCCTCGGTGAAGTGGGGAAGCCTTTCAACAACCCCTATGTTTGCGGGGAAGCTTGCCAAAGCGTTGGAGCTAACGGTTAGGAGCAAGGAGGGAAGCACATGAAAGAGAACGGCCAAGACGCGATCAAAGGGTGATAGGTAGTTGAAGAGGAGACCGGCAAGCAGCATCTCCCAGGTCTGGAACAACACAAGGCCTCTGAATCGGTGATTGGCCGACAGATCCCAACTAAGTAGGACACCGGATAGAGGTACTCTTCATGTACAATGACCCGAAATATGTTCTTCAATTTGCTTTCGCGGCAGTTCTGATCTAACCAGAGATCGTCGGCACTGCGGGTTGTATAGTTGTATACTCGGTCGAAACGAGGGTATATTAAGTGATAGCTCGTAATCGCAGCATTCGGCGTAATAACTACTTTCTTACCACGGGCGTAGTTATTTATCCGCATGAGCAGGAGCTTACTGTTGCATGAACGTCTTTAGCGAGTCAAGTTACGCGCTCTCGAGAACTCGGGATGACTCTGAATTGGCCCAACACACCCGCGTTGGGATGGATAAATTTCGTTTGCCTAGGTACCTAGGAGGTAGGTAGACAGGTAGATTCCCGAAAAACGCCGAGCGCAGGTTATGGAATGGGCTGAGACTTGTTTCGGTGGATCATTCGAAAGGCAAGGATATCGGCAGAGATGAGCAAAGTCTCCAACTTTTGATGTAGGTCTCTTATTATCTTCCTGCATGCTGATAGACGGCCATTGTATCTTCCCATCCTTCCATCCCACTTCAATCTCTACAGAGTCACAAACACAGCGCCGACTATCGCGATCCCTAGAAGCATTCCGCTTGCTTTCTGCGCCATCGCCGCACCGGGAACTATCGGACTCTGAGTCGGCGTCGGCGTCGGCTTTGTAACAGACCCGGTTCCCGTGCTGTTGGTGAAGCTTCCTCCACTGGTAGAATTGGAAGAACTGGCAGAGCCTGTCGTCGAAGCTACCGGGCCTGGGTTTGTCACATTGAAGAAGTTGCCGGCCAGGACCTTACTCTCTAGCCCGGCTTGTGTCAAGACAGCTAACGCGTTAAACCCCATCCTACTCGCGGCCGCGCTTTGGAGAACCGAGAGACTAGCTTCTGTGGCGTCCGAGGTGTCGACCACGATTTGAGTGTATCGATGCGATAGCGGGATCCTCGCCGGGGGCGCTGGTCCAAGGTACTCTGCAAATGCCGTCTGCCCTGAAGAATTCTGGAATAGGAATGCGTTCGTGCTCCCTAACGGTGTTGCCGTCGTGCTCTGTGTCAACCCGGTTTGCATCCAGTGCAGTAGAGTGTTCGTCGCCGGGGGACTATTCGTGGGGATATCGAGGTCAATCATCAACACCGCGAACGACGATCCGGTCAATTGAGACTCGGTTCCAATGCTAGGAGCCGTTTGAGTTGCTACGATTCTTGTCGTCAATATACGCCCTTTCATAGTGGTGAGAATTTTGGGACCCGGGAGACTCACCATCTTTTGCCAGGACATTCCCGCTCTCTGCAGAGACGCTTCCAAAAGAAACCAGGAGAGTAGAGCTTGCTGCAGGCTCGAAGCCTTCGGGCGTAACGGCTAGGGTCGCCGATATGCCCGCTAGGATGAGAAGAGATTTGTACATCATCGTGATTAAGGTAGGTAGGTAGGATAGAATTACAGCCGCGGATATTGACCAGCAAATGCGGAAATGTACAATACAACCAACTATGTACAGAATAGAAAAAGAAAACAGATGAGACCAAACAGAATAGAATGCTCAACAGGCAACGATTCTCGGGCAATGGAGATATTTGAATAACCTCTTACTGTATTGAAGATCTCGTGACATTCCGGGCAGCCCTGTCCATACAGCGTCTCATCTGATGAAACGAGTACGCGCGGATCTGCGACAGCGCCCAGAGCCAAGCATAGGGGAATTGTCAGTCGGCATAAGGCGAAGGAGACATTGCTAATTACCTGGTGGTTCTATTGGCTCACCAAGTGAAGTTAACAAGAATGATGCAATTGATACTAGTCGTTAGATAATAAGAGATCTTGGATGAAGACATTCTGATGTCTTGATGTCCTTCGACTTTGCAGTAGGTAATGTCGGCATATAGCGATACTCTCAGTATGATGTAAGATATTCATTAATTTCACCAACTCCCCCCTGCTTGCATACGTTTATGCAGATATCCTTCAAGGCAGTAGTCTGATGGCGATCTCTTCCGCTCTTGGGTTTTAGCAAGTAGAAATTGTGGAAACGTCTGGCTTCACATCTCCGCAGCTCTGACAACCAGTCGTCACCGTGTCGCGTTTCTTTATTAATAGCATCGTTTTACAACCAGGCGCTGAGAACAAAGCATATCCATGTCAATTAAAGTGTATATTGCTTTTGTCGACTGACCAGGATCCTGAAGCTCGATAAGTCAGCCTGATGTTTGTTTTTCAAGATGAAGTGTTTCGATGTTTCGAAGAGCTCATGTCTTTTGAGCTGGCGGTGACTAATGACTAATACACATTTGCTTGGTTCGATTCCCGACCAGTTCTCTCTCTACGAATGAGCAACTATGGATAAGAGACACAACTAGGTATACCCCGACTGGGATCTTTAGAAATTTACTTCTTCGATAGTAACACCTAAGGGGTGGTACCGTTGAAGAGTTCTAACCGGGTGGGCAATGTGCGAATAGTCCGATACTGTTCAGCGACCTAGGTGTCGCCTCCAGGGCTCCGGCCGGAACGTTTGTCTTCTGAATTCTGCCTTGTCCAATGTCCGAGAAGCTGTTGGTCTGGCGAACTCGGGCACAGCTGACATTTGAAACATATGTTGGACTGCGAACGGCATTGACCGAGGTCTTTTCCTGGTAATGGTATCGATGATTAAGGAGGGACAACGGCGTTTGCGCACCTCACGAGTGGTTGCTGGCCGGCTGTGCGCGTGCTCAACCACTCGACGTACGAGGCTCAGCAGTAATCGGCCTCCCGTAACGGCCACTCAAGCCTGGCGACCCTTGAGCGGGGATCCTTAAAAAGGGCCAACTGTTGTGGAAAAGTCCTATTGCGACATGTCATCTGCGATATATGACGAAATATCCGCTTTCTGCATCCCAAGATGATAAGCTCAGCGGCTCAGCGACTCAGTGGACCACTCCGCCCGTCCTTTTGGACATGTCCTGATTATTCCAAACCCACAGCTGGCTGTCACCAATCGACCGGACCTAAATGATGTTTAGTCACCCCTACCGTTTGCTCAGCAACGCACAAGCCCTCAAACATCGAGAGTAGTTGCTGCCGTTTCCCGCGCTCGATGTTGTGTTACCTCCGAGGGGCCTCCCATAGGAGGGCGCCGCATATGTAGCCCAGCAACGTCGTGGCAGCCTTGTAACCCATCAATGCCCTGCGTTTGCAAAGTATTATTTCTTCCTAGTTCTCTGTTATTCTTGACGCGTTCTCTCTTCATCAACTACTACATCATCGCCGCTTCCAGAGAAATCTTCGATCTTCGATCTTAGCCATTCCCTTGACTCCCTAGAAAGGCCAAGAGACTGTTTTTAACGGATATTTCTCCTTCTTTTCCTCATAATTGTTCGACCTGATCTACTACAACGCTGAATGGCCTGTGTGAACCGACCGAGACAGTCCCCTTGATTACCATGGATCGGTAAGAACGATGATATAGCGTGTTGCTGCAAAGCAGCCAGCATTTAATTCCTCCTTTATACGCTTCACTGACATATTCCAGGGGAAAAAATGCACCACTGGCCTCTCGGCCATGCTTTCAATTCCGGAGTGGTAAATGTAGTTTTGGTGCACGGTGTAAATTTTCTCATGATGTCTCATCGTCTTCCGCAGCTCCACCTCAGCCGTCGACATGGGGCAAGGACCGCGACGAGCAGCAAGATTTACCCAAAGACCGCCTACGAGAGTGGCAGAGGCTGCTTAACCAAAATCCTTCGAGTTCGTGGGCCGCTCGTGCGTCTACTGTCAGAAAGCAGCAGATATGCGGTCGCTTCTTTCAGCTTGCTCTTGAGCTAATGGAAGGAGACGTCGGAGCTTCACAAGAGACCGTCAAACTCATAGCCAAGAACGATGGTCTTGCCTTCATTAAGGACCTTGCCGACCGGCAAATCCGAGAAGCCATAGAAAACTCCTCCAAAGTCCGTCTATGGCTAGAACAGATACGGCCTATGTTCGAGGTACTTACTCATACTCGAGTCGCCGATTCCAATGTGCTCGAGCAACAAGTAGCGGCTATCTTCAACTTTATCCAAGGAATTGGTGGCAGACGAATGAGGGCGCTATTCGACTTTATCGTGGATTTGCTCGATGTCTGGTCTACTTTACCCATGGCTGAAGAGGACGAGTATGGTATATCTGCGTGCGAACTTTCGCTCTCGGTCCTGGCCACCATGATCGACTGCAACACAAGCAATATCATCGACGATAACTATAGCGAGATCGTCGGACAATTCGAATACGTAGTGGAGGCTGCCCAGCCCTCTCCCAATGAATTCTCGAAGTTGCAAGCTCGAAAATACTTGCAATACCTGTGGCGGCGCCTTGGAGTTGGCGATACGCTAGCCGAGGCCGAGAGCGGGAAAAAGGCACCAGTGACACGAGCCGAATTCGTCATACAGAAAGATTTGCCCGGATTGCTTTCAGCAAATGGTCCGCGGCACGACAATGATCATGCCGACATCTGCAATATCAGAATCTTGCCCACTTATGAGGAGATCACCTCAAAGCGCAACGAATACCTGCCGACTACCGACCCGTCCCAGTTCCATATAGACGGAATTCGTGGTCGTCTCGATAGAGAATTCCGTCTGCTGCGAGAAGACACAGTGGGACAACTTCGGGATGCAGTAAGCCTACAGCTCGAGGTCATGCGAGATCATAGCCGCAGACAGGATCACGGAAATAGATCAACTCTTCGCACCTACGCATACGAAGGTGCTGCGGTCGTTGATGTCAATTTTGATAGACGTAATGGCATGGATATGGTCGTCCAGTTCCACCAGCCCGCATCCAAGAAGAATGCCCGACAGCGTCGAGACTGGTGGGGAAACTCTAAGCGTCTCCAACCCGGTGGTCTTGTCTGTATCATATCTGAGGACGGTTCTGTGCTGTTCTGCGTGGTTGCCGACAGCACCATTACGACTCATGATCAGATACGAGATAAAAGAGCACAGGACGAGGATGAAGGGCCATCTAACAAACCGTCTCTTGCTGACGATAGTGTGTCTGCGTATGTCCATTTGTGTCTTGTAGAGATCCGCGAACTGGACATCGGTCAAGCCCTTGAATGGTTTAGAGATTTTGGCCCTGGGCAGCAACGATACCTCGTGGAGTTCCCTGGCGTTTTACTTCCATCATTCCAGCATACTCTCATGGCACTACAGCGAATGTCGAAAAAGCCTGACGTACCTTTTGATGATTTGCTTGCTTCGCCCAACCAGAACTTGGCTTGGGGTGTTCAGGCGGTTAGCCCTCCTCGATACACCACCAGGCCAGAATTTTCCTTCAACTTGAGTTGCCTTACGAATAATGCTACAGGTCTGTCTCACTCACCTCGAAAACCACTCGATCCCGAACAATTATCCAAACATTCCACTCTTGACCCAACCCAGTCCAGTGCTCTTCTCAATGCATTATCGAGGGAACTAGCCCTGATCCAGGGTCCGCCTGGTACTGGAAAAAGTAAGTGACAGCTTCCCCAATATAAAGGGTCCAATCTTGCTAACGCAATATGGCAAAGGTTACACTGGCGAGAAGCTCATCAAAGTACTCCTCGCAAACAAACACCGAGCACAACTTGGTCCCATTCTCTGCGTGTGCTACACCAACCATGCGTTGGACCAGTTGTTAGTACATTTGCAGCGCGAAGAGGTCAGAATCATTCGAATCGGATCAAGATCTAAAGCAGAAGAGCTAGAGAATGTCAACCTTCGTGTCGTGGCTCAAACTGCAGATCGTACAAAGGCGGAAAAGCATGCCATCTGGACGCAAAGGTCTCATCTCGATGGCCTAGTCTCTTCATTATCAAAGTCTATTAAGAGCCTTGCGTCCTGCCATACCATTGGTTCACTACGCCATTACTTACATGAAAACTATCCTCACCATCATAATGTTCTTTTTGGTGAACAAGACGAAGATGGATGGGAGAGAGTTGAGCGCGATCCTGGACAACTCTTCAGGCAATGGCAGCAAGGTGGTCTGCTGGTTAATTCCACTCCGCGTGATCTTGACGTCCTGCAATGGGGAGAACTTTGGGGCATGACTCATTCTGAGAGATTGTATCTTTCAGCGTTTTGGGTAGAGGAAATACGCGACGAACTGATAACTGATATTGTACAAGAATACGAACGTTATGAAGCGGCTAAGGCTGAGCTAGAGAAGATATCTCGAGACGTTGACCTGCGATGTCTACACGATGCAGACGTTGTCGGGGTTACGACCACT
This sequence comes from Hypoxylon rubiginosum, assembly GCA_902806565.1. Classification (NCBI taxonomy): domain Eukaryota; kingdom Fungi; phylum Ascomycota; class Sordariomycetes; order Xylariales; family Hypoxylaceae; genus Hypoxylon; species Hypoxylon rubiginosum. The sequence continues at coordinate 368,117 of CADCXA010000008.1, forward strand.
GGCCTAGCGAGAAATCTGGATCTCCTTCAGAAGCTGAGGTGCAAAGTCATGCTTTGTGAAGAGGCAGGCGAAGTTCTCGAGGCACATACCCTTACTGCTCTTCTTCCATCCGTTGAGCATGCCATCCTCATCGGTGACCATTTGCAGTTGAGACCACAGATAGCCAACTACGAACTTCAGAGCACCAGCCACAGGGGAGCCCAGTATTCTTTGGATGTGTCTCTATTCGAGCGTCTCATCAACCCGCTACACGATACCGATCCAGAACTGCCGTATGATACCCTCGAAACTCAGCGGCGAATGCACCCAAGCGTTTCGGAATTGATACGATCGACTTTATACCCTTTACTGGACGATGGTGGCTCTGTTGCTAGTTACCCAGAGGTTTGCGGCATGAAAAGACGTTTGTTTTGGATGCACCATGAATCGCCGGAGGATCAAGAAACGCAGCTCGACCCGATGTCAACTTCGCGTACAAACACATTTGAAGTTGAAATGACTGTTTCGCTCGTCCAGCACCTGGTCAGACAGGGTTCTTATGGACCGGATGATATTGCTGTTATAACACCCTACCTAGCGCAGCTCATGCAACTTCGTCGCGAGATGGGGAAGCTGTTTGAGATCTCAGTTGGTGAGCGGGATCTAGACGAGATTGAAGCCCTCGAGGCAGACGCATTAGCAGACGGAGGCGTAGCTGCTCAACCATACAAGCCGCCTACTATCAAGAGAACTCTACTAAAAAGCATCCGATTAGCAACTGTCGACAACTTCCAGGGCGAGGAGGCTAAAGTGGTGGTGATCTCGCTTGTGAGAAGCAACGAGGCGAATAAATGCGGGTTCCTCAGCACATCTAATCGTATCAATGTGCTGCTTTCTCGAGCTCAACATGGCATGTATCTCATCGGGAATGCTAATACATATAGACACGTACCTATGTGGGCTAAGGTGTTACAAATCCTCGGGAGAAATGGAAACATTGGCAAAGAGCTGGAGTTACAATGTGAGTAGCTCATATCTCCTGAGCTATCAGGTGCTGACGCTTGTTTTTACAGGTCCTCGCCACCCTAATGTCCCCCTACTCGTTTCCAAGGCCGATGACTTCTTGCGGCTTTCGCCCGAAGGAGGATGCATTCTTCCCTGCGATCGACGGCTGCCATGTGGACATTCATGTGTCAACAGATGCCACCATGAGAATATTCACAATGCCGTCAAGTGTCTTGAACCTTGCCCTCGGCCCAAAACGGGCTGCCAACATCCGTGTAGGCTGGCCTGTGGAGACCCTTGCGAGCCTAGGTGCAATGAGTACCTGCAAGACCTCAATATTATACTTGCCTGTGGCCACAAGGTCTCCTCGGCGTACTGTTGGGAGGCACAAGATTCTTCCACCATCATCTGTAAAGGATTGGTCCAGAAAGTTGTGCCCGGATGTGGCCATACGGTTGAAGTTTTCTGCGTTACAGACATCAGTGCCGATTCCTACAGGTGTGGGAAGATGTGCGGCGATCCTCTGCCATGTGGCCACAATTGTCGAAGTGCATGCCACCAGTGCAAAGAGAAGAAGGGCGGTAGGGTAATCAGCGTCAATCATGGAATATGCAAGCAGAAATGCGGCCGGCACTATTCAACCTGCCAACATAGCTGCGCCCAGCAATGTCACCCAGGCTCTAGGTGTTCTCTATGCCCGGAACCCTGCGAAGTCCGTTGCAGTCATTCTAAGTGCAGCAAGAAGTGCCATGAGCCTTGCACACCTTGCGCTGAACAGGCCTGCGCGTCAAGCTGTCCACACGCACGATGCACGATGCCGTGCGCTGCCCCGTGTGACTGGGTTCCCTGTTCGAAAAGATGTGAGAATTTCCTAGGCTGTGGACATCAATGTCCATCTGTATGTGGAGAGATATGCCCCGGCTCCAGGTTCTGTCAAATTTGTTGCTCTGAAGACATCAAAGCGGTCGAGGTGGATTTCATCATGATGATGAAGTACCACGAAATCGATTTAGACGAAGATCCTTGCATTTTCCCGGACTGCGGTCACTTTACAACCAGGACCAACATGGACGGTATCATGGACATGAAGGCTCATTACCAAATGTCAGCGGAGGGAAATCCAACGGCTCTTATCAACGCCACGCAACCTTTCTCGATGGAAGATGAGATCAAGACCTGTCCAACTTGTCGAGGTTCACTGCGCAACATAGCCCGATATGGACGAATCGTACGGGGAGCCATGCTCGACGAGGCTACCAAGAAATTCATTTCTTGGTCAAACATCGAGTACTCTAAGCGGGCGAACGAGTTACTCAATGTACAGGAGCGTATATCAAAAGCCGCAATCCCCCCAGCCATGCCGCAAAGTACTCAGCCTCCTAAGCTAGCGTTTACCAAAGGCCGTGCAAAGCAGCTCCGGCTAATCCGCGACTGGGTGGGTGATAACAGATACGGCGAGATCCTGAAGTTCTGGCATGGATTAAGTACCTTCGCCGGCCAAGTAAAGAAAGAAGAGCAGCCCTTCCAGCGCGTCAGCAACTTCGTCCAACATGCAGCGCGTCAACGAAAAATCGAAGGGGATTTTGTCTTTGACGAGGCCCAAATCCAGCACGGGGGTTACCTCCAAGCATGCTCGCTGCAATTGAGATGCGATACCCTTATCGTCTCCGACTTCATGGAGCTGCGAAAGGTGCTGGCCGAGGTCCGACCGAAGCTCACATTGGACTTCTCGCAGCAGATAAAAGACTGCAAGACCTTGGCAGGACAGGCTAAGGCAACGAAGCATCCTAGACAGGAAGCTGAGGGTTACGTCTATTTGGCCAAATTTTATGCCTTTAGTCGCGCCCTGATCCGAGCTGAGGACGAGTCGTCAGAGAGAACAGCGGAGGCAAAAGCCGAAGAATTCAAGAAACAAGCCTTAGATCACCTAGCTGCTGCCCGCGAAATAGTCGAAAAGCATAGCAGCCAGACCAAGGGCATGATGGCTGAGATTGAGGGTACGGAAAAGATGCTAAACGACGGCGTGTTCTACAATTCCGTGTCTACTGAAGAAATGCGCGAAGTGTACGCGGCTATGGCTAGCGAGTTCTCCGGAACCGGCCATTGGTATACGTGCCAAAATGGCCATCCCTTCACAGTTGGCGAGTGCGGGATGCCGATGCAGATGGCAAGATGTCCAGAGTGTGGGGCCGCCGTAGGAGGTGCCAACCATGCGCCGGCCCAGGGAGTACAGCGGGCAGATGAGATTGAGAACCTCGCTCGTGGTATGGGTCATATGGGGATTCATTAAGCCTGAGTCGGTTGGTACGTGGTAAGGTTACTGAATAGGGATCTGGACAAGTACCTGACACCCCTATATCATGCTACTTGCCCTGTATGCAACATACGATCGTCGTGTGATTCCGTGGCGTGGTACTTGTCTTTGTTGTCTGTTGTTTTTGTTCTTATCATCATGGGCTCGTCTAGGTAGTTTCCCGCGAATGGTTTCCACGATTCACCGGCGATCAGCCTGCGATAATGAATTCACTTTGGGCTCTTAATAAACAAATTGAAAATTTCAAAATTATCAAAACAAAAGAAATATTCCTATTGAAGACTATATATATATGGTGCCTATGGGAGTATTCCGACCTCTTTCCTCTGTAATCTGCCTTCTGTTGCGAGGCGATCTAGAAGTTGCGCTGACCGAAGCTTAGCAGCACATAAACGAGAAACACGAACGACGTTTCATCTTAGGCAGAGTCCTCAAGGGATAACGACCGTCTGTAGGTAGGTAAGGTAAGACAAGGTAGGAGGAATGTATAAATCAATCCATATTTCCCCTTCTCTAAGACCCCCCAACTTTTCCCTTTCCTTCTAGTGAAGAGAGCATCGCGTCTAGTAGACCTGGACGGTCTCCTTGAGGTTGGTGGCGCCGACGATGGGGCTGGGGGCGTCCTTGGTCCCGATCTCCTCGGCCTCGGCGTCCTCCTCGGTCATGCCGCCGAGGATCATGGAGCTGGGGGCGAGGGCCTGGAGCTCGGGCGGGGAGGTGAAGGCGAAGAACTTCTCGTCGTGCCACTGGCCGGCGGTGATGTAGCGGCCCTCGGAGTCGGTGAACATGGTCTCGTTCTCGGCGCGCAGGAAGTAGGCGATGGAGTAGCGGTGCTCGGTGGGGTCGAGGGGCACGACGCGGTGGATGCACGACTGCATCGTGTGGCCGGACGCGAACCGGAGCGAGTCGCCGACGTTGATGACGGCCATGCCGTCCCGGGGCTCGACGAAGCCGAACTCCTTGGACCCGGGCGGGCGGACCTGTAGGCCCCACTGCTCGGCGAAGAGGAAGGTGAGCGAGCTGATGTCGGTGTGCTTCTGGTGGCCGATGTTCTTGGCCGTCGGATCCGACGGGATGTAGTGCATCATGGCCAGCGTGCTCGTCGACGGCCGGTCGTTGCGGTGCGAGTTCTCGAAGCGGGCGGCGCCCGCCAGGCCGAGGCCCGTCGAGAGGGCGGCCAGGATCGTCTTGGTCGCGATGTTGGCCCCCGCGATCGCGTGCTCCAGCACCTTCATGTCCGGGCTCGTCTTCAGCACGGCCGGCAGGTGCGGGCTGTCCTTCTGGATCTCGTCGCGCGACACCTTGACCATCTCGTAGCCGTCCTTGGTGTTCTCGAGGACGCCGGTGCGGGAGCCGATGGGCTCGTATCTGTTTTTCCCACACCTTTTGTCAGCGATGGCCATACCAAGTGGTTGTTCGTCTCTTGTTAGGTATATGGTTTTGACTCACCCGAGATGAGGAGCGACGAGGCCGAACTCGTTCTTGGCCTCAAGAGGGGCGTCGAAGAATCGGTACATGAGCTTCAGCGTGTCCTGCTGGTCCTCGAGCATGCGGCGGCCGTCGATGCCTCGCAGGTCCAGGTAGAAGTATCCCGCGTCCTGGCAGGCGCGAACCAGCCTCTCGATCTCGACGGGCTCCTGGGAGAGCAGCTTCGAGAAGTCGATGACCTCCATGGGGTAGACCGGGACCTTCTTCCCGTTCCACTCCCGGGTCTGGGGGACTTCGGTCGAGATGGCCATGTTTGCTTTTTCTTTTCTTGCTTAAGGATTTGGGATATTCGTCGAGGTTGGGACAGCGCTCAGAGTTCCTCTTCATCCCCTTTTTCCACCTCGTCCACCTCCTGGCAGCTTCTCCTTTATAGACAGGCCGATGACGCTGGGACATGTTTCGTCGGAGCGCCATCTTCCATAAACCTGGAGAGTCTGATGTAACTTCCCCCTCCCCCACATTGACTTTTCATTTATCCACCTGCATCGTCGATGTCACATATTCGCTCCTCCGTCGTCGACGTCGACGGCTCTGCATGAAGTCTAACACGACAGCTTGGGGGTTAGTGAGCCGGGGGGTTGATACCTTTCCTTGGCATCTAATCGTTATCGAAAAAGAGTATACGCTCTTAATCTCAAGTTTAGCCGGATGGTGTTGCGTACCTGGATCCTAGGCCGGCTGCAACCCTCCGCACTCTATAAGGTATCTAGCATCTTCAGGGTCCCTGTTGGAACGCGCACTACGCCCAGTCGGCTTCCCAAAGGGTGTCATATATATTATACACCACGCCAAGGTCGGCAGATGTCTCACTGCTGCGCATCCTCGGGCTACCTTGCGTGGGTTTGATCAACTTACCTGCCACCACCTAAAAGTTTCGCCCGTCCCGCAAAGAATCGAACTCCGCACTCTTGGCCCCAAGCTGCTTTAGGATCGACGTCGTTGCCGAGGCGCCGGTGATGCCCTCAATTAAGCACGCTGAATGGCGCGTTACGAATCCGGCTCGACACTGCAACGCTTCCCCTCACTTCGCAACATCGCGATAGATTAGATGACGAGCTAAATGAGGAAAATTCCCCACAGGCTCCAGAGGCCTCGTGACGATCTGCCATGCCCATGCCGGACGAGATCCGCTGGCAGGAAAAGAGGGAAACCCGTTCGAGGCAGCCCAAATCATCGCTTACGATGGCAATAACGACTAGATGGGGGCGAAGCGAGCTTGACAATCATCGCTCGTTTTACAATCACCGGTCTCGATTCGAGTCGACCGTCGACCGAACTTTATACGTAATAAAATCCAGGCAGAAATAGGGTAATTTCATCAAAGCTTGTTATACAACCTTGGGTATTATCAGAGGCTCAAATGAGGTTTGATTGCTTGCTTTATTTTTAGGACACTCCTCAAGCAGACCTTCTCCGAGCATGTGAAGACTGGTTCTACTCTTGGCGGAGAGTGAACTCGCTCAAGCATGTCCTCTTTCTCAGTGGCTGTTGCGACGTCGCGGTTTCAGTAAAACACTGTAAAACACTGCTTAATACTATAGGTTTGATTCCGGTAACATGCCACTCCAAAAGTTTAATAGGAGTGATGATATTTTATTTGTTAGACTGAATATTATTAGACTGCACGTCGATGTTGACATGTACATATAAAATTAAAGACTTATGTTCCCGAATGGACTTAGGACTAGCGCTGCCGTTGGCTATTATGTGAGGCCTTGCCAGATAAAGAATGATATAAGTTTGAAGTTTAAGTGTGAGGGCGTTCGTTATCAAGCATAAGGGTTCAGTATAGGGTCAGCTTAGACAAGTCCGTGGTATATTAAATCGCATCTGAAAAAAAAAACCCATGCTAACTATCGAGTATACAACTAAGAAACAATCACAACTAGTTACCACTTAGAGTTAGGAGCTAATTCCATTATACCCAGCGTAGTTTATAAGTCCTCAGTTGAGCGAGTCTGATTTTAGTGTACACTTATATGCATGCCTTTATCCTCATGTGCCTCTTAGAAAGTGTCTTCAGTTGTAGCCATAGCAAAAAAGATCAAGTATGAAAACCAAGGACAGAGCATAATTTCAGAAGACTCGTCGCAATAAATCTTAATTCGCTATTATCTGCCTAGGCGCACATGACGAACCAGCGCCGGCCGTCGAGTGTGGCAGTTAGACCGCATAAATCAACCCCTTCCTCGCCCACGATACCCCCTCGCCCATGATACCCCTTCGCTCGGGATGAAACCCTCGAATAACCGAATTTCTTCCCTTCGTGTCATCACCGGCGGTGGACTTTTGACGGATTGCAAAGACCGCCGGGCTTTCGCATCCTGAGATGATCATCGGCCACCCTTTTTTTGGCACCCGCGGCATTTTTGCAGTAACTGGTTGGTTTTCTTAGACGTGGGGCTGTACTGGGGGCAAGCCCTGCTTCCTGGTTTGGTCTTGTTACTTATTCCATTGGGGCCGACTTGCCAGTCTGGACATGCTTGGATTCCCGCGGAGTGTGTGCAGCCGCACGTGTACTTGTTGTCGACTTCGTAACACATCGCGAATTCGGGTATGGCGGCGACTGTGCTTATGGTAGGATTCTCGCAAATGTGCGGTGTGTAGTTGCGATGCGTAGTTGCGATGAGAGTCGTGGTCTGAAGGAGGATTCTCGATGCTGGACTGTAAGCAACTGGTGGTTGATGGAGATGCTGGTTCTAGATTTTGGAGCTTGTGGGAAAATATTTATAGGCGAAGATGTATAGAGATATTGTACTACTTGCGGTAAATCTACGCGTGTAGAATGATACAAAGGCGATGCTTGTACGTGAAACGATCACCTAAAGTTCATCCGTGACTTGCCTTTTGACCTAGAGCAAAGCTCAGTCAACGTCACTCTCCTACTAAACGCAAGCTTCATACTCCAGTCATAGCACTCTCTGGGCCTTTTATTCAATTTGCTAAATTACATAAAGATGAACCTTTACTGATTTTAGTTACTCGTAGTCTCCAAATTAGAATTCACGCTTGGTTGACTATGTGCTTATAACCTGTGCCTGAGCCTAGCAACCACTCGTAACACCTTAGGGTTTAGTTATGGATGCTCTTCAAGTCTAGTTAAGGATTTAGCTGATGAAACCTCGCCTACATAGGATCCACACCGATACGCTCTATAGACTTTTAAGACTAATAGAATTAGGAACTTTGTGACTACCTAGGAGGTAGCTATGAATGGAAGTTATACTTACCACTTGCATCCATTCAGTGACACTACAGCGCGTCGAGCTAAGATCTGAATTCCTTAGCCCTCTGACAGGACTATAGTGAAAGACTTGAGACATAATTTAGACAATGTAACTAATATCTCTTAGGATGCGTCACATTAGATATCCGCTATAGCCCAACTTTATCATTAGAAAGGTTTATAGTTTACTACCCTTTCTAAGGACAAGTGATGTAATAAAACCTTAATTCATATCACGATGCTTATAACTCAAGATATATTGTTATAATCCTGCTGTGACGACAAAATAATATCATTTCTATTAGCATCACAATCGTATATGGGCCCATTCAAAGCGCTGAATCAACAAATGCCAAGAAATTTCAACTCTAATCTTAGGAGGAAATTAACATTTGGGAAAATAAAACAACTAACGCTCACAGATAAGGTGACAAAATTACCTACGTAAAACTGTGCTGCGAAGTACTGAGAATAGGTAAATCTGGACTTAACAGTTCTCAATTAAGGGCCAGATACTTCGTATATGGAACCAATAAAATAGGGGAAGGAGGCCAAGGCTTGTTGAAATGGGAAGCTCGTAGGTTATGTTGTCAGGACCATAGCCCTCGCTGGGCTACGGACCTGTTGGTCACCCTTAGGGACCAGATAGGAGTCACGGATCCCTCATGGCTATGATAGGGGCTAAGGAGCCTGGATAGGGGTTACAGGCTTATGGGTATGAAGGAAGGGATAGGTCTCTTTGTCCCGACCTCCTGTACATACATGGGAATTGGTAGCCCCCTAGGTTTGTAGCGCTTCGTGTAACAATATAGTTATTTCTTTATCGCATAGTTGGCTTCGTGACACCTCCTGAAATCTTTAGTAACTCATAGAAAAGGAAGAGTACCCATTCAGTCATAACCATAGCAGAAAAAATCAAGTACAAAAACCAAGGACAGACTATCTGCCTAAGCGTGCACGACGAACCAGCGCCGGCCGTCGAGTGGCAGTTAGACTGCATGAATCCACCGTTTTCTTATCCATGATAATTACCCCCTTATTTGTGGTCAATCTCGAATAACCGACTTTCCTTCCCTCGTGTCACTGCCAGCGGTCGACTCTCGACGGATTGTGAGGACTGCTAGCTTGATGGTTTGTCGACATTTTCTTTGTGTTCCGCGCACCTCGAGAGGTGCGTGTTGAGTCTCGCAGGCATTTTGCCGAAATCGGGGCACATCTTGCTTCCTCCAATTTTCGGATCCTTTATTCCATCAGGGCTAACTTGCCAGTCCACACATGCTTGAAGCCCTCCAGAGTAATTGCAGCCGCACGCGTATTTGTCGTAAATGTAGTAGCACATCGCGAATTCGGATACGGCGTTGACTATAATTGTGGTCGGATTCTCGTAAATGTGCGGTATGAAGTTGCGATGCGAGTAGTGTCAGAAGGAGGATCCTCGATGCTAAGCTATAGGTAACTTGTGGTCGACGAGGACGCTGGTTTTGGATTGGAGAAGCCACGCAGGATCCAGGTAAATATATGGGAAAATGTAGAGATATTGTGTTACTTACGGTAGGTTTACGCGTGTATAATAATACAAAGGTGACATTAGTATATGAAGTGATTATCGAAATTTCGTCCGTAACTTGCTTTCTCAACGTAAGATCATGACTACCTAAGGTAGGTACAGTCATGAAACTCTCTAGGCTCTATATTCGATATCCTTAGCCAATTCATCTGAACGTGGCTAATACAGTCATGGCACCCTCTGCCCCCTGTTTATCAGTTTCAATTGTTTGACTTGATAACTGACGTAGACCTTGATACTAACACAGCTAGATGTTTTCGGTGCCTGAGTCGAAGAAGATCAAATTGCGAGCCTTCTATTACTAGTGTTGGCTAGTGCATCCACGTCTCCAGCTCCTCCTCGGTATATTCCCAAAGCTTCTCGGCAAACTTCTTCTCCTTGGCAATCGCACCATCCTCCGAGGAAAAGAAGCCGACCGGCTCATAAAACCCGCCCTGCTTGATAGAGTCCCGAGGAGCACTGACGGCCCACAGGTGGTTAAAGGTGCCCTCCTCAACCGAAACCATCTGGCCCATCATCGAGACGCGGACGAAGAGCCGGTCGGTGAATTTGAGATCGTTGACCAGACCGGTCTCGACGGCGCCCGGGTGGACGCTGAAGGAGAGCAGCTTGGGATGGCGGCGGGCCAGCTCGCGCGCGTAGAGCATGTTGGCGAGCTTGCTGTTGCTGTAGCGAACCCAGCGGCCCAGGATGGCGGATTCCTGCGTGGTTTTGAGACGCGAAAATTCGAGCGTCCCGTTGCGCCAGCCCAGGCTCGTGTGTAGATGACGCGCACGTCCGAGTCGGGCAGGTCGGCCGTCTGCTCGAGTAGCGGCAGCAGCTTCTTGGTCAGGAGGGCGTGGCCCATGTGGTTCGTGGCGAAATGCACCTCGTAGCCGTCGGTCGACAAACCGGCCGGCTTGGCCATGATGCCGGCGTTGGCGAGGAACAGGTCGAGACGGGGGGTTTCGGCGAGGATCTTGTCGGCGGCGTGCCTGACCGTTGCGAGGTTCGCCAGGTCGCATGTCACGAAGGTGGTGACGACGTTGGGCGCAACCGCCTTGATGTGCTCTACGGTCTTCTCGGCGGCTTCGGCATTGCGACCGGTGAAAAAGATGCGGCCGGGATTATGTTTCGCTAGCTCGACGACGATCTCGGCTCCAATGCCGCCGGTACCTATGTACAGCGGGACCGTCGGTCAGGACGAGCTGGTGGGTATAACCGAAAGAAAAGCTCCACTTACCTCCCGTCACGAGAAGGACTCGTCCAGCCAAGTCTGGGATACTAGACTTGTCAAACTTGATTCCAGACATACTTACAGTTCGTTTTCTTCGTTGCTTGTTCGGAGGAGGGTTAGTCGGGTTTATCTCAAAATGCTAGACGAGGGAAGGGTACGTCAGCTTGTGAGAAAAGGGGCAGAGGCGGGACGGCTCCGCCGAACCCCAAAATCTCAAAACCTCAGCCACAAGCAGCAATTCCACCCCTCTAAAGAGGAGATATAGAAACAATTAATACTAAAGTTCTTAAAATCTCCCAATGTCAACGATTGCTGGTATCCAGGCCACAGGCTTTCTCCTCGGGCCTGTGCTAATATCGATCCGACGAAGAAGGCAGCATGATGCGTGTTCTTCGTGCCGGGTCCGTCTCTTTAGCCGCTGAAGCGTGGCGCTACTGCGGGATCGGGTGACACAGACGGTAACACGGAGCTCAAAGGCCAGCCGGACACGGGTTCCGGATATCGTATGTTGATTAAGAGACAAGATCGCGCAAAAGCCGGAGTGCGCTCTATTAACTTACTCGGCTTTCTTACCACTAGTTCATGAGCTACTCTGGGCTTATGGCGGGCTAGGCGGTCTTGAGCACGCCTCCCACTTTAAGGCTAATCTGAGCCCACTCAGGCACGCCAGCGTCCTTCTGACCTTGCCGGAATACCATTCGGAATCTTTCTTCATTTTGAAGTTTGCATTTCCTTTTAGAACCGTCCGCGGAATACCACCAGAGACTGTCGCCGTCTATCCAGGCGGGTTTAGCCTCGGCGTGAGTCTGCGGTAGGAAAATGATCTGAAGAAATTGGGTTATAGTATTGGGGTTATCGAATGACTCGACATAGAGGCAGAACTCTTCGATTGTTCGATAATGGGAACGCATAGGACCATATCCATAAGATCGCAAAGAGTAACATCCAAGTTTTCCGGCAAATTCGACTAAGTCCTTTAATATCTTCGGGCTTAGCATTGGTTGAAAGAGAAGCAGTTCGACGACTAGCCTATGGCTTCGATGGCGCGATCCTAGTCTTGTGAGTAGAGAGTATAACGTCTCGATGGTTTTTTCATCTGGAAGGCGACCTATCTGGTCGCTGCCCGGACTCATTAGTGCAACGGCAGCATTATTCGCTACCTCCCAATCCTCCGTGTGAATTAGCACATCGATGACTCCGTCGTGGGCTTCTGGCCGACCCTGTAATGCCTGTACTATGTCGATCTTGGGCATAGTCCCAAGCATTTCGATCAGCTTTGACACCGTTTTCGGTTCCAACGTTGCCTTCTGCAATATTAAACCGAGGCCGCTAGGTCTGTAAATGTCTTCCGAATTCGATATAAGCTCCAATAACCAGTTCGCCACACTATGCGGCATGCTACTATCATCCAGTGATGGATCTGTCAGTAGATACCTGCTAGCTACTGTTTTATCGATGTTTGGGAGCTCCGGAAATTCCGTTCTTGGGATGGAGGATGACTGGCTGATGAGCCAATCTAACGGGTTGTCCTGAGTCATGCTTAGGCGGCCGTTAAGGGCCATGGCCAATACCCAAGGATAGGTTTCCCAGGGATATCTTACGAATGCACTTTCTAACGCTGATTTTACCTCGTCTCCTCGCAAAATTTTCTGGTCGCGTAGGATGTCGACTGCGGTATAACGTAGGAGACTGCTGTCTGCGCTTAGGAGCTGTGCGACAGAGCGCTGACAACCCTGCAAGCTCGGTGAAATATACTGAACAGCATATGCAGCATCTAGCCTATAACTTTCATTTACCGAGACATCTTCAAGCGTGTTCCGTAGGGTTGTAAGCCAAGGAATAAAATACTTGTGGAGCTCTAAATGATGTAGGAAACCGGAAACTATTTGGAGACGATCTAGCGAGTCTTTCGTTTTTGCAATAGTGCTTTGTAGTGTCTTCACTGTCTCTGTATATATCTCGCGCGGTCTAGATAGCTGTTTTTGCTGCTTCAAAATATCTGAATATATGTTCTGAAGAGGTATCCTGGAGCTTGGGCAGACTTTCTTGCTCATATCGGGAGAATCCAATATTCCAATCATCTTAGTGACCGTGGCTTCGTGTAGCTTATAGCTGGAAAGGAGTACTGACTTCGCAAATTCGTACATACGGTAATCTGGACGCTCCAATAGATCTAATAGCCGCTCGCCGGTTCTCGCTGACAACGATGATTGGCGATGTATGCTTTCTCCGAATGCCATAGGCGCGTTCGGGAATTTGCCCTGCTCTGCATAACTGACAAGCCAGGTGATATATTCACCGGACAAGGTCCACCGCCTGGGCACCCAATGAGAAATATAATTGCCGCGGAGGAGCTCCTGATCTACCTTATTCCGAATAATTTCCTCGGGAAAGGCCGTATCATTTACTATTATAGGGTAAAGATACATCTGACGTTCTAGATCCAGCCAACTCGTGAGGGCGGCGTGGATGCGACATTGCTGCATCTTATCTAGCCGACTCGAGCACTCGCGCAAACAGTTCATTGTCAGATATACGTGCCGGATGCCGATCAAGTCCCGAGGTTCTTGATCTAGAAGATCGAAGAAATCGACAAACCCAACGTGTTCGGATGGTAGCAAGCCAGCGACGAACCGCCACACGATCTCGTAGTGGCGATTATACTTGTGTAAGCGCATATGCTTTTCCAAGCTACCCCGGTCACGAACTAAATACTGTGCGGCAAAGAACTCCTGGAAGTTGATGTGGCCGAATCTATAATTCTGCTGTTGCGCTGAATTGGAGTCTCGACGCAGAAAAGATAGCTTCGACAGATTTCTCTCTAGACTCAGCGGTAATAGTCGGCCATTTGCTTCTAGTTCTTTGATAGCTGCGTCGATGTCTGTATCTTTGAACTCGAACCGGCCATGGTCCAGTAGCGTGGTAGCTATTATACCTAGCAGATCAATCTCTGCTTGGACTACTCGCCTCAAAAGACGCTGCGGGTCCCGCACGGCATCCACAATCTCACCCGTCAACCGTACTCCATGGTCCGAAATGTCCAAAGTAGGGATATCTTTTCGCCATAGTTTATGTGTAATAACCTGGAAGAAATCTGTCGTGGTTGGTGGCTGCGCTCGGTCATTAGCTCTGCCGAGAGAGGAATATTGTCCCTGTCTGCTAATCTCGTCCCAACTATAGCACAAAATGTCGAGATAGATAGGTATTCGGACCATCTCTTGGATCATCTGGTTGTTTTCAATAACTCGACTGACACTTTCCCCGTCCTCGGCAGCGATGATCTTCGTGGTCCCTAGGTAGGCGCTGATACTCTTCATGCTAAGCCCGAGAGCCTCCAGCTCAAGATCGACAGGGTTCATGGCAAGTGTGCCAACGTTGAATCTCGAAGTTATGATGGCAATTGGCTGATCAATCAATGCCTTGAGAACATTGTGTTTCTGATCAGACCATCCTTGCGTTTCGTCCAGACCGTCCAGGATGAAGAGGATCTTGTATTGGTTATCCAAGATCCAATTGGCAAGCGCTGCGGCAAATTTCAAACCATGGGGCTCTAGTTGGAAGAACTCGTTAAATAATAGCTGCTTCAAATCGCTTGTTTGCTCTAGTCTTCTAAGAGGTACGCGGATCACTAGGTCGTGCTTGTTGAGATGCTTCTCATGCCAGCTGTACGCAAAAGTTATCCGCCTGCTCAGGGTTGATTTGCCGACCCCGGGTAAGCCCCAGATGATGATCCGTTTGGGGATTATTGTTCCGTTTTTAGTCTTTCTTTCGCTGAATAGATCGTTAAGCGCAATTAGTCGTTGTGACTCCTGTTGTGATGTCGACTTCTCTATGAGATCGATGTCTCTCATTTCCTCCGGTAAGTCATCACCTGATATCCTTTGAATGGATGATCGATCTAGCAAAGAGTGGAGTCTTAATATCTTCCGGGTCTCATCAATAGTGACCTGCCTCTCTAACTTGTTGTACTCTGGAGAATCCACGAGCTTCCGCAGAATCCCAACAACGATCTGCTCACAACGGGAATCGTACTGTGCTTGCGTCATGGGCGGTTCCTTTTCTGCCATCTCCTTACATTTGAGAAAGCAACCCCTCATTGATTCAATGAAAGCTCTGTCCTTCTCATGATTCTCGAACATCAACAAGACCTTGAAGAAGCTTTGGTATAGGTCACACGGATCTACATTTTCGACTCGAAGCTTAGTTGGGACTGATGTGATGCAACGTGGAAAGGAAGTCTGATGATCCCCGCTGAGTAAAATTGGGATGACTGATGGCGTCGCCTGTCGTTTCATTCTGAAGTCCAGGAAAGCCAATTCCGTCAGAACGTGATGAAATATCGCCCCCATCTTTGGCATTAACACAGTCTGAGCATTGAGAATCTTGTCATAGGCGACTTTCGAAAGCTCTTCGTCCTTTTTGACTCCATTAGGACCCCCGTAGGTCCGAGATAGCTCTTGGCAAGTGTCTAGGATTTTCTCGGTGTACGTTTTCCCATCATCGGATTTCCAATCTTGTTCGTCTTGCATGTATTTCTCAAGTAGTTTCGAGCCGAAGACGACAACTTGGCTGGCATTCCGCTCGTCCCATTCGCCTGGTAAGAGGCAAAGTTGGTTCGTCAAGATGTCATTGCTGGCTCCAGGTATCTGGACTCCACGACCCGGCACATTCCCATGGGGGGATCTGTCAGAATCCACATCGAGTAACAGCCTCTTGAACCACGCGATAAACTTTTTGACGATTGCGGAATCCGCAGGGTAGTCGAGAAAGGCATTGTTGTCGTGCGCGTATATGATGAAGAATTTAAGAGACGGTCCCCTTAATCCGGCTCGGGCGATGATATCGAGTATCCTCTCAAATCTGTCCTCAACCCACCCGGCTACTAAGTCGGCTACTCGAGTTAGTTTTATCGCTAAGTATAGAGCAGGCTTGTTCTCACCTGGACTTAGATTGGCATTCATATCGTTCATTTGTTTGCTTGATTACACATGTGTAGGAGTGCTTTTCGAAACTGCCAGAAAGGAGGGGAGATAGTCAGCTGGATATGGTAGAAAAGCGCACCCGCAAGGCTTCGGCGCTGGGGGCGTCACAGTGATTGACGCCACCGGATACCGTCCATAATGATGTGGTGGCAAAGCCATCACTCAACTATTTAGTATCTATTTCCGACCTACCTCGAGGCTCTCGCGGATCTCCTTAAGAACTGTCCTTGGATGGGTGGCATCCTCCTTCATGCATATAAGCGACTAGTACTAATATTGCCAGATATGCTATCGACGGTGCGTCCGAAGGCAATACGCAGCCGCCCATTGAGCGCCCGTCCGACGTGCTCGTGCCCCAGCCCTCCCTTGACGACGCCCCCGTGCATCCGATCCCGCATAGTGGGCAGCCAAGCGCGAGGACCATATATTAGCCATCCTTCAGGGCTTCAAGCCTATTGATTATTCCACTAGAACGCAGAATTGCTGCACAATTTTGAGGTCTTGATGCAGCACGTCGACACCCTGGAAGGCCCTGACTGGCGCTTTCCCCGCGAATAGAGCGAACACCTGATCTTCTGGGGGGGGGGGGGGGGGGGGGGGTCTGGGGAGAGAGCGCTGAGCAGGAGCGGAAGAGGTGCAAGGCTGGACAGGATAATTATCAAGAACACCATTGGACTTGACTAAGAGTATGGTGTGGCACGTAGTTAAGGGAGCGGTACCGGGAACGAGCCAATGTGCTATATAATATACAGCCGGTCAAAGGGTGCCAATAATCAAGATTGGAACCGGGGTCTTTGATGATGTTATAGCTGTCCTAGACTGGAACCAAAAGCACTTTGAACCGGCCTAGAAAGACTTTGCAGTTACTGCGGAAGAAATATCTGAACCCTGAGCAATATTACAAACCCAAACAACGGTGGTACATGGTGGTACCCATCGAAAGCTACCATTACTCTCCAAAGGGTGATAAGCAAGGAGGGACACTTGAGAATAACTGCATAGATTCTCGGACCGATCTAAATACAGGTGCTTGACGCATTTTCATAAGTGCTTGCACCAATGCATGCGACGTGTGCTACTCTGATCTGGGCTTTCTAAGGCCGAGCCTTTGCATCTTCATCCTAAATTCCCAGGTCATTATCAATATAGACTGCATCCAAAGCTTCAAAGGCAAGTAAAATGCAAGAACTCGGTCAAATTCTTGTGAATGGATGAGGGATAAAGTCTAACTACCTCGTATCGATATCTATATCTGCAAAAGGCAGGTCATAGATGGTGGGTGACCTTTCTCTCGTTGCTGGCCTGGCCATGGACTCCTCCCATGTCTTTAGGTGAGGTAAGGCTTAAACTTAAGATCTTAGATGTTTATTCTAGATGTATAGGCTTGAATCCATGTCATTCCTTTGTGGATGGTGCAAGCCCCTTATGATGACGGGTTTTTGAGAACTTCCATGCTTGACTCTCTACATACCTCAAAGAATGCCGTCAGACATGTCGACCTAAAAGCAAATTATATAATAGTAGAGCTACTATAAGAGTCATCCTAGATAATTCCGAAAACGGCTTTAGAAAAGGTTAGGGCATCGTTGAGATGATATTGATAGTATGTTATTGTAAAAACTAAGCTCTAGGGCTCAACTTTGTAAATAAGCTGTTAAGGGGTGAAAATCTCGCTAAGAGCCGTGGATAGGGGCAACTGTAGTAGGTACCCAGCAAACAGTAGCGGATTCTTTTCACCTGTGTGACCTAAACAGCAATACTTAAACTGCCTACCTAATAGAAAAAATCCTTGTAATTACCGCTATTATCACAGAAAACTGATAATCTTAGGTCTATCTAGCTGTCCTATGAGATGGCGAGCGGTCTCTTGGTCGTCCTGTCGAATGTCACGCAACCATTTCGGTATTCTTTAATATGAGTTATGGTACCAAGTCTTGTTGGAACGATGCGTGCCGCCTCACTATCTCTTATGGTATTGATTATGTCGCCTCATGGCCTTGGATGTTTCGGTCCGGCCCGACTTGGCATGATGTTTGGAAGAGAAACCAACATGTATATTCAATACAACGGGGCTACGGTATCACCACTCTCTGGCCTATTCGAGTCATCCGTAGCTAGGTAATTACCTACTCTTGTTTTCAATGTAACATCCGAGAAGTGAGCTGACGACTAGCGCACTTCAGCTAAGCCATCAACAATGATTGCGTCGTAGATCTTATCTGCAGCTTGAAGCTGGGGCAGCCAAACACGGAGCAGATAAGAAGTCATATGGTATCCCAATCATTCCAATATCATACGAAGGCTCATTTGGTCGCGAAGTCAGATGACCGTCTTTGGTGTTCATGTGGTTCATGTGAGGAGCAAAGGGGCCGACTAAGAGGCCTATCACGGGGAAAGGGGACTTAAAGACACGGTATCTAACTTGCTATGCCGGTGAGAGGATGGAGGAACGACTAAATATTCGTCAGCTCGGTATATATTGCGAAGCCACAGCAAGCTCTATCAAGATTCTGCTATCAAAAGAAGTATTATCAAGCAGATCTCGGACTAGTCGGGACTAAGGGGAGCCAGTAATAGGACTACTGTAGCGCTGGAGGCGTCTGCCTATAAGGATGATAATCCACTTAAGAGCTCGAAGCTGGCCCCCATCACTCTATTTGATGGACCGATAGGTCTGTCGTTGGCTAAGCCAGACTGACCCAAAGGGGTAACCCGCGCTAACAGAAGCGCCTGTTGGTGCAGCTCGCGCTTATTGGGGATCTAGAAAATTGTTGGAATCTGCCAGTTAGAGTTGTAGAGATAAGAGCCGTCTAGGAAGGAGTACGTAGGCTCTAACAAACGAGGTATCCGTCTTTAGTCTGTAGTAGTTGACTAGCTGAGGAACTGGCCGATCTACAATGTCTAAGACATGCATGCGTACCCGCATGCTTCGAATTACGTATCGGTCTTCGACGGGTAGAACATCGCGTGCCATAAAGTATGGCGGCGATGGAAGGAAGTCTCTCTCGTGGCGCCTTCTCTCTTACCTCTGATATCACGATGTTAGACGTCGAGGTACTTGTGAAATGACCTGGGCATAGGAGCGCGCCAATCCCGCATTTTCGTTGTTGAGCTGACGACGCCACCAACTTGCAGCGTGACTCCCGAATGAAAATACGAGAGCCCAGCAAGGTGATTTATCCAAATTTCGCGGACGCAAGTGACGAGTTGCTGAGAAATCGTTGGATGTCGTTGAGAAGGAACATACCTAGGTATTCGAGGCCGCGGTAGCAAAATCTGACCGAAGAGAGATACTTACACACCATCTTCCTGTCACGTTATTTGAGGGATACCAAAGTGCAAAGTCTTGGTTCTGTTTGTCTCACGCATTCCGTCCAATCGTTCTGTAGATGACCCTTGCTCACCTGAATGAAACCCTGCTTGCGGCAAGACAAGCGCCCACGATTGGCTTTAAACCCCTGCCCGCTAAATGCCAAGGAGGATCATTCCGTAGCTTCGAAGATCCTGTCGCTGGTTTTTTTTTTTTTTTTTTTGTATGTCGCGGCTCAGCAGTGCGGCAAACCATGGTTTCTACAACGCGTCGTAAATTTTGTCTTCCGGACTCCCTCTTTTCGTTGTCGACGATCTTAGAAGATTTGAGAGTTGCTTCTGGACGATGAGCATGCCACGTTGACATGACACTAACCGCATAGCCATGCTAAAGCTCGGTTAGGCCTTGAATCGAGCATACCGCTTCGTATACGATTGTGGCGGAGCTACCTGGCTGCATATTCGGCACTCGCCACAGTTGCCCGTGGACCCAAACGGCCGGGATCGTAACAGGGCTTCCGGCTCTTTGGAAACTGAGGGCTTCATTGCCGGTCTAAGACATGCTGGGACATGTTGACGCAAGGCCGCTTGCCCATGCCAACGCATTGGATTCGCCTCAGATCTTTAGCTTAGCTAGCAGGCTAGGGAGATGATGTCGAAAAGAACATCGAAAAGCGCAGGTGTCCCTATTCTTGGAGCTTGCCCGCCTTATCGATTAGACTGGTCGACGGGCTTTGTTCTAGCACCTAGAGCTAGGTCTGCCAGGCAGCCAGGTGACCAACTTGGGTAGGGCGGGCAGGGCGGTCGCCTGAGCCAATACCAACATTAGGGTGTTCTATTCTAGGATCGTCGGGATCCTCTTGAAGAATTGATTGCTCTATCGGAGCGGCCTACCTGCCTGCTAATAACCTACCTCCTAAGCTGTCCTAAGCTGCTAGGTAGTGTTGAAGGAGTAGCGGGCTGCTGAGATCCGAACCAAAGAGGGGTTAGAGGAGTGGTTTTTCCAACTTTCAGTTTGCTCTCGTTATCCTAGTCCTAGTAAGGGACTGTTAGGTACTGTTACGTTTTGATAACACGAAGATAGGGGAAGGGAAGGGAAGGATTGCTAATGAAGGTATCGTATGAGGAAGCCATTTGCGAGGAAGCAAAACATACAAAACCCCTTCCCTTATCCGAAGTCACCTAGACGAACCTGTTTTGCCTGCTTGCGAGAAAGCTTCACCGAGCCTGTGAGCGCAGCTTCGATTGGAATCAAGGGAGGATTGATGCCGAGTAGCTGCAGCGGAATCCACACGGATAGGGAGAGACATGCAGGAGACCCTCATCTCATCAAGGATGATTTTAGTGAAAGGAGCCAGAGTGGTTCTTATTGGATAAAAAGTAAGGTTTAAGAACCAATCAGAAAATTCGAAAATTGATTTTATTCTCGAGTCCTCGATCGCTAAGATCCTTGTTACTCTCCTAGTATAACTAACATATGTATAAAGGGGGTAATCTGGAAGGTTTACCTAATAGCAGATAGATACCACATCTCCGAGTTCATACAGGCAGTTGGATGAATTCGATATCGCTGGTTGGATATTGTACGTGATAATGCAAGTGATTTGTTACATGTGCGTTGAGTTACAGATTCTGTAAGATGTATTAAAATGAGACGTGTTAGTTACCTAACGCATCAGGGTGGGAATTCGATTCGCATTGCCCGAGAAGAGGATGACTTCATAGGTCATATCATCCCAGCAAGATACCTAGCAGATCTCCGCTCAAGGGCG
Organism: Hypoxylon rubiginosum; assembly: GCA_902806565.1. Lineage (NCBI taxonomy): Eukaryota > Fungi > Ascomycota > Sordariomycetes > Xylariales > Hypoxylaceae > Hypoxylon > Hypoxylon rubiginosum. The sequence continues at coordinate 388,975 of CADCXA010000008.1, forward strand.
AAGCCACGATATTTGATAGCTTGACGATTCAACTATCTGAAATGGGAATGAGAGCCAACTACAGTTTAACTCACTGACGTTAGAGCTTCCTACTTACATAGTACATTGGAAGCGCCCGTTGAGTGGAGGCGCAAGGATAGAAAAGTCTAGGTCCGGTTGAACCAAGATCATCGAAGTTGACGCACGATTTTAGGACAATTTTAGGTGTTTCTCGGAGAAGACAGAAGTGAGACATGCAGAGGGACATCACAGCTGTGATGGAACCGTGGCAGTTCTGCAAGAAATGCGAAGCTAACCGTCTGAAACACAGCGACCTCGGCAGTCTTCCAACGTACAATAAATATCAAGTGACAAGAGTAAGACATGTGTACGATGAGAACGGCGATAGTTGAACGAGTCGTCTATAGTACCTGGACTATAGTACCTAAGATGTAGGTAAGTGTACAGATTGTTGCCGAGATAAAGTGCTGAGTGTGGTTTTTGTGTTGGAGTTGAGGGGAATCTCAACTGGTGCGTAAGCGCGGGAAGAAAAAGAAAAGCGGGCACCTAGCAAAAGGTACCGAATTTTCTCTTCCCCGTAACCCGTAATCCGTAAGATGGTGAATGGAATCAGGGGCGAGCTTTTCTGTTAGGTACCTACCTTCTGAAGCTTTGAAAGTCAAGGATTTTCCTTGCTGTTGGCAGTTGCTAACAACCCCAGACGGCCCGCGCCTTAACTTTCCGCTATTATAGTACTATAGTAGAAAAAGAAACTAACAACGGCCTAGACTTACGGGGCCGTCACCGCCACTGCCAGTTGTCATTCAGCGGTCTTTGGTCTTTTAAACGACCTTTCGTCATCAGTTAGAAGGGCCTGTAGGGGCCTGTAGGGGCCTGTCAGGCCTGTCAGGTGGTTTTTGGCTGCCTCTCGCCGCATGTACCCGATGCGGCCAGCGACACCAGCCACTGCGACATGCATCGGCCTGCACGTCGAATTTTTTCTTTCTTTTCAATGCCATCATTTATCCCTTGTACCATTATTCGACCACCGTCTACTACAGGAAGCTCCATGCTCGTTTATGTCATTTTCTCGCTCTCGCGCGTACCCCGTATCCCTTAAGGCCTGTCAAGTACCATCCTGATCTCCGGGATGCCGTTCAATGTGATATAGGAATATAGGGAATGCAGGCCGGTCTCGCACTCGCCCAGCTACCGGATACCAGTAGCGTCGTATGACCCCATCTACATCTTGAAGCTAAGGTGAGTGGGCTCTGGGAGCACTGGATTCGACCTGGCCCAACCAGGTAAAGCTCTCCAAATGTCAAGGGTGCTCTTGGGCGAATGATATCGTCAAGAGCCTACAGCGACATTCTCATAGGACATCGGAATATGCACAAATCCAAGACCAGTTTACAAGCATGACCGGCGCGGTTCTTCTTGCTTGCAAACGCGCATATTGTTCGCAGCCGGGTGGTGGATAGTATATGCGAGCAAGACATAGAGAGGCCCTGAGCGCGTCAATTGCTCTTGTACCTGGGTTGCGATTTGGCGAGTTGTCTCCATGCGGTCGACTGAGATGTCGGTCGGCACAAGGACATCAACATAGTCGAATCTGTTCCCCCGTACAATGCCAAATTGCTGAACCTCGTGCCAGGAGGCAATGAGCGGCAGTGACTCAACGCTCCAGTCTTCCGCCAATGTCAGTATAACATGTTGCGCGTAAGACCCTTGCTGGCTATCGGCTTAGGCCTTCGAGGCCTCTGCTCTGCAGAAGTTGGAACTTCGACGTTCTAACCCACAAATGGCCGCTACCAACCAGACCGCACAATCGGCGTCTCCATCCTGAACTCCCCAAATGGTTACATCTTGGCCGCCGACAGGGGTTTTGCGCCACACTGTTCCAAAAACACTATTCGTCTATGTACCTTGGCCTGTACCTTGACCCTTGCCTAGACCCCTAGGTACATCATCGTATTGCGAGCAGGCAATGTGGAAAAGGCGACGAGAGCTAACAATTACATGTATCTTCTTATATACAGTCATATGCCTCTTTCGCCTCCTCGATACCTCTCCTAATACAGTCTCTTTTTACTATTGTTATTTTGGGAACTCTGTAGAAATTTCTCTTTTCATATCATCTGTCTGATTTCGCAAGACGAAGTGATTCTTTATTCAAATTATTCTATTCAGCTGTACTGCACGCTTACCCTTCAGAACACTTGCGAAGCGCCAGATCCTCTAGTATATCTGACGGCGGCATCCACAACGGAATCACATCGCGCTACCCGTTGAAGAGAGGACGGATCCGCCAACGCTCCTTAAACACCCACGAATCCCCCACAGCTTCTGTACTACCACACCGTTCCCTAGCTGGAGTGTATCCAAGTTAGTCGAGCCGACATCCTCGCGGAAAGGTTGTCACCCCATCCGTCACCAAGATCTCGACCAGATTCTTTCCGAACCCCGGATATCCTTGGCCTTCGTTAATAGTACCATCTACTAGCTTTTCTTGCCTCTGAGAGACTCGTTTCGTCGGTTCTGTTACCTAATTCTAACTATCGTAATATTTCTTTTTTCATACCCCCGGTCTTGGAGTAGCAAGCCGCACTTCGGATCCCGCTCTCGCCGCTCTCAGATATTCGCCTAGTTGTGTGGCTTAATTATCTCTAGATAATAGGAGGTTCATAATATTGACCGGCTGTCGTGGAACATTGTCGACTCGACTTATTCATCAACTACAGCCTGGATCGCTGACCCCGTTGCGTCCGTCTTGCCGCCTCACTAGGATGGTGTGGCAAGTCAGCATCTAATTGACGAGTTGGATTATCGCAAAGCCAATCGCGAAAATTACCTGCTAGGTAGTTCCCGCTGACATGCTTGCCATTGGGTCTTACTGCTGACCACCTATACAAGATAAGCCTCGGCTTTGCACACAACCTGGCAATTAATATGGACTTTTGATGTTGGCACAGTTGAACTTCGAGCTTCATCCGAAGATAATTAAGGTAGACATGGCGTCCATCCGCCTACGCTCAGACTCCCGGACTAGGCCGGGTGATGAATCACGGTCGAGGCGAATGGGAGGAGTAATGGAAACATCAAAACAAAATTTCCCGCCGACGTTAGGTCAAATTGCCCGCAAAGAGGCTGATAACAACCGCCTTGGGCCTCCTACGATTCCGCAACCCAGGGTCCAACAGAGTCGAATACCTCAGAATGCTTCCTCCAGGAAGCCTCCTACCCCAAAGGTCGCAAAACCCCCCTTAACTCACGAGACTCAGGCTTGGTCTACGAATTCAGTATCCGGTACGCCCACACCTTCGGCATCAGCTACCCGTGGCCGAAGTGATTCAATCAAGTTACCCCGAGCTGTATTGCGTCGGAAGCCATCAAACCTGTCTCGGGAGCGACCAGGTATGCAGGACCAGACTCGCTCAGACTCGAGGAGAACCGATTCGTCGTCCTCAATTCCAAGGTCACGGGCATCTCTGGATAGCAGCGCCCCCTATTCGGATCGGAGCATTACCGCTAGCCCAGTTGAGATTCGAACAGCGCACAAGCTTGAATTGCCTCGAACGACTACACTACCTTCTAGAATCTATCCGGAGTTAGACCGGTATCGGGATATCGAGCTCCCATCTTATAGAGGAAGTCCCAGTATAGACGTTCCGTTCAAGCTGGCGACCGACAACCTTCCACCGCCAACACCACTCTTTTCTGGGGGAAGCAGCCACAGCCAATTGAGTACATTCAGTGCTAGCCCTTCTACTAGGTTTTCCGAATCGCCTGGACCTGGTCCTTATAGCCGGGATACAACTCCGACCTCGATTTCATCTCAGTCTCCAGGCCTCTTTCTGCCGCATCGATTTCCCGTTGCTAAGATAAGACAAGCGAGCCCAGCCGATACAAGACCGCCTGTAACCAAGCGAAGAGCCGGGAGTATACCAAATGAAGTGGAGGCTTTTGGTACCGACCCTCACGGCCTTGCGGCAGTACGGGAAGCGTTGACGTCGTCGTCGTCAAACTCAACAGTGCGACCCGAAGACAAAAAGGAGAAGAGAACGCGCCGAGGACCAGCTTTAGCACCGCCGAACCCGCCTCCAAGGAAATCGTCCCAAAAGTTGAAGAAACTCGAAAACGGGTCACAACCAGGTGCTCCCCGAGTAGCCACCAAGCCTGCTGTGAAATCTCCATCTCCAGTTAGAGCACTGCGGTCACCGCCTTACGACAAAACCCAAAGATCCGTAGCGTCTCCCCAAGCTCGCCCGACACCGCCATCCCGGCCCAGTCGAGATGGAACGCCCGACCTTTATTCCCACTTCGGGGGGCCAATCCCGGTTATCCACAGTAACCTATCCTCAACAAGCCTCACGGACAGACGGCAGAGCGGCCAGCTAGCACCTAGTTCGTTACCAAGGTCCACAACCCCATCCAGTCAGGATCACTCTCTATCATCGAGAGCCCCTGTGACTCGAGAGCCTACACCCGCACCGAAGTCAGGCATCCCGAAAACGACCCAACCAACCCAACCAACAGATAGAAGTAAAGTTTCCAGAACACCTAGCCCGGCCATCTCATTTAAGACTAGGTTTCCTATTTTCGGACGGCGAACGAAGACGGCCCCGGAAGTACCCCAGGTAGAAAAGAAAGAGAAATCGACTCGAAAGGGGCCAGCAGCTGGAACAGGTCATGAAGGATATGGCAGGGTCGGGTCTGTTAGAAGACGTAGCAATAGCGCAGCAAACCCATCGCATGGGCTTCAAGGCCCAGTTTCATCTTCGGACAGCCTCGCCAGTCTTCAGTCAACCGACCCTTTCCTGTTGGAACGGATGAACCCCGTGATCATTGCTGGTGGGGAGGTTGTGGAAAACCGGAACACGAGCTTCGAGTTGGCACGGACTGAGAGTAACCAAAGCATCCCTTCAAGTCGTCCAGGTTTCGGCTCACGCAACTATTCATCCGTGTCAGAGTCTTCAAGAGATGAAATGCGACAAACCTTATGGCCATCGGCATTTCCTCGCGCATCGACTCAGTCTCGTCGTCCTTCGGATAGTAGCGATTCGGAGGCGATTTCGATGAAGTCTACCATTGCGTTTCGAAGGTCAATCCAACGCCTCCGATCCCCCGATCGCGCTCCTCTTAATTTACCGAAACCTATTGTAACGAGAGGGGTGACGTCTCCGTCGGTAGCGAACATTGAGACGACTATCTTGACTGATGACTCCTGTACGGACTCTCGACCAGAGCCCTCTCGCGTACAGGGAGAACCGAAGGCTGCACCGAAGAAGCTGACAAAACGAGCCAAATCTCCTCGTAAATGGAACCTATTCAGCAGGTCCCAAAGCCAACCTGCCAAGGAGCGTAAGAAGAAAGTTGAGGCGAGCGTGTCCGCGGCGGTGAAACCTTCGAGCAAGCCGGTTCCATTCTACGCGATAATGGATTCTTCTGAGCAAGATGATGCTGAGGATTTAGACGTCTGTGAAGTCTTGAGGGAAGCGGAAGTGCTTGTTCCGTACATGCCTACGAACGAACACAGTCAAGAGTCGCCTGAGAGTAGCAAGTCTCCTGAGATGACTCAAATTCGTCGTCTACAGCCCCAGGAACCTCTTCTAAAGTCGGCACGAGATACAGCTTATCCTGTTAAGCCGCAGAAAGCTCCGATGCCGAAACGGCAAGTGACAGCCGCCAATCCTGCACCGTCAGCTACCCCTAAAGCACGGCCAAGCAGGCTTCCTCAAGTTGGTAGGATACCTAAGGTCGTCACTAGTCGTCCAGAACAGACATCTCCTAAGAGCTTCTCTCGGCCTTTTCATCGAGTCAGTTTACAGCTTCCGCCTCCTGATCTAAGTCGAGTTGATCGAAACTCGGTTGCGAAAGGCCCAAGTCCACCCCGACTTCCATCACCAGACCGTCCTCAAGCAGAACCCTCAGTAATTACGACTGGTTACAATTCCTTTACCCAGCGAGAGCCACTTCTTAGAGTCTCGCCTCCTAAGCTTGGTAGACCTGGAGAGGAGTTCCTCGCTTTCTCGCCTCAAAAGGAGTCGGAGTGTACGACAAGCTCGGGGTCTAGTAATTCGGAATTGGCCGCCACCATGCCGAAACACGCAGCACTACCTCCAACGCCGAACGTTCCGCTTACTGAGGATGACATCTGGGATGAGTATAACGACTTCTTAGGCGAGGCTCCGCCTTCGGCTACTTCATCTCGAGGAATTCCTTTTCATCTGGAGACTTACGGGTCTAGGCTGGCAAAGGAATCAGGCAAGGCACCCGAATCGCCCACCATCCATACTAATCACGCCAAGGATGCCCGCGATTCAGTTGAGACCAGAAAGACTGCAACCTCGTCGAGCCACTTCAGCGCTGATATGACGGCCAGGATCAACGCTGCTTTTAGGTTCGGCTCAGATCCGCCTGCTACGCCATTTTCAGTCTCAGAATTCGTGTCTGGATACGGTGATCGCGATAGCGGCAACGCACAGCCGAACAAAGCTACTGTCACTGTTACTTCTCAACGGGATAGCTCGTCCTCGAATAAAAGCGCCAAGACAAAAAGGGGCTCCGTTAGCAGTCACAATAGCGAGGATACACCTCTTTCCCAGGTCAATCTTCGAGTTGGCTCAATGACAGTCAGCAAGTGGCTCACGTTCGGCCATGTGCTGTTTAGTCCAGTTCGCGACGACCTCGTCAACGACACCGGCTCACTCAAACGCCAATCAATCCTTGTCATCGACGGCCTTGGAAATGATGACTGGTCTTTCTATGCCGCTGAGACATATCCCGCTGCGACTTTCTTCAATTTGTCTCCCCGTGCGCCTCTGCCGCAAGAGCAACAAATCACCCCTTCTTTTCCCCTCTCGCCGCCGAACCATCACCAGATTCAATTCACCTCACATATGGATAAATTCCCTTTTGGACCAGACAGCTTCACGTCGGTGGTGTTTCGTTTCCCTTCCGCAGCCCCGGAATCTCACTACCGTAATGTCATTTCGGAGGCAAACCGAGTTCTCAAGCCCGGCGGATATATTGAGCTGTCCATTCTTGATGTGGATTTGAACAATATGGGAACCCGTACCCGGCGTGCCGTACGACGCCTTAAAGAGCGTGTGAGCACACGGAACGCCGACTTCAACCTCAGCAGCACGGCTGATCTCATGCTCCGACTCCTTGGAAAGAAGGGCTTCGTCGATGTTAAGACATGCCGCGTCGGTGTGCCTGTAGCAAGTGCAATTACCAGCCCTTCAGGTTTTAAAGGCAAGAAGGACGAGCGCAGTCTAGCGGAGATGATGAACGACAAGACAGAGATGGGCGATGAGAACATCACGAAGATGGTTTCGAAAGTAGGACGATGGTGGTATAACCGATGCTACGAGACCTCGACCGGAATGACTACTAGCATCTGGAACGACAAGTCACTGCTGGCCGAATGCGAGGAGTGGGGAACGAGCCTCAAGCTCATGGTATGCCACGCAAGGGTGCCCGAAGCCAGAGGAAGAGTTGCAAGCATATGATACAGCCCTGGCTGATCAAATTTCGACACTTTACGACCCTAACTAATTCACGACCCCTCCAACAATGATTTTGGCAATTTGGACTTCTCTTCTACGAACAACAACCCCCTTCTGCCCCAACCAAACAATCAATTGGCAGTCTACATCTCTACCATGTGCACAGAATCCGCGCATCCCCTGGACATTCAGCATTTCCATTTCCATTATGGCGCAAGCAAAATTTTATAAGAGCATCGCAAGAAATCATTTACACAAGATCTCAAGAGGGCGCGAGCCCAGGATGAAAAATCTAGTTTCTTTATTTATCAGATTATATGGGCAGGGACCAAACCATCATACATACGAGCGGGAGACCGGGAAAACAGTACGGCTCCTGTGACTTGACTCCCTGTATCCTTGATTGGAACCACAGCGAAACACACACAAACACACACCTTCACTTCGGAGTACATACACGAACGATTTTTATTCGCATTCTTATATTTTTCCTCACCTCCGCCGATTACGTCGGACATGCGGGAACTACTACTAATATCCTATTGCTCATTGTCGCGGGACCGGCCTCCAGGGAGACTCCTAACGCTCTTGGTTGAGAGTACTTTAGGATCTAGGATTGTTTCAAGGTATACTACGTTTTGGGAAATAGGGAGGCTCGGTCTTTTAAACAGCGGCAATGGCTGGCTATTGCAACTTCACACACGATCGCTCTAGCCGGCATCTAGTAGGGGGAACTACGGGTGAGCGGAGGGCTCTGGAAGCGAGTTTTGTTTGGCGGCGCGACGAAAACGAAACGAAACGAAACGGGATTCTTTAAAGAAAGCATGGTGATGATGAAGTCATGACGTTTTTGATGTTTGACGATGTTCCGGGGAAGAAGACGGAAGACGGCGTGGAAGAAAGAAGCCCGGGGAAATTTGTTATGAGACGGAGAGTCCTTGAGTTAGCGAGCGCAGCGTGTCTTGAGATACCCCATTCTTTTCTAATAATGAAGCGAATTGAACACTACCTACATTCTTCTGCGTGCCTGTTTAAAATGAGCGAACGAACAATTCGGATGATAGTACCCTAGTTTCATAGAATTTGCTATTGATCTAGAGAGAAGGACGATTTGCCATCGAATTAGTCACTATGATATAACGTGCATAGGTGCCAAGTTGAAGACTTTATAACTATCGCAACGGCCGGGTATCCGAGAAGAAAATTGTCTTTCCTCTCTTAAATGCTATGGCCTTGCCTATTCCCATTATCCAATCCATCAGGTATATATACATGTACAGGCGGTTGGTATACATCTATGTGCATGCATGAAAAATCCCACGAACCCATTTCCATAAACGCCCTCCCTATATGATGAAGGTACATGCTCGCCGGGTATATACAAGCTCGCAAGACAGACAGAAGAGTCGTAAGCCCCGGTAGCACCTGGCCCCGAGGCTGTATGTATGATCCGGAAATTCGTGCTCGGGCGTCGCATCCATCCCCCCGCCTCCGGCCGGCCTCAGTCCGTCCGCCTCCGGAACATGATCTCGGCCGTCATGCTGGGGCTCTTGGTCATCATGAACATGTTGGGGGCCGGCCGCGCCGCCTCGCCGTCCCTGAGCCGGATGTCGTACCGCAGCAGCAGGAGGGCTAGCACGAGCTTGATCTCGCAGCCCGCGAAGAAGCGCCCCGGGCACGCGTGCTTGCCGAGCCCGAAGTTCATGTTGGTGTCCCCGATGCTGGTGAACTGGTGCCGTCCGCTCGATGCTGCTGAAGCCTCGTCGCCTGATGATGATGCGGTCTGTTGGTGCTGTTGTTGCTGCTGGCGAAGCTTGAAGAACCGTAGTCCGTCGAATACTTCTGGGTCCGAGTAGTACCGCTCGTCTACCGCGACGCCGGCCATTGGTGCGAGCAGGTCGGTGCCCGCGGGCAGATGTGTGCCGTCTGAAAGGTCGATCGGCTTCATGACTTTGCGGATGAAGGAAGCTATATGAGTGTAAGTTTAGATTTAGATTTACATATTAATGGCTTTTGTGATTGCCTCGGTATGCACTTACTGACGTTGCCGGACAGCCGCTGCGACTCCTTAATGAAACTGTCCAGCTTCTTGAGTCTTCCCATGCTGTCCTTTCTTGCCCAGGTTTCATCGTCGCTGAATACTTCGCGCGCTTCTTCGCGTAGTATCTCTTGCATATCTTGGTGCACCGCTAAGTCGTATATGCAGTCCGTCGTAAGATTGCCTGTCGTATGTATCGAAGCGGCGCTCAGGAGTAGCTGCAGCTTGGCCTGGATGAAGTAGTCCCTCTTCTGGTCCTCCGGTAGTGCATCCAACAGCCACTGGACGTAGTCGTCAGGCTTCTCGTAACCGGGGGTCTCAGAGTCGCGAAGCCGCTCATCGATGATAGGTGTTATCATGGCCTCTGCCTTCGCCAGGTCCTTCCGGATTGTTCCCAATTCGGAGACTAGGTACTGCGCGACGGGCCGCATCCACGGCGGGAAGAACTGCAGCTTGATAACGGCGATGAAGGCCGTAATTGCAAAGTTGATGCTCACGTCCATCCATTCCTCTACACGGTTGAGAGCCGGTCCGACAAAGACGCGGCCGCTTAGACGGGCGACCGTTCGAATCATGAAAGGTTGGATCTTGAACGGAGTCCATTCTATTGTATTGATTAGCCAATTTATTTCGAGCAATACCATTTAAGTTATTTACCTTCGCATTCAGGGAACTCTGTGGCTAGGATGTGTTCGAGTTCCTCCTTGAGCTGGGGTGTCATCCGTGCGAGCTGGCCAGTCATCTTGCATTTCAGGAGCAATGACAATGTGTCGGTATGAGATCCCGCACAAAGACTAGTGTATTCACTCAACATAGCCTGTTCGAACTTTTAGCAAACGGTATCTCGTAAAGTTAGGTGATCTTTTAGACGAACCTCCTGTACCGCAGTCCTTGCGCTCAGGGTATCCTCCGGAAGGCCCTTGAGCTCACCAACCAAGGACGTCGGGATGATAGTTCTCACACCCTCAGTCGTCTTGATCTGATATACTCTATCACGGAACTAAAGAGATATTAGCATTAGACTCACACATAATACCATAGGAAGAATGCGCACCTTGGAATAGCTGTCCTTCACTAGCGTATCGGCGCTGAACATCCATTTTAATCGGGACGCCTTGTAGAACGGCGCCGAAACACCACAATTCTTCTTACTAGGTTGGAAAAACCATATACAGAATAAAACAACGCTAATAGCAATGTAATAGCTCAGACGGCTGCCGGCCAGCACTTGGTTAGGCAGAACGTCTGTCTCTATCGTGAAGTTGGTGCGAGGACCGGCATCTTCTACCATAGAAGGCATTATGACTTAGGTAGGGAGAAAAGGGAGAGGGAAGAAAGGTAAAGAGAGAGTTTAGGAGAAAGGAAAACAAATAACACAGCCGTGACCCGCGTTGTACACAGCTTCTATCATGTGTGTAATCGTTTTTTATACGGAGGCCGAGAAATAAGTAGGTTGAATCAAGGATACTGTTAGGCTCGAAGGTCAATCAAATAGACTTGAACCTGTTCGCTATTTTCTAATTTGAAGATCGCGGTGCTCATTCAATTGCCGTCCCGTGAGTGTAATGTAAATCGTGTAAGTCGGCGCCGGAAACTCTCAGTTCCTCCCACTATTGGACGGCAAACCTCACTTCCGGCTCTAAGAGTTGGAAGTGGATATAATGCCGGCGAGAATCAACAAACGGGATAAATCAAGAGAAAGAGGGGAGAGAAGGGGAAAAGAAGAATATGAAAGAATAGTTCGCCCAGCAAACCACGGGGATTAAAACATTTAACATGAATACGTTTCTCCTAACAAAGAGAGAATTGGAATACCGGTAGAAGTTCGAATCTAGAAACACTCGCGACCCCGTCGTGTCGTGTGTATAGGGAGAGAGACCCTAGCGACCTTACCAAAACGGCCGTTCCCACTCGTATCTAGTGTTTGACGTCGGCTACTTTTGCCAGGTATTCTGTGCTCATGAGACCCAAGGGGGGGTTTACCTTGCTGCTGTTTTCGGTTTCCGACCAGGACCCTGAAACGAGGGTTGCTAGATTGAAGCTAAGAACCCCGGGACGTGCCATCTCCGGGGCCCTAACCCGGCTACGGTTCGCGGGCTTTGAGGCGCCTCACCTTTCTAGTTTAAGCAGGACAGCTCTTCTGTTAGGAATCAAAATTTCCATACTACCAAGGTAAATAATGATGGATACGGTAGAAGAAAATGACCGACGGATGCTTGTGCCGCAATTGACCATCCTCCTTGCTTCATGTACCTATGGAATGAGCAATAAATACTCCCTTCGCAAGCATTTCGATTCTAGATGATTGGACCCAGGCTGGAGGTACATATGTAGGAGGTACGATAGGAGGTAGGCAATAGGTACCCGTTGCGAAAATGACCCGACCCTTTCAATTCTTGGCGGTGTCTCAACGAGCAGATCCCCCGACAAGAAAAGCTCTTACCCGCCCGACCTTACAAGTCTGATCTTCACGCGTCAAACCTGCTCGTTTTGGGGCCGTCCAACGTTACTTTATCTCTCCCTACCTCCTAAGCTTTCGTCTCCGCTACAAAAGTCTGAGCTGAGCTTGCCTGGTTGATTGATCTGTGACCCGACCAGTCCAACAAGCATTTCGGATCGTCTTAGCGATGCGACAGGAGCATGGGGACCAAGGAGCCTGAGAGCCTGAGAGCCTGAGAGCCCTAGCTTTCCCGGCAGCGATTTGCGACGCTAGGCTTTCTAGGGCCAGCAGGGCAACTTCAGCCGGTACGTGTTCATGCGCCGAGGCGGCCCCGTAGCTTCGACCAGCCTTCTTCTAAGCTTCTACAGGCTTGTTTTCTTCTTACATCCGCTTTGCAATGACGTTGCTATTCCCCCTGAACTTCGAACTTGACCGATGAGCGGGGAGGAACCGGATAGATCAGAGTCAGTGATGCTATGCCATGTTGTTATTGTGAGCGAAGATGACAGCGCAGGGGTGTATGCTATCGCTACGATGCGCTAGGTAACACGGTTCGACACAATACTCGATAGTAAGGCTCGTACTGTTTATATTCGAAATTTTGACAAGGACTATGGGAAAGCCGCTTAATTGTTGATACCCAACTATCTAGGTACTTTAAGAAAGCCTTGAAGACGATGAGCCTCCACAGCGTCCGTGAAGGTTGCATTCTTGATTGGCGCTGCGTTTACGCCATGAGCATATGACTTCTATGAGTGCTCTACTACTAGCCAGTAAGCATAGCTACCTACACGCTCTAATGCTTCTCAGGGTGTCACAACAGACTCACCCATACCCAATTGGCCAACATCTCTGTAAGGCTCTAGGCTAGGCTCCCTCACGATGATAAGAGGTGGAGGCGGTGCATGAGAGGCGCACACCTAGATGTCTATGACTTGGAAGCCGTCCGCACCCACGAGGGCACATATTTCTCTCATTCATTATCGCCCAGAGACATTGTCTTTTCGAAAGTATGCGACGACACTATGGAGGCTATTGCTGCTGTTGGTCTCGCATCGAACGTTCTACAGTTCTTTGAATTCACAACTAAATTGATTCGTATTTCGAATGAACTCCGAAATGACGCAGCCTCGTCGGAAAACCAAGATCACCAAGTGATTGCGACGCATTTGGAAGGACTTGCTCAAGGTATCAAAGACTCGGCTCAAGCGATCTCGCAGACATCTGCGACGGCATCATCTGAGGAGAAAGTACGTAGTAATGCCTTTGCTTTAATTCTTGGTTACTTTGGGGTTCTAATAGTCGGTTCGGTAAGGCTCTCCAACCGGTAGTCGATAGCTGTTGCGGACTTGCGAAGGACCTCCTCGATCGCCTCAAGAAGTGCGGCATTCAACCCGGACATAATGCAAGTCGATTCCGGCGCGCCAAAGCAGCCTTCAAGGCTCTTTGGAACAAGAAGGAAATCGAGGAAATCTCGAATAGATTGCAGCTTCTCCGAAGCGAAATCAACCTTTGCTATACTGTTCAGATCAGGAAGACACAACTTGATCAGCAATCTACCGCAGGCGACACCATCCAAGCAGTACGGCGCAAACTTGACGGTCTAGGCCCACTGATTGACGGCCTCAAGCGTGATATTGATGGAGCTGCGAACACCCAACGCTCCGAAATAATAAATTCAATCACCGAGTCGCGGGCTGAGAACTCTCAAATGCATGCTCAGGCAACACAGCAATCCCTCGCGCATCGAATCATCCTCTCTGAGAAGATCGACGACCTTCAAGCATCGGTAACGACCATGAACACAAACCTTAAGAAAGTTCAAAGCAGACAATCAGAAACCTTCGAATCTATCGCTCAAGTCAGGGTTCAGAATTCATCATTCCTTGCCAGGGCAACGCAACAAGTCCCCCTAGATAGCGACTCCAGCGCCTCGTTTCAAAACGTAATCCGGCCCCTTTTCGAAGAGTATATGGAAACGGTCCTTACGGGAATAAAAAAGGAGTATCGGACTGCGGCTCGGTCTGGGGCAGACCATACTCTGAAAGAGCTCCTCCCTATGCTCGACAAGATGCAATCTGGCAGCACGGAATCTCGGGAAAGCCCTGTTGACTTAACTGACGAAGGTAGAATAGAAGCAGACTGGGAGAGCTTGGAACCGCAGGACTTTTCTGTCGAAGTTCGAAACGCTGAACGTCTACATAAGCAAGCCCCTTGCCAGCCGAATAAAAACAGTATATCTGTACTTTACCAGAAGAGGTGGCGGCGAGAAACTAGCCTAGGATGTTTCACGCTCATAATCAAGGATAAAGTGCAATTTGACCTCTTTGGACGTGCAACAGAGGTATACGAGCTTACAGCACAATTCGTCCCTTCACCACGTTGGTTCGCTACAGGCTACTCGATGACATATGAATCTAAATCCGACGCAAGAGGAAGCCCGGGGTTTGGCTTGAAACTAAAGACATATCGTGTTCTCGAACGTGATCATAAGGCCGTCGAGGCTATAAGAAAGGGCGACGTTTCCACTTTACAGAGCATGTTATCACAGAAGCTTATTTCGCCTTCAGATGTAGATGAGTATGGACAACCGTTGCTCAAAGTAAGTCGAAGTATAAAATCAAATGAGTTACTAGCAGATGCTAATCAAACCCAGTTAGCTGTGTACTTTGGCAGGTTGGACATCTGTAAAGTACTGGTGCATAGCGGTGCAGATATCAATGCATGCAATAGGTAATGTGCCGCAGATTGACTACCCATCATTGCACCATTAAGACGCATTTTAACGAATTCCCAGTTTCGGTTCCTCTATTTTAGAAACTGCGCTCGACCCCGAGAATATCCTCGCAGAGTTGCAAGGCCGAGACATACTTCACTACTTACTAGGTTTACCTGAGATTAAGCTAGAAGCTCTCCTAGAAAATGAGCGCATTATCTATCGTCTTGCATATGATTTTACGCAACTATCACAGGAAACCCTGCCGAAGTTGCAAGAATGGGTATCAGTGTGCCGATTTATAGGTATCGATTTTAACATGCCGGAGTGCGACCCATTTCTAAACGAGATCATATACCTGTTTTCTTCCTACGACCCGGATTGGGAACTCACCGAAGACCGTACGGCGGCATTTGATGCAGCAATTCAGGAGAGAATTGGCTGCGACCGACTAGCAGATACTGTGGACATACCTGTGGCATACGCTGCTAACCTGATGATAGATTGTCTCTGGGAGGTTGAAGAAAAATCACTCATTGACGATGACGAGTCATCCATTTTATCGGTTCCTTATCGACGCTATTATACCGATCACACTGCAGCCGAATGCCTAAAATTTTCGGAACACGTCATATCGAGGGGAATTGCTGAGCGTCCAGACTGTATCTTCGATAGTTACAACGATTTGACGATATCTGACAGGTTTTACAACACCCGTTGGCGGCATATCTGGGAGGAGATACTGGAGGAGCATGGGTTCAATGTAGACTGGGTATACAAAGAGAACGAAAGACGGAAACGCGTGGTAACAGGGGAGACATCTGCTCACGAAGTAAGCGTTGGCATAGATGCTTCGGCAGTGCGAGATGTGAGACGGCGAAGGGGCTATGAGAACTCGAGCGACTGAAACAGTTTGGAAGAGGCATCTAGGATATTCGCCGGCGGCTAAGAACTCTCATTAACAATTTCATCAGGCGGTTCTCACAGTAGTCAGATAGGAAGTCAGCATGCAATACTTAGTAGACAAATAGAGCAAATATCATTAATTTGAAAGTCCAACACCACCGTAGCAATGCAGATAGGTATACCATAAAACTCATGAGCGTCCATCCCCGAATACCTGGGTAGGTACTTTTACATGGCTGAACCCGTCGCCCCTTAAGACGCCCTAAGCCTTACTACCGAAAGCTGCCAAACAAGCTACCTCCGATTCCCTTGTTATCCTGTTATTTTTATCTTTCCATGTCCGGTAATCCCTAGAACCACATTTCTGAAAAGGAGACAGAAGAAGCCATCCCAAGAACCAAAGTCCAACGCCCGACCCAAATCACACACTCACGCCGTAGCAGCAGCAGCCACCGCGTTCCCCGAAGCATGCGGCTCGATCACGCCCGCCATCTCCGGCTCCTGGGCCTCGGCCGCCCGGTTGCCCGCCGTCGCCGCGGCGCTGTCGCTGTCGCCGTCGCCGGCGTCCGCGACCTCGACCTCGACCTCGACCTCGCCCATGCCGACGATGTCGATCCAGCGCCACGCCTCGACGGCCCCGCCGTGCTCGCTGCGGTCCAGGATCGCCCTGTCGTCGTGGATCCCGTCGTCCGGGCCCCCGTCTCGGGCCGCCGCCGCTCGCGGGTGCCCCGTAGGAGCTGCGTTGTCGCCCTCGCCTTCGCCTTCACCACCGTTGTTAGTACCGGCAGCGGCGCCCTCGTCGCCCTCGCCAGCCCTACCGTCACCATCACGAGCGGTAGGGGTAGCCACCGTCGTAGCAGTCGCAGTCGCAGTCGCAGCCGTCTTACCGTCCACGTCCAGCAGCGCGCCGCCATCGACCAGGTCCCCGGACCACGTGCGCGCCACCGGCACGCCGTTGCGCCGCAGGACCTCGAGCGCGGCGCGGCGGTTGAGCCGGAGGGCGCGCGCGGGCTCCTCGGAGCCGAACACTCTCCGCGTCAGCCGCGGGAACAGCACGCCGAAGTCGGACTGCGACAGGTGCGCCGACCGCTCGACGAAGAAGAAGTGCGGCTCCGCCAGCTTCACGCCCGCCGCGTTGTTGCTGCTGTCGTAGAAGGACGCCGCCTCGACGACGGGCGCCGAGGGCACGGGGGACAGGGCGCGCGCCGTCGCGTGCAGGTGCTCCTTCCAGTTGTAGAAGTCGGACGACTCGATCGCCAGGAGCGCGTTCCCGCCCGGCGCCGGCGTTGATCCCTGCGACGACGACGTCGTCGACGAGGGGTCCGTAGGAGGGAAATCGGCGTAGACGGGGAGGGGCAGGTCGAAGAGGGGCTTCATGTTCCTGGCCAGCAGCGGGAAGCACCACATATCCAGCAGGATGGTCACGTTGCGCGGCGTGACCTGCCGGCAGATGGACGACTGGCGCGAGGGCGTGTACAGGGGCTCCTCCATAGCCTCGAGCTCGGGGCGGCCCGCGTAGAAGGCGGTCTTGAGGAACTGCACGACGGTGGCGGAGCCGAAGCTGTGGCCGGCGAAGATGACGCTTCCCGGCTCGTGGACGTGCAGGCGGCCGACGAAGGGCGCGAGGGACGGCGTGGACCGGTTCAGGTTGTTTAGTAGCGGTAAGCCCTTATCGATGGCGAGCACGGCCTCGTAGGTCAGCCCCATCTCCCACAGCCGGATCTTCAGCTGGTCGGTGCGGAGGGCGTGCACCTCGTCGGTGGGGTCGTGCGGGATGCGCTGGTAGGGGACGGCGCGGCGGGTGCTGCGCGTGAAGTAGCGGTCCTGCTGCGAGGGGATCCGGATGAAGGTGGCCACGGCGCTGCCGTCGCGGTGCTCCGGGCAGATGACGACGACGCCGTGCGACGCCAGCGAGCCGACGATCTGCGAGTAGGCGTTCCGGCTGCCGCCGAGGCCGTGGGAGAAGATGGCGGTGGGCCACCGCCCGTTCGGCGTGTTGGGCTCGAGGACCGGCGCGTTCTTGACGACGGGTATCGATGTGTAGTGTAGATGTCTCGGGAGAAAGCTGTGTGCGGGTAATCACGTTAGCTACCACGTCCTCCGCGCTGAAGCTATTCGCAATCATCGGGGGCAAGGCACTTACGAAATGGCCTGGGCTAGAAGTTGCCCGAACCCTAGGAACTGGATGTAAGCGGACAGGTGCTCGCGCTGCGGCGCCGGCAGCCAGGTTATGCGCTTCCCCTCGGCGTCCGGATGCGCTGGGTAGAATATTCGGAACTGGACCGTCTCTATGTCGGCCGCATTGGCTGGTGCCGGGGACGGGGATTCGAGGTCGGAGACTGGGATCTCGACGTCGACAGTGCCGACTTTATAGGGACCGGTGAACTCCTGAAAGCCAGGTATGGGGTTTAGCCGCGACAGGAGCGAGCTCCATTTGTCGCCGCCCGGAACGTCTGCGGGCTGTGCCATTTCTAGTCGTCGACGGCGGCTTTGATGTTCTCGTTTGCGGAGTTCAATGTCAGGGTGTAAGTTGATTCGGAATCGTGGGATTCTACAGCGTTGGGGTGGTAAGTGTCACCAATGTCATGGATAAGAACACCTCCTAGCCCGTAATTTAAAAGTCTGGATGATAAATTATTTCTTCCCCTGAATGATATGAATATCTAATCACAAAGGTTGCTTAAGAGAAGAGACGAAAAAAGGTTCGCTGGCGCTAGGAAGAAAAATATTAGTTGGCCGAACACAGCCTCGTCAGTTCTAGCCCCGAGGAATATACGTCTGCAGTTGCACGGATACGGAAAGGAATTAATTAGGGACGATGGTTTCACGAAGCAGGCTGCTGTTCTACGTATGATGATTCGCCTTGGGTATTGAGAATTTCGGAGAGAACGAAAATGTACCTCGGGAAGTTGTCACGATACAAGATGCCTAGGTTATGTAGATAAGTGACTAGCAGATAGAGATGTCAAACTTGAAAGAACCCCCTTTCAAGCAAGAATAGAAATGCATAACAACGAGCCAATGACAGCTCACAATTCCATGGCTTGGTTCAATTGCTTCAGCTAGGGTACCACGTCATCACTTTTTCAGCGCTGCCAATCCCTAATCCCGCCTTTGGACCCCTATATCTAACAACCGGGCTACCTGGGAGCATAATTGACCTGTAAGAAATGCGCATTTAACTGTTTAATTCGTGAAAAAACATTGATCACACGACTGTCGCGTGCCCTCATTTGAAACTATTTCCTAATACTGAATCGTAAAGCCAGCTAAGCAGCGAAGTACCCAGGTAATATGTAGTGCACCATCAGGATTTTCCTGATTCCCCCCAGAAGCGGAACCTTGATTGCATCATTCTGCATTTGCATTTGCATGTGAGAGAACCCGACCCAACGGCTTCATGTTCCTGCAGGTGGCGAATCAAAGAGCCAATTTTCTCCAACTGCCAAACTGCTTACACATCACACATCAGTATACAATCAGTATACAATCAGTATACACTACTGCACTACTGATAGACTACTAACATTTTAGTGCATGTATCCATTCATTTTCAAGATAGCTGGATAGATGCTGTAGATATATCCTCGGGTATTGTTACTTTAGATTGAAAAGAATTGCCTAGCTCTAAATTGTCCTGGTTCCAGATCGTTCGGATGCCCCTATCGGATGCCCCTACTAACGTGTTCGCCAGGGGTCAACCGAGGTATGTACAGTATTTGATGATACATTTTACCGTAGTCACTTGCGACTCTGCGTCCCTCATTGCCATTCGGCATCAACCTTCTCCCACGTGTCAAGGAATCCCTTGAAGAACTTAGCACCCAATCCAGGGTCTAGAGATCCACACGTAGCACGGATAGAATGCATGCTAAGTTGAGCCATCCCTGCATCGGCGGCTTTGACACCCATCACACTACTCAGCATAGGTCCGACCGTACCTCCGCTTCGAGAGTCGTTCCGGATCTGGAAGACCTGTAGAGTGCAGTCACTTAACTCGCACACTCTGCTAAGAACGGCAGTAGATACTGAATCCGTCGTCATGTGTCCGTTGCTGTCTGCGGCAAGACAGATGCCCACGTTGAGACGAGGGGCATGATTGTCTAGGTAGCGGGAGAGGAAGTTGGGGTTCGCGGCATGCGTCACGTCGGCCGACACGAGGAAAGATCGTGCATAAGTCTGGCCAACAAGGCCGGGACCAAACGTCTTGTCCTCTCCGCACAGCGCCTCAACGGTCCTCTCGATGGTAGACGGTAGAAAGTTTCCCTTTGCGCCCTGGCGCAATAGAGAGCCAATCTCTTCATCATCAAAAAGCGCAACTAGCTTTATGACGCCGTCGTCCTCGTTCGCTTCTGAATTGAGGAGACCTTGGAACGCAGCCCAGCTACATAGCTTATCATCAATCCGGCCCGCAAATATGAACTCCTTGTCCATTCCTCCTACCGTTGCAGGTTGGAGATCGAAGAGCTCTAGTTCCCAATTAACGATTTGCGAATGGTCCTTGATGCCTAACTCTTTCGAAATCAACTGGACGAGTCTTGGTGGCTGAGTGGCGGCGAACGATCCGGCTGGGCCAAGGGGCTCTAACGGCTTAGCATTCGAGGAAGAGATATCGGAATTATCGAGTCCAATAATGGGCACCGTCTCGGTTTCTTTGTTTTGCGACCCCAACATGCCAACGCCAAAATGCGGTGCGAGTGTCGGTATACGGGCAACTATATCCCATTAGTATCAGGTGACCCGATTCCTGTGAACAACTTGCTTACTAGGCCAGTCAAGTTGAACGAGTTTGCTTGAAGTCTTGCCAGACTCGTCCCGTACGATCACCCTACCACCAATGCTAAGGTCTCGATCCCACCAAGTCTCGTTTAGTGCACCAGCGTAAGGGGCGACACCAAGTTGGAGGTATCCGGCCTTGGTTGGTTTGTTGCTAACAGGCTTCAGTCTCGCTGTCAATGCGTCGATATGGCCTGCGATCATAGCCACACCATTTCCAGGCTTGTAGGCTTTTCCGACCGTAAAGGCGATGACGGAGGTTCCGTTTCGAGTCACGAAATATTTGCCGCCAGCTTCGAGCTTGCCAGACCAGTCATCTCGCGCAGGGAGCTTGGTCGATTGATTAGCTCATAACCCTTCTAGGAGAGTAACCGCATAGAAAACCAACCTCCTTATAGCCAAGGGCTATCATCTTGTCCTTGAAATAGCCGACTGCATGGAATACAGTAGGATTCTCCTGCAAGAACTTGCAGAAGGGCTCGGTAAAAGCCTCAGGCTTCGAAGACATGACGTTGCAAGAGGAACACGAGCTTCGGTCGTCCGTGAGACGCAAGACAAACGAATTGGTCAGGTGTTCCGGTATATCTCGGTAGCAAGAGTCGCAAAGAGTCAACAATGCATGACGCTTTAAGTCGCCGACAATAAATGCCTTTTCAGCATCGGACATGGTGGGCTTCTTTTCGAACTCGGAAGGGTTGACGAAGCTCGACAATCGAGAGGGGCTTGAAGCGTTCGTTGTGGTCAAACCTCGGAGGGACAAGTTGGAGCTACGCTGGCGTAAGAAATCGGAAGTATGCCGCGTCATGTTGCTTGATTGTCGAACTTCGAACTAGGTAGGAGGTAAGCAAGCAATAATAAGGGAACGCAGATCTTCAGCAGCCGGTGCTATCGTCAAGGCAACAGAACAGAGTGAGACCTCATAGAATTGTGTAAGGGAGAGGTTGGGAATGAGGCTCGGTTCATTAAAGTCAACAAACCGGCATCGCTGCCGCTAAGCGGTTACGGCCGATAAGACATCTTATCAGCTGCCAATTCCAGCCAGATGATCTGGCGTCATTTGACTTAGCCTGGAGCAACCAGTGTTCCAGCTCTTAGCAGGCCGATAGGGCGGTTAACGGTGGGCCTAGGCGGCCCCGTCAGGGGTATCTAACGGTATCTAACGACTCCACACAGACCTAAGACACGAATATCTCCCGAAGATCGGTTGCGTTTTCACACACAATACAACACAAAAAGCGAAAAGGGATTCAAATGATACCGCCCTTGCTTCCGCGCCGCTTCTTGACAGTGGACAGTGGACAGTGGACAGTGGACAGTGGACAGTGGACAGTGGACAGTGGACAGTGGACAGTGGACAGTGGACAGTGGACAGTGGACAGTGGACAGTGGACAGGTGACCGTACCTATCTGTGCTGCTGGCTTGGCTGCTTGGAAAAGCACTGCACAGAAGGATAGCCCGAATACATTGCAAGGCTATTCATAACTTGTCCATCGCATATCCTAAGTATTCCCGGGGGAAGAAGCGAGACATAGGACCACATGATACGCAATATTTCGGTCGGTACCTAACTTCTAACGAAAGATATACGTTAAAGTGAGAATAGTTGAGTTGCCAATCCGAACTTAACATGCAGTGAGAATGTCCACCTCGTTCAATACAATTGAAAGTAGACGAGTCAGCAATTCTAACGGCATTATGTAAGGCATATCGTTTCGGCAGTATCTTAACTACCATTGACGTCGAAATTCCCAAAGCCTCCGGCAATCTTCAGGTGATATATATTTTCGAATGAAGCTTGCGAAGAAGCTAGATGATATCTAGATGATATCTGTGGCCAATGCTACCATACGAGGCCATACGAGACCTTACAAGGCCACAGCATAAGCAGACTCTCCGAATCCTAACGGCAACTTTGCGAATTTCGGCTGACGCCATCATGATTCCATACCACAGACCAAAGTGAGAGTTCTCATGGTTTAGTAAGGCGACGTGTGACTCTCCTATTTTTATTCAATCACGTACTTAGACTACGAGAGTCTCTTTGATTTGCTCCAAGATAGAAGGTCTATCAAGGGTGCCAAAATGCCATCATATTCCATAGGGCGAAGGTGCTCCATCCTACCCAGTAATTAGTAAAGCAAGGGCGGGTCAATCATATCATTCTATTTCTCGCAACATGAACGACTAGCACGAGAGCAGCTAATCGTACAGGTGGCTGCTTATCAATATCTGATATGGGAAGGTATATACGATCAGTGTCGTACAGCCAACCTAAAATGAGGTAGTACGCAACCCATTCGAGAAGCGTCGATGCGGTCTAGCCGTTCTCGCAGCCTCTTAAGAACTCCTACCAAGCACGAACATGTGTGTATTGCTGCAGACTAGCAGTGTCATCATATAAGCCGAAGCACAGCAGACTCTACATAACTCCAGCCTAGCCTTCTTTTCATGGACGACTTCTCCTGTCATCTTTTCGGTCAAGGGAGATGTACACCTCTAGAACGTCAATATGGACCTCCTTGCCTGTGGCGGGCTCGCAGCCTTAGAGTTGCTCATTTCTCAACCTTCGGGACCACTTGATAGCTGGTCGGTTGCCAAAAGATTCCTTGCATTATTTCTAGTACAATATACTATTACCAAGGTCTATCGCATCATATTATACCCAAACTTCCTCTCGCCACTAAGACATCTACCGGGGCCCAAAGTATGATAGCCTACCACGGAAAATTAAAATGATATCGTTCTGACCTTGCGATTCAGGATCATAATCTTGTTCTCGGCCAAGAAGTCAAGAAATTCAAAGCCGATGGCCCTGCCAGCCTCCAGCTGCAATGGTCTCGCAACTGGCCAGAAGCGCCATTCATCAGATACATCTCGTTCTTCGGGACAGAGGTCCTTCTGGTGAACAGCTTGGCTGCCCATAAGGCCGTCCTTCAAACACATGTCTACGACTTCGTCAAGCCGCCCTTCTTCGCGAGTCTAGTCGGCGAGATCGTGGGTACGGGTCTCTTATTCGCAGAAGGAGAAGCACACAAGCATGAGCGGAGACTGTTGGCCGGCCCGTTCTCCGTTCCTAGCATGAGAAAGCTTATACCCGTCTTTCGAAAACAGGCGAGGGCTCTTTCAGGGGCATTCGGGCAGGTCCTCAGAGATAAACCTCACGCTGCCTTGGAAAGTAAGTTATTCAGGGCATGAATCTGTCGTGGTCTCATATTTACTAAGACTGTTCTCAAGCTATGGAGACTTTTTCCAAGTCGACTATGGACACTATAGGCTTGACGGTGCTTGGAATCGAATTGGACACTTTATCATCGACGCACCCGCTCGGTTTCCAGGAGCTCTACAGTCGGTTGATTCATCAAGGGACCCTAGGCTACTTGGTAGCCCTCGTCAACGCTCTCATACCAATCCGAAAGATCGCTCCCCTAAAGGCGAACTACAGATTCGTACAGGCGAATGCCGACATCAGAAGAATGCTGCGAGGTATTGTCCAAAAGCGTGCGGCAGACTTGGCGGATGGGACCTTCAAGAAGGAAGTGGGAGAGTCCAGAGACATCCTAACGTACATGCTGGAAGAAGCGGAAGTGCGCCGAAAGGAGACGGGAAGAGAAGACTGGTCGGTGGACGACGTCATTGGCCATGTAAGCATGCCATACCAACCATAACCTCCTAGAGGGAAATAATATTGACGAGATCGCATCTTCTCAGCTTCTCAACTTCACATCTGCAGGTAAGGACACACTACCTACAGGTTATCCTCTTGATGAGCCTGGACCTGGAACTAATCAGTAATTACCCCCTGTAGGTCACGAAAGCGCAGCAACCATCCTGACATGGTCGCTTTACGTCCTCGCCACACACCATCACATACAGGACCGGCTACGGTCCGAGGTCAACTCACTGCTAGAAACGAGCACGGAGCCAGATTATGACTCGATATTCGGGCTGCCGTATCTGCACAACTTCGTGCGCGAGGTCCTTCGCGTCTATCCTTCCTGTAAGCCTTTGCCCGCTTTGCCCCCTTTCCTCACCTCCACCCACGTCAGCTAAAACTCAAAACACAAAAAGCCTACATGTCTCAACGCGAAGCTATCTGCGACCTAGTCATCGAAGGCGTCGCGATCCCCAAGGGCGCGCAGATCGACATCAACATGCCGTTGATGCATCAACACCCCCTGGTCTGGGGCCCCGACGCCGCCGTCTTCGACCCGGACCGCTGGGACCGTCGGCAGAAGGACACAGCCGCAGCCTCGCCCTTCGCTTTCGAGGCCTTCCTGCAAGGGCCGCGCATCTGTCCGGGACGGAATTTCGCGGTATGTACTAAGAAAACATGTTGTGTTTCCATTTCTTAACCCTAGGTTCCCAAACCTCCTTTCCATGTCTGTTTTCCAGCGAGAAAGAAAACACGTCAAGAAGCGCTCGGGAAATGATTTCAACCTCGGGAATACTCGAGGATTCCTCAAGTACTAAAGGAAAAAAAATTGCTAACGCGAACATGTTTCTATACACGCAGCTCGCCGAGATCAAGACCGTGCTCGTGGAACTGCTGAGCCGGTGGCGGTTCCTCGGCATCGAGCGCGAGGATGGGGAGTTGCTGGTTGGTGGCGAGGAGTGCATCGGGAGGGGTGTCAGGTTTGCGAATCCGAGTTTGACGCAGAGGCCGGCGGGTGGGTTGCGTGTGAGGTTCGAGAGGTTATGATGCGGTGTATTCTTAACTACCTAGTTCCGTTTTCTCTTTTCTCTCTTTATGATGACACGAGAGGTTTAAGACCCGGTTGCTCGCCGAATTCTCACTAAAAGAACCGATTACGTAGATGAGAGCAACACTATTACGATTACTATTAAACACCGCTCAGCTAAGTACTAAGCGCATTCATTATCCATTAGGTTGGCACGTGAGCGTCAAACGCTCTCGCTGCTCCCCTCCGGCCTCACCAGCCCCTGCACCCTCTGCACCTCCATCCGCTCGTCCATCATGCTCCCCGTATCACCATCATCATCCTCCTCTTCATCGTCGTCTTCTTCCTCGCTAGGCACCTCCTCATCCTCTGCTATATCCCCGCCCCCGGCCTCCTCGGACGCCGGCTCCGGCGGCCGCCGCCGCTTCTCGAAGTCCTGCTTGTGCGCGTCGGCCATGATGCCGCGGATCGAGCGCGCGCGGGGCAGCGCCTCGGGACGCCGGCGCCATCGCACCCCGCCGGCGCCGCTTCCTCCGGCCTCGGCTTGCTCCTGCGACTGCGCTTGGACGCGCGCTTGCGTCTGGGAGCCGGCACGCTCGCGGCCGAGTGCGGACGCGCCTGCGGTGCTGATGTCGACGGCGCTCGTGGTGGCGCTTTCGGTGGGTAATATAGGCTGCAGCTGGGCGGGAGCCGAAGCCGCCGGCGCCGCAGTCGCCGCAGCACGACGGTGTTCCTGTTCCTCTCCCTCCTCCTCCTCGGCGCTAACCCGCTCGACGAGGGGCTCGTGGGCGGAATGCAAGAGGTAAGGGAGGGGCACGTCGCGGCTGGCCTTGTACTGTGCGACGTTGGCGCAGTGCTCGTTCTCGACGCGGAAGAGGGCCCAGGCGCCGCGGCGGACGACCTCGGCGAGGGCGACGAGGAAGGAGACGAGCGTGCTGTGCTGCGCGTCGTGCGCGAAGATGGCGTAGAAGATCCAGCCGAACCGCAGGACCGGGTCCAGCACCATGACCCCGTAGTACAGCCACCGCTTCTTGAGCCCCAGGATGTCCCGTAGGAACCGGTGCCGCGTGTCGGGCTGGAAGAAGGAGAAGTCCATGAACAGGTCCCATATCGCTAAAGTCTCTTTGTTAGGCTAGGCCGTTGCTTTTGGATTGGGGGGGGGGGGGGGGGGGGGTGGGAACTTACAGGTATAGATACTGTTGAGGATGGAGAAGGTGATGAAGAGGCCGAGGTTGGTGTGCGACGCACTTATGCGGTACAGCGACAGCATTACAGCTGCTAGAATCGTCATGCCATACTTGCCGCCGTTGACTAGGTGTGGGAAGATGTTCTTGGTGTCACGGTATCGACGGATGCACTGCAACGCACGCCAGACCGGCGGGAGGGCAGAGAAGAAACCCAGCAGGCGGGAATTGTTCGAATTGCACTGAACGGGGTTGTTCCAGTGGTGCGCGTAGAGACAGAAGAAGAGTTCGATATTCTTACTCTACAGTTAGCTAAATAGAAATAATTTGTCATTTGGTGTTTTGTTTCACTTACCGAGGTAGCATAGGTCAGAGAACAATACATGTCGCCGAGAAAGAAATCGCGGAACTCAACGGGATATAGTCCTGCGAAGAACAACCGATACTAATAATAGTCAGATAAGGGTTTTGGCATACTGGTCGATTTACTCACATGGGAATACATGAGCCATTGACGACTCCGATACCATAAGACCGGCGCTGGCAGTAAGAGGATGAATAACGTGACGCCTATCAGTATGACTGGATAGTACAGATACATCTCCTCTGTCCCATATCTGGTGAAGTTGATCCAAAAGAAGATCCCAAAGAGCATCAGGAAGAAACTCGGAAAGGTCGACAGTTGTCTCCAATCCAAGCTGTTCCGCGTGTCAAACTCGAATATGAACGGATAGTTGATCTTGTTGCCCGTCCACATGTAGCAGTCGATGCAGAACAGGAACATCAGGACCAGCATAAAAAAGTAACCACCGTAAATCTGCATGAGATAGCTGGTTCGTTGCTGGATCACCGGATCCGGGTCGAATAAGAGCTGGGCACCGTACACGAGACCTTGGAGGGTAAATACGGCCCCTGTGCCGATGAAGAGACCGTTTCGAAATGCGTTGGCGGATTCGTCTCCTGGCCGCCGGTTTAGGCGATGGAGCTTCCCCGTGGCGATCTTACGATTGCCCTTTTCGAAGTATCTCGCATAGAGATCCTCAACAGCGTGAATATACTCCTCTATGGTACTGCTATTAACGAACCATGACTTGTTGACTTTCTCGTTCATGAACCGGTACGGCGGTCGAGCATGGACAGATTTATCATATTTCTTGTTGAGCTTTCGAAAAGCGGTCCGGTTGAGCTGCGCATACGACTGGAGGAGTTCTAGCCCCCTGTAGAACTCTTGCAGCGCCAGCTTTAGTTTCCTCTTCGCTGTTCGATATGGTACGTCATTGCTAGGCGGCTTTCTTATGTAGTCTCGCCTCGCATCTCCTCCCATAGCACCAATTACCGGCGTGAAGTGCAGCCTGGAGAAAGCTTTTGAGTTGGCCCCGGGTTTGAATATCCTGGACCTGATCGGATCGGCCCAGTTGTGAGATTTGGCACCAGATGATGTTCCTGTGCTATCTTGCTTGCCACCATCTTCGCCCCTCTCTCTACGCTTCCTTAACTCGGCTAGTTCTTGGGTACGTCGATTTCGCATTTCGTGCAATTGCTCCCGTAATGCAATAAGACGTTTGCCGGCTTGGTCCTCTTTCTGGCGATAGAAACTCTCCACCTTGTCTAGTTCGCTGTCCAGAAAATCGAAAAAGTCCCTTTCACGTTGCCTAACCGTGTCTAGGGTCTGTAATCCATATCCGAACTTGGCGCTCTCGGTCCTGCTAAGTTGCTGGCTCAGGTGGTGTTGGCCTGCTGAGAACATCCGCCGTATTCTACTCGGCGGCGTGTTCTGTTGGAACATGGGACTCGGCCGCGGAGGCGTGGCTAGTTGAGGACGACCACCCGAAGTAACCGGGCCGGAAAGGCTGCGCTTCACAGAGTGCCGGCTAAGGGATTCTCGAAGCGTATCCGCGGCCTTATTCGCAGGCCCGGTGGGCGCCTGGTCGTTGGAGGGCACACGCATTGCAGGAGCCGGTAGCTCAAACAAGTTCCAACTCTCCTCAGCCGGCGGCGGCGTGGGCACGAAGCTACCGTATCGCGCTTCATTGCCGGGCGACGTCGTCAGCGCTTGGCGTTCCGTTGGCGCAGGAACCGATCTCGGTTGAGCCTCGCCTGTACTGTGAGTCCTCTTAGCAGTCGCATGCCCCATAGGCGCGGGACTTGCCCGAAGAGACTCGACCTCATCGACTGCAGCTGTTTCGGAGGCGGCATTCTGCTGACGAGAGGATTGGCGTGGCTGACGAGTAGGTGTCTCGCGTGACGGTAAGTCATTTCTTCTCCCCAAGCCTCGTGGTGTCCCGTTTGCTTTATTGATCGCTCTCGAGACAGCTTTGATGTATTTCTTGCCGGCCTTGTAGTTTAGATACTTGACTCTCCATTCTGGTTCTCAAGTTAGCATTCGCGTCCGTATTGGTATCTTAGGTGCCTAGTATTCGCGTGATTTCTCACTGCTCCGGCAAGACAAAGGCCGGTATAGAGGCCCATCGGAGCTACGTATGTGACATGGAAAACATGGAAGGTAGACTTTGTTTCACCACTTACCTGGGACAAGGTCTTGCTCGAGTTCCTTAGCAAATTTCATGACGTCAATGAGATGGAGGCAAGAATTTAGCCTTTCAAACGCCTTGCATAGGACATTTAGACGCGAATTGAATTCAGGCAATTCAAGCTCGAAGGATATTCATCCAATTATATCTTGTGCAATGCACCAATTATATGTATGGAACGTAAAAGGCTATAGGATCCAGGGTTTTCGAGCAGCCATCTAATGATTTACAAAACGATGGGTTAGGTTCCGTTTGGTTGGTAAAGGCTCGTTTTTTTCAGCGTGACATTCCCGAATATTTCTTCAGCGGGGCTTCACATGCAAGTAAATAATGGGTCTAGACCCCTTTGACCCCAGCCCTAATCTTTAGACGGCTAGGTACCCTAGCGTAAATCCCCTGTAGCTCTGTCGGTAACTGCACAGTGTTGTACTTAGTTCTACAATTTATGCTCAGCGACAGTGTTATCCAACTTCGGTTACATTCACTCCACGCCGGCTCAGGCTTAACAGAACACTTAGGAAGTTTTTAATAAAATTGGATAGAAAAGTGTTTATATAGGTATCTACTTATAATATTAATAAAATATCATGCTGTTATAAGGCTTGGTATGCTCTTCGTTCTTTGTACAACATTGCCCTGCTATTTCTGTGCATGCATTTTAAAAGTTCCCGTCATATACTTTCTTGCGAGCGGCGGGAAGCATTATTTCCAATTTCCAAAGAACTTTCCTGTGCATAGCCGTTATAAGCTACTGCAACAAGGCACTCTTGAATTAAATATGGCATTCTGGGTGCTTTGCTTTAGTGTGTCCATGTCAAACATCTTATCCTTTAATACTATTACTTCTAAGCTGTCACCGATTATAAATATAGCAACAGTATCTGCGGTGTAATATAGAAATCAGCCTGTAGGCGGTAGTCACCGATCGCCGTTGAGCTTATTTTGACAGTCGCTACAATTTTCAGCTCTCCAATGGGGGGCTCTGCTAATTGTCTACCGCCTCAATCATCAGGTACCTAACATATAGGGAGGCGAGCATCGGTTTTACCTACCTACTCACTTACCTGGGTATACAAGCCAACAATTTTTGTTCCCTTTTTTTGCTTTCTTTTGCTCATTCCATTTTGGAGTCTTTCTATCGTTAAGTGCAAACTTCAGACTGCTCTCTCGTCATGGTGTCGTCTCCGGCGAGCGCAACCCCTCGCATTGTTGTGTATCATCAGACTACTCATGATCCCGACGGCAACCTGATATCAATTTTACCATTAATTACGAAGCCCGGCATCTCGCTTACGCATTTGATTATAGCTGCGGTTCACATTAACGAGGATCCGAATGGATTAACTCTCAACGACCACGCTCCCTCAGACCCACGATATGTTACGACATGGGCGGAATTGCGCGTCGCTCAAGCTAGCGATATCAAGGTCCTTGGCATGTTAGGGGGAGCAGCGAAGGGTACATATGCGAGACTAGACCAAGACCATGCGACCTTCGAGAAGTATTACGGTCCTCTCTACGATCTTATTCGGGAAAGAGAGCTCGACGGCCTGGACTTAGATGTCGAGGAGCCGATGTCGCTGGAGGGTATATGTCGCCTCATCGATAGACTCCGAGCAGATTTTGGACCCAACTTCATCATCACGTTAGCACCGGTCGCCGCAGCTCTACTTGATGTGAGACGCAATCTCAGCGGTTTTGATTACGAGCTGCTTGAATTGATGCGCGGCGAGCAGATCGCCTGGTACAATGCCCAATTCTATTGCGGATGGGGAGATGCGAGCAACCCGGTCATGTACAACATGTGTGTCGCAAAGGGGTGGCGTCCTGATAAGGTTGTCATTGGACTAGTAACGACGCCAGACAACGGCCCTGGCTTTGTGCCTTTTGAATTATTAGGGTCGACATTAGCGGTTTTACGACGCCAATACCCAACCTTCGGAGGCGTCATGGGCTGGGAGTTCTTCAACGGGTTGCCTGGAGGCAAAGAGCGACCTTGGGAATGGGCGCAACATATGACTAGCTTCTTGCGAAATGCTTATAGAGAGAGCACACAACAGACCGCAGCCGGCGCAAAGTCTCGGGATCCAGGGACCGCTGAGATTGATCCAGACGCGGAGAATGGGCCAAAGTTAGAAATTCCACTAAGTTTCGAGTACTACTCCGATGGTTTGGAGTTGGACGTAGACACTGACTAAGTTCAAGACGGTCGGCCAGGCAGAGTCTATAGAAAGATCGCTAAGACAACATTTATATATCTGCGTCACCCATCTTATTGAGCAAAGAAAAGACCTTTGAACCCTACATTAAAGAAACATCATTGCAACTTGGAATCGCCAGTAACCGAAATTTTCATAATATTATGGTGTTTTTATCCATAGCACACGGACTCCTGGCATATAGTCACGTCACTTGTTCGGATCGAATTTGTGGTGATTAATCCTATTGCAACTCGAAACAGCCTCGAGAAAGGCACTGACCAATAAGGTGAGTCAGTCAGTCATATGTACAGTTCATTTCTCAGTCAAGGAGTTAAACAAGTTGACGATACTTAAAGCTACACCGTACATTAGTACGTGGTACGCCTACCTATATGGCCGTGACAAAGTTGGAAGCAAACACATCTGTGGGAACTTTTATAAGTACCATCTTGGAAGGACAGTATCCAAAACCTTGCAGGATACGTTTCCCGGGTATATCACCCGCGTTTAATCCAGTCATTCCGTCGACTTGTGCCTTACCTTGAAGAGAATTGACATTGTTTGTCCTCCAAGACCTTTGCCTAGCATATGAAATCGTTCACTATTCTCTTACACCGATAGTAAATAACACCGGAAACGATAAGCCATGGCGACGGCCGCGTCCAACTCTTCGGGTGAGAAAGAGAGTTCCAAAGAACCCAACAACCACCATATTATCGAGGAACTAGTGAAGAAGCATCGCCGGCGGGATACACTCAGAGACTGGTTCCCAGCCAAGAAAAAGGTAGACTGGCGCCTCGATCTTTACTACCTAGGTACATGTTCCCTCCGTTGCTAATTCCCGAAAAGGGGTCAAAAGCCAAGGACGACAGCGAGATCGCAGCCAGTAACACGTCCGCTCTGGAAAGCGGCACCGGCCAAGCCGCCGCGATAAAAAGATCCGGAAGCGACAGGTGGTCGAGCATGACCGAGAAGAGCAAGGAAAAGGCCAAGGAAATTGGGAAACGATTACACCTATCCTCCTCGAGACCGGAGGAACCAGAGAAGAACTATGATCAAGAGCTAGAGCAGTGGATGTGCAAGCACTCCGGGGGTACATTGAAGGAAAAGCCACGCTCTTGGCCGTAGCCTCTGGGGAGGTCTGTCCCGAGGACTTTGGCAGTCACACGGGGGAATGCATACGACGCACGTTCTAGAGGATGTCATTGGGAGCTCTTCGTTGAGCGACATATGGAGTTATTGGAGTTATTACGAACGATGATGCTCGTGTATTTTTTGGGACGGTGGTACAGCGATGGTGATTTACTGGGGTATGTGAGTGTTCTCTAGAACATCTATTTTCAAGTTGCACTTCATTTCATCCAAACTCTTCTTCAAAGTTTGTCGTCTTAAGCGTAACACTTATCAACCTTCTAGCGTATATAGTTATTGGCAAAGCCGAGTTGCTGACTGCCCATGAGAACAAACACGCTAGTTAGCTCTCGATCTCAAACTCGATAGCGAGCCGAAATATCCGTGTTGTCTAAAACTTTAAACCTTGCCGACTTCATCGTAGCGCAGCTGCTTTTGAAGTATAGCGACCTAGTATGCGCTCGACATGCTCCAGCCAGCTGGTAACTTCTCGGGACTGTAAGGGCATAGCTGTGGCCGAAACGGATAGGTATAACGAGCAACAAATGAAAATAGGCTAACCTACATGGAGATGCTGAGAGGCCAGTCGATAACCGCTGGATGTTTGTTGGACCATCGTATCATTCAAGTATTAAAATACGACTATGACATCTAAATATGAAATCGAAACGCCGATGTCGAAATGAAAGTTCGGCGGCTAGATCAAGATAGACAAGATAGATCAAGATTACCATACCAAGATCCGCAGAATCCAAGAAACGGTATAATCTACGTAAAACGTTCCGTTTTTTCCAAATAGTTGATATTTTGAAACATTTATTTCTTTTTTAATATTTATAAATATTTACACTTAATTCTATCTCTCATTAAGTGTGTAACATTGTAATCTTTTATTCCTGTAGCTTCCCGTGTATTTTTGTATTTATTTTCCAAGTGATTATTCCTGTTCCTGTGGTTTATAAAAGGAGGCTTCCCTCCTATCTTGATATCTTCAATTCCTCCAAGATATCCTCCCATCCCAAAGGCACACACACACACACACACACACACACAAGGCCAATCCACCTGGCATCTATCACGTAAGCCTGTAAGCTTGTAGCCTTGTATTCTTGAAGCTCGTAGCCTTGTATTCCTGTAGCTCGTAGCCCGTAGTCCGTAGCTGTAATCGTAGCTCGTAGGTGTAGCTCTGCAAGAGCCATCTTTACATCTTTTCAATATATTAATAACACCACTAGCAATAACAATAACACACATATACCTAATTGCAGTTACCCGTCTCCTTCCCGTTAGCTCCCGTTTACCCGTCAAACGTTTGGCTTCACTTTTGACATTTATTTAATTTTAAATATTAAAATATTTTGAGCTGTAGCTCACTTAACTTTGGGTTTCAAACGTTTATTATCCGAGAAACTGTTCTCGGACGGTGAATTGACGGTTTCTTGGACTCTGCGGATTCTGGTATGGTACTACGCGATCGGAGAACGCGGGACCGAGAATGCGACAACCCTAAACCTAGCCATGATGAGTCAGCAGGTCAGGTCCCCCAGGTCCCCTTACTGCCCCTTACAGCCCTTACAGCGGTTGGTTCAGGGCTGTTGCTTTTTGGAATCTTCAACCATTTTCATCTTTCGTCGATATTTACTTCACCTCACTTTAGCTCACCTCTTCTCACCTCTCATTCTAGCTCTGACTGAGTTAGGCTGCTTAAAAATCAATTCTATTTATATTGAACAATATGAACTACTACATCGCTTCGTGGATTAAGCCCATCTTTTCGGCTACCACTCCCGCCAGCTTCGTAAAAGTGAGCGTAGAGGCCAGCAGCTTTTGGAATGGATAATCCAACCCGAATTCTTTGAACAACCACGTTCTCATCTCGGCCCCAATCATGCTGTCCAGTCCATAGCTGGCTATTGATGGTCCATCTAGCTCGAAGTCATCAACCGGGATCATTAAAATGTTTGAAACCCGTTTGGCGATATGCTTGGCGATGACCTCTATGGCACGTTCAACACCTTCGGCCATCGCTTCCTTGATAGTCGCCGCAAAGCTACTTTCGCTGGTATTTCTCCGGCCGCTTTTGCCTGCTACGATTTCCTCCAAGGTAGCACGGATGTGGCAGAAGCGGACATCATCGTACCAATAAGCGTCTACGCTTTGCTCTCCTTCGGAAGCTAGAATCATGGATCTAGCCAGCTCGCGGGCCTCCATCCCCATAACAATCTGTGACCTATCCTCTACTACCATGGTCTGTGCACAAGAGTCCGTGGTAGTGGAGAAACCTGCGCCAGATTCGCGGCGTGGTACTATCATAGCCGCTTCAAATCCTTGGAGCATCTCGTACTCGTCGATGCCGTATAAACCCTTTCGCATGAGAGATGTCTCGATGGCGTCGTTCTCGGCCACGACACCCACATCTAACACCATTGGCAGTACGAGCGCTGTAGCGGGGAGTCCTGCAGCATGACGTTGCCGGGCTAGTGCGTCTAATGCACTGTTGGCTGAGCTGTAATTAGCCTGGCCTGTGTTACCAAGCAGCGCCGAAATAGAGCTCGTTAGTACGAAAAAGTCCAAATCCACATTCAGGCTCTGGAGTTCAGCGTGTAAGTTGAGCGCTCCCTTTGCCTTAGGGTTGATGCAGTCAGCAAAGGATTGGTGACTCATTTGCTCAAACATGCCGTCCTGCGAGTTTGACGACGTTAGCGATGGGTCATTGGGTTCACTGCTGAACGCTGTAAACTTACCTTCAGTACCATAGCGCCGTGGACAACACCGCGAATAGGGCGTTGGGCATGTAACACCGCAACAATCTGTCGGACAGCCTCTTCGTCGGTGACATCGGCGCGGAAGACCTTGGTTGAGGCGCCAGATGCATTAATGCTTTCGACCAAGCGAGCAGCTTCGGGCTTATCAGCGCCTGATCGCGAGATAAAAGCAAAATGTCTTGCTCCGCGCTCCATCATCCATCTCGTCAGGCTACGCCCTAGCCCCCCGAGGCAGCCCACGAGGAGATAGCTAGCATCCGGGGAGAACTGTAGCTGCGGCGATTTTTCAACGACCTAGTCATTACGTTAATACATTGGATGCTACATATCTTTAAGCCTAATCAGCTTTCCGGAATTCTTTGGACATACCTTAATTCGACTTTGTCCATGCCGGTATCGCACAACCGTTGTCTTTTCATTGTCCTCGTTAGAAGAAACCGTTGTTGTGTCTCTGGTATCTTGGATGTCGACTATATCGACCCCGCCTGAAACGTGGTCAAGCAGTAGCGACGAGTGGGTTTTCAGCAAATCTACTGATAACTTAAGGGATTTCGAAATTGCCTTTGGTG
The DNA here is from genome assembly GCA_902806565.1 of Hypoxylon rubiginosum. Classification (NCBI taxonomy): domain Eukaryota; kingdom Fungi; phylum Ascomycota; class Sordariomycetes; order Xylariales; family Hypoxylaceae; genus Hypoxylon; species Hypoxylon rubiginosum. The sequence goes on from CADCXA010000008.1 coordinate 424,402, forward strand.
AAGCGTGCAGCGACTTAATATTACTGGAGACAAAACTTGCGCCGCGAGAGAACGGTAAGGGGTCCAGCGGCACCGACTCTAAGGAAGACTTGTTCGATAACAGGAACCGACAAGATCCTGGGATATTTCTCCAGACTTCTTGGCTGAGCGAGTCAAACTCATGGGCTACGACCGTTACAGTCCCTGAAGAAGACTTCTCTTTCTGTTTGCGGATATATGCCAAGAGATAGCCCATGTCGCCCGATACGAGAACCTGCTCAGGGGACAAGCCGACTTGGGATATGTACCGCTCCCTTTCAAGAGCCGAATGAGCTACAACACTAATGTTCCAACTTAGAGCTTTGGCAAGTCTCGCTAGTGTGCTCACATCGGTGTCCGGGCCTGGTAACGACAAGACATAATCGTCTTTCTCCAGATTGGCGTTGCTGAGACAAAGCTGTACTATCGGACAGAGCGACGGTAGGATCCCCATAAGGACCTCGGGGGAAGCCCATTCGGATCCAGTCTCGTCAATAACGGCATATGCGGAAGTCTGTATCACGGTCTGGAACTCGTACACAAAAGCTATTGCGTTCTTGCCCACGAGCCTCTGATTTTTGGAAGAGCCAACTCGGATAATGGTGCCGCCGACGAGTAACTGGGAGCCGCGAGAAACAGATGGCCATTGTGATGTCGAAACCTGGAGCTCGACCTCGTCATCAGCTAATACAGGCGACCGCGTCCCTTCATTTTCGAATATGAACTGATTGTTTGCGATTCCACTGAGCCGTAAAGTCCCGTCTAATGGCTTCTCTTGAGGCTGCCATTGACTTGACTCTACGCTCTGTTTGGCGCAGACACGGCTGATATGGAGGACACCCTTATGCAACCAGAACTCAGTATCGTGACCCGAGTCTTTTATATCCGCGGCGTTCAATCGGCTAATGATGGCGGCGCCCACGTGATTCGGCTCTTCATTCAAGTCAAAGTCCAATAATACGACCTTAGAGGCTGCCTGCTCAGAGCGTAGAACTCGGAGAAGACCTTCAGCCATACCCATACGAACCGCTGTAGCTGCTGCTGCGGATCCCTGTCTCGCGCCGCTAGTGACCCATAGCACGCGCACGCCCGATGAGAGTATGACCTTGATAGCCTCAAAGCGGGTGGAGTCCGCGAGCATGGATGCGGACATGGCACCCATTGTGTCGTCCATCACGACAAGATGATCCTCCTCGGCATTGAAATTATTTATGGACTTCTGACAAATTTTATACCGCCCGCCAGTTCCAGACAAAATACTTCGTATATTGTACCAATTCCCTTCTTCTCGAGTTGAGGCTGAGAATATAGTAATCTCGTCGGTTCCAGATTTGGGCGGGCTTGCACCATTGGCAATGGTTCTTCCTGGAGAATTTAATAAGGAAAATTGCTGGCCCACCTGTAATGTGAACGCTGGACCGTGGAGGGGTGGTGATAATGGCGTCGACGACGAGCCAAGCAGCCAACCGCCTTCCTTGACGAGCGTCAATAAAACGCCAGAAGATATGCCTTCTTCGGTGTAATTCGAATCGGTTAAAACAAGATCATACAGGCCAGTGTTTTCTTTCGACCAGCTTTTGGGCTCGCCACATAATGTTATCACAGACACTCGATCCTGTGCTCTTTCGGATAATGTCAGTTCCTGCTCCTGCTCTTCAGCTTCGGCAATAATACCGATGGTTATAGCAACGTGACGTGGCAAGATATCTAACACTACGTCGATGAGCGCTTGAACCGGGTGGGTGGAAGCGCGACCAATGATCAAAACCGTGCGCATGGCTTGACGATGGTAAACTAGCTCAACACACTTTGCAAGGCGCCCCGAAGGTGTCGTGATCGCCGGCCACAACTTTGCAAATTGATCCTCGTCGAGGTTTTCGATATCTGCCTTCCAGTTTACAACAGAAAACGGTATGCGGCCGCCAAGTTCTACTCCTTCATTTTTAACGCTGTCTAGAGGGAGAGCAGCATCATAAGCGATGCAGGTGAGGTTTTTGATGTCTAATAAGAGCCTATCATCGGCTCCCTTAAGTTGGCCATTGGTGTTGAAGCGCCGCTCATCGAAGCCGTCAGTCCACGCGACGGCATGACCAGTGGCTGAATCAGCGTTTGCGAGTCCTGCAGCGAACAGCGAAATTTCTTCAATTCGGGTTGGCATAACACCCCACGGCATTTCTTTGTGCTTTCCCGCGTGGATGGATATAATAATCAGCTGCAGGCATGCGTCGATAGTGGATGGGTGCACTAAATATCGTGACTCGCCTTTCATACTGCCTGAATCCTCGCGCACTGTCACGTTCGCCACAGCATGACATACGCTCCGATCTGTACGCACTTGCTGCAGATGCTGGAACGTCTTGCCGTAGTAAAAGCCGACACGATGGAAAGCGTCGTACCATCGTTTGCCCGATACCCGCTGCGTCAGAATCGATTCGTCCACGGGAGTTTCGTACGTTGTCGGCTCAGAATTGACTGAGATACACCCATCGCAATGGACGGCCCACTCGCCGCTATCAGTCAAAGACTCCACCGAGAAGGAGTGCCAGCCATATGCAGCCTCGGTGTTTGTGGACTCCTGCAGGTGAACAATTATTTCGACACCGTCATCGCTGTCGGGCACTAGGAGAGCTGTTTTTATGTCGACATCGCGTAATGTGACGCCCTCAAAAGATAGACTGGCTGATTCGCGTACCTGTCGCAGAGCTTCTATAGCTACCGACAAGTAACCGGCTGCTGGGAAGATTGCCGTCCCACCAAGCTGTAATTCAAGCGTCAGCATACCAACATAACTTGTAGCGGGATTTATGAAAGGGGCTGGATGCTCGCTACTCTGTCATATGATATACTTACGTTATGATCCTTCAGCCACGGGACATCGCGTTGTCTAAGTATATTCCTCCAAGCCGCTGACTTCTTAGAAAGCCCCGAAATACGGCTACCCAAGAGATCGTGGCGTGGGTAGGCTCGCGCGCGCTGCTCAGCACTGGCACGCGGCTCAGCCCAATGGCGTTTCTCGTAATTCCATTGGTAGGGTGGCAAGTCGACTAATAGGTATTGTGTGTTCGACTTACGAATGGCGCTCTTGGCGGGAAACCCTCCTGAGTTAACGGCTTCCAAATCCACAGCGTGACCAGCCACAAAAAGAGAACCCGCAACCGAGAGGAGTTGGTCAGCATCATTCTTCTTGCGCACCAGCGACGGCACATAGGTGAGACGGTCGGCCATCTTCTTATTTGCTCGACAGATCTGCTTGAAAGGGCCGGCCAATGCCGAATGAGGTCCAACTTCGATAACATGGGATATGTGAGCAAAGTCTTCGTCGGAGCCTAACCGTTGGACTGCTGTGTCGAATCGCACCCTCTGACGAAGGTTAGCACTCCAGTAGCTTGCAGGTAAGGTGTTGACACCTTCGGCAACAGACTCCCCGGTGACGGAGGATATCATCTGGGATCGTGGCCGACACCATTCAAGGTCCTCCTGAGATAGATTTCCTATCGATTCGGTGAGCATGGTATCATATGCATCACCAACAGAAGCCATATGGGGAGAATGGTATGCTCTGCCCGTTGGAAGTATACGGGCGAGAATGCCTTTAGCGCTGAGCGTCTCATATAGCTGCGAGATGGGCTCGACCCGCCCGCTCAGGGTCACGCTGTTTGGGGAGTTTTCGCACGCAACGCAGACGTCCTCAGAAGTCGATGGGAGAAACTCTTGAACCTCGTCCCATCCCAATCCGACTGCTAGCATCGCACCCTGCCCCGAGTGTGTAGCTACCGCTCGGCCACGGCAAAAAGCAGCTATGATAGCCTCGGGGGCGCTTAGCAGACCTGCTGCATACGCAGCCCCTATTTCGCCGGAAGAATGACCGATGCTCACTTTAGGTGTGATATCCCACTCTGAAAAGAGATCGACTATCGCGATTTGTATGGCTGTGCAGAGTGGCTGGGATATCTCAGCCTCGGCAATCTTGCTAGCTGTAGCCGGGGTATCATCTATTAACAAGTCGACCATATTGAATTCCGGCTTAGGATCAAGCCTCCAGAGAATGCGATCGAGCTTTTGAATAGTATCCAGGACAGTCGGGAATTCCTGCAGGGCAATCCTTCCCATGCCAGCCCATTGTGCCTGGATTTGGTTTGTCAGCAGTGGATTGCCGGTATTCAGCATGCTCAAGACTTACACCTTGGCCTGTGAAGATAAACCCAATACCGGTGTTCTTTTTCGAAGCAACGCCGCTCTGCATAGTTGCCGGAGCAAAAGCCTCAGCCTCGCTACCTTCTCGTATTACCGTAAAGGCTCGGTACGAAAATTTAGTACGACGAAGGTTCAAAGTATACGACAGATCAGTCAGATAATACTCCGAGGCTACCGCTGCAATTGCTGCGATATTACGCGATATGGTCGGCTTATCATGTGCTGAGAAGCATAATAAAAAGGGCTTTGTCGACGACCGGTTGTATTCGGCCTCCTTTTTTGGCTTGGCATGCTGGTACCACGGATATAATGAGTCGACAGACTCGATAATGACGTGCCCATTGGTGCCTCCGTATCCAAACGACGACACGCTTGCTCGTCGCACCAGAGAGTCCTTTGGCCAAGGTGCTGTATCTGCGTGAACTTTTACGTTCCATTCCTTTTCCAAGACTGGTGTTTATTGTTACCATCAACTGTCAGACGGCAAATAGAGCAGTGCGGCAACTTACTCGCTGGGTTTATGTTCTTGAAAAGGGCAACACCAGGAATGATAGCTGCTTCAGTCATCAGTGCGGCTTTCATGACGGCGAATATCCCACTTGCCGCCTCGCTATGGCCAATGCACGGCTTAACCTATTTTCTCTCTAGGTTAGAAAGCTCGCTTACGATGGGAAGGGCTACTCGGCAAGACACTTACGGCACCAATAAACAACGGCTTGTCTGGCCGCCGTGTGTCGTTCAAAGCTCGTGATATGGCATTTACCTCGATGGGGTCACCAACGGGCGTGCCAGTTCCGTGCAGCTCGGCATACACCGTCAGATTTGGATCAAGATCCGCTTTCTCGTACGCCATTCGCACAACACGTTCTTGGCCCTTGATGCTTGGGTGCGTAATACCCATACCTTCCACCTTGCCATTTCTATAGCCGCTTGAGCTTCGGATCTATGGTTATAGATTGGGGTTTTACTCACGTGTTTACGGCGGTTGAACGAACGACTCCGCGGATCGGGTCGCCGTCTCGGATTGCGTCCGCAAGACGCTTTACGTACAGTGCTCCAGCTCCTTCAGCACGACCATATCCATCCGCGGATGCATCGAAAGTGTGACATGTCGATGTTGGAGACAAAATGCCCAGCTTGGCTGTATTCATGTGCTGATCCACAGTGAGTATTAAATTGACGCCACCCACAACTGCAGCGTCGCAATCCCGACTCCGAAGCGCATGACAGGCATTATGCAGAGCGTATATTGAGGAAGAGCACGCCGTATTAATGGTAAAACTAGATAAGTATCATTGAGCTAAAACCCTTTTGTATTTCAGTCTATTAGGGAATAACTTACCTCGGCCCATTTAGGTTAAATATGTTGCCTACGCGGTTGCTGATAATCCCAGGATCGACTCCAGTAGCAGCATAGTTGTGACGAAAGTCTGGGTCCCGAATAGATATTTGTTCTAAGTCACTCGGTATCAGTAATAAGTCTCCTTTCTAATGGAATATGCGCGCGACTTTTTTCTATAAAAAAAGGGGTACGAAAACTCACGATAGTCGGCCGTAAAGGACCCCACAAAGACGGCAGTATTTGATCCAGCAATAGACTCTAGAGTAACGCCCGCAGAAACGAGACATTCATAAGTCACCTCGAGTATTTTCCTCTGTTGCGGATCGAGCCATTGAGCTTCGATGGGCGTAATGTTGAAGAACGTAGGATCGAAGTCCTCTGGCCGGCCATCGAGAAAGTAACCTCCAGGGACGTTGAAAGAGCCCGGCCTGTCAAGATTCTCATGATAATGGGCGTCTATATTGAAGCGAGATGTAGGAACCTTGAGTGTCTGCCCCGTTCGCTTCTCGATCAGCATGTTCCAGAATGACGAATCAGAGTCGACACCCCCTGGGAGCCTGCATGCTGTACGATGATTAAAGTCAGCCAGATTATAACCGTTACATTGCTTCAACATTGAGTTCCAAGATTCATCACTTACACATGCCGCAGACGGCAATGGGCTCTAGTACCGGGGTTTCGGGCTCACTGCCCGCTAAAACGGCGCTGGGAGACATCTTGGTACGTTTGCGCTATGCTTAAACGAATTTGAGTAACCAAAATTATGTAACTGGACAACTAATTTCCTTCCTAGAGTCGATATTCAGCTAAATATCGAGTCTCTTTGACGGATTTACGTATCATGCCATGACTAATGGTATTCTCTACTCGGGGAGACTGCTATGAGAGAACCCACTACGGGGGTGAGGAAGTAATTAAGTTGTCTGCCTGGCTAATAGACAGCAGACTATCACGATTATGGCCGCCTACATCAACACTAACCATATATCTCAACACACGTATTTACTAACCCCTGGAGTATACGTGTATCGCCAGTGCTGCATTCCTGGCCGACAAGAACATAGCGTACTTGGTAATCGTCACTCGGTAAATCGCTCTCCCGATCAGGGAAGATGTTTTGACATGCAGTCTCTTGATAGGGCAGATCCAGAACTCCGAGAAGCTTGGTACGTAAGTGACATAGCGGAGTGACACTGCAGAGTCTAGTCAGCCTATGAATCGCAGCCAGGTGCATACCTAGATTCAACAGACATCGATCCTTTCCATTTTCTGACTCGAATTCCTTTCTTATCCAAGACCTTTTAAGCCAACATCAACCTCTCTTGAGATACGGAACAGTGTTCAACAATACCTTCGTCGTTGATTACCAAGTTCTTTAGGGCTCGATGGATTCTCAGAAAAGCGTGCTATACTTTTACTCTCTAAGCGCCTTCGCGGTTATTGCCCTCTGGGGTGTCAGCTTATGGAACGGGACTGTGGAGGCTCTGATACGTGCCGTATGGCATGGAGAGCTAGAGAGAGAACTGCCTCTGATGACAGATTATACCGGCGTCCCACTTATCGACTACCCTATAGCAATTCTGGTCGCCTTCTTCTTCTACGGCACTAACGGTTATGACGAGGGCTACCAGCTCTTTCTCTTGGATGCATACTCCACACTCCAATCTGCGTTCGTGTGGCTCTACGTCGAGGCGTTGCGACCACAGAGCAAGCCCAAGTGGATTTCCAGGTGAGCGGTTATACCGCTTCCGAGCCTCGAGTCTAGAAATCTCGCCCTTCTAAGCCCGGCTAACATCATTTCTAGACCAGTCGTATTTGGGTTGCTCTGGCAATGCTTTGGCGCGGCTATCTCGCTCCCGCTATACTATGCCAATCACATATGCTGGGTTTCACAACCGAAGGCCGACATCGCGAGAGTGGCGGATCCTCACCGAGCTATGGCTCTTCCATTTTCCTTCCTATTTGGCGCCGTCGTTCCGGCACTGATCGGCATGGCTCCGAGTTGGCTCGGCCCGTACAGCCGATCGTCGGCGACTCACCAAGTTATCCTGGCAGCCTGGCAGCCGGACCCCATCTGGGTGTCATGGATCCTGTTGGCATCGACGAAGATTATGGCCACGCTGTTCTCTGACCGGAAGCCGAGGACCAAAGCCAGCAGGGATGCGGAAGGGAGAAAGGCGAGTCGATGGATCTGTGCCTCATACGTGCTTGCGGCGCTTTCATCTGCCATGGGCCATCTGTACGTCATGGGCAGGATCATCACTAGCCGTAGCCAAGCGGTGGACATTGTGCGCATGTATGTACCGTTCCATTCTACCGGACCCTCTGGAGCGAACGGCATACTAGTGCGTGGCCCATGGCTCTTTCTGCAGTACGACTTCATTATCATCAGTCTTTCGAGTCTATCATGGGCATTCCTGCTCCTCGGACCGATTTATCAGAAGCGACAAATTTCTGCTACAGCGCTAGCATTAGTAATGATAACTGGCTCCGTTGTCATCGGGCCCGGAGCAACTGTTTCGATTGCGTTACTGCTCCGGGAACGCCACCTGGCCAATCGGGGTTCATTCTCGCGCCAACTATGAAAGCAGTGCCAGGGGTGGTACAGGTGGAATGGGATATCCAGAGGATTGGGAATCCTTTCGGGTTTCTCTCGTGGGGGGTATCTTCGTGGCACCTGGCGGGAATAACGTAGAACGGCATATGGCGGAAAGAGGAGCAGGGGCAAGCCTTGATTTGCGACGACGGATTTGCTGTAATCGTCGTCTATACCCTTCCAGGAATTAGCTAAGGTAAGGCATCTACATGGCTAGGGGTAGATTTTCTCTACTACTACCTGTCTATATGAAACCAGGTAGCGAAGTGGCCATTGGGGATTCAGCCGACGCCGGTAGACTAACATAACGCGATATGCAGGGTCCAGGGGCAATGTTGCGGTCAATCCCGGACGGTGAGTGGATATTTGGTGGATGCGCACAAATATGAAATTTTCTTGTTATAGTCTTGGGTCTTGGGTCACATACCTACCCGGTATACTAATCGCCTACTCTGACGCTATTCCCACGCATGCAAGTCTTATATAAGCAGGATTATAACATGCATACGATACGATACCACTGCTCCAATCGGTAGTTACACGAACGGGTGTTGGCCTTGAAAACATGTGATCTCACCACCATGTACCTGCGGTTCCAGCGATTCTTCATGCACGACTCCCCCTCGGGTCCAACGGACGTCGCTGTCTTGGGCCAATTGACCAATTGGGCATGGCCAGAGACAACCGTAGGATCGTCTGGCCCGTCCATCGCTTATGTGTTGTAAACGCACCCGCCTTTGGCCTGCCTATTCGGAATACCACCATGAGCGCCTGGGCAGACGTACAACATCCTAGTCACGCTCCACCTTGGACCGAAGGAGAAGGGTTTAGGTCTAGAACTAGAGATCTTCAAGGTGACCTGGCAGCGCTACAGCACGGCGAAGAAAAAACAAACCCTGGACACCGCCACTGCTCCAGACGAGAAGTTCGCCTACGTGTTGCACGAAGATACGACGGGAAATGGGCAACGCGCTATTCCTCTGCGGGATTTGAACTCCTTGCCCTGGAGGAATGGATGGAGACGATGAGGTGAATGGCATGATCCCGAGACTGGGGAATCAGGAAGGAAGTCTCCGCTGCAGAAAGGGGGCCTGTCTGCATGCATCTACTGACCTGACCATGGGAACATACGTGTAGGGGTATACACCTCTATATACCTCATCCGCACCTTGTTACATTTGCATAACCGACACAGTGGTCTTGCATTCTATACCCGCCCCAGTCATACCCACCTCTACCACGTCTCTTACTAACTCAGACCCGAAAAACCGGTAAAGTTGAGACACACTCGATGGTGGTCAGCCAACATGGCGTCTGACAAAGTAGAGAAAGTAGACGTCGCTATCATCGGCGCAGGTCAGACAACCCCTAAAGACTCAATAAGACTAGGTCGTGATGGTAACTAAGAAAAAGCTGTGAACAGGATGGTACGGTCTTGTGTCCGCGAGGACGTTCTTGCGCCTAAGGCCAGAAGCCAATGTCTTGATCATAGACTCCGACAACACTGTCGGCGGTGTCTGGAGCAAGGATAGATTGTATCCTAACTTGGTAGCCCAGGTCAGCCTCGGGGTATGTAGAAGCACTGAATACCATTGTTGTATCTCAACTATTTCATTTGCTACACGCCTTAATGACATAGACTACCTCCTATTCACGAGAACTAACAAGGTGCACTATAGCTCTTTAACTATTCGGACACGCCTATGCCGCCCAATGGCGGCAACGTCAAGGACCCCCGCGTGACCGGTGAAATGATACATAATTACTTGCATAAGTACGCGGAGGACCACGACTTACTGCGCCGCGTCAGGTTCAACACCTTCGTGACGGACGCCAGGCAGTGTCCTCAGGGCTGGCGCCTGAGCCTGAGGGACTCCGACGACGTCATCGAAGCGGAGAAGCTTCTTGTGGCGACGGGCGTCTCGTCGATCCCGTACTTACCTCCTTTTACGGAGAGCATGGACGACGCGTCCATGCCGATCATCCACTCGCGCGACCTGGGCGCGTCGTTCGACGCGATCCGGGACCCGGCCGTGGAGAGGGTGGCGGTGGTCGGCGCGGCCAAGTCAGCGTACGACGCCGTGTACCTGATGCTGAGCATGGGCAAGCGGGTGACGTGGGTGATCCGGAGCGCGGACGGCGGCGGCGCGGGGCCCCTGGCGATCCTGCCGTTCAAGGTGCTAAACCTAGTGAAGACGGTGGCGTTCGCGTCCACGCGGCTCATGTCCCACCTCAGCCCGTCGATCCTCAACGCCCACGGGCCGCTGTACCGGCTGCTGCAGGGGAACCCCGCGGGCCGCTGGGTCGTCGGCGGGTTCTGGAGCCTGCTGGATTACGTCAGCGGCGTCCACGCCGGGTACCGCGACGGCGACCACGTCGGCTTGCTGAAGCCGGAGATCGACCGCCAGAGGTAAGCTCCTAAGCCCCCAAGCTCCTGAGTCCCTAAGCCCCCAAACCCCCCCTGAGCACCTAAGACCCTTTCCGCTCTGCTCCACAATCCTTCCCGCGACGCCTTGCCCCTAGCTACCTACCTAACCTATAACACCCCCATATTATTCCTACCGTAGGGCTTACGCCAAGAAGGGTGAGAGAGATCTGGATCTGAGAGAGACGGAGACTAACCACTTTCTACATATATAGCGTCTTCTGGTCGCACTCGGGCCTAGGGGTCGTCACGCTGCCCGACTTCTGGCCGACCCTGCACAGCAAGGACCTGACCATCGTGCGCGACGAGATCCGCGCCGTCAAGGCGCGCGACGTGCACCTGAAGTCCGGTGCGACGGTGGCGGGCGTCGACTACGCCGTCGCGTGCACGGGGTGGGGCGACCACTTCGCCATGTTCGACGCGGCGCACAAGGCGCGCCTCGGGCTGCCGGCGTATAGTGTGGAAGGAGGGGATCTGTACTCGTTTCCCGTCGTCGTCGTCTCCCAGGAGGAGAAGCAGGAAGAGGAAGAGGAGGAGCAGCACCTCGTGGACTGGGCCGCGTACGACGACGAGGCCGACAGGTTCGTCGACGAGAAGCTGCCGTTCCTGGCGGCGCGGCCGGGGCTCAGGCAGAACCCGGAGCTGCTGGACGCGCGGCGGCAGAAGAAGTGGCGGCTGTACCGGCGCGCGGTGCCGGTGGAGATGGCGGCGCGCGGGGACCGGTCGGTCGTGGTGCTGGGGCAGAGTACGTGAATACCTTGGTGTTCTTTTTCTTTCTTTTTCTTTTCCCTTCCTTTCCAGCCAGGTTCAGCAGTAAAACCCCCACATTCGTTATCTGCCCCGAGACATGTTTCAAGCCCCCGGATTCCTTGGCAAGCCCTAAAGAAGAAGCAAATTACTGACTCCCCGCTGCTATCATAGTCCACACTGTGCAGACGCCGCTCGTGTCCGAGGTGCAGTCGCTGTGGGCGATCCTGTATCTGCTGGGGGAGATCGAGGTACCCAGCGTGGAAGACATGGCCACCGAGGTCGCGCAGTGGAACGCGTGGACCCGTAAGCGCTACTTGAACCAGGGACAGAAGTTTCCGTACTCGCTTTACGATTTCTTGCCGGTGAGTTCCAAGTTTTGCTTTCTTTTTCTTTTCCTTTTCTGCATCATGCCGTGCTATGCCGTGTCGCGTTGCACTACGCTATGCCGTGCCATGCCCGTGCCGTGTCCTGCTGTGTCGATTCGCTGTTTGCAGGGGTGGCCAAATGCGGGCTAACAAGCATTGCAGTATATCGACAGCCTCTTCGCCGATCTGGGACTGAAAAGTCGCCGGAAATCTAACGCCATCGCCGAGATCCTGAGTCCATACGAACCTCAGGATTTCAATGGGTTCGTGGATGAGTACCTGAAGAAGAGAGAAGCGAAGCACGGTAATAGTAAGGTGTAATTATGGGCAGATGATGGTATTTTAAAATAGATAATTGACGATGATCCGGCAGCCCGATCATACCTCCCTGTGCCGTATCCTTCATTAACATCGTTAACTGATCCGCGTTTGACTCCCAGATCAAGGATCAGCTGCATAATGAAAACTTGGGGTCTGCATGTGTCTACCCGCGTTTCGATTGGCGTCTCTTACTTCTACTTCTACTTCGTAACGTACATTTCCTTTCTAGCTTCTTACATGATTGAAATATCTTCGCAATAATTTCATGTTTCCGCAATCTCGAGCTGTAGTACACTCCGTATAAGACTCGGATATTCTGGAGGCGAAGCTATGGCTGAAGTTCCAGAGTCGACGACAGGAATTTCGGATGAAGGGGAATTCGATTTCGATAGCGACTTTGACGAAGATGCTTTCATGGGCGTATTGAAAGAGGATCTATTAAGATGTTTAAACGGAATTCGAACTACTGGCAACGTTGCTTTCTCCAAGCAGTACGATAATTTTGTCAACCCTGGATTGATTGTCGCCGACAAATTGATTCCGTTGCCACTGGTGCCTCACGATGCTGAGACCATCAAGGGCGTATGTAGACAAGCTCCATTTGGAAAAGGCGATAAGGTATGTACCTAATTCTAACGGCAGTATCCTGACCCTGTTTTGTCTCGTGGTTAGCTACTGCTTGCGTTTACATCAAACCCCAAGACCGTTCTTTCGTGAGCCTCGGCGATTTTTACCATGTCACTAACCCCTTTTTAACAGACTGTGGTCGACACCTCAGTACGCAAGACGTGGGAGCTCAACCACACTCAATTCGAGACTTCAAATCCTGGGTGGCAGGCTTATCTCGCCTCGCTATTGAACGATGCTGCCCAACGCTTGGCTATGTCGGACGTGAGAATAGAGCCTCATAAGCTGTTACTATATGAAGAAGGCTCCTTCTTCAAACGGCACAAGGACTCCGAGAAGGCCCCAAGAATGATTGGAACGTTGGTCATCTGCCTCCCCTCGAAACACGAAGGCGGCAGTGTTCACTTGTCTCATGCAGGCAAGAAATACATTTTCAACACAGACATAACATCCGAGTTCGGCGTCACGAGTCTATCGTGGTTTTCCGATGTCACCCACGAGATTAAACCCCTGATCTCCGGGTACCGTTTAGTATTGACTTACAACATTATCCACGAGGGTGGCATTCGCATGTCCGCCGGTCTAGTCGGAGAACAGTCGACCCATCTTTCCTCCTTGCTTAAGAAGTGGGGGACCAGTTTATCAGGCAGGAGAAAAATGATGTACTTGCTTGAACACCAATATACACAATCAAGTTTGTCACTAGAAAACTTGAAAGGCCGGGACAGAGCTGTGTGTCAGAGTCTGTATGAGGTTGGCTTAGCATGCGAGTTTACCATTTTTCTTGCTAGGATGACTCGTACGACAGAAGATCAGTACGGCGACCAATATGAAGACTCGACAGCACTCGAAGAAATGAAGACTTGCGACGGAATCACGATTTGCACAAGAATACATGATATTGAGGATGACGATGTTATGGGGCACGGAGTATGGAATCGAGCTCCGGACAGTGAAGATGAAGGAGAGTACAATGGCAATGAAAGTATGCCATCAACACTACGCTACCACGACACAGTAAGTTTGCAGCGGCCGTTTCTTGAGCACCTCGCATTAACGCAGCTACCAGGTCGTCGTCATAGCCAGTATGGTTAACCTAGAGAACTTGTTTCCTCAGCAGTGGGTGCCCTTCCCTAGTCAAATGATCAATATCGTAAAACAAGGTCTACGCGACCGACCGGCCGAGCACGGTTTTAATGTCCCTCTCCTGGTGTTGCTGGAGGGAGCTATCAAAAATGTGTATTTGTCGATAGATGGCGCGTTATTATCTGATGTGGTAGTTATGGCCATCGAGTTGCAGAGGATGTCGCTTTACAAGGCGGCTGTTGGGGCGTCAGTAGACAGCTCAACTTCTCAAAACCTAGTGTTTACCACAGTGGCTCAGTTGGTAGACGAGGCATTCCGCAAAGATACTCGTACGCCACCAGACTGGGACTTTTGGTATGTCTTTACTTCCTAGGAGGTTCTAATCCTGACCCGACTAATCTTCACCTAGGTTTGATGGCTTCGTTACTAAATTGCTAAGATCTCCTTTGGAAAAAGTAGCGGAAGTTCTGCCTCAGTTGGACTCGTTAGTACTACATGAAGATCTAAAGGCTTCTTTTCAAGACTGGAAGAAACCAATTCCACAAAGGGCGGTCGATTCGAGGTTCAGGTTAGATGTAAAAGATTGTGACTTCTTGCTCGGCCTACTTACCTCTCAATTCAATGACTTGTCGTGGTTGACGAATTGGTGCGTATACAGTCGACATTGAGTCCAAAGTGGACTACAACTCAGAGTGGGAGCTAATATTTGTTCTCTTCAGGTTCACCCCGAGACTAGCAGCGCGTGGTTCCAAGCTGCTCGCTTGCGAGATATTACGAGCTGTCTATCACATACACAGGGAAAAGAGGCTCCCAGGTGCCCAAAACGTCTTTCGCCATATTCTGGAAGCCTGTACAGAGACATTGAAATTGGATACCGGGGACCTTCCGAAGCCCAGCGAGTCGACCAGAGAGCACAATTTTCAGTGTGCTGAGGCGGCCACTCTCAGGGGCTTCCTTGACGTCGTCCATGAGGGGTTCAGTATCGGATTATCCCAGCAAACCACTGAGCTTCTCGACATGAGCTGCACAAGCATCTATAAGTCCCATTCGGTAGTTCAATATAGCTGCCCTTTTATAGTGCGCCACTTCCTGCTAAATCTGACTACGGTGTTAGCGGAACATGACATCCCGCCTCTCGAGTCGGTAAGGCACATGTATGTCGTCTTCTTACGCGACGTCCTCGTCGACTGCCCACCGGAGCGTCCAAGCGAGTCCGGGGGCTGGAAGCACAAGCCGCGGGCTTGTCGTCGATCCTGCCGCGATTGCCGAGAACTCAATGTCTTCCTCGCCGACAGCACGGCACAAACATATGAGTTCCCTCATGAGATGCGATATCATCTACCATATCAACTACCTGCCGGTTTCTTCCAATGCCGAACTGATAGGAGTCGCTCACCATGGGTATTGATTATAAGCAAAACCGGAAAGGAGTACGAAGAGGCCCTGCAGCGATACAATGACGATGTCGCGGAATTGGCGAGCCTGGTCGAAAATCTTCGGTGCGAGTATGCAGAGTCGTTATTAGGGGACGAACTGTACCAAGAGCTGGTTCTGCCGGAGGGTGTCGTAGGCCCGGAAGGCGTCCAGAAGACCGGTAAGAAGAATGCCGGCAAGAAAAATGCTGGTAGGAGAAAGGCCGGCAAGGGAAAGGCTGGCAAGAGAAAGGCCGACGAGGAGATTGATGGCTCGAGCGCCTCGAGACCTAAGCTTATCGAATGATCAAGATCCGGGACCGATCGTCCCAGTACTAGGCGGAGAGGAAAATAAGACAACGAGCGATCTGCGGATGAAGAGAAAATTAATATTTTTGGAAGCACATCGTATTCGTACAGAACGGCAGGGGGAAAAAAAAAAGGGAGGGGGGGGGGGGGGGGGTTGTTGGGTATTTCATGCCGCCATATACCCCGGGTCAAAAGGTGGTTGGATTTTGGAGTCAGTTATCTAGTCAAAAAGGAATTAGGTCGATAGAGTGCGTCTATATCGGATGTCCTGATAATGCATCATGTTTACACCTCGGCTTCAACGCCATGTAAACTATTTCACGCCAAAACCAGGCTTAGTGTCGACTGGACGTGATGCCACCAAACGCCCCTATTGCCAAAGGTATCAAACCCCTGAACGCCCTATCCAGTGCCAACTCCGAATAATGTAAGTGAGAACACGTCAAATCGTGAGATGCCAATCACAGCGGACAATCTCGCCTCTCATTTCCACCCGCCAAACGCGCGATCCAGCTCCTCGCCCTGATCCACGGCCATCTCGCTAATCGCACCGCTATCCCGTCTCTCCGCGAGCGTCATCTCCGCGAACTGCGCGGCGGGGGGCCCTACTACCACGTCACTACCGCCACTCCTCTCGGGCTGCAGCAGGCGAGCGTCGCTATCCAGCCACCCGGGCGCAACGCGGCGCTTCTCGGCGAGCTCGCGGGCGCGCAGGCGGTCGGCGAGGTCGCGCAGGGTCCGCTCGGCCTCGTCGCGCGTCCGGATCAGGTGTGCCTGCAGGGCGCGGCACGAGGCGGCGATGTCGTCCGGGTGGGCGGCGTGGCCCGACGAGGCGACGACGTACCGGACCTTCTCGTCCGTGGCGCCGGTGACTCCCGTCGCGGGGGCGGGGAGGGTCGAGGGCATCGCCTTGTAGGTGTAGGGGAGGGTGGCGGCGGTCGGGAGGGAGACGAAGGGGGATACGGTTAGGGGGACTTGGGCTAGGAGGGGGTGCGTGCCTATGGTGGTGGTGGTGATATGTTAGCGAGATGGCAATATGGAGAAGGGGGAGGGGAGAGAGAGCTTGATTGCTTACGGTCGTCTCGCATTGTGACCATTGTGCGATGCGGTGATTTGAAAACGAAAACTGGAAAGACGAAAAGTAGATGAGCTTCTACCAAAGCTGGTCTCGACTAGAATTTAGTATGCGATCTCGATTGATTGTATGTTGTGCAGTCAATGGAAAGGGGCCTAGAAGTTGATAGCTGTTAGGTCCAGTAGGTCCAGTAGGTCTTACGTAGCTGTCACATATCGATAAGATACAAGCGATAAGCCCCTCCAAACCACTATTTTTTCATTACCTACGCCAAACAATCGAACAACCGGACTGTGCAACTTTAGTTTCCTAACTACGTCTTGACGTCGTGAATAGCAGTTAATCATCAAATCAACGTGTTGTTTACTCAAAGATATCCTCATTGGATAATAGCACCAATCGTATCCAACTTTGACCGCTGTCACAAGAGCTATGCTGCCGCCGACAGTAATTAGAAGCTGCCCTTCGGCAGACAACGACTTTCAGCCCCTAAGTGAATACCAAGCTCAGACCCCAGACACCTTTTTCGACGGAAAACCTGTGCTATACTACCACGATGAGAACGTCAAGGCGTGGGTGTCGACAGAGCAGCACGAGGATCTATTTTTCTTTTCAAAGGACACAGAGAACAGCAATGCGACTCTAAATCCTAGTCCGCCCGAGTGCTATGCGCTTGAGAATAACTGGGGGAAGCACTTGCGCGAGGAGAGAGTCGAGGCTTTCGTTGCGTCTAGGTGCGTATTACCAAAGACGAAATAACATAGAGTATTAGCTGACGGGATCATAGCAAATTGATACTCTTCTCTCATAAGAGCGGAACGGGCATTGAGATACCTTACCCGGCCATTACGCTCCATGCCGTCAAGAACTTCAGCCATGTAGAGAAGCCCGAAGATGCTTCGTTCAAGTTCATCGGCGTTTACATGCAGATTGAATTCTCGAGCTCGGGTGGAGACGACGATGAGAGCTTCGATCCAATTGAGCTTACCCTAATTCCGTCCAAGGCATTACCAGAAGGGCAATCGTCTACAGAAACTCCGGTTGTCGACCCGTTAAACAGCGAGAGAACTACTGCCTTATTCAACCAAATATCTGCGTGCTCCAATTTGCACCCCGATCCCCACGAGGAGGAAGACGAAGAAGACGATGGAGACGATTTCGACCGCATCGTGTTCGAGGCAAACGCCGAAGGAAACGCCGTCGAGGGATTACCCGGTGTGATGAGAGGAGACATCAACGGTGGTCTGCCACCGCCCATGCCGGGAAGCTCCGGCTGGATTACGGCCGACAACGTGAACGAGTTTTTCGATACGGACGGCAACTGGATCGGGGGAGACGGCGGGAGCGAGCTAGGGGATGGCGCGGGTCGGGTCCGAGGACGTGACGAGGTGGAGCGAGATGGCCCGAACGGACAGGAAAACGGCCATGATACCGACCCGAAACGTCCGCGAACCGAGTAAATCAGTTGTTGATAGACCAGGAAGCGCCTAGTCTTACTAGCGTATATGCTAAGGCGAGGTCCTGTATTCGGGAAGACTATTAGTGATCTGTGTCTGGTTCTCAGATTACCTAAGCTAGTGTATGACAGCTCATTATCTGGTTGTAGTCTACAGCAATAAGCGAAGCTTCGTGTCCTGGTAAGTCGAGGCATCTAGTCTCTGAAGAACTATAGATTACGTTTACTAACGAGTTATTAGTACGTGGTAGATATCTAAAGAAGCCTAATTGGCAAAATATTAATACATTTTTTTTCTATACAATGCTTACGACCGCGGTATTCGACGGTCAGATTATTATAGTTAAGATCCAGACAGACACACCAGTTCCTGCTTTCCAACCCCGATACCAATACCCAAAACCAATGGCGTAGGACAAAAAGAATATTATAATGCAATGTACCACCGGACCTAATTCCCAGGGCAGTAGGTATTCTCGATCCGACGAAGCTGAAGGGTATTAACAAAGTATCTACATAGAAAAAGAAAAGCATTACCCCTGGTTTGGGGAATAGAAAATAGTACAACGTCACGTCCCGTTCTTATGGCAGCTACTTTAGAAACCCCTGCTGGTCGTACAGGCTTTCAACACTCGCTCGCTTGGTCGTCGCGGAATCTTGTCGTCTTAGCCTTGTCGCGTGCGTCAGGAGCTGTCCGGCCTGCCTGATATCGCCGAACCGCATCTTCCCGGGGCTTCCGCCCCGCGGGACCAAGTTGGCCTCGTCGAGCTTCTGCTGCATCTTATCAAATACAACCGTGCCGCGGCGCGACCTCGTCCTCCGAACAGCGGCAGCGGTCCTGCGCGCGGGACTCCCGGGCGGTGGCGGCGGCGGGAGGGCGGTGGGAGGCGGCTGCGAGAGCCCGGCGCCCAGCGAGAGGTAGTTCTTGCCGCCGCCCCCCTGCCGCTCGGGGCTGAAGCCGCCGCCCCGCATCGCCGGCAGCGTCGCCGTGCTGGCCACGCTGGCCTCGCTCAGCACGCTGATCTGGCTGTTCATGCGCCGCAGCTCCGCCACCGCCGCCGACATGCGCACGCTGCGGCCGCTCTTCAGCAGGGCCGGCGCCTGCTGCAGCGGGGGTACCTGGTCGTAGTCGTATTCGTCGTCATAGTCGTTCACGCTCGCGCTCCCGACGTGGTCTTGGGAGTACACAGACCCGTCTGATGCTAGTCGTTGCGACTGCTGCGAGTAGTTCGGCGTCCGGAACGCGACGCGCGACTCCCGCCCCGAGCCTCCCCTTGCTAGCACACCCGCCGGTGGTATCGCGGTCGCGGTGCTGCTACCGCCGCTGCTGACCCTCGCGCTGTTCCTCTTGTCCGCCGCGCGCTTGCCCGGCGACGTGGTGAACGCGGGCGGGGGGTGGGAAGTCGAGGACCCGAGCGTCGGCGTCGTGTCAGAGGTATCGCCTTCCTCCTCTTCTTCTTCCTCTTCTTCCTCCGGAGACGCTCCCCCGGCCTCGCTGTGGCTGTATGTGTAGCTGTCGTACACGGACGACAGCCCGGCTTCGGAGATAACCGGGCTGCCTGGCCGGTCTGCCATATCTCGCGGCGTCGGCGAGTTGAGGATCGTGCGCGGCGAGGGCATGACTAATGCTGCGGCACGCCGGCGCGAGGGTGAGGGCGTGGGGGTTTCGATCGGTGGGCCGTTGCTGGTTTGCGACATGGGACGTGCACCCGCCGGACGTCGAGACCGCGGCTGCGGCTGCTGCTGCTGCTGTTCGGTATCTGAGGTATCATCGTAGTAGTCGCGCGGGAGCTCGACGGGCAGCGGGGAGAAGACCTTGGACAGGCGCGCGGGGTTCTGCGGCGCGGGCACGGCGGTGAAGGGGTCGTCGTTGCCGTTCATGGCGTAGACGGGGAACGACGATCTGCTCGTCGCCGTCGTCGTCACGGGTTCCACGGTGGCCTTGGACGGCGAGGCCGGCTGAGAGGCCGGCAGGGAGCCTGTACCCGCTAGCCTGCCCAAAGTGCCTCGGCGGATCTGCAGCGGCGCCGGCTTGTTTTCCTCTTCGTCGTCCTCTTCGAACCGGAATCTAGGACTGATCTCTCCTTCGGTCTCCGGGCTTACGTTTCCGTTGAAAATGTCGAACGCGGAGAGCTTCTTCTTCCCCGCCGCCCCCCGTCTCGGCGTGTTGTCGATCGGGTTGTTGCCGTCGTAGTTGCCGCCGCCGCTGAAATTCGCATCGCCCATCGGCGGGCTGCGGATCGACGCCTCCTCCATGCTGTACAGCGTCGACAGCGCCGAGGACATGGAGCTGCCGCCGAGGGAAAACGGACGCGCCTGCTGGCTACTACTACTACCTCTGGCCCCGGCTCCTCCCTGCGGGCTGGGGCTAGGCTCGGTCGACCTCGCGACGCGGCTCGGGCTCGACAGCGCGGTCCGCACCTCCTGCAGCGACTCCCGCTTCGACGCCACGAGGCTGTCCGGCTCCGATATCATGGATACCGCGGACAGGTGGGAGATCTGCCGCGAGTGCCGCGGCGTCTGCATCTGCATCTGCAGCATCTGCCGCTGGGGCGACAAGGGGGGTTTCGGGGGGCTGCCCTCGAGCTCGGCGTACGCCAGGGTCGCCGGCGCGCTCTTGTGGCTCTTGACGGGGCTGACCTCCCCGCTGGAGGGCTCGTAGTAGTAATAATGATTATACGTATAGCCTCCGCCGTAGTAGGCTTGGCCCCCTTCGTTGTTGTTGTTGTTGTTGTTGTTGTTGGCGTGGTTTCCGAACCGGTACGGCACCATGAGCGTCTGCCGCCGCGCGCTCCTGTGCCCGTCCTGCAGCCGCTCCGCCGTCATCCGCAGGATCTCCGTCAGGTCCGTGTCCGTCGTGCTGTGCTTGAGGATCGGCTTCCGCTGCTGCGCCGGCGCCTGCGGGATGCTGATGGGCGCGGGCAGCCGCGCGCCCCCCGCGAGCTGGTTCGCGGCCTGGAACGAGACTCGGTTCCGGAACCGCGGGTTCTGGATGATGTCCGGCGGCGACTGGGCCGGGTTGCCGGAGGAGGAGCCCGCGGGGCCGGGGTCCGGTAGGCTCATGGGGACGTACGGCTTCTGCGGGCTGGAGTAGACGTGCTGCTGCTGCTGCGGCTGGCTTAGTCGCGGCGCTGGCGTGTATCTGCTGGAATGCGCGCCCTGCGAGCCGTTGTTCTCCCTCGCGTCCCGCTCGCCGGGACTCTCGATATCCGTGTCGCCTTGATGCTGCTGTCCGTCCGTCTCAGTATACGGGAGCGTGGGACTCCCCATGCGCTCCGTCGTGCCGCTCTTCACCGAGAGGCGGCTCAGGGAGCGGCCCAGGCCGGCTCCCAGCCAGCTGAACTGGCGCTGCTTCTGCTTCTGCTTCTGCCGCTGGGGCGACGTGACGGTCGGCCCGTGGATGGCGTCCTCGTCGATCCACGAGGACGTGCGCCGGTGCTCGTACAGCCCGTACCCGCGCTGCTTCTCGGGCGACCGCTGCTTCTGCAGCTGCACCGGCGCCCCCAGGGTCTCGACGCTGCCCCTCCCGCCGCTCTCGTTCCCCGTGTACGAGCTCCCCGCCCGCGTCCGCGCCGGAGACCCCTGCTGCATGCTCGATTTCCGGCTGTGGCTCTCCTCGCGCCCCACGTCGTCCTCCTTGTCGATGACGACGGCCACCCGGTCGCTCACCGCGCTTTTCTTGCGTAGCCGCCGCGGCCGCTCCGGATTATCAATGTCGATCACGTCTCCCGATTCTAGGTTGGCGATGACGCCCTCCGAGAGGGCGGATGCGCGCGCGCGTCGTTGGTCTTGCCGCTTGGCCAGCTTGATGAGGAGCGGCGCTAGGGCCGCGAAGAGCAGCGCGGCGCCCCCGACGGCGATGCCGGCGATGGCACCCGTGGAGAGGCCTGCCGCCGTCGTCGTGGCGGAGGAGGAGGAGGAGTAGCTCGCTGCTGCGTCTTGTCTCCCGACTAGTAGGCTGGACGACGCCATGATGCTGTCTCGGTCGAGCATCAGACTGGACATTTCTTGCATATCCTCGCGGTTGGTCGTGTAGGCCTAGATTATGAATTCTTCTCGATGCCCTCCGATGGTTTTGTTCGTCTGGTTATATCGTCTGTACTGGTCCTCTCGTCTCGATTTGCAGAGCTCTGTCTCGATCCTATCGCGTCTGCTGCTTTCCCAACGTCGGCGGCCAATCCTGTCTACCAGTCCATACCATATCAGATCTTCAAGCTTGCTCACTCGCACTCCACTCGGTCTATCCTCTCAGATCCAATGTTCTTTCGTACGGTAGCTTCGATACCTTATTTCGTAGTGGTAGTTTACTGGAGAGTAATATTCAAGATGCTCCGGAAGAAAAGAAATCCAACTCGATACGATGCCAATTAGACGGAAGAACGCAAAACAAAATAATACTAACCCATAAACACGGGTCTGTAATTTAGTGAGAGGCATCCCGGAATGCGTCATCACGAGCCCCAGAGCCGCGGCTGGAATGCGTTGCTATCTGCCTATGCACGTAGGTGAAATTGTGGGAGACGAGGCCGCATTCCAGTCGACAATCGCCACCATCCCAAGGCTGCTGAGACAAGCCTAAGAGCACCAATGGTATTGCAACAGATACAAGCTCATTTGAAAAGAAATGATCGTGATGGACTATCGACATTGTGAAGTCCTGCGAGGAAAGGGAGGTCTTACGAATTGAGGCAGACACGAGTCCCGCACGTGGGCAGCGTGCCTATAGGAACAATTAAGACGCGATCTATAAGACATATCACCAAAGAAACTCGATTGTTTTATTCGTTCATTGATTGATTGAGATTTGCTCGTCCATGTGTGTAGCTTTAAGGCCTAGCGACATACATAAAATCTCTTGCCAGAAGAGAAGATGCATTTCCCAAAATGCAATGGACTACCTACACATGCATCTTAATGCTTCGAACCAGGCCTCAAACAAACCCACATGCCGCCTTCCGTGTAATAGTGAGAGAGCCTAGATTCGGATCGCCTACAGATCCCCTATGCAATATCTTAGCTCAGCTCCTAGTCGACACCGGCTTTGCACAGCTACTCGAGCGCATATGCTTCTTGCTCTTCCAGAAAGAGCCCCCACAGAATACCGAAAAAGCTTTGTTTCTGGGTGTATAGGATCCGACCCTGAAACACGATGCAAAATATCACCAACGGGAATTGATGAACAAGTATTCCACCGAAACAGATATAGTAGAGAATAGGCTGTTGATCTTTTACGACCTTCGACCGTGGTGACCGTGGTGATGTGCGTGCCTGGGCCGTAACCTTTGCGCTGCCTTTACCTCGGGAACAGTTACCGTCGTGACGGAATTCTCCGTCACGTATACGACAGGCTCTTTCCAGACAATCTCTTTGACCTGAGCACCATCTGTGATGGTCTGAGTGCTGACGATTTGGTAGACAACACCAGGATCAGAAGTAACCGCTGGAGCGGAAGTAATTGTTGGCGCAGCAGCCGAAGAGCTCGAGACAGAGATTGAGGACGATGGCGTTAGGGGAGCCTCAGAGGCAAGGACGTTAAAGTCTGGCGTGGTTGCTTCTGCAGCAGACGGAATAGACGACTCGATGAAAGCTCCACCTAGGGCAGAGACCAAGCCGGTGCTGGTAGAAGTAGCCAACGATGTGCTAGACGCGCTGGACGTGCTCAGAGCACTTGATGTAGTTGTCGCGCCGCCAAACATATCACCTAGAAAGCTGGTGGCCGCGGAAACTATCGAAGCAGCAGCATTCCCTGCTCCAGGAGTAGCGGATTGCGGGCCAGACTGAATCTGAATGTTGCCAGGAAGGTTTTTGAGGTTGGCTGCAAGGACATTTTCGTGAACCAACGGTGTCGGGACGTCGAACGTGCAGCTGTTTTGTGTATCATCATCCTGGAGTGGGCCTTGATCCACGAAGAGGGGACAGTCCTGGATTTTGCCGGATGGATTCGTGCAAGTGTCAATAGCTTCTTGCAGGAAATCCACATCCCAGCCGCTCATAAAATCACCATGGTAGCCAAATCCTAGTAACCATATTAGCATTATGACAGGAAGTTATTACACGATTTGCTTACCTGTCGGGTCACCGTTCGCAATCACAAACTGTCCCTTGCGTCCCAGGAACTTGTCCGAGGCAGTGTCCCAGATAGTCTCGTAGAAGAGGGTAACCAGACGTCGTGGATGACTATCAGGGCAATTACCATCTTGAACCAAGTCCGGATACGCCATATGGCTCTTGTGATCGCTAGATGTGAGGTCGCCGTTCCAGCATGAAGGGAATGCAAGCTCGATACGGATACCGTCGGGGCAGTTGGCGTCCTGCCAGGCTTTGTCTGGCATATAGTGACGGTGTAGCGAGGCTTCAGGGGCCTTATTATAGTCCAAGCAGTTAAACCCGATAGCTCGCTGCTCTAAATCGCCCTGAGAAGTTTGCTTAAGAGTAGCCCAGTCAGACTGAGGAGGATCGGGCGATTTTGGATCTCCAAGAGTATAATCTCGACGGTAGTTGCTTCCAGAGACCATCTGGAACCCAGGTGGGAAGGCTGTGACGTTCTCTCCACGAGCGAGATAGTAGCTATTATTGATATTAGTCTATATAAGCTAACCAGATTATTTGTAACAAAGACAAATTGGAACCGAGGTCCAATATAAGCATGGTGGACTCTGAGGATAGGAATAGGGGATGTATATGCTAAGGAACAAAGCATTTGTTGTGTGAATAGATTGGGGTTTGCGTAATATCCGGCATCAAACTTACGAGAGCATTCCACCGACTTGATCAACGATTTCGAATTCGCCAGTGTCACCATCCTGAAAGTAAAGGGCGGGAGTCCAGTATGCTGACTTGTCCTGCTTCACAGCACAAGAAGTACAGCTAGCGCTAGTAAGATCTTCGTAAGTCGCACTCATCGAGAAGCCTGTTATGATGGTCAACAAATAGCGGCAGATTTGGAGTCATTCCACGCCCAGTTCACAGTGAATACTTGTGAAAAAGGAAGCATGCCGTGACACGAAAACGGGAACGCTTACCTGAAGAGCCGTGAACGACATGAACATGAGGAGATATCACGCCAGCATCCATAATCGGATCAATACGAGCCACACCTGCGCGGCCATGGCATTCCATGCGCCAGAAAGCCGACACAGCCCTGAAGATGCCCAGGAAGGCGAAGAGGAAGAATGTCTTAGATGCCATTTTGGATGCGCGCTGTCGGATTCAGTGGAATTTGTTGCGTCGAGAGTATTGGCGATATCGCTGATATCGTGGGAATCGCGCCGTGGATGCGATGGGAAGTTGGCGATTGTTCGGGTTCTTGAGGTTCTTGAGATTCCTTTTTGGCGCTCGCGATCTTGGGTGATTGGGAGTGGGTAGTAACAATCAGGGAAAGATAACGTTCCTTCCCCTTTCTGAAGATATATTGAAATTGGGAACTGTCGACCCGCACTTTCGTTGCTGAATGGTACCTACGTATGTTCCTGACTAACGTCCGGTTGTCAGGTATCAGGTGTAAGTTGTCGATAGTTGCGAGGTCAGCTTATAGCTTGAGTGACGATAATAGCCACCTAGGAGTGATTCGTCCCAAGCTTCAACGAGTTTCTCAGATATTCGCCAACCGGTGGCATGAGTCAGGGGCCTACACCTTTCACAATCCAACGTTCGGTCCCAAGTGACTCTGATATAACCGTGGCCAAGACCAACTCCCTCAATCCCAACACTTCCAATGCTCTGTTCCTACAGACCTATCGTTGCTACCACACCGCGCTTGGGACTACCTGATACTGCGGTAGATGGTATTCGATTGACGAGACTAAACCAGGTGTCTCGAAACAATGGGTTTCCTGTGGATATCCAGCAATCTAACGTGGGCGTACTATTGTATCAATGTGTGAGACGAGAACTCTTGCTATTCTGCCTCACTGTTTGAGGTTCTTTCTTGCCTCTTGCCTATCACTAACCCCACTGAAACGAAGTTCCAAACGAGGATTGATGTTTGCTTGGTCGGAAAATCGAAACGAATGCGATCAACACAAAAGAATGTGATAATGTCAATAATCTAGATAGAAGTCTAGACTATTAGTCAAGATGGGTAAAGAGCGTGGTTGACGGGCGAACCGTCAGGCGGTACGAATGAGCGGATTGCTTCGGTGATGGTGAAGGCGAAGACCTAGAAAGAGTGAAAGAACAGACGAAAAGAAGGCTATCAAAGGGGATAGTGAGAAGTAATAGTATGTCCAAAGGGTTAATAGAAACGGGAGGGCAGGTGGGGACCTTCGCATAAGGAGGTTGAACATCGTGAGACAGGTACGGGGTAAGTACCGTATAGTACATGGGTACTTGCCGATATCAGACGAACATGGGCTTTTTCGTCATACCCAGAAGATCAAATCGCCATTGCAATTCCGATTTAAGCCAGATACTTCGTACATACCTACATTGTTTGTATAGTATACATAGTATACATATAATTATGTAGATACTTACAATGCATATACATCATGTATATGTAGGTAGCTAACAGCAGTTTGGGTGTATGTATTCGTCGTTCACCAATACGTAGCACACATCTTAACCCCCCTCTGCCCCTTTCCCTCAAGTCTCTCCATAGCCCAAAAGGCCGCAAGCCATTTTGACCAACCTACCAGCATTTCGATTTCTTCAGCGAAAAGGGTTTATAGAGAACCTTGGCATCTCATCAGTCCCGCTCCGAGAATCCCTGCCAGATCGTCATTCCTACCGAGGAGCGGTGGATGTATTACTGAATTAGGGCTGATTGCCAAGCCCATTAAAGTTAAGCCTATCAAGGGGTTCCTTTCCTAGAGGTGTCTATTGGTTGGAAAGATTCAGGGACAGTCAAGAGTGCAAGAGCGACAGGGGCAAACAGGGGTAACCCCACCGGCACGGGTCCCAGTTCTCCAATCTACAGGCAATTACATGCAGGGACGGATACGTGTACTTGGAGAGGTACTTCGTACATCAGTTTTATTCATGATTAGCACCTGGGCAGTCCTGTTGGAAAACTCACACTCTTCAAATCCTACCTCATGATACGCGCCTTTGTCGATTAAGTCTAGAGTTGCTTACTCTTCACACCACCTGACCACTTGATGTGTTTTGCCTTGCCTTGGAATAAAACGAATAAAAATAGGAGCGTGTTATGTAAATGACCTTCATTTACCATAGGTAATGTAGTGTAAGTGTATCCGTAATGGGCGCTATTTCATGTTTGACTCTCTGTATTGACGAAGTACATATACACAGGATATCTGCGATTGGACTTTGTTAGAACACATCTCACCTATTATAATGTACTTGCCATATAAGTCTGTATTTTGCGCCTCGATTTTCTTCCTTCGTAGAGTTCCTTTCCCTCTTTCTATCAACCACTTTACCATCCATCCGCAAGTCTACAGCAATCCTTCTGCCACATCTTGCTTCTAATGTGAGGACGGCACAATGAAATTGCCCTTTGCAAGCGGTCAGGTGTAGGCCTGTTGGTGTTCCCTTGCTCGACCTTTCGTATTGTATGGTATGTACAACACGGCTTTTTTTTATTTGATTGCGAGTTTTTTGTGTAAGCGCCGTTGTCACGCAGACCGATAGGAATAAATCTCATGTACCTCCTATGTACCCTCGCAAACCAATAGAGGAGGATTAAAGATGGGAATACCAGGTTCCTGAAACCCGTCTCAGCATATGATCCTAACCAATGAGAAGCCATATCATGGGTCAATGATTACTCTCTTGGGAATTTGGACTTGAATTTATGCGTAGAAAATTCCAAGAACATTTTAGGCCCTTGCAAACCTCAGGATGGATGGAAGTTTGTGGTTTTTTTCTTTCCTCCCTTTTTTCTCTTGACCGGATGATTTCTGTGGTTTCTACAATTACGAAGCTACCTATTCGCATATCTAAAACAAATATCAGAGCCACATCTGCGAGATACGATCCTGTTATGCTTGGTATAAATCTCATTAGCGTAGGCGTATTCGACCAGCGAGCGAGCTATGCTCAGTATGGACCATTGTCAATGTCTAGCAAATTCGACACACACGAGACATCCCGTCATATCGGTTAATTGTACCGTCGTTGGTACTTGTCACACATGACACGTCCTTAACCCCAGATCAAGACCGAAAACATGACGAAATGATCCACATTGTGGGAGAAGCTGAAATTAGCAGCGGGAATTTTTCATCAGCTCAAGGCTCGCGAGGCATTATATTATTGTCATTGGTTTACGCTAGCAGATGCTGCTCAGCTCATCGCAATCAAAAATTACAGGCCATCACTTGATTTTCTGTTATGATGTCCACTTGCAACTTGTGACAATGATATCTTTGATGAATCCCCCTTTTATAGTCCTGCGTACCTACCTAGGTATTTATCAATTATGTGTGTTTAGCTGTAATGATTCCTAGTATTCCTCCTCGTCACGGACCGTTCTTCTATAATAAAATTCAACTTCTCCTGCCTCGCAAGGAAAGGACCTGCACAGTGGTGTTCTTGATAGCACTGATACAGTGGCAATACCATAAGATACAACCACCTTATCAGCTTGTCAGTCTGCTAGCTTGCTCGATGCGTATCTGTGTATGTATCTTCCTCATGGCGATCGACACGTTAGAAAGGGGGATCTTCACTACAAGTATCCTGAAAAATGTGCAAGGGGAAGGATACGGATCGGCACAGGAATAAGAGAACGCGAGGATATGAATCAACGGACAGTCCTGCAATTGATTAAGCCGTGACAATAGTATTATGAATCTCTACAGTTACGAGGAGTGGAGGAGGCAGGAGGTTGTCATGGCTGCAACCTCATGTATCATACAGACATAAAGGTAAGAGGCATTAAGGGGAAAGAATACCTAAGTGGAGTAGCTCACTAAACCCCTGCTTATGTAATATCGCGTCAAGCCACTCCCACTCCCACTTTTAAGAGGGGATACAGCTTAGCCGACCATTGACCCGCTTTAGACCTAACCATAGCCCTATTTATTTATATATGGCGGGGTGCCAATTATTAATCATTAAGATTTAACCTAACCATAGTTTTATAATTAGTTTTAATATTTATTAATAAAATATTTAATAACTTTTTTATATTTAATTAATTATTTTTATTTTAATAATTTTATTTATATAAATTAATTATATAATTAAATAAATATTTATTAAAATATTATTATTATAAATTTATTAAAATATTATTATTATATATTATAAAATTTTTTTTTTTTTATTTATTTATTTAATAAAATATTTTATTTATATTAATTTATTTAATAAATATTTATTAATTATTTATTAAATTTTATAATAAATTTACTAATAATAAAATTAAATAAAATATAATAATAAATATAATTAATTATTAATTTAATTATTAATTTAATTATTAAAATATAAAAGTTTATTATAAAATAATTAATAAATATTTAATAAATAATTACTTATTAAATTAATATAAATTTTTATATTTATTTATATATTATATTTATTAATATAAAAATTTAATAATAATTTAATTTTATTAAATTATTTAACTTAATTATATTAAAAATATATTAAATAATAAACTTTAATTTAAATATTAATAATAAATTAAAATATATTTATTAATTATTTATAAATTATTAAATTAAAATATTTATTTTTTTAAAATTATAAATAAATATTTTATTTAATTTTATAATTTAAATTAATATTAATTAGTATAAATATTTAATAATTAATTTAATAATTATTTAAAATTAAATAATATTAATAAATAATAAAAATATAAATAATTTAATAAAATATTTTAATTTTATTAAACTTTTTTTAAGTATTTTATAATTAATATTAAATAATAAATAATTAATTAATAATATATTAATATATTAAAATATTATTATTTATATTTATTATATTTATATAATTTTAATACTTTTAACTTATTTAAAAATTAATTTAAATAAAATATTTTATATATATTTTATTAAAATACTTAATAAAATCATTTAAAATACACTTTAAAAAAATATAAATAATTTTATATAATAGTTAAAAAATATTTATTAAATATTTAACTAATTTTTATTTTTTAAATATAATATTTAATATATTAAAAATACTTAATAAAAGTTAAAATAATTAATTTATTAAATAATACCATTATAATATATTATATATATTAATATAATAATATTAAAATTTATTTATATTTATATTTAAATATTTATAATTTTTATTATATATATATTTTTAAAAATAATTCCTTTTAAAATATATTTATAAAAATTAATTAAGTATATAAAAAACACTTAATTTTATTTAAAATAATTATTTTTATATAAAAAGTATTTAAAACTTTTAATATATTTAAATTATATTATAAAATTTTAAAACCTGAATTTTTTTTTAATAATAAATAAAATAAAATAATAATATAAAAATATATTAAATATATATTAAATTATAAGTAAATAATAAATAATAATATAAATATTTATAAATTATTTATTAAATACTTATTAACTTTTTTATTAATATTTTAATAAATTATTAAAAAAAATTTTATAATATATAAATTATAAAATAGAAAAATATATATATTTTTTTTAATATATTTTTATTTATTTAATAAAACATTAAATTATAATTAAACATATAATTAAATAATAAAATTAAAAAAATATTATTTAAAATAATTTTAAACTTTAAAAGTTTATTTAAAATATAAATAAATATTATAAAATAATTATTAAAACATTTAAAAAAAATAAATTATATAGTAAGTTTAAAAAATATTTTATAAATATTTTTTAAAAACTTATTAATATTTTATTAAATATATTTTACACTATTAATATTTTTTTATAATTAATATTTTTTAAATATAATATAATATTTAAATAATATATTTTATATAACTGTAAAAAATACTTATAATTTTTTTTTTTAATTTATAATAAGTATAAATATCCCTTACCCACTTTAAATTATAAATTTAAAAGTTTAATATAATAATTTATTTAATATATTTATAAATTAAATAATTATAATAAATTTTTTAATAAATTATAAAACTTTAAATAACTATTTTTTAAGTATATATTAATTATATTAAAAACTTTTCTTAAAAGTAAAATATATTAAAAGTTTTTAAAAAAGTTTAATAATTAAATATTCGCTAAGATTTACCCTTATTTTATTAATAATAATACTTTATATTATATTATTTATTAAAAATAAACTATATATTATCTTTTAAATTTTTTACGCTTTATTTTATAATATAAATAAAAATTAAATTATAAGAACAATAAAAATAAAATAAATATTTAATAAATTTTTAATTAATATTTTATTATTAAATTAATTATTTATTTTATAATATATTTAATTTTTTTATAATAATAATATAAATTTTATAGTTATTTTATTTTATATTAAATAATCTTTACTTTTATTTTAAACTTTAAATATTTTACTTTAAATAAATATAAATTTTAAACACCTTATAAATAACCAGTTTAAAATAATTTAAACTTTTTATAATAAAATATCGTAAAAATATAAATTTTTTATTTATTTTTTTATAAATAATTTTTAAATACTTAATAAATACTTATTAAAAATTAACTGTTTTATAATTAAAATAACATTTTAAGTAATTATAAACTTATAAAATTTTAATATATATTTTTTTATATTTTAAAATATTTTTTTAATTATTTATTTTATTATTAATAAAAAAATTTAATTAAAATATTTTTATAAAACTAATATTTTTAAATTTATATTTAATATAAAATAAAGTATTTTTTAAGGTTAATTATAATTAATTATTTTATAAATATTTATTAAATATTTAATAAATACTAATTATATATAATATAAAAACATTTTATATTATAATATTTAAATTTAAAATATTATAAATAATTTTATTATTATAAATATTTTATTTGTTTTTATAAAATTTATTATAAAAAAAATATAAAAAAACTATTAAAAAAATATATATTAAAATTCCAGAATTTTATATATAATATTTTTATTTATTTATTTAAAGCTAAAATAAAATCTAATTATTATAATATTTATAAAAAAATAATTTATAAATACTTATAAAATTTTTAATAAATATTAAATATATATTAATATTATTTTAATTAAAAATATATTAATTAATAATTACTTTAAAATAATCTTTTAAATTAAATATAAAAAAATTCTTAAAATTATATTAAAGCTTGTAAAATATTATTTTAATATTAATAAAACTAATTAATATATAATATTTAAAAGTATAAATATAATAAAATTATTTTATTATATTAATTATTATATTAATAATAAATATAAATTAATATTTATAATTATTTAAATTAACGTTAAATATAATATTTATTATATTTAATAAACTAATATATATTAATAATATAATATTTAATATAATTAAAGGAATTATTTATTAAATATATAATAAAGTAATATTATTAAAATATAAAATAAATATTTTTAATTTTAATAAAATATTTTATAAATATTAAATAAATATTTATAAAATACTAATTTATAATATAATAAAAAAAAACTATTTATTAATAATAATTAAATAATAAATAAAAAACTAAAAAATAAATAATTAAATTTTTATTATTTTTTAATACTTTTAAAAATATTTAACAATCTTTTAATATTTTAAAAACACTTATTTTACGTTAAACATTAAGTTTTATTTATAACATATTTAAATTTAAATATAAAGAAAATTAAAATTATAAATAAATTATTATAAGTATTTAATAAATACTTAAAAAATATATATTAAGTATTTATTAATATTTTTTAGTTTTATAATAAAAAACATAATAAGTAATATTTATAATAAAATTTTTATTTATTAAAAACAAAAGCTTAAATTTAAAAAAAAAAAATTATAATTAAATTAAACTAGGTATAATTTTAAATAAAAATGAAAAACAAAAAATATTTAACTATTTTTTATTATAAAATATTTATTAATTATTTATAAAGTATTTTATAAATATTTAATAAATATTTAATTATAATATATTAAATATTTTATTTTATAAACTTTTATTTTATAAATAAATATAAAAATAATTAACTATATATATTAAATTTAAAATTTTATTATAAATTTTTTTATTATTTAATTATTATAATAATTTAATTATAAATATATTAATAAAAATAAATAAAAGTATTTTATATAAAAATTAATTTTATATTTTATAAATATTTATTAAATATTTATTAAATATTTAAAAAATATTAATTAAATTAAACTATTATAATAATAAATATTATTAAATATATTAAAACTATTTTATTATTTAAATATTATTTATTTACTTATAATAAAAAAAACGTTATATAAACATTTTTAAATACTTATTAAATACTTTATAATTAATATATAAAACATTTAAAACTTATTTTCTTTATTTTAATTATTTATATATTATTTTAAAATTATTACACAGTTATATTATTATTATTAATCTTTTTTAATATTATAAAACATTTAATAATTTCTTATAAAATATTTAATAAAAACTTTTTAAATTTTTTTTTAATAATAAAATAAGTTTTTTTTAGTTTAATAAATAACATTTTTTTCTTTATATATTTTATTTTTATTAAATATATATTAAGCTTTTATTATTTTTTTTTATTTAATTTATTATTTTTATAAATCTTATAATTTTTTTACTTATTTAAACGTTTTTATTTTTATTATAAACACTTTTATTTTTATTATTATTATAAGCGTTTTTATTTTTTTTATTATAAACGTTTTTATTTTTTTTATTATAAATATTTATTTTTTTTTTATTATAAATATTTATATTTTTCTTATTATAAATATTTTTAATCTTTTTATTATAAATAAATTTATTTTTTTTATTATAAACATTTTTATTTTTATTATTACTATTATAAACATTTTTATTTTTATTATTTTTATTATAATAAATACTTTTATTTTTATTATAATAAATATTTTTATTTTTATTATTACTATAAATATTTTTATTTTTATTATTAAAACTTTTATTTTTATTATAATAAAAAATTATCTTTAAATAAAAACTTTTAATTTATTTTATTTTAAAACTTAAAATAAAATATTATTTTTTAAAAAAATTACAATTACATTATTTTATAATATTTAATTTTTATTTTTATAACTTATTAATATTTTATAACTTTAATATTTATAATAAAATTAAAAATTTAAATAAAATTATTAAATAATAAAATAATTTTATTATTAATTTATTAATAATTTTATTAAATATTTATTAAAATATTTATTAAAAACTTTTTTAAAAAAATTAATTAATATTTAAATATAAATTTACTTTTTATATTTTTATTATTAATAATATAAATATAATTTAAATTATTATTACTTATATTAATTTTATTAAAATAAATATATCTTTTTTATTTTATTTTTAAAAACTATATTTAAAAATAATAGTTTAATTTATATATTTTTAAATAAATTAAATATTAATTAGTTATTTATTAAATATTTATTAAATAATTATTTATAATTTTTTTTAATTTTAATATAACTTTTATAAACCTTTTTATTTTATTTTATTAAAAACTTTATAAATTTTAAATTAAACTATAATAAATTAATTTAATTTATACTTAAAAAATCCTTAATATATTTTATATAAATTACGTAATTTTTACGAGTTTTTATAAAAAAAACTAACTTAAAATTTTTTTATTTTAAAATTTAAAAAAACTATATATTAAACTAAAATAATATTTTTTTTATTAAACTAATTATAATATTTAAATTAAACTTATTAATATTTTTTTTTATTAAATTTTAATATATTATATTAATTTATTAATTAATATAAATTTTATATTATTTAATAAATATTTATTAATTAATATAATATAATTATATAATATTAATTTATTATTATAACTTTTTATTAATTAAATTTTTATATTATTTTTATTAATAATAATATAATATAATTTAATATAACATTTAAAATTATTTTAATATAATATTTTATTTTATTTAAAATTAATAAATATTTATTAAATATTTTATAAATATTTATATATAACTTATTATATAATAATATAACTAAATATTAATATTAATATTATAATTTATATTAAATTAATAAAAACATTTATTATTAAAAATAACAATTTAATTTATATTTTAATATATAATAAATATTTATTAAATTATTAAAAAAAAATATAAAATTTATAATTATATTAAATAATAATATATTATTTAATTATATTTTATAAACTTAATGTTATTTATATTTTTCTTATAAAATATAATAAATACTTATATAATATTTATAAAATAAATAAAAACTTATAAATTTATATTTATAAAATATAAAAAATAATAATATTATATTAATAAATAAAATTATATAATTTTAATAATTATTTAATAAAATAAATTTTATATTAAATATTTAATAAATACTTATTAAATAGTTAATTAAATTATAATAAAAATATATATAAAAAAAAATTTAATATTATTTTAATTTAAATATAATAATTATTTTTATTAATTATTAATTTATATTTTTTTTATATATAATTAATTTATATAAATAAAACCATTAAAATAAAAGTAATTAATAAAATATAAAGGAATTATTAAATACTCTATTAATAAATACCAAGACTAATTATAAGGCCATGGTTAGGTTAGATCTTAATGGTTAGTGGTTGGCACCCCGCCACATACAAATAAGCAGGTTAATAGTCAGGTCCAAAGCGGGTCAATAATCAGATAAGCTGTATCCCCCTTTCAAGATCACAAGCCACACTTGACCCATCAACACCTACACCGTTCGATAACAAGTTGGTGTGGGATCTATTCGCATGCGACAACGTATGCGAAACAGTTCCTAGTTGAATATATAGCCCTTGTAGGCTCAACCTAATCATGTGGTATCCTTGATATGACGACACTCCTATTTTCTTCCGCGCAACGATGGATGATCTCTCCGGTCTTGATTGGTCCTCGACCAGCTCGGGCAAAAACAATAAACCTCCCCCTATGAACCCTATGAGCCCACCCTCTTTCTATCCGACCCTACGACCGACCCCCTCTCCTCAGCCTTCCGGCCGATCAACGCCACTCTCTACCCAAGGCTCTGGTTTCGCCGCGCCCAAACCAGCTACTTCCAAACCCGCTTCCGATAGCTTTAGCGGTCTCGTGAGCTTTGGCTCCAAGAGCAATGCCAACCTAAGCCTTAGAGAACGACAAGAGCAGTTAGAGGCCCAGAAGCGCCGGAAACAAGAGGAGGAAAAAAGAAAACTGCAGTCACAGTATGGAGGCGGCCAATTTTGGGACAATATTGGACAGGGATCTACGCCCGCTTCTAGGACTATTTCTCCAGCTATCCCATCCCCAAGTGCTGGAATAGGGTCTCAGAATGGGCATAAGAAGGACGACGACGATCTTTTTGCAGCATTTAACAGGGATACCAAAGTCGATAATGCTAGTCACTTCCCTCCGCCTACACGACTACAATCTGGGAAAAGTACACCAGCGAACGCACAACAGCTTGACCTGACAGATGCGAATGCGTGGGGCAATCATACATCGTCAAATAATGGAGGCGAATTGGGTGACGACGATGATCCCTTCGGGTTGAACAAGACGGAGAGCCAGCCACAAGGGCAACCAACACGAGACGCAGACGATGACGATGATTTCCTAGGCGACCTTGGTAAACCAGTTGATGAAGTACGAAAGAAGACTCAAGCTGCACATCCCCAGCCGGAGCCAGGTAAACCCATTGAGAGTTTCGATGACGATTCAGACTCCGATCCTGAAGTTCCACAGCGAGGGGGTAGCTCAGATCCTTTCGACAAGGCAGTAGCTGAACTAATTGATATGGGATTCACTGCCGAGAACGCAAGACGAGGTTTGACAGAAAGCGGGGCCGGCTTGAATGTGCAAGCTGCAGTTGGATGGCTATTAGACGACGCCCACAGACAAGCTCGTGGTAAGCAAACTCCAAGAGAAGATGGTCACGAGCGAAGTAGGAGAGAAGATAGTCATTCTAGAAATCATGGTGGTCCTGCGTGGATGAGGGAAGATCAGGGTGATGACCTTTCACGAAGGGAGACTCGATCGCCTGCGTCTGGGGATGACTTTTCAAAGAAGGCAGCGGCAGTGGGCTCGAGCTTTTTCAAAACGGCCAATTCACTTTGGAAGAGTGGACAGAAGCAAGTCCAAAAAGCAGTTGCCGACTTTCAGCAAGAAGGCGGCGACCCTAGCCAGCCTAAATGGATGCGCTCTGCTCACCTGGATACAGAGCACTCTGGAGGGAAAAGGTCAGAGATTGCAACAGATGAAGCGATGATGTTGGAGTCTGGTGCGCGGCCTGAGAGACAATCATCCAAATATACGCAAAATCGACATGGTAATTCTCGAGATCAATCTCCAGCTCTACCTAGTCGATCATCCGCCCATGCTCCAGGAGCGCCCAAGTGGCAACAGACAGGACAACCAAGCTCACGCGATCCTCGAACGCGGTTAAATCAGCAAACCATTGAGGAGCAAAGTGCGCAAGCTTATGTTAGCCCCGCAAGGAGAAAAAAGGCAACACCTCAACCGGTGCAGCGACCTGAACCAGAGCCAGATCTACTCTTTAGCCAGTCCGCTCAGCCGCCTTTTCAACCCCGGCCGCAGCGTTCGGCTCAGACGCCAACCTCTACAGCCAAACCGCCTTCACGTGCCCCTTCAAAGCCTATCGCTCCTCGACCGCCTCCGCCTACCCGGAATATCCCCGCCGTCTCTTCGTCAGTCTTACAAGCCTCTACACGGCATCGCAATGAAGGCACAGCGCATTTCAAACGTGGAGATTTTGATGCGGCACATACGAGCTACACGAATTCTCTTGCCGGCATACCACAAAGTCATCCTATTTGCATTGTTCTTCTTACCAACCGCGCGCTCACCTCTCTAAAAACCGGAAGTCCCAAACAAGCTGTCGGGGACGCGGATGCTGCGATTGGTATCATAGGGCCGTCTCACGGTGAAGGCGAGAAGGTAGCGTTACCGGATGGTGATTCTCGCGATATGAAGGATCTATATGGCAAGGCACTCAGCCGGAAAGCCGAGGCGCTTGAACAGATGGAAAAATGGGTTGACGCCGGGGATGTGTGGCAGCAATGTGTCGAAGCGGGTGTCGGGGGTGCCAACGCCATCGCCGGCCGGCAGCGATGCCAGAAAGCGCTGGCTCCCAAACCAAAACCTACCCCAAGGCCAGTTCAAGCGGCGAAGCCCCGACCGAAACCTTCTGCCGTGTCGGAC
Source organism: Hypoxylon rubiginosum (assembly GCA_902806565.1). Classification (NCBI taxonomy): domain Eukaryota; kingdom Fungi; phylum Ascomycota; class Sordariomycetes; order Xylariales; family Hypoxylaceae; genus Hypoxylon; species Hypoxylon rubiginosum. The sequence goes on from CADCXA010000008.1 coordinate 462,731, forward strand.
CTCACCCCACAGAAGAGTTCGGATGCCGTGCAGCGACTCCGAGAAGCGAATAAGGCGGCAGAAGCGGCTGACGATGAGAAATTCGCTCTTGCCGAGAAGGTCGACGCGAGGATTGCCTCCTGGCGAGATGGTAAAAGAGATAATCTACGGGCTCTTATCGGAAGTCTCGATCAGGTGCTATGGGAAGGCAGTGGGTGGAAAAAGGTCGGCCTACACGAGTTAGTGGCTACGAACAAAGTCAAGATACACTACATGAAAGCCATTGCCAAGTGTCATCCTGACAAGGTGAGTCTATTCTATCTATTTTCCACCTCCCCAATCTCTCGAATCTTCATTGCTTACAGGAGAACATAGTTACCGCAAGACGCAAGTACAGAGGTCAAACTCATTGCTGGTACTGTCTTTGCCACTCTCAACGAGAGTTGGGACAAGTTCAAGGCCGAGAATGGTCTATAGAGCCGGGATAGAGAGAAAATACCAAATTTCGAGGAAGTTACGAAAGACAGACAGACAGACATGAGACTACGAGCTATGGTGTATGCAGCGCCGTAATTTTGATTAACCCAGTTATTGATGATGAAAAAAAGGAGGCATGTTAGTCTAAAGTGCCCATGCCAGCTTGGGTATACCTAGTCAGTGGCAACATGGCTAACCCCTTAAAAGTCTTTCTGTTCCGTTGTCACCCCAGATTTTTCTCCTAATATCGGCACTTTCTCCGACTAACAGCATCCTATGAACGTTGGCTATTCATCCTGTTTGATTCTAACATAGACCAGCACGCTGTAAACATAATTACACAACTACATGCCTCATACCTTATATGATACAAACGAAGGCTAAATTTCTATTTCTATACTGATAGGGTGGTGGTATTCATACAACACCACCATAGAAAAGTAGCAGGTAAGATTGCATACTCCAAAGCAGCTTATCGCCGATATAAGACCGGTAACGAATTAAAAAAAAAAAATCTCCACCTAAGCGACGTCATTTTCTGACTGGCTAAGCAGGGTTTATTTTAGTGGCTACTTCTTTTCCTTTTCTTCGAACTTGATCCTTTCCTATGTATCTACGTCTTACGTCAAATTCTTTCCTTTTCCGTTGAAATATCCTAGGTTATTTCGGTCAGGCTTTTGTTCTCTCGAAAGCTCCAAGATTCGGATTGCCAAAATGGGAAACCCGGAAGCGATCTAGCGTCACCGTCAGGTGAGAATCTCCATTTTCCCGACCCTGTTCAGCACAATAGCGTCTTCACTAGGCGGACTACGAGTCGCTGGGGTATGGCCTTTTTTTCTCCTTGCGGGGAGGCTGGAATGGGGATTCAGGGATTTTGGCTTTCCTGGGGTTGCACCCAGCAAAAATCTTCAGGGCCCAGTTCTTGGTATAATCTGGAGTTACCCATTCGCAGGTGGTTCAAGTGGTTTGGGAATGATGCGATCTGACTTGCATTACCGCCCAATTGACACCTTCCCATGGGGTTTATGGGGTTGAATCGAATCATCTAAGCCCGTTTTATCTGTCGGGATATCTGATTTGGACTGGAACCTCACTATCTCGACAGCTCGACAAGGTCACCCCCTCGAAGTACCCCGAACCCGAACGTCCTCGGTCCTCCATGGTCCATATTCCACATTCCATCTCAGCAACGCCGCCGCTTCAGGTACCACACCCATGCCATGCACGTCGATCTCACACGAGTTCGTAGGCCCCACTAGCTCCAAGTTTCCATTTTTTCCCACCTCGTGGTTGGCGGCGCCGGCTTCCGGCCTCAAGGATCGGGACTTTAGGTAGGTAGTATAAGTCGCCGCGTAGGCATGGCGGTCTATCTTACTCTGACCTGTCGCTTGTAACACCCTGACATACATGGACAATTGTATATATATGACAAGACCTTCCACTATCCAAAACCCCAGATTCTCCTGTTCATCTCCACCTCCTTTGTATATCTCCTCTTTGCTGGGCGAGATTCCTAGATATCTATACCCAGGCATATAAACACCGACCACGACAGCGTGTCTCTGTCTACACTTGGTACGGTCGACGTGTATATATAGATCTTTGAGGCTGTCGATCTAAATCAACATTGTCAACCCACGGACCTACTTCTAAACAGATTACCTCATCATATTTAGACTTAGACGTCAACTCGGTTTAAAATTATTTTGAAACCCCAACACCTATCCTACCCTAAACCACCATGGGGAAGTATTTTGGCCTTCGAGGCAACTGGCTCAACTATGCCATTGGCATCATCGCAGGATGCGATTTCTTGCTATTCGGTTATGGTATTTCATCTCCAGCGTAACACAAATAGCGTCAAAGAGATCTAACATGTCTTAGATCAGGGTGTGATGGGTGGAATTCTCACGATGAGCCAGTTTCTAACCGATTTTCCCGCCATAAATTCCGCAGATACATCTGTAGACTCTGTAGAACAGGCGCAAAGGGCTTCCACTCAAGGAATCGCGGTCGCAGCATACAACCTGGGATGCTTCGTCGGCGCTATTACCACCATCTTCATCTCTAACCCTCTCGGTCGAAAGAAGATGATCATTCTTGGTACCTCGATTATGATCATCGGCGCCATTCTACAGGCTAGTGCTACTACCCTCCCGCATTTCATCATCGGTCGTGTCATCACCGGCTTCGGCAATGGAGGCAACACGTCTACCGTCCCGACCTGGCAATCCGAAACTTCGCGCGCCCACAAGCGAGGAAAGCTGGTCATGATAGAAGGCGCCCTGATCACCTGCGGTATCATGATCTCCTACTGGATCGATCTCGGCTTCAGTTTTATCGATAGCAGTGTCGCGTGGCGATTCCCGCTCGCCTTCCAGGTCGTATTCTGCCTTTTCATTCTCGCCTTCATCTGGAACCTGCCCGAGTCTCCGAGGTGGCTGATCCTCAAGAACCGCGAGGACGAAGCTCTAGAGGTCCTAGCCGCCTTGGCAGACGCCCCAATCACCGATAAGGAGGTCTCGAACGAGTTCCTTGCCATCAAGGAAACCGTCGAGGAGATGGCGAAGGGCAGCTTTTCTGACCTGTTCACCATGGATAAGGACCGGTATGTATCCTACTATATTCAGTCCACATACTACATAATTATCGACACATATATGCTAACTTGGAAATATAGAAACTTCCACCGAACTTTGCTCGCTTTCGTCAACCAAATGTTCCAACAGATTTCCGGTATCAACCTAATTACGTACTATGCCCCCGTCATCTACAGCGGACTCGGCATGAGCGACTTCATGGCCCGACTCCTCGCCGCTATCAATGGCACAGAATACTTCATCGCTTCGTGGCCTGCCGTCTTCCTCGTCGAGCGCGTCGGCCGCCGAAAGCTCATGCTTGTCGGTGCCGCCGGCCAAGCTGCCAGCATGGCCATCTTGGCGGGTGCGAACTCGGCGCCCGACAATAAAGGAGCGCAGGTGGTAGCCATCGTTTTCCTGTTTGTCTTTAACACGTTCTTCGCAATTGGTTGGCTGGGAATGAGTACGTGCAATTTTTTTCTTTTTTCTTTTCCATATTTCGCCACTTGCGCACCCCCCCTCTGCCCCTCATGTCTTATCCCTTACACGCCACATTAGAGGTGATTGCTCGAATCACAGATCAACAGTGACTAACATGTATATTGCTTTACAGCTTGGCTGTACCCTGCCGAAATCACCGGTCTCCGGATCCGCGCACCGGCGAACGCGCTGTCGACGTCATCGAACTGGATCTTCAACTTCATGGTGGTGATGATCACGCCCGTGGCGTTCAACCACATCAAGTACCAGACGTACATCATCTTCGCCGTCATCAACGCGTTCATGGTGCCGGCCGTGTACTTCTTCTTCCCCGAAACGGCGTACCGGTCGCTCGAGGAGATGGACTCGATCTTCCACAAGGTGCGCGGCGCGAGGGGCTACTTCACCGTCGTCGGCACGGCCCGGGACCAGCCCCGCCGCTACGGGAAGAACGGGGAGTTGCTGATCGCGTACGAGGAGACGGAGGAGCACAAGGCGCGCGTCCACCCGGCCGAGCACCACGAGAACCGGTCCGAGTCCGTCGCCACCGACCCCGAGAAGGGCCCGAGCGACGGCGTCTTCGTCGAAAACCGCAGCTAGACAAGGTTCGCAAAATCTTTTCGGGTGTGGGCTGGGTACCACGGTAACGGTAACGGTCATATACATATGCTATTTTCTTGAAGAACCCCCCTTTCGCAATCGGGGTTGTCGAAGCCTAGTGTTTAGGTACAGTTTGGACTTTATGCTAGATATCCCACTGTTTTGAATAAATTCTTTGAAGTATTGAAATCTGTAACACGAATTCGTATTTCTATTTTGAATATCGCATCTCAGCGGTTGCTGGACAAATCCTCTCGTGCCCCCCCCCCCCCTTTCTTCGTGGGCCCCTTGTCTGTAAGTTCGACCTCCAATACTTCCTTTCATCCCTCCCGCACTCTCCGTTGAAGGATTAGACAGGCTTAGAGCATGACAGATCACATTCCGGTACTCTATATAAATAGAACGGGTTGGTCGTATCCAGGGGATAATAATGTCATCACTCCGACGAGCCAGTCTCAGGGGTTCGACAAAGCTCCTATAGCGGAGCTTCACGTTCATCGGCGGCAGTATTGAGAGATGTGAAGTTTCATCATGACTTGGAAGATATATATAATCTAATGGTCTGAATAATGAAGGCATACTCACGCTTCGTCATCCCTTCAGTCTATCCTATTTTGAGTCACTAAGAACATGACAGATGAAAAAATGTCTGTTAGTCAACCATTACTTGCTAGATGAATCAACCTAATATCCAGTCACGCTTATGAATACTGCACTGATTATGGCCCTATAAAGATGGCAATTCAGCTACATTTTCTCCCTACCTCCTACCTGATTTATGCATATAAAAAACAAAAGAACCCCGAGCCATATATTCGCAGATTTTTTCAAGGACTAAATACGCTTCGTCCATGATGGGTTTCGATATACTTCCTTTTGAGATCAAACATAAGATCCTCATTAATGCTGTTGAATTACGCAGTATACGACGCGCCGTCCGGCTGCGACTCGTAAGCCGGTCTTGGAAGGATGCCGTGCAACTCGCAATGTTCGACTCGGACATTCTCAATGAGGCTGGCTTTAGCTCTCTAGAGCCTAGTATACTGTTGTCGGAGTTTGTCGTATACAAGGCTTTGCGCACCAACTCCACGATGCCGGTTTCCGCCCCGGTTCTCGTCATCCGCCAGGCTGCCGAGTTCGTCTTGAATTACCACAGAGGCTCGGTTTCAGAAGACGCAATAACGAAATCAATACACGACCTCTTCCTTCAGAACTCGTGTTTTCGAGATAAACGCCTTGGCTTCCCTATATGCCAATCATACGGGAAGTTTGGAGATCCGAAGGCTTGGGATGTAACGCAGGCGGTGCTAGCTATAGCGGCTTATAACAACGACATATCATTGGCAAAAGAGCTACTTCCGCAGATGAGAGAAAGTAAATATCTACTTTATATGCACGGTTCGCTCAAAGGTCACCAAGAAGCGTAAGTCATTATCATTCTGTCAGGTCGGCGAATTTGAGGCAAGGGCGTACTACTGACGGGTTGGTTTTATAGGGCCGTGCTTGGCTGCCCGGTAGAGGTAGCGGCTATGAGAGGAAATATAGAAATGACTCGTATATTCCTAGAATATCTAGAAGATGTCATGACACAAAAGGACCGTAAAAACATTCATGGCTCGATCCTCTGGCACGCAGCCCAAGGCAACCAAATCAGCACCGTCGAGATTGGCCTGGAAAAGCAATGGTTGAAACGTCACCACTTTTTCAAGGCTCTCGAGTCCACTACAAGCCTCGACATCTTGAAGCGTTTGCTCGACGTCCGCAAGCACTGCATCTCCCCGCGACGTGGGAATGACGGCGAAATGAACAGCTTGGCCGTTCGGCTTCGAGACCAGGTCCTGGATGCGGCCGCTCGAGGCGACATACCACTGATGGAATATCTCGCTCGGCACAGCGCACGATACAAACCTGAAGACATTAATAAGGGGAAATATGACCTTCCCATCAGCCGGGCAGCAAAGGCGGGTCGCTACGATGTCGTCAAGTACCTAATAGAATTGGACGTTGGAATCGTCGAGAAGTCCATCGTGGCTGCTGCCAAACACGGAAGTCGACGTCTCGTGCAGCTACTACTACTAGAAAAAGGTACTTGGAATAATGCCTCATTGAGTGTGGCCTTGGCCAGGGCTTTAGAGAGAGAGAACGATTCGGTGGTAGGGCTGCTGATTGAATACGGAGTATCGTTGCATTGGCGTCTCAAATACGTGTCGCTCAGTAAAGCAGAAATAAAGGGGCAAGAGACAATGGCCACACTGATTAGAGAACGTATATAGGCAGCACGAATATTATAAAATATACCATCTGTCATCTGTCAATGAAATATATCAACATCTAAAAGAAGGACTGCCTACCTCGTACGAATTACCTCACACGGCGGTTATTATATTCACAGCTAAAAGTAGTAACAATCATGCTAGTATCATCGTTTTATAACTTTTCGACATGTTTCCCCTGCCACAAATCTTGAGATTGAGAATGTTACATTGCGATACCATCAATAGCAGTTAGTAACGTTCTATCCATCCATCTTTTTTTCACACCTAGGTAGTATTTTCTTCCGACAGGAGTCTAGAGCTCTAAGCTGCGGGGACGAATCCATAACAGGTCTAGAATTCCGGTATCCAACATCCACCGCCGCGCCGGGATAAAAAAATGCGCGGAGCTTTTTTCCCCTAGCTATGACGATAAGTTCATATAGGAGAGTCCACCATATCTGGCTAGACAATAATTACTCAGCATTTCGTATACCTAGAGTATTAAAGACTTCTGCGTCACCCCTTTACGTACCTAGGTACTTCCAGTGCCCAAGTTTTTCGTCATTCCTTGTATTGACTTTATGTATTGGCATTAGAAGCAACAGCAAGGGAACAATGAAGCAGTGGATTAGTGCTCAAGATGGCCTCAACAACATCCGGCTCGTGGATGCGCCTGAGCCGGAGAGGCTGCGGGACGGCGAGGTTCTCGTCAGGATTCACTGCGTAGCCCTGAACTTCCGAGATACCGAAGGTGAGTAACCCGGCCGGCCCTACTTGTCATGGCTATTCCAAATCAGATGCTAATTAGAAACTCCTCAAGTCTGTATGGGCCACTACAATCACCACAAGACTCTGGATCAAGGGGCGCCTATCGTTCCATGTTCAGACATGTGCGGCACAATCGAAAAACTTGGCCCTGGAAACGACGACTATGGGCTAAAAGAAGGGGATCGCGTCATGGCGATCTTCAACCAGACCCATCTAAAGGGCCAAATCACCGAGAAGGATATGTCTTCTGGGTTAGGCTTCCCCTTATCAGGAGTCCTGGCTCAGTACCGCGTCTTTCCCGCCTACGGCCTCGTCAAGGTCCCCGACCACCTGGCAGACGATGAGGCGGCTACCTTACCCATTGCTGCAGTCACGGCGTGGATGGCGATTAACACCTTCCAACCCATCGGCCAGCCCCTGACGGGCAAGGATAAGGTTGTGCTCCTTCAGGGGACGGGCGGCGTATCGATTTCCGGGCTGCAAATTGCGAAGGCTCTGGGTTTAACTGGTACGTTTTACTACGAATTAACAACAGATCTCTAAGCTTAAGTTATTAACGAGGATGATACGAAATAGCTATCGTAACGTCGTCCTCAGACGCCAAGCTAGATCGCGCGCGGCAACTTGGCGCCGACTACACCATCAACTACAAGACGACGCCCGAGTGGCAGGACAAGGTCCTCGAGCTAACAGATGGAAAGGGCGCGGACGTCGTCTTCGAGACGGGCGGCGCCGAGACGCTGGCCAAGTCCTTCGCCTGCGTGGCCTACGGCGGGCTCATCAGCTCCATCGGCTACCTGTCGGGCAAGGAGGACGCCCTGCCGGGCCCGCGGGTCAACACCAACGTGCTCGCGCTCCGGCGTAACGTCACGCTGAAGGGCATGCTGAACGGTCCGAAGGAGAGGTTCGAGGAGATGCTGGGCTTGTACGACAGCAAGCAGATCCACCCTGTTGTCGATCGTGCCTTCGAGTTCGAGCAGGCGAAGGAGGCGCTCTGGTATTTGGCCGGCGGATCGCATTTCGGGAAGGTTGTTGTTAAGGTGGTCCAGTCCGATTTATAACAGCACCGTAAGGATTTTTTTCAAGTAACTGTACGACGAAGCCCCTTGACCATGGACCCCATCCACACCTAACTACTGTTGGAAATATAGATATCGTAGCTACCTAGGTAGGTGGGTAGGTACGACTTATCAAAATCATGAAGCGATTTTAAACACGCAGCACATTGTCTTGTAGTTTAAGCCACCCATCTATTATCAAGTAGAGATTTGGTTTGACACATTGTAACCTGCAGAACATATTTTGTGATATGGTAGATACTGTTGTCCACCTACACTGCCAAGCAAGTAGTCAGGACTGGCAGCTCAGGGGATCACGATAGCTTCAAGATACTTTTAGAATTGAAATTTGATTCCAAGTGCAATATTCTCAAATGTAGGAAAATTAGTCTACCGTCTTCTTTTATTTGCTACAGCCCTGGTTGTCACCTAGCTAGAGGCAGTACTCTCCATTAAATGTGTTCGGGGGGTTCAAAGACCAAACAGCGTGGGAAGCAGTATGTACCTGCGTAGATACCCGTGGGTTACTCCTAAACCACCCCCTAATTCAAGAGCACTCCCATAGTTGTAGTGTTGAGCCCACTACCTAGGTACTTAGAGATGATTAGACGAACAGCTTGATCGACTGTGATTAGCAACAGTGATTAGTGACTGTGATTAGCGACTGTGATTAGCAACAGTGATTAGCGAATTCGACGCGTCTAGCATGCACACCTGCCTACTGGTAAATGCCTACAGGTGAGTTACCGTCGAATAAACCCACGGGGCAACGCATTTTGAAGCCAATCATGCCGCGTTAACCGTAAAGTCTGTTGATTAGCCAAGTATTCTGCCGTTATTTCTTTACCGCCGTGCAGATACTTTTACTTTCATTGACGCGGCCATAATTTACTTCGTTCTTCCCATGTTCACCTTTTCTCTCTAATCATAAACACACCTTTCATCCATCTACACAGCGCCAACACAATGCGCAGCTCTACCAACGATAGTCCCGTGGACAAGTTAGAGACATACACATATAACCTCGTGCACTAACGCATGATAAAGAAATCCATCAACCTCAACAACTCTTCTAAGGTAACGATGGTGTTCCGCTCGCTATGAACAACGAAAGCACACCTACTGACACAGGCTAGAACTTCTACACACTACACACTTCAATACCTACTCCTCTACTATCATATATTTCCTACTCAAGGACACTGAACAAATCACAAACACCTAAATTAACAAAAAAATCCTACTTACCTCTTCGTACGTAGCACTGTTTGTGTTTCCAAATGTCATTTCAACTTTGAACTTCCACTCACTTCTTCACCTTTACTCCTAGATTAGATCATGGCTCCTCTACTAGAGCTACCGGATGAGAACCGAACTTATTACGGTCGGACCTAGAACAAGGACGCTATAGCTTAGCGATCCAACCCTCGCTACCCCGAACAAAGTTCTCCGAACTATTCGGGGCCTGTCCTATACCATCCTGACTTGTTCCTTTCATGAAAAAGAAAAAAATTCTTCTTTCACTAGGGGAAACGAGGTAACCCTCGCGGCACGACGAGGGGGAGCGAGGTTACCCTCGAGGCCCCACCAGGGGAAGCGAGGTAATCCTCGAAACACGTTCTCCCAAGCCCACCACAATAGGTATATCAACTCGCTTGACTATGCTCAGGTTTGAAACTAACCGGTTTTAGGGATTCTACTAAATACCGCAAACCCTCTGCCCATTTGGGGTGGCTTTCCCAATGGCTACGAGGGGAGCCTCCGAGCTCATCTTATGAAGGGAGGGCGCCTGAAGCGCTCTTCGATAGGAGCCCAGAAAGGCAGACTCTATGAAACCTCCACAAGGCAAACTTTCTTTTAACCAATCCAAGACTTGCCCTCCTCGGAGGTGACTCACGTTGAGGCGCCCCATTTCCCCAGGGGGGCCTCCGACCGATACCCATCGACGACATTGCTTTCCGCTGTCGGGTCCCCGTCGAGGGAGAGCACACCATATTCCTCACCGAAGACATACCGATGTCAATCTTTTTTTTTTATTAAAATATACCTCTCACCTACTTACGCAGGTCCATTCATCCCGCCCACCACCAACCTTCTGTAAGTATATTTCCTTGTCCCCCAAGGCCACCTCAAGCTGTGATAACATATCATAATCTAACCTGTCCCGGCTTAGCAGGACAGACAACCATGGCTTTCAATATTTCAGATGTCTACAGGGCATTCTGGCCTGACCGTTCTAAGGAGAAGGGGGAGGGGGGCTTCCTCAGTTCCAAGCTTACCTTGTCCTCCGACGTTGTGAAGTTCCGACTGCATTCTTTGCCATGTACGTGGCGTTTGCCGCTTCCAAGCTCTGGGACATAACGGCCCTGCACGCTCCACTCCCTCCGACAGGGACGCGGGTGCCGCCCTGTTTGAGACTTTGAGGGCTAACCCAAATCTGGCCACGACTATATTAAGATACTGTGTTCCGCCACATATACACGGACCACTTTATTTTGGTGGCAGAAAAGCGTTTCGAGGACGGCTGCTGGTGGCCGGGGTGCGAGCACACCGGTAGCTTCGCGGCGCTTCGACCGCGCCTACGAACACGTAGGATACCACATCGTGGACGACGACTAGTCCTCGATACCCAACGTCTGACCTCTCCAAGCTTAACCGCTGACCTTCGGCTCTGCGATGGAAGAATTGCAACTGCGATATCCCAAAAAAAACTCCAACTTTGACATCATTCTTAGAAACATGAATGAGGTCATCCGTAAGTTGGAGTTTTCTGGGGTATCGCGGGTCTTCCATCGCAGAGCCGAAGGTCAGAAGTTGGGTATCGAGGACCAGTCGTCGTTCAAGATGTGGTAGCCTACAAGAAACATGTTGTTTCCGAGATCCGTAAAATCCGACCATGGCAGACTTCGACGTGGCGTGACCATAATGGCCTTCGATCGGAAGGTTGTTCCTCTGATCGGAACATAACGTCGGAGGTCATTGTGGTCGTAGACCAATCTTCGGTCTGGACCGCGACCTGCGGTAAAAGCAGCAGCAGGTCGTACTAAAGCACACAGCCTGTCCCCTGTTAGCACATCCTAATTACCCTCGACAAACCACCCCGACTTACAACACTCTCGCCACCAGCGCCCAAGGCGCCATCAGCGCCCCAGATATCCACGGCGCTGCGCCGGCGCCCTGAGCCTATTGCCAGCACCATCGGGGCTCTAAGCGCATCGACGACGTGACAATGCGCAGCGCGCTACTACCATGGGGCATAGAATGTGGCCTTGGCCGCAACGGCGAGGATAGCTACGAATGCGCCGGGTCCAACATCCTCCGGCCACCCGGCGCCGGGCGGTTTACAGTAACCCGAACTGCTTGGCAGGCCCCAAGCCCGGGTGTCTGGCCTGCAAAACAGCAGCAGGGTCATCTGGCCGCTCCGCCAAGGGCATCGACACTACACTGAACGTGTTACGCGGGTCGAACGATGCTTACTTAAAGCTCGTGGACTGCCCTGGCATGCTACCTAGGTAGTGCGGTGAACGAGTGTAGGTTAGTCCCCGGCGGCAACTTACCATCTTCGTCTGTCTTGTCTGCTAATACTTGGGTCATGAAAAGAGTGCACCCCTGCTCCATCGACCTGGGCCCGGGCCCCTAGCCACAACACCATACTACGGGTTGGGGGCGGGTGGGAAACCCAAACGATACCCCTGAAGATCGAGCCCCTTCTACCACGGAGGGGAGAGTCCTTCTGCCACGGAGGGGAGAGTCCTTCTGTCACAGAGGGGAGAGCTGGGGTTCCCGGCGGCGGCGACTACCACTCAGCCAGCGAGGGGGGGGCGGGCGAAGTACGGCGGCTACGTGCCCTGCCCCTCCTCGCATCTGAGAACATCGACTTCAGGTTCGCCCTGGTTCGCTAAAGATCACGGGGCGATCGCGATAACTAGCCCCGACATTCCTTACTACCTCCGTTATGGTTGCGTCTCTCTCCCTCAATCCCGCATACTACTACTACCACGAAGGAGGCTCGCGACATGAAGAAGGATGCACAGGGTGTCGCGGGGGTCCAGCTCAACGAGGTCAACGGCTCTCTTGGAGAGCTTATTGGCTCTGGCCCCATATCACCCAATCATCTATTTGGTGGTGGGTTGGCAAAGGAGTAGAATGGTACTTTATTGGGGGTGGGGGGAGGAGAACGGAGTTTTGTAGGTTGGAAATTGTAGGGATTGTTTGTACGATGGCTAGCGATTGTGGACGAGAGTGTTGTTGTGGTTATGTGAGAAGAAGCTGTACCTGGTCCTATTCCTTCTTATTTTTGGGGGGGGGGGGTGGGGGTTTGCATTGCCTATTCATGATATGTCCTGTTATTGTAGGTACATTATTTATGTCGCGTTAATGCCATGATATGGTCTGTGATAGGTTTCTTTTACTTCGATTGACGGCTCATATATTGAGAGCACCTGGACATGTTTAATTGAACGTAAGCGGCAATGTATACCTTAGGTAATAACGTCGGCTCGAGTCAACATTGTATAGAGCGTCATATCGACGTCCATTACAACGACGTCCATTACAACGACGTCTTGGACGTCGTCTCACCACCGTACCATTGCTGCGCCGCTACCACGCATATGCTATCCCGGTCTTCAGCCCTACCGGCCGAGACGCTGACACGTTGAAAATAAGCCACTGAGGCTTGCCTCCGATGTCACGTTGCCCGTGTTCGTATCCCCGACCACTGGCGTGAGGAACTCCAGACCGTGTAAGCATCTATCTCAAAGGACCGTGACTACTATCAAGTGATTTGCCTACTCGAAGAAAAGAGCCGTATCCGAAATAGCGCGAAGGTCCGCCATTCTTAGTTGCTCAAGAATATCGTATTCCACGATCGATGATGTAGGAGAGACCCTCGCTCACTCTATGGCCGAAGCTATCTAATGAAGTATCTGTAGAGGTATGTAGATAGACTTAGCGTAGGCGAACTTGTACAATACATTAGAACGTTCCGTCGCCAGGAATCGTGAATGCCAACAACAATATCTGGAGACTCGGCAGTTGGTGTGCTAAAAACAGCGCTGTACCCAATTGCTGGGGGCGCTAAGCACGTTTTAGGTGCTAGCTTTAGCGTGGCCTACAGGGACTGGAATGTATCTTATACATGAGGGGTGTTAGGTTCGATTCCTATCAGCGCTATCTGGCTGTTCCCCTTTTTCTGGTAGCGCTGATAGCTCAATTGGTTGCGTGGCCCTGCTTAGCCTCGAGCCTGAGTGTTCGATCCCCACCTGTGGCGTGAGTCTCCCGCTGCTTTGGGTTTTCAGCCAGGCTGGAAGCAGGTGCGGGGGCGCACCATTTGTTCTGTCAGTACTACTGGAATGTATCTTATACATGAGGGGTGTTAGGTTCGATTCCTATCAGCGCTATCTGGCTGTTCCCCTTTTTCTCAGGGGACAAGGACGCAAAACAGCCCTGCTCTCGCATGAATACCACCCTCCACAGCCGGAATTAGGTAATAAAAAGGATCCTAGAAGGAACATCATTTGCTGCTCTTTCTTTTCTTGGCACGTTTCTTTCGCCCTACGGTTCACATGACGTCGAGATACCACGTTTTACACGTCGTACAGCAAGAGCTGTGTTCCTAGGCTGAAAGCTAAGAAAAGTCGACCGCCCTATCTCCTAGCTTCGGCCTCTAGTCCGCTCGCGCGCTTGACAACGTATGTAAAAGCAAGCGATGTGGTGTGCCGATGGTTCTTGTATTTGAGCTACGTACCTAGGTGGCTCAGCTCATCGTCTCATCTCAGCGCAGAGCACCGAAGGACCCGGGTAATACGAGCGCGACCTCGACCCAAGCGCAAGAGACCTAACCTTGAAGCTTTTCATCTAATGTAGGCCGTCATATCAAACGAAATGAACCCCTTTTCAATGGACTCTTTCCGCCAATTTTACGAGGGCGTGCCACTGGCACGGCAGCTAGCGTGGAGCAGGGCGGAGCTCAGCCGCAAAGCCCGTGTCCCGGGGCATGATGCGTTGTCGATCACTTCGTATTGCCCAAGGAACGACCCGAGTGGAGGGATCTCTACGAATGTACAAAGCAGAACAATGTTGGATCGGTTGATGGATGCGTGATGCCACAACAAATCCGGGGCGCTCGGCAGGGGTAAGAAGTAAGGAGGCCTACTAACCTACACCTCACCTACCTTGGATCCTTCGTAGCTGTGATATGGATAGGTATATATAAGATGACCAGTCGCCCCGGGCAAGAAACCTTCTTTGTCCCTGCGTCACTATCGTCAAACAAACAAACCTTCCTATTAGATCGCATATAATTAATATATATACCTACCTACGTAGGTACACACAACTGCTTCGACCAACATACCATATCAACTCCCATCTAACCTCAACACCTCATCACATCCTCCGAAATGGTCTCCATAAAATCCGCTCTCGTCAGCGCCTTCGCGACCCTCCCCCTCCTCTCCTCCGCGTACATAACCTCCATGAGCGCGCCGAATACTGCCAAGGCCGGGACGACCATCACGACAACGCTGACGGCGGCCATCTACGTGCAGAACTGGGACGACTTCGGGATAATCTGGGGTCTGGTCCCTCCCACTTGGAACTGCGGCGACATAATCTGCGTGGGCCGCCGCATCGCCTACACGCCGCTCTTTCCCGACCACGAGCCGGAGCCGGGCAACTTCACTATCGACCTCGACATCCCGGGAGACTTCTCGGCCGGCACGTATAATTTGGTGGCCGCCATCCCGTATCTCGTCGGTGTATGTAGTACCTATATGATATTCCTTGCTTCGAAGAAGGCTTGTGTGCTTGTGTACTAACCAGCGGTGTAGGCTTCGGGCATGACCAGCATCCAGAATCTTACCTTCCCTATTGAGATCACGGCAGCATAAGACGCAATGTTTTGGGTCAGCTTGGGGTTCGGCGTCTCTTTGATTTATAGACATGTATGGGCTCTCCGAGGGGCCGTATGATTATCACGATCCTGTGAGGGTCCATGAAGCTACGCATAGCACAGGTGTTAGAGAAAAATGGACGACCAGAGCACTAGCATCTGGTGATAGTAAATTAATTATTATTCTTCTTTTATTTGCAAACGCTGTGGATCCTGGTTGCTTTGCAAATATCAAGATTACTTACTACCTAAGGCAAACCGGTAATTACCCTCATAAACTTATATAATTGCATCAAATAAGCAAGCTCATTATACAACGATTCATTTGGTTCCTCTATAACCAATACACTCACTTACTTCACCGCACCACAACACAACACAAGCTCTTCCACGACGCATTCCCATCACACAAGCAAAATGGCCGAAGCGGCAAATAATAGCCCAGCGGATGCCGAGCCATCGACATCACAACAAGTCCCGGCTCATTCACACATTTCCTGGACCGCGTACGGCAGCGGAGTCGGCGGTGTACATGACCATCTCGATGACCTAATTGTCGCCCTGGACCACAAGTTCGACCAGATGCGTCAGGACAACAGACAGTTACGCCGGCAGCTCGATCTGATGATGAACATGATGAAAGAGCATTTCCAGACCACCACCAACGGGTCCAAGAGCAAAACAACGTCCACGCCCGCTGTCACTGTTCCCATGGTACCTACGCAGACCGGACTCAATTTGGGAACGGAGGATGGACAGACACCACTCCAAGCCGAGCCTACACCTACGCCTTTACCACAGACCAATTCACGCACGAGATGCGGCAAATGCCAGGAAGAATTCCCGTCGCGCAACAAGCTCATGAAGCATGTCTACTCTGATACGTGCCACCAACTCTCTCCTAGCGAACCGTCGACCATATCATCGACACCTCGACACCAACAGCAGCACCAAGAGATAGAAGTATTGCGAGCAGAGGTCGTTACGTTAAACGCCGAGCTGAGAAAACTCCGCCGTGGTTTCGAGGAAAATAAGGGAGAGGTACACAACAAGATCGAGAAGGTTAGATACCTATGAGGCGACTGGCGATTACGAAGAATAAGGAGTCTAGAGAGAAGGAGAGTCATGTGAATCCTGGTCTGGCAGATAGTCAACACACCCACTTTCTAGGAATCGCAATGCTGAAGGAACGGCTAAACGTGAATCTCATGTGTTTCTTGATATACCGATCCCGTTGATCGAGCAGTAGGTGAAAATGCAGCCTCCCAAACATCTTCGCTATGCATGCCCGCCCCAGCGGAAACCCAAAGTCCTAACTCCTTAACCGTCTAATAATACGGGATTCGCTACACAATTTGCATTCTACACGTATGTGGCCACCTTTGGCAGCTAGAGAAGCTCTCTGCACGGGTGCTAGCCTGTCAAGCTACCATTTTGGCACCAAGTGGCTATTCTCAATAGCAAGTTGGCGATCCATTCATTCCTCCGAGTATCGGTCATTTGCTTCCCTTGCCCACTTGTTTGCCGATGCTGTGCTCGCAATGACTGCCGCCTCGTTGTTGATGCATAATTGTTGGATACGGGATGACTCGTGGTCGAATTTTATCGTCTTCGCTGATTAAAACACCGTTTATGCCTTCTCTGTTGACGTATATATTACGTATACTATCCATCGGTGGAACGACTATTTGTCACTCGTCCATTGGAATATCGGCGTTCGTGAGCCTAGTTATTTGCTGTTCATGTATGGAATCCGCGAGGTTTGCTAATTCGATCGCCCAAATGACTGCATTTTCAAGCGGACTTCTGGCCCTAGTACTCTCCTGCCTCGTGCCGGATTGGTTGGGTGGACTCGGCAAGCTTTTAAGTTCTTGGGAACGACACTGCTCCGTATGGAGTCGCGACACGGAGGTGACTTGGCAGATGATATCGCGGATGCATCCGTTTCCGGTATATTGTCTCCACTAGAGGCCGAGCATACGTCGGACTCCGTCCCGGACTTTCTGTTCGTACTCGGAGCGCTTCTCTCGCCACATCTTGGCGGCCTCGACGTTTGCTGGGCTCTCGTCATTGGGCTCCGCTAGCATGCTCATGACAGATATGAGGATCTTCTCGACGGACTGGATTGGACTCCATCGTTCCGACGCGTGCTCGTAGTGGTTCGGGTCGTCTCCGGGAGGATGTAGAATAGAGATGCAGACGTTTCCATTAGGATAGACTATGATATTTGGTTGGTGTTAGTCAATGAACTTAGTAACATGTATTTAACTAGGAAGAGAGAACGAACCGTTGGGGTGGAATATCTCTCCCAGGAAGGTCATCTTGGGCGGTGCCAGCGGGTAGTCCTTGGGGAACTTCAGTTCGGCAGGGAAGATGCCACCTTCGAAAGGAGTGCCCTCGGGACCTTGAATCAGAGCTTCCCAGTGAAGCATATCGTCCTCACTGACTGGGCCGGCCGTGATTCCATCGGGAGGGTTGTTTGTCAACATCTTGTATTCTTGGAGAAGACGACGGTGGGCGGTTGATGAAGCCATGCTGACGATGTCTCAGATAGAATGAAGAAAGAGATGTTGCACAGTGAGTTATCGACCAAAAGAGTAACTGAAAACTGGCGAACGCGAATAGAACTGTATCGAGCTTCGTGACGGTTATCTCGATATCGATGTGAAGGAGGGAAAGTTGGAGGGGGATACTTTATAAATCATTAGCGGGGTTCACTGTAACTTGGAACTGTTGTCACTCTTTTAGCGGCCTTTGTCCACTGCTAAGACATCCCACGTCCGCTGCGTCTGATCCTGGTCCCTGAAGATCAGATAGCCGAAATTAGCCCGGTGGAACTTGTTCCTTGAAAGCTTCCCCAAATCAAAGCTTCAAAAAACGTCACCGAAAGCTAAGACTTAAAAAGCTCCGGAGCTTTGCGCCAGCTTAGAGATCGAAGGCAAGATATGCCTCCTCGACTCAGCCTACGGCCCGTTGGGCATCGTAGCTCTCTTTATCTAAGAAACCCAGTCATCGAGAGAAGCTCGGTGTGTTTCTTTTGTTCATTATCTCCATCCAGTACAATAAGTCGGCGTCCGAGAAGAAAGTCGCAAAACCCTCGTCGCTTTGCATCGACTGCTGCCGCCACCGACCGCACCGTGCTCGAACCTCGAAAAGAATTGGAAGACATACTTCTGGAGCTACAAAAGCACGCTGCCAACTATGTCAACCTTTCTCGCCTACAACTGGCTCTCAATGGGTTGCGGCAAAAACCGGGCAACGAATCGATACGAGTAGCCGTATTAGGCCTGACGAAGAGCTCCGAGTCGAGCAGAACCGCAAAACAAGTCCTAAAGCTCCTGCTCGCCGACCCGTTGAAAGCTGAGGAGGAATGGGAGAGACAAGTCGACAGCCACGACATAACACAACCCATGATCATACGAATTAGCGCCGATCCACCATCCCAGGAGCTTGGGTCTCTATCACTCGCAACGAAGGGGAGCTTGCTGCACGAAATCAACATCTCATCCGCGACGCTTAATGGCCACAATCTCGAATTACTACTCATGGAGACGAATCCTTTCGTATCCGCCCAGGAAATAAGAGCTCTGGAAGGATTTGAGGATTCCGTGCTTGTTCCCACCGTGGATATTCCCACATCCAACACGGGGAGACATACACCTATAACTACTCCCGTACATAAGGCGCTACTCGTGACGGATGGTATCTTGGGTGCTGCGTCAATAGTATCAATGCCTACCTTAGAAAGCCAGAACGTGGTCACAGCTGCAGTAAACCTACCCGAGTACAAGCCAGCAGAAACATCTCCCTTGCTACCCTTTACCCCTATCGACGTTGGTACCGCGAGCATCGGACTAGGCCTAGTTCGCAAGGATCTCAAGAATGCCATCGAGTTCGAGCATCTCTGGTTCCAGAGCAGTATGCCGAAACTTGTCGAGTGGCTTAAGGCCGATATCATGGCTTCGCAAGAAGGCGCAACTAAACAACCTGTTAGAGAACTCATCGCCTCGCTACTAAGGAACACATATGGAGCTATAGAAAGTGAGAAAGCCCGCCAGCTTAGTTCATCACTACCTTCTACAGCAGCGCCCACATCACTAGAGACACTTCAAAGCAGCCTTGACGACTGGGCGGAAAGTGCACACACCGAGTTACAGGAACAGCTTGATCTGGCATTCTCCAGCAGGCGATGGCGAAAACTAGGGTGGTGGAAGTTATTCTGGCGTGTAGATGATGTGGGAATGCTCACGAACGACATTATCAGTCAGCGATTTCTCCCAGCCTCGGAGAGGAGTGCTATATTCCTTGCTGGGAGGATGAAAGAAGCTGGTGTCGCGCTGGGGCCTTTCCCCAATCCATCAACTGCCGATGAAAATGGTATTAAACCCAACGATTCGGACCCCAAGGCGTGCCCGCTGGAAGCGTCCCCCTGGCCGGTGAACATTCCCGCCACGCGGCGCTACCTCCAGGCGGAAACCATACCTGCGCTGCAAGCACTGGCACAGAAGCTGACGGTACAGACGCTCGGCACGTCCGGGCTGACGACCGCGCTCGGGGCGCTCGTCTACGTAAGCACGCTGACGACGACGCTCTACGAGGCCGGCGCGGTCGCCGCGCTGGGCATCGTGTGGAGCCTGCGGCGCATGCAGAAGCAGTGGGAGACGGCGCGCACGTTCTGGGAAGGCGAGGTGCGGGAGGAGGGCCGCAAGGCGGTCCGCGGCGTCGAAGGGGTCGTCGGTGACGCTCTGAAGCCGAGTCGAGGCGTTGAGGAGGAGGAGGAGAAGGTTGAGAGCCGGGGAGAGCTCGACAGGGCTAAGGAGCTGGTCGAGAAGGCACAGGAGATTTTGGGTAGGCTGAAGTGATGCATGCATGCTCCTGTCTGTTGTAAAGTTATGTTTGTACGTTGTATAAATATGGATGTACCTCATGATACCAATCAACATAGATGGCAGGTACATTTACTGTAGCCTTCCGTGTAAATCGGGTACCTACTTTTTATTTGCCTGGAAGCTTATTTGCCATATCAGAAACGGAGGCACACGATACGCAATCTTAGGTGTAAGATATGCTGAATAGATCCAGGTTATGGCCAACTGGTCCCAGACCTATAATTTGAACAAGTTTTTCATTTATTCCTATTGGTGATGAGAAGCGCGGACACATCGCCCATCATTGCTTTGAGGGCATCTCCTACATATTACGGTCCCCGCTACCTCCACACAGCCCCTAATATATATACGATGAAACACTTTACTCACAGGATGGCAAGTCAACCGTGGTATTTCCTCTCTTTAAGTTGCCTCGCCACAGCACAGACGAAACACGTGCGTATTCGGAGCTTGATTACAAGATCCTTCAGCAAGATCAAAAATGACACACCTGATTCCCATATTTTGCAACGGTCTAGAAGACCCCGTTAAGAAATCGTGTGACTCTGGGTGCCATATCAAGGCAGTAATGGGGAGCCAGATGCACATTACGGTAAAACATGACCCTAATAACTCCCAGATGGACTTTGGCAGCTAATAATTGTATATGGAATCTAGACGAGAACAAGTTCATCCAGCCACGCCATCCTACCATAGTTTTAGGATCAACCTGTCGGGGTATTACGCAGCGATGATTGATAAGTTGGGCAAGGACCATCTATCAGGTTCCTACCTAAGACACGGGTCGATCCCGACAACACATAGACGAGAAGCGAATACCTGATCATTCACCTCGGTTTTCATGTTCTGCTATGCATACATCCTAAAGATTGACGAGTACGACATATAATAACACGCCGACGGCAAAAACGGACATGTCCGACTCTAGTATTATCAAATGTAACTTTTACCACGAACAACAATGGCAACACAAGCAGGAGACACCAAACCATAGGAGGCCCCAACGAGGATAGGGGTTGGCCTGATGGACACCCCCCAGCTTCAGCATATTTCTCGGTCAACTGCTGATCAGTGAGGAACCCTATTGGAGAAAATACTGAAGAGTAGACGCGACAGTGAAGGGTATCCCGAAACCTATTCACTGCCAGTACACTTTGAAGTTATTCAGACAAGAAGAGACAGGCTCCTCGCAACTCGCGCGTATCGCTATTAACGGAAAACTTGTGCCACCTTAACGATCTCGGTGCATTTTCAATACGTCAACAGATATCCGCGTCTTACCACGCACGAGAGATTTCCATCGCGATTTCAGCAACACCACAATTTTTCGTATTGTCTTTCTTTTTCGCTGTGCTGTACAGCACCTATCTCTATTGACAAACCTAATCAATAGGCCTTGTCTATCCCTTTCGAATAGAGAAACGAGAATGGAGATCTAGTAGGGCTTGTGACGGGTAATTGTTTAATTTCAAAAGATTATCGAGCCATATTCCGGCATAACATACGTGTGCACCTAGGTAGACATATCCAAAAACACTCACTTTCAACCACATACCCAAAACACAATACTTAGCCTCGTATATACATACATACCCAAGGCAGCATCATCACCACTCCTCCCCGCCGCCGCCCCAGTCACCCCCCGAATAATCCGTGCCGCTCACGTCCACGTAGGCGCTAGCATCGACGCTCACGCTCTCCTCCTCCTCCATCATCATCGAGCTCTGGTCTTCCATGTACACCGTCTCGCTCACGTCCACGCTGACGTCCACCTGCATGTCCACGTCGACGTACGTGGCGTCGCCGTAGGCCGCGTCCGCGTACGAGGAATCTGTGTACGAAGAATCTACTGCGTAAGACGCGTCTGCGTACGCGGTCGCTTCCGCGTTCGCGCTCATGTCCATTTCCATGTTCGTCGTGTCCGTATAGGACATGTCTGTGTACGTCGCATCTGCATACACGGTTGAGTCTGCGGTTGCTGAGTTCGTCGTGTCCATGTATCCTGTATCTGCATACACGGTTGCTTCTGCGCTCATATTGTTCGTTTCCATTACCTGCGTGTTGTCCGTATAGGAATTGTTGGCCTGCGTGTTGTCCATATAGGAATTATCGGTCTGCGTGTTGTCCGTGTAGGAATTGTTGGTCTGCGTGTTGTCCGTGTAAGAATTATCGGTCTGCGAGTTGTCTGTGTAAGAATAATTAGACTGCGTCGTGTTGGCCACCGCATTGTTACTATTATCTACGTCGTTGATAACCGTGTTGTTGTTGTTAATGATAGTGGTCTCGGGCGGAGAAGCAAAGTACGAATTTTCTCCTTCTCGCGGTGGCTCAGAATAGGCGCCGTTATGCTGTTCAGAAGGGGCTTGGCCGGTCTCATTGGAGTAGACCGTATTTTGCTGCTCAGAATACTCTGCGTACTGTTGTTGCTCGGCATAAGTTTCTTGGTGAGGCTCAGCATGGGCTTCCTGATGTGGCTCGGGCTGGCCTGTGTGATTCCCCTCGGCATATGATTCGTGATTCTGTTCTGGTTGACTTGTGTACTGCTGCTCATGGTAACCTTCATTATACTGCCCCGACTGCTCTGCGTGGTGTTCTTGCTGGCCTTCATGGTGCTGTTCGGATTGGCCTTCGTGGGATGCCTCAGAATTAACAGCTTGGTGCTGAGAGGATTGATACTCATGTTGAGGTTCGGAAGAGGTCGTGCTTTGCTGCTGCTGATTGGTGGCCGGAGACGCTTCATTGGTTCTGCCTCCCGCAGCTATAGTGTTCACAGCATTACCTAGTATAGACCCTATAGCCATATAAGGGTCCGGTCCTCCTTGCGCTTGATTGTTAGGCTGATTAGGGGGCATCTGGTACATGGGTTGACCAGGACGGGCCTGATAGGGAGTTTGGACCGGACGTGGTTGGAATACTGGCTGGTTAGGAGGGCCTTGATACATTGGCTGGCCAGGCTGTTGTGGTTGGGCGACCGGTGGTCGTCCTGCAGGAGGTCGAGAGATCTGCTGAGGAGTTTGCTGATTCGTCATCATGTTTGGGCGCATTTGAGGTTGCTGTTGCACCATGGAGCTATTCGCTGCTCCTCCTATCATTCCTGGGTTCTGCACTACGGCTGGCCGTCCTGGCGTCTGGACACCCATAGGTTGCATGCCCTGTTGTAGCTGTGGCCGGCCCATGGCCTGCGTATATTGAGACTGGCCACTAACCCCTGCCGTGTTGTTTGGCTGAGGCGGTGCGGTGTTGGCGTGTTGCAGACCTTGCGGCCGTTGAGGCTGGTTGTTTTGAGGTGTACCTTGAGCTTGAGAAACATTGTATATCTGATTTGCTATGGAGGCACCAGCCACGCCATCCCCTCCCAAGGACTCAGCAATGATTGCGCCACCGACGGCAGCCGTGGTCTGCTTTATTGCGGGATTTTGCCACGTCTTCTTAGCCCATTTCTTCATTTTCTTTCCCGCAACGTTCATCTTCTTGCTCGCGTCGGACAAAGCAGCAGCAGCTTGCGCCGAGTTAAAGGGCTTATTCTGTCCAAATGTCTGCGATGGGCTGGTTTGGGCTCCGGGGGATTGGTTGTATTGCTGATATCCTTGACCCAGTCCCGCTTGTTGATTGTTCAAGAACGCTTGTGTTTGAGGGTTCGCTGTGTTGGATGATAGCGTCATCTGAACTTGCCCCTGGACCGCAATGCCTTGTGCAAAGCCGACTGTCGGTTGTCCATTAGGCAACTGGCCGGGATGGCTCATGCCCTGGTGGTTATACGATCCCGGGCTTGTCATATTTGAATGCGGATAGGCCTGCGTATGTTGCTGAACCGGCGCTGAGTGAGCGTGTGGCCGGGGTTGTCCTTGCTGTGCTCCTCCTGGCATTGGCTGTCCAGGCATGGATCCCCCCGAGTTTGTCATATGATGTGCCTGTGCAGGTTGCTGCTGAGGCGGCCTATGCATTGCCGTTTGTGGTAGCGGCTGACTTCCTGGGTGCTGCTGAGAAGGCCGTATCTGGCCCGGTTGGTTCTGCAGATGTTGGGTCTGGGCCTGCGTGGTAGGTATTGGTTGAGTTGACATAGGAACAGAGGTAGGCCTGACTTGTGAGGGCAGTGGCGTCACTTGGCCCGGAAGCATTGGGAAGGGCCTCGACGGACCGGCTACGGGGGGTTTAGGCGACTGGCTAGCCTGCTGATTTCCCTGGGCATGGGTCACTGGTATCGCTGTAGGTCTGACAGCATGCGGGTGGTTTTGGTGTGGCGTGGAAGGGCCTTGAGACATGACTGTTTGTGCAGTGACGTGCGAGCTTAGTGATGATGCTGAGGACGGTGGGCGATGAAGTGAGGCAATCGAAGGGGCAGGTGATGACACCTGACTGTGGAGCGGAGACACAGGCTGGGTTATAGGGGATGGTGAATTTTGCGGTTTGGCTGGCGGCCCTGGTGTAGTATTCTGGTTCAATACTTGACCACCCCCCTGTGTCGCTGGTTGGTTGTTTTGGGGTCTCTGGCCTGGAGAAGCCTGGAACTGTGGTCTTTGTGTAGTGTTTTGCGGACTAGATATCGGAGCGTGTACTGTTGCAGGTGGACTTGAAACTCTGCCTGGAAATACGACTGGGTTGGAAGCCTGAAGCACACCCGGCGACCCGTGGGTAGGTCTTTGAGCCGTTGCTGGCAAAGTGGATGTATTGGATACGGACGGTTGGCCTTGTGCAAACGAATTGGCTGATGTAGCGTGTGTAGCCGACGCATGCTGTTGAGCTTGAGAAGGTGATCCCGATATCGATGGTCGTTGATTATGAGCTCCGAGGTTAGTCTGAGGGGAGGCCGGGTGAGATTGTGCTTGGACTACTGAGGTAGGCCTAGCTGACGCTGTCGATGGGGTTGTTTGTTGATGTACGGGATGACTTGGTCGTGAGGGGATATTATTCGAGCCCATCATTGGTGTTCCTGTATTGTAGCTAATCTTCTCCGGTCTCTGTGGAAGCACAGGTTTTCGGATTGGCTTTTGCGGTAATGTGGAATTCATCATTAATCCTTGATAGGAAACAGGGCGGATTGCCTGTGGTGACTGGTAGACGTTTACCTCTTGAGAAGGGGAGCCGGTAGAGTGCGGCGCAGGTTTCCCTTGAGCCTGGCCGGTTCCAGGTTGTGAATTATTTACAGGATTAGATGCAGGAAAACTTTGAGTATTAGACTTTGGTCCATTAGAAGTATTGAGGCTAGATGAGGTCTTATTTGGGCTCGCTGGCTTTTGAGGGTTCAGTGGCGCCACTACGGAAAGCGACTCATTCGAGATTGAATGAGATTGGTTGGAAGATTGATGAAATTGCTGTTTCTCTCGGCCATCTGAGTTGGATTGAGCCACCATATGTTCGTGTGGTCTCTTCGAACCATCTTGGAATAGACCTTGTCCAGATGTAGGCCGTGGCGCTGCTGGAACCTCCTGAAAGACGTAGATTCCAGGCCCACCTATTTTGGGTGGCAATGGAGTGTGGGATGATGGCTGGGTTGGCTTTTTATTGATTCTACGAGCTCCTGGGCGAACATTATCTACTTGTGCCTGCGACAGGTGTCGATTCTGTGGAGGCGGGAGACTCTGTCGGTCATGAGCGGGCTTCAGCATCACGGGAATCTGAGCTGAATTAGAGCCGACGAGAGGCGGTCCAGAGCTAAAAGATATACTTTCATGTCTCGCTCCCGATCCCGGCAAAGACGAGACACCATTCTGCGCCGGCAGCTTCTGAGATTTGTCTTGTGGCAAGGGAACTTTCGACGGCGCTGTCGCAGGCTGTAAGACAGGTGGAATGGGCGAGGATTCGACCTTTGGGGGAGAAGTGGAGGATGTATGTGGGATTCTGGGGTCTGACGGTGGCCTTAAAATACCAGGAATGTTGGTTTCTATGCTATCGACAGGTCCCGAAAGAGAATGTCGTTTCTGCTCCATAGGACCAAGGTCGTTATTCTGTGATTGAAGGACCGATATGCCAGATGATGCTATCGACTTTCTATTCGTGTTCGTTGATCCCTCGTTAGCAGTTCCCTGCGTCGGTTTCCATGTCTCGTATCCATTTTCACCTGTGTGGTCCTTAATCGGTTGTTGAGAAGCAAGAACCTTTTGTTCGAGTAGTGGAGGAGAGTCTGTTTTTTGCACGACACTCTCTTCGGGTTTGGGTGCTGCCTTAAGAGGAGGGTACGCAAAGGAAGCAGAGACGAGAGGATATCCCTCGACATGTTGCGTGGTATCTTGAACTGGGCGTCCTGCTGACTGCTTCTGCTCCACCGGACTTCCCTGTGCCGATAACTCTGCCGGTCTATTTTGCTGAAAGTTGTTCTGTAATTCTGCTGAGATTATCTGCGTTGCGTCTAATTCGATCGGGGCCAGCTCTTCCGCGCATTTGACTGCATCGTTATTCGCAAGCTCGGCCACGAAGCCAACGGGAGATCGTATCCGTTCAGACTCAGGAAGTTCGGCCAAAGCAGGTTCACTTTTGCTGTCGCCAACCGGGCTTACGTCGTTTAGCCCAAAATACATAAAGTCATCTGGATTGAAGTAACCCGTAGCACTCATGTTACCACTTTCGTTGGCCTGCTTTGGTCTATCCCCGCCCGACCCCGACACAACCCTAGCACCGTTGTCCCCATGGGGCGGGCTTTGAAGCTCCTCATGATGTTTGCTAGCCAGTTTGCTCTCAAGAGAGATATCAAGTGCCCCAAAGCCAAGACCTACTAATTCGGGGTATTCGTCGCCCGGCCGGGGGAAATGGTACTGCGTCAACCCCGTCGTTGCGAAGCGGTAAAACCATCGTGTCCCGTCATAGTCAGCTTCCCATCCCTCGGGGAGATGCGCCATTCTAAAAGATGGGGAATCAAACTTGACAGGAGCTTATTTTCTCAGATTGTGGGGACAGAAGTATATGTTCGCGGCTAGGTAGACTTGAGGTTCGACGGGATGGATTCTCTCACGCGCGCGTAAGGTAACCGAAGTAGACTGAACCAGCGCGGGTCATACAAGTTGAATCGGATCCTCTTCAATATGCCAAGGGTTCAGACGACGTAGAAGTAGTTACAAGATGAAAGGCAATAGAGAACGAGCCATTCCAGTGAAAATGATGACGAGAGCCGAATGCAAATCCTGAGCGGCTGAACCCGACTCATACAGAATAATCTGTCCCGCGATGCTGTCCAGCAAGGCGTTTCATCCAGGGTACCCTTTGGCCACATTGGCCATCTAGGCCTCCGATATTTGCGGCCTAGGAGAAGGCCTAGCCAATCTGGATGTCGGTCCATTGGATGGTGGCGTGTAGCGTGCAGCAGCTGAACTCGAGAACGCCATTTTGGTAGAAGCGCGCCGGCGCCGCCAAGCCATCTCACCAATCCCCTACCGATGCGTCGCGATTATTAAAGCCCCATGACGCGCACCTGACGATATGAAAGCTCTGTTATTAACAAAGTCCGCCTTCATTTCCAGGTTCATTTCCAGGTCGATGGGTGAGAAGAAGTTCGCCCTGACGGATTCGAGGTAGCCTTGCGGCGTTCAGGCGTTCTGGGGGGTCCAGACATAGGTTGCGGTAACGTGCCGCCGTCGTAGCTGAGGGCTCGGCTACAGGGGTCCCTGGCCACCTCGCCAAATACCTACATTTTGAGGTAGTGAACAATTATGTTCCTTACGTCAGCGGGCGTTGAAGATAATGGTGAAAGTTGACAAATCACTAGGTGCCTAAGATACACACCGAAACCACGTGAACGAGTAAAGAAGCGGCCTCGACGACACTTCCAAATCATCGTGTTGCTTAGGTACTAACACAATACAGTGGAATCTAAATAACTAGGGGTTATCAGATGGTTTTATATTGAGATGAAATACGACACAGTTCAGTCCCCATGTTGATTCTTTCACTGCAACATGGCACGGCTCCCATCAATATCCTCAGCAGCTGTCTTGGTCCGCGGCTGATTTTGGTTACCGTAATGCGCATCGTCTCCTCCCATGCCATCGATAACTTCGCGACTATTCTCCTTGGACTTTTCGCTCGTGTCTAAAAAGACGGATTCACGTTAGCAAGGACCTTGGGCACTTATCTATTAGAGGATACCCAATTCTCGCCACTTACTTGGGTTCGTGAGATTCGCCTTGTGGCCCTTGACGGTGTTAGAAATAGTCTCCCGCCCTGTGGTGAGTTCTTGCATGTCTCGAGACATGGTCGATTTGGCACCAGCTGAATCCATTGTGATAATCTTGATGCTTGGATGAAGCTACTTTTCAACTAGTTGGATCTTCGGTTGAATGCTTGGTAATTATCTCTGAATTGTTTGAATTTGATGTTCTCAATGTAGAATATCTTAGTCAACACCAGCCGATGTTTTATATTCAGATGTCGCATGACGAGGAAATCACAGAATGACGTCGTAACTTTGCGTTCTCATAACGCATCAAATAACGAACGGCGACAGCAAAGATCTCGATGCTTGATGTCATATTTTCTCGATACTCTACCAACACATTGTTTTGTTTATCATGAACGCGTAGTGTCGCGCAGGATATCAAGATTCTTGCAAATTTCAAGTGGTGATGTGCGAAATGCAACAAGGGTACGTCATGAACCCCGGCCGCCCAAATCTGTGTTCCTTGACACTGTCACGTTATTGAGCCGTCAGAATCAGAAATGAGCCAATCATAGCATCTTTGGGATCCCGTTTCGGTACTTGTCGTGAGTTTCATCACTAGCGAGAAGGGGTTGAGAGGAACTGTTCTATAATAGTCCAGAGAACCTCTTCTGACGTTGATAATAGATACCTCCGGCCATACGCGGTAACCCGCAATGTGAGTGTTTCTAGAACTCTAGATGAATTTAAATGGTAACTAAGCATGCCTATATGGAAGACATGTTAGTAGTGTGGCACTGGTTTCCTTGTAAGACGTCACTTGAGGTATTAGAAAAGTGGTGAACGAGTTTCGGTGCGCGTTCCTAGCCTTATAAGTCATGTAACCCTCAACCTTACTTTATGGTAGCAAATAAAGATGGGATCTTGGGCTCGAACATATTGATCCTACCTATCTTCATCTCGTTGCTGCCAGCCGCCAACCGGCGCGGCCAGGACACTCCAAACGATAGTGGCCCATCGCTTCAGATCGGTCAACCACGCCGCCTTCTCCACGAGCTTGACATGTCTTCCCAACCCGCAGCCCTAGTCGCTCGCACTATCTTCTTCTTGTAACAGTCCTTAAGAAATCGCGCCATCGGCTCATCTCGGCTACTTATCCTACGATGTACGTTTTCAAGGGCGGCGCGCTACGACAATTCTTTTATACCGGAAATGACGCCGGCGTCGGGGTTCGTAGGATATGTGACGCGGCCGCGACGTCGTCTTCTAGGCCGGCGAACACAAACATGGTGAGAGATAGGTCGAAGGTGCTATCCGGAAAGGTAAGGTTATAGGCGTCCATAAGTTCAACCCGTTATCGTGAATCACTGATGACGGGACGAGGGGCGGCAGGTCATCTCTGAACAGGTCCCGCGCAATGGCGTCGTTAACAGTTCTTGAAGAAGGGCGCCGTCGAATTCAACAGCTTGTTTCGGCATGAATAGAACGGCCATCGTGAATAGGATGCTCTAGCGGAAAAAAACAACACGCTGAGATCCCTTACATGAGGAATAGCTGTGAGGGTCCTAGTCCTGATCCTTTCGTTAAGCAGTGTTTGTTGAGATAGGGGGTTGCGTTCGGAGGACAAAGGGCCTCGGTGTCGTGTAGCCTGTTGCTGTTAGGTTAAATTCTAGCTCCCCGTGCAATAATGTTGTTATTTTTGCGCCTTCTGGTTTGCACCTTGACAGTAGCGGCGCTTCCCGGGTACCAAATTATGCGACCGGAAGCGTTCTGACGTACCTAGGTAGTTCTCGCTCATCACGAGCCGTTGGCAATTGCTCGGCGGCATAGTCGAGGTGTCTCTTGTGTATGTTGATATCTGACATGTCCAAAGTCATGGAGTGGTGGCCATAGAAGCATATCCATCGTCCTGTTTGTCTGCCTTCTCTTAGCATTCTAAATATGTTTAGCCTCGATCGGTTTAGGTTTGCGAGACGCTGGCGTTTTCAGCCTTGATGCCACCTCATCTGTTGTTTGCCATTGTCCCCTTTTTCGTGACGTTACCTTGACTTCAAAGGTTTGTATAGCGGCTTATAGGAGAAGTAATCACCAATCGTGTAGCTTCTGGACGAGCACCTATGCGACTCGGCCCGCGACCAAGGAACTAGGTGGACTGGTTTAGATCGCTGTCGACTTATTAACAACCTGGAGTTGCATCATGGCGGAGTTAAAAGCTTTCAACTTGCGAAATCAACCCATTTGATCGAACTTGGACAAAATCCAAGAAGTCCCAGGTCACCGATACTATTTGCGACGCTCATGTACCAAGTATCAGGGCTTCTTAGGTTCGTCTGTCCACCGTCAAAACGGTCAAGACAAGGAAATCAAAGTTTAGTCGTGTGTTCGTCCAACTTTGGATTCGGATATTTCTCGATCGACGCCGAAGAGCAGTCGGCCTTCCGAACACACAATACTGAAGGAAATACGACATGCCACTGAAAACCTTTAGAAAGTAGATGACTCTGGCTTTTATAGGCTCATTGGACTGAAGTTAGACATAATAGATGATTTAAAGTCAGCCTAAGGCAAGTTGATCTTGAGTTCCGCTCGGGAATCTCGCAATTCGGGTACGTAGGCCTACGGTGGTATGGCTCAAGGGGAAGTAGTAACAGCTTGCTGCTATGTAGGGCAAACAACAACTTCTCAGGGGCTATCCAGGCTATCGGGTCTGTTATCGTGATTTAAATGAGGCACAGCCCCTCGGAGTTTACATTGTATTCCGGAACACCGCTTGTGTACGTGTGCGCCGTACCTACCTAAAAGTGATGGCTCTTCTCTGCCCGGAACCGGGATTGACGACAACGTTTCCGGGCCCGCTGAAGAGTTGCTAACATCTGTTCATGCAGGTGCTAGAGAATAGTAGATGATTCTACGATAATGTGCATGTCAGCTACCTGGAGTTGATATATCAGCCATATGTATCATGTGCATTAAAAGAGGTAAAGACGCCACGCTCTTAATAGCCGTTTGATAAGCATGTTGTGCGTTGTAATGCCAACCCTTGGGGGCTATAATATAGTGAAACCGGTCTATAGTAAATCCACTTTATTACGAATTTGCGTTATAACGAACCGATATGTAAAACGCTTGTTTTTCCTATATAAATAATAAATTTTTTTTATATAATAAAATTTATAAATTTCTTTAATTAATTATATATAATTTATTATAAGTATATATATATATAATTTAAAATAAAAACCTTAAATAATTTTTATATAAAATTATATTAAAAAAAATAAGTTTTTTTAATATATTTATAAAATATTTATAAAATTATTAAATTAAGGTTTTTAAAATATTTAAATTTATTATATTTATTTTATTAAATAATAGTTAAATATTAAAATATTAGATTTTATATTAATAAATTTAAATAAAAACTTTAAATAATTTATATAATATTTATTTATATATTTATAAATTTTTAATTAAATAAAATATAAAATAAATTATAAGATAATTATTTTTTTGTTTTTTAAAATATATATAAAAAAACTTTATTAATATTTTATAATTATTAAAAAAACTTAATAAATTATTTAAACTTATAAAAATAACTATTTTAAATAATAATAATTAGAAATTTAATAATAAATATAAAATAAATTTAAACGTTTTTTTTTTTTATTTATTATATATAAAATCTTTTTTAAAAAATATATATATTTAAATTATTATTAATTATTTAAAAAGTTTAATAATATAAAATAAATTTTAAATCTTAATTTTTTATAAATAAAATTGGTTTTTTTTAAATAATAATAACGGTTTTAAAAATAACGTATTTTTATTATTAATAATATATTTAAAGTTATAATTTAAAAGCTTTTTATTTAATTTATTTATATTATTTTATTTATTAGTTAAAATAATTTTAAATAATTAAATAAATAACTTATTAACTTTAAATAATAATATAAAATTAAATAATATAAATAATATAAAAAAAGCGATATTATAAATAAAAAAAAAATAAAAATTTATATAATTAAGTTATATATTATTATTATTACGTATAAATTTAATAATATTTATAACGCCGATAAAATAAACTTATTTTAAAAGTTTATTTTAAATTATATTTTAATTATAAATTTATAATTTAATAATAAAAAAAATAAAATATATATTATAATTTTATTTTATTATAATTTAATAAAAAGCTATAAATTAAATTTATAAATTATAAATATAATAATAAATTTATAAGTTTTTAATATAAATAATAAGTATTTAATAAACTTATTTATAAAATATTAATTTAATAAAAAAGTTTAAATAACCGGTAAAATATTTAAAAAGTATTTTATTTAATTTAATAATTAAATAACTAATTATAATGTTTTTTTTTTAATAAATAACTTTAATATTTATAAAAATGTTTTTAAAAAAACTATTAGTTTAATATTTTTATAATTTATTAAAATTAAATTTTTATTAGTTAATATAATATTTATTTATTAATTATTAAATTAAAGGATAATTAAAATATAAAAAATATAATATTATAAAACTTAGTTTAATTTTATTATATTTTATATTTTAAACGGTAAGAAGTTTTTAAAAAAAATATTTTTATTAAAAGTTTTTTATTAAAATATATAAATATAATATAATATTAATTTTAAAATTATAAATAATTACTTTTATAAATTTATAATATTTAAATTTATATATAAATTAATTTAAATATTTTAAAAATAAAACAAGTTTATATATTAATATTTAATTATTAAAAAATTAATAATTAAAAAAATAAAAACTTAAATAATTAAGTTTTAAAAATTAAATATTATTAAATAAATAATAAATATATTTAACTTTATAAAATTATTAAAAAAAACTTTTAAAAATATTATTAATTTTAATAAATTATTAAATATTTTAATTAAAACTTATATAATTTAAAATAAAAATAAAAAATAAAATATAAAAAATATTAAAAAGATTTTTTTAATAAAAGTTATAATAATTTATTAAATGTTATTAATATAATATAAATAATATTTTTAAATAAATTTATAATTTATTAAAAATTTAAAGCTTAAAAAAAAAAAGCTTAAAATTAAAAAATTAAAAATTATATAACTTAATTTTACGTAAATAATAATAAAAAAGTATTTAATATAAAAAAGTAAGTGATATTACCATTAAAATTTAAGTATTAGTATAAAAGTGGAGTCGTAGGTGGAGAAATCTACCATATAACGAACCCCTTTTATAAGGAATTAAACCCTGTGTTTTTTACAATTCGTTATAAACCGGTTTCACTGTATATGATACTGTGGCTGCTGGGCGGGACGGCCAGGACGGCTTGATTAAGACATAAATTTTAATTGTTGTTATATCCTGAGGTGATACAAAACTCACGATCGTAGATTTGGGCGTGCTGATGTTGGATTCTCTCCTACCCAGCCAATTGCAAAACCCATCACAACAGGTTTCTGATTCCAATGGTTCGTGAACGTTCTCGGCCCACTACGACGTGTCAGACGCTTGTCCCCAGACGATCCGTAAGATGACGACAGACGACCCGGTTGTTTATCTGCAGAGTCCCACCCAAGAGTAGATTGGGTCTGCTCTGAGAAGATCTCTGCTAAATATCTCATAGGAAGTGATCTGGTACTACATGTACACACTTACATTGGGTGCCAGGAAGGTAATTAAAGATCGCGGGGTCGGTTCGGACGACCGAGAATAAGCAGAGAGGTCTGAAAAGAGGTGTCAGTGCTACCGCACATCTCGATTCGGCAATGCCATGTTTGCATTGATCTCCGTCTGGCAGCTCTGGGAAGGATGCAAATTCGATAGGTATTCTTTAGCAGATTTCCCCCTGCCGTGTAAGAATAAAAGGGTTAGCTAGCTACGGGTGTACTAGCTTACCGCGCGAGCCGCCTTTTTTCTCTTATGTTTGAGGCTTAGAAAATTCATAAGAAAATTCATAAGGGACGTTTAGAAGTCCGAAATGATGCATAAAACCCGTTCGAGGCAAGACAGTGACGTCAGATGAGTTTGCGACTCCAGCGTTTATTGACTTTTGGCTCATGGTTCTGTTTACTCGTGCTATGCTTAATTGCGTAGATGGCGTCGAGAACGTTCGTTGAGTGGTGATAAGCTCTTGCGCAATATATGCAATATGTACTATCGTTAAGATCGTTAAGGAGTGGACGCGCGCATCTGCCCATCCACAGACGAAATGGCTGGATGGATAGACTCGCTATCTATATTATAAATGACCATGCCCGCCTCTTACTCGTCACTAGAGTTGCGCAGTTTCTGAACTGCAACAGGATTGCAGCCTCTTTTCTCATCCTATCGTGGAGCAATGTCGTATCGATCGGATCGTGGTTTGCGGGCTCGCGGGATTAAGATGCGGTTAGGCATTGCGGTGAGTGACAGTGGAGGGTTTAGCTGCATACGGTATCCCGTCGGACTGTCGGCGCGTCCTTTTTTTTCTTCTTCTCTTTCTTCTAGGACCTATAGGGCCTAGTCTAGGAGATTCGTTTAGTTGAGGCTCTATCCACGATGGCGTTGGGCTTGCTTTCGTGTGCATCTGTCTCGATCAAGTGGCTTGGCTTTCTGATATAGTCGACCAATCGTGAGACGGTCAAAGCGGTTGATAGCGAATAAAAATAGGTTGTCGAGGTCTTCCCGCTGGCACCCCCTACCACCACCCTTACCTGTTCTTCCCACACTTCCCACTTCGGACTTGAAAGTTGCAAAGTTCAGGGCTGGATGAGCCCCACGGCCCCTGCATTGATTGATACGACGGGCACACGGGCTGAGTCGAACGGTGTGCGCTGCTAAGTAAATGTACTGTAGAAATTAAAACGAAACAAGTTGTAGGGACTCACATGTGATATTAAGGGGGGATTCACCCGTCTGTTGTAGATTTTCTGTCATACCTACACGTACATATATCTACGACCTCAAGCTTGCTACCTACCTATGTAGGTAAGTTTGGATGACAGGTGGGATAGTTTAGCTGTAGTAAGATCTCAATGCTAGACTTGGTACGATTTGATACCCGCTCCTCGAATCGTGAACACTACCTAGGTAGATATTTATGACGACATTGTAGCGGAAAGGATGGGACCTTGGGTTCGCATACTCGCATACTCGCATACTCCGCTGCCCCGTGGAGGGGAAGGATAACACATTGAAGCTACCTAGGCTAGGAGGTAGTGTAGGGTGGTTACTCTAGTATCGCACAGTAGCCATTAATCACAACTCATGGATTGTCTTTATTCCATTGTCACTACATGTATTAAAATATTCAGGGTTTGTCTCATGTCTCGTGTCTTTTGTCTTGTGAAAGTGATTCATGTCTTTCAAAGATGCAAGTCAGTATTTGTGCAACGCGTGGAACACACCTGGGCACTCTAAATATAGAAATGATAGAATGATGGAATGATAGAATGGCTAGATTCCATTGAACCGGGCAGACAATTCCAAGTCTCCTTTATCGAACTAGCCATGCCGGGATTATATCTCTTTTTGCTATCCCGTAGCCCGTACAGTGTAAGACTCATAAAACATAAAAAGACTATGGGCCCCTTTATCTCTTGGTGGACAGGCCTTAACTTTTACAGTGGTACCCCCACTCCAATTTAGTGAGGGTGGCCACTAGCGTAGCGAACTTGCCGCCTCCCTTGGAGCCAAGACAAGGCCTAAGATATCCCCCCGAGTGGCACCCCGAGTGGCAGAGTGGCCTGGTGCCCCCCTCTGCCCCCTCTGAGCATCAAATTTTAGAACAAAAGCTGAGTTGGGACTATGTGGGTCAAGAGACTCGCGTCATGTTGAAATCTTGAATGCATCGAAGATCTTCTCCTGAAGAACTTCAACTCGATTCAACCATATTCTTAAGTCCCGGGCCCTAGGTAACATTCGTTTCAATTTCCGAGCCCATTTCCATTCTTTTTCAACCTCCTCTCCCCAATTTCATTACCGATACAGATCTCCAGTCTTCCCCGACTTCGACTTCGATCCGTTCAGCAAGTAACCTAGGATCGTCTTCAACCGGGCCAGATCTAGAACCACTTCGTTGTGTGTTCTCTAATCCGACTTGAGTAGTTCAGACCACAAGTCGCCCGGATCCCATCATAGCAACGGTGTTTGAGCAATCATCGACTGCAACATTCGTTACCTTTTCACATCTCTTCTCGAACATATTAACTTTTTGACCTTGTCACCGGTATATTTCCCTCGCAAACTTCGGCTGTGTTATCTTTTGGATGTTTGGAGGTACCTACGTCAAATACTACATGTAGTTGGAGCTTCGTCAGTATAAAAACAAAAGTCGAAGGATAACTCCGAAACCATTTCTCTGGCAGCCTACCTAGCTCATCATCTACAAACCCCTTCAATATGGTTAGTCATAACGAATATGACGAGAAGGCTGACGAGAGGGGCTCGCCAACCTTGACCCACGCCCCGACCGTCTCAGATACAGCCGTTGATTCGGACACATACATCAACAAGCTACAGCCCGAACTGTCGCAACAACAGTCGCAACATCTCCAAGTCCCTGGCGAGTCAGGCCGACACCCGGACCAAGCATACTTATCAGAAACCGATTCCAGGGACCAGGCAACTCGGCTGGTCGACGATCTTACTCTTCTCCAGGCCGAGCAAGCGGTTAGTCACCGCGAGTCGACCGAGCTTCGTCGAGCTCACTCCAAAACGCGCAGCCATGAACCAGTGGGTCAGGATGTGTTTAACCAACCAGCCCAGACGCCGACTATTGGTACGACGCCTGCGCCTCCTCCGAACAAGTTGAACAAAGTCTTCCGGAACATCAAGGGCCTCCCCAGGATTATCCGATATCTCTTTTATAGTATACCGGTCGCCGCCTTCTTATTAATACCGGTGATACTTGGTGCCGTCAGACCCCAGAGTCAGCAAGCCGTCATCGGCGGTCCGGGAGGTATCCAGTTGATGTGGTTTGGTATCTGGCTGGAGGTCGTCTGGTTGTCGCTATGGGCTGCGCGTATCACCACATCGATAATGCCGATGACGATGAAATACGTGGCCAAGGCGCTCGGGTCGGGAAACTCCAAGAAATGGGCGCAGATTGGCTCCCAACTGGAACTTCATACTGCCATGTTCCTGTGGATGCTTGCTGTGCTGATTTCCTACTACCCCATACTAAACAACCATAAGATACCAGCCAGAGTGCCGGATGAAGCTGACTCCCAATACCCCTATATGCAATGGATTGATATCGTCAACAAAGTCATTGTTGGCTTCTTCGTCTTAGCCGTCCTGAACTGGTTCGAGAAGATATTGATCCAGTGGATTGCTGGGTCGTTCCATTTGCGAACATACTCGTCACGTATCGAGTCGAATAAGCAATCCATTGCGTAAGTCTAAACCCTGTCACCTTTCTAAATACTACCACGCTACGGTAACTAACGGCATATAGATACCTTGTTCACCTCTACGAGCATTCGAAGGATAAATTGGTCTCAGAGGCTTCGGTTATGAACAATCAGGGCTCGGGCTCTGGCACCCGAACGCCCATGGCCATGTTTTCGGACAATGCCCGAGACACCTTAGCGAGGGTTGGCGATATTGCGAACCGTGTGGCTGGTGACTTTACTGGACGTGAGGTAAAACATCGAAACCACCCGAGAAAAGTCGTCTCCGAACTTTTGCGAAGTACGAATTCTGCACAAGTACTGGCACGACGCCTTTTCCGCACGTTCGCTAGACCTGGCGCCGAAGTCTTGCTGCCCCAAGACCTGAATCCGGCTTTTCCCACCGCTGACGACGCGGAAGCTGCGTTCCTCGTGTTCGACCGCGACTTGAACGGTGACGTGTCCATGGAGGAGCTCGAGGCATTCTGCGACGAGGTCCATCGTGAGAAGAAAGCCATAGCAGCGTCCATTAAAGATCTGGACTCCGTTATTACTAAGTTGGATAGGGTTTTCTTTTTCGTCATCATTATTATCGCTGTCATCGTCTTCGTCTCAATCGTCTCCAGTTCTACTGCGGCTGCTTTAGCTTCTGCCGGTACTGCTATCCTCGGTCTCTCGTGGCTGCTCCAGGCCACAGCTCAGGAATTCCTCCAGTCGATTATCTTCGTTTTCGTCAAGCACCCGTTCGATGTCGGCGACCGAGTCACCATTTACGGCAACACCGGTTCTCTGATGAGAGGAGACGACTATTACGTGACAGAGATTTCCCTCTTGTACACCGAGTTCAAGAAGATGGAGGGTCACATAGTTCAGGCTCCCAACTCGCTGCTTAATACTCTATTTATCCTAAACCACAGGCGCAGCGGACAGTTAGCCGACGTGTTCGAGCTCCGGATGAAGTACGGCACCCCACCCAGCGTCATTAAGGAGCTTGAAGCTCGCATGACGGAGTATGTCTTAGAGAACAAGCGCGACTTTACGAGCAAGATCATTACAGAGCTTCGGGGTTTCGAAGACGCATATTGCATGACGGTCAACTTCATCTGTTTTCACAAGACGAGTTTTCAAAATGAGTTGTTGCGTCTTATCCGGCACAACAAGCTTGCGACCGAGTTGATGAACCAGATGGTGGCGCTTGGCATCGAGCAACCTCGTAGGCAATACCAGATCTCGGGACAAGATTGGCCTGTCTACCAGTCCAACATTCAGCCCCCCTCATACGAAGAGCGGCAGCCGACAGTGGACCCCGCAATGCTGTCTGCAACCCGTCGACGAGCCAACTCACACACGACGGACACTACTGGAGATGTCTTCCAAGACGTATTCATCGCCCGAAAGACTAGCGTCTCAGCCATGAACCACCCGCCGCGTATAGCCGAAGAAGATCTCTCAGACGATAACCCCGCTATTGGTAGTAGCACGCAGTTGGAGAAGCAACCCACGAACGGCAGCAACGGCGCTCACAGCAGCCGCCGAAACCTGTTCAGCCGCTCGAGGAAGAGCGTAGATCCCTCCGAGAAGGACACCGAGATGGTCTAGAAGACGGCGTCGTCTTCGGAGCGAGCGATCGTAGATCAAGAAGTTGCCGACTGGGCGGTACTCGATCGAGAGGAGAGAAGGAGTGAATAAGATACGAGAGGGGGAAGCAAAAGAAACAACGAGTTACGGGATAACGTTGCGATTAAGTCATAGATTGGAATGGTTAGAGGTGATGATATAGACTGGAAACTGGTCATATACCCCACGCAGGCTCAAGCGTTACTAGATGAGGGTGTACAACGGTTAATCATACTTCACTTTGCGGGTACGATCTCGGATCTTCCCAGGATTGAAGAAGTCTGATGGCATTTACGTTTGTTTCTACCGGTTTGGTTGATAGGAGGTGGATACGATAGGTAACACTATCGTGGATACTATCCTGTCGCACGGAGTTGTAGATGAGCAAAGCAAGCAATTGTCATTGTAAATAAAGAAGACATTGCGTTGATCCTTAACAAAACTATTTGAGATCTACTTACGACCATCGACGTGTTCCCGTAGCTGTAAGCTATTTCCCTCCCATCGTCTCTTTCATAATACACGAGGGAGGGAGTAAAAGACTAAGGACATGGACGAGGCCAAAACATTAGGTAATGGGTAGATATCGCGAACCGAATATGATCTAGTTCAAGTCTCACGCGTTAGACCACTCCGCCATCGTGCTTTGCTTGCTATGATCGAGAACCTTGATGTCATATTATGATAGCTGGGGGTTTTCACGGGCATTTATATATGGCTGGTACCCCTGTTAGCTAGTACTTGGATAGGAAGACACAGGTAATCAGGCCAAGCTTGAATATTCCTCCCTTCTTTCTTACAACTAGGATCTCATGGGAATAAGGTATGCTATGCCTACGTATGAGTTAGTTGACGACTCTTACGGTCTTTACTATTAGACATGGCTGTATACCCGCCCATAAAGCCGGGCATTTGACTTACGTACCAGGTAGTTACCAGTCATCTCGTCCCAAGGACACACACACACACACACACACAGGTAATGGAGAGCAAGTAGTACAGCAGGACAGCAAAACATTATGCTGTGTGTCATTTATTCATTTGATTTCCATCCGGTTCCATCCGGTTTCCATTTCGATTTCCAGTCAAGTTCAAAGTCCACCCCCCTTCTATGCAAATGGTACCGCTTTTTAAAAAAAAGGTGTGAGGTTGGGTATCTCAAGAGGTACAAGAAACCGTGATATGCTACCGCCGCCGCCAACTCCTGAAATTTGCGTGGGTGCAAAGAAAAAAAATGAAGTAGTTTGTGATGGAGGAAAATGTAGAATTGTCGTATCCTTTGAGTTCCCTTTTCGGTAAAGCTTTCCTAACGCCGGTCCAATGCATGCATGCGAGGTCCAATATCTTGGTTATTCCTCGCCGTATTCTCTCCTCCCTTTGTACATGATGGGTTGCTACCCACGTCCGTCTGACGTGGCATATACGAACCCCATACCAAACACAGCACTTTATGCTTTCAAATTCATCTCATTTCCTGTTTGGCTTATCCATCCGTCCTTCCTCTGCCAATATCCTTTAGGACTTCTTAAGCATACTTGTCCAAGAAGTCGGCTTCACCCTGGATGACGAACTTCTGCTGGTGTTTTCTACCCGTTTCATCAACTTCGCGATGTCGTCTAGGTGAGTCTTAGCATCAGTGATGTGGTCTCCGTCGCCACTCTTTGCTTTCTTGCTGCCGGAGGGCGAGCCGCCTACGTTCGAGGCTACGTCGACTTCATCTGCAACGTGGCGCTTCCGCTTGCGACCTTCAGCACTTGAAGGTGAACTGCTGACTTCGTCTGGCCGTATTCCACCGGGATGCATGGACGACGAAGAGTATCGACGCGGTACAAGCGGTGACTGATCGGGGGTCGTGGTTTGAACAGGCGGCAATCCGTAGTCTCCGAAACCAGGGATTCGTTTCCCCTCCTGCAGCATAGGCAACGCTATAGATTCATGCAGATATTCTCCATTAGGCATTCGCACGAGTCCGTGGGCTTTCATGCGCCAGTATGGATCCGAGACTCTCGAATGAGGCTTCGAAACTCTGTGGCCGTTATAACCGAGACTAGAGCGATAGCTAGAGCTGAAAGTCGAGTTGCGCAGGCTCCCGGTCGACATGGACATAGCATCTCTACCCGAGCCGTTGTAGAGTGACCTAAGCATTGCCGTCTTAGATCCTTCCTTGCAGGTTTCCGGTTCAGGCAGTGTCTTGAGTGGGTTAAGTCCACGCTTGGTACGCCGGTGGTTCTCAGCTCGCAGAGACCTGTTCCCGACGCGTGCGTCAGCATCATCGTCATCCCACCTAGCAGCGTGACGAGCTGCGGCTCTTTCGTCTCTAACGCCATTGAAAATGCCCGTCGCAATGAGCGCGTCCTCTAGGCCCTGTACTCTCGATTCAAGGCTGGACGTGCTAGATCCTGGTCGACTGAGCGTGTTCTCAAGGTTTACGAGCCTTGATTCAAGTTGAGCTGATTCCCTTAACTTGATAGCTTTGTCCACTTTGTGTCGACTCCTCTCAAGCATCGAATTCTTAGCTTGTCGAGCTACCCTTTCCTGCTCCTCCTTTGCAGCAAGCTCGCGCCTTGCTATGTTCTCGGGTAGATTCCATATTCTGGCTTTCTCTCTCTCGACTTTCATGCGCTTGATTCTTTGTCTGTTACGGAAACCATGATGCCAGCGATAGAAGTACTTGACCCTGAGGCTGTACTCTCTATACTTGCGCGCTATGGCCCATGACTTCTCCAATTCTTCTTGTCGTTTGCGTTCCTGCTCGGCCGCCTGAAACTCATCCCACAGCCCGTTGAGTGCGTGGTCAACCGCGACTTGCATGAGTCGCTCCTCCATTAAACCTTTGTCGCCGCAAACGAACCAATGAGTGAAGCTATCTAATGCCTTCTTCTGACTCGCACTCTGGTGAGCCGAAGTGGCCGCACCGTTGGGCTGCGGCGATGGGAAAAGATTCTCTGTTGTGACTGCTCCCGTCGATAAGGTATCTTGCGGCTGAGGTTTCGTCCAGTGTTGGCCAGTGGGAGTTGACTGGGTGGTTGCGGGCACACCTGTGGGCTGATTATTTACAGGGAACGTCGGAGTAGTTGTAACTACGGGTGCAGTTGCGTCGCTGGTAGGCTGTAGTAGGCTTGGGTAATTAGGCTTTGATCCTATTATCGCAGATGCCTGTGGGGGTGTAGATGATTGAGATCCATCTTTGTTTGAGAAAAGTCCCGAGGCGGGACTGGTGATGGAAGTAGTTGAAGTAGGGAACTGTAACCCTAGGCTTGGTGTCGTAGACGTTCCTGAGGGGACAAGTGGCTGGGGATCGTCTTTGTTAGATGAACCAGACGGTTTTGATTCGACTGCCGGTAAAGGATTAGGCGTAGACGTAGTCGGCTTAGGCAACTTATGCTCTAGCTGTTCTGACGTCTTTGATGAAAGTCCCGAGAAGATACTAGTGCCAGCTGTAGCGGATGAGCTTGCTGCATCTTTGCTCTCACTTTTGTTCAAAATGCCGAAGGGAGTTGTTGCTCCAGAAATATTTCCAAATGGGCTATTTGTCTCGGAGGAAGGTTGTGCCACTGAGACATTAGTAGGAATGGGTGCCGGACCAGGACTAGGAGACGAGAAGGTGCCGGTTTTGGTTCCAATATCTGCCCCTGCATCCACAATAACTGGCGTTGCTGACCGTTCTGTCGAAGCAGACGTCACGCTAGAAAGTGACGGACTTCGAGAGCCAACTTCGCCCTGTGCACTCGGCTGTGCGACTAAAGAAGTGGAAGTAGATGCGTTAGGCAAAGTAACGGCGTGGTTTCCAAACATTGGTGGAAGAGAGAGAGGGGTTGTGGCCGGTGAGCTAAAAGAGGATGTAGATTCACCATTCTCCTCCTCACTTTCAAGACCTTCTTGGTTTTCTTGCTCTTCGGTATTGCTGCTGACGAAGGACGTGTCTTGCGTGTCGCTGACAAACAAGCTATCCTCTGGACTAGCTAGTGCCTCTGTCGGCTCCTCGGAAACATCTTCGTAGACGGTTTCATGAATGACCGTAGGGAGAGATCGTCCACAGCGTTTGCGCTCTACGATATCTCTAGAAAACGAGTGCGGCACACGAGCATCGACATACTCAGGACTGGGGCTAAGCATAAGGTACCCGTCCTCGCTGAACTGAAAACCGTGTTTGTCGAAGAACTCGACAGCTTCGTCTTCGGTGTCCGTGCGTAAGTACTGTTTCAGCACGGCGGGGGTGAGATCTTTCGGACCAAATCGCGGTCTCGAGAATGATTTTTTGATGGACTGTAGTATAGCTTTGCGCACGTAGTTGAAGTGAATCTCGGCGAAACAGGCCATGGTGTAAGAAATGTCCGGGTTCGCGATGGCTTCGAAGAATACTGACATAACTTCCAGAAGCATTCCAGGGGAAGCATTTGGGGATAGAGGACCTTGTACCTCCCGTATGTTCTTCATGATCTGGACGATGCAGATGGCGGTCTTGATTCTATCAGGGTCCTCGCACCGTCCAAGCCAGTTGGAGATACGTTCCAGCAGCGCGGGAGTGTGGACATTGAATATTATATAATATCCACGAAACTCGGCTTCGTTTTCACACGCAATCTCCTGCTGTGCACAATCGTCGTAGACTTCAATCAGAGACATTAAGGTCTTGCCTAGCTGCTCGATCTCCTGTTGTTCTGAATAGTCGCCGGGAGTGAAGCCATCTTGGGAAAGTATGTGAAGTGCCGTAACGTGGAAGCGAGCGATCGTCTCGAGGCAATAGACCTGATCCTTTAGCTCTTCCGGCGTCATTGCGTACTTCTGGAATGAGAAGTCTATTCGAATGGCGCGGGTTCGGTCCCAAAGGAAGCTGTGTCGTGAGGATAGCAGATCATCTGACGGGATCAAGTCGTCGATCAGGTAATCTAGGGTTCGGCGGAGCGTAGCGACGGATCGTACGTCCATAGGAAGTGGTGATTCTTGTCCCGCGGCCGAGCGGGCAAGTCGTTTAACCATAAGCGAGGGCATAGGAACCAGATCGCCATTCTCGTCTGTCTCTTTCTCCGGGCGTCTGACATCATGCTCAACAATGCGAGTAATCTTCTCCCACTCAGGACAGAAGTCTTCGCAAATGCCCTTAAACACAAGTGCCTCGTCAAGTCTTCGCTTCTTATCAGGGTCGTCGATCAGGCC
Source organism: Hypoxylon rubiginosum (assembly GCA_902806565.1). NCBI lineage: Eukaryota > Fungi > Ascomycota > Sordariomycetes > Xylariales > Hypoxylaceae > Hypoxylon > Hypoxylon rubiginosum. The sequence goes on from CADCXA010000008.1 coordinate 506,972, forward strand.
CGCTCGCATTAGTGAATTCCTCGCCTTCTCTCGATACGCTTTGTGAGTCTCGCGAAAACGTTCGACCGCTTGACGTTGATCCTGGCTTCCTGGGTTTGCCGGCCAACGTGGAGGCTTGATGTTGTCCTTTGCCAGCTGGCTCATGATAGTCTGGGCGAAAGCACTGGTGTTACCTGTGACTCTAGGCACCGTTGACACATTATTAGCAGGGGTTGCAACTCGCTTGGTGTTGCGAGCAGCAGAACGAGATCGGATAGATGCAGCCTCAGGGTTCGGCGACGTGCGAGAGAATTTAGTCTTCGGCTGATTGTCGTTCTCGCTCTTCCGCTTCCCGTTGGTCTGATTCCGAGTCGCTTTAGCGCCAGTCGTTACTGGGGATGTTTTTCTCTCTGGTTGTTTTGGCCATGCTGGCTGAACATACTCGGCAACTTTCCTTTTGCCATTGGTAGTCGGTCCGGTTGGCGCATTACTTGTGTTGCGACCTGGCGATGATCGCTTCGCGAAGGCATTTGGCTTCGGTGAATTCGCTCGCTTGGGTTGCTTTGCATTGTTGGATGTATCGAATGGGTTGACCTTTGCCGGTGATTTCTCTCGTTGACCAAACGGCGCGGCTGAGGGCTTCTGAGCTAGAGCTGTAGGTGCTCCAAACGGTGACGGTGACGGGACCGACGGTGCCCCGAATGAAGGCGCCCCGAACGACGGTTTTCCCGATGACGGTACCATGAAGGGATTGTGAGGGTTGGCTAGAAGAGGATTTGGTGAAGGTGCAACGCCATTAGGTTGTTTTCGTAAGAATGGGTTTATCGATTGAGAGGAGGCTGCCGCTTGGGCAAATGCTATAATAGAAATAATGTTAGTGTCCTTAGAACCATCCTTACATCCTCTTATCCTCGTCGCCTCCGAACTACATCGCGTTTCGGGGCTTCAACACGTTTTGTCGCGCGTCCGGTCGGGTCTCTCGAGACTAATATCGGCGATGTACATGATCGAAATTCAATACTGTCGGGGGGTTGGGAATTCCTCGGCGGCAAACATAGCTACGATCGTCGGGGGGAAGCTATTCACTTACGGTTGGTAGACGGATTCGAGGGTTGACCGAATCCCCCCCAGCCACCCTTCCTCTCGCTGTTAAGCATCGCGCTTCGTTGTAGCGTCTTCCGTGTCGTTGATCATGGATGGCGCGATGTGTTTTGAGGTTGACTAGAGTGTTGCGAAAGTGAGGCGTTGTGGTAATGAAAGGATCAAAAGAAAGATCCTCGAGATGCACGAAAAAGATGTTGGTCTGCTGAAATGTGCATACAAAGAAGATGCGTCAGAACAGGCAAGGTGTTTGTGGAAAACGTGTTCCTGACCAGAGTTGTGACGGATGGAAAGAAATGTGATTTTAAATTCGGGTTGCTGAAAAGTGTCGAGGTTTAAGTTGCTGGTGTTGGTACCTAGCGGCGGTGACTGGTGCAGTGGTGCAGTGACTAGATGTTGTTGCTGCGATCATCAACTGCAGCTCGCTAGAAAGTAGCAGGCGAGTACTAGGTAGCTGATTCTTGGAGTCGCAAGCGGAAGCTAAGTTGCTGCTTTGAGATTCCTGCCCGAATTGACCGCCTTGAATTTTGTCGTAAATGGTTTAGACTGTTGCGCTCGAGCCAACTGATTTTAGCTTGGGAATGCGGCACTCTCGATTCCCTTGCAGGGGGTAGAAAACTTCAAAGGCAGAATCAAAGGCAGAATTGAAAAGTACCAAAGTACCAAGTAGCGAAAGGGAAAAAAAAAAAAATAAAGAGTAAAAAACCACACCACACAGTCGATTTATCTCCCCCGCAGTATTACCTTCCTAGGTATTTCTCCTTAGAGGCTTACTACGTAGGTGCTTAGCCCAAGACTCGAGCATGAGGTCATCGCAAGTTATTGCATCAATTAACCATAACCCGTACCGGCCACGTTTGCGGCTGTATATTTAGCTGCATAATCGGCATGCAATTTGAGCGCAAAAAAAGACAAAACAAAAGGAGGACGGATAGATAAGGTTCGTAGGGGGCAGATTGGACCCGACATCTGCACAATTTTATTATTATTCATACCCAAGGCCATGGGCTTACCTAGGTACACGGGTTATGATTTTATAGTGTCCGTGTCCGTGTTATTTCAGTTATTTCAAAGGCTCCAATGCTCAAGCTATTAGATACTCCAACTTCAAATGCTCCATTTACTCCACGGTCCATGCAAACAGGCCAGCTTCTTCTTCCTTAATTAGATCCCCGTTCTTCGTGAACTCGACTCGAACCGACCTAACTGAGTGTTTCTCTCTTCTGTCCCAATGATCTATATACAACTACATCCATACTCCAGGTAGTATGGAAACTTTGATCTCGCCTGCATCAACTATATCACCCTCCCTCGCACAAGCATTGCGATCTTCCATCTCTTGTATCTTAACCCTCCCCTCTATCACTCCCAAATGGGCGTCGATTCCTTCAGGATCGCATCACGCACGATTCGGGGCTTTTGAACGACATAGCGAATAACTATCAAACCGGACGTCCGACACCCGAGCCTTGCCATCGAACCAGTACACCACCTATCACCTGTCGCACCACAACAACCCGAACCATATCGTAAATTCTCCATCGCGGCTCCGTAGCTGAGGTCATCCCAGCGCAGTCGCCTATATAAGTCGGCCCTGGGGACACCCGCCGCTAGCAGAGCAATGGCATTCCTCGAAGATCCTCGTCTTCGTCAGCGATGGAACCAGATCTCTCACACCACTGAAACAGTCACCGAAAATGCGGCCGCTGGTATTTGGAGCTTCGGACATACCTACATTACACCATGCTTCTCCTCCGTCTCTTCGGCATTCGATAGCTGCACCGGCGTGTGTCGCGGCGACCGCGAAGAACGAGCACGACGCGCGAGGGAACGTCAACGGGCGCGAGGAAATGCCGAATACAGTTTTGACTTCTACGACGATTGGGATGAAGATCTAGGTGGTGGAGATGATGGGACAGGGCTCATCGGTAGTTGGCGAGGCGAAGATTGGGATCGTTTGCTGGCCGGTACCGGAAGACGGGGCGCGAGCGAGGTTGAGGAGCAGCCGAGAAGGAAGCGCGGGATGAGCTACGGCACGAGAGGTTCACGGAAAAGGCCTAGTACCCAAGAAGATCCGACCATCATCCCGAGCACCGCGCCCCTCGGGTTCCTAAGCCGCTGGCCCTTCAAAATCGGCGGAACCTTACGATACAAACCTAGCGCGGCAAATCTCCAAGAACACCCCGGAGCTTCGAGACCCGGGCTAGATAACGAACGCTTACCGTTACTGGGTGAAGACAGAGATGCTACATACCTGGACGAATCATCGGCGCTGGTTAGGAAACGGAGCGCAACGGTAGGCAGTGGAGATACCAGCGATTCATACAGATCGAGGGGCGATCTCTTCCCGAGCGACGAAGAGGGAGAAGAAGATGCCGTACCATTAGACGACGAGTTCACCATCACGCTAGATCATGTAGATGATCGCGCAAGCAATAAAACAAGGAGCAGCAAAGGAAAACGGGTTGCAGATCCCAGGATACCTAGGAGCGTCTCGAGAACGACGATAGACTCGACAAGGCCGTCTTTACGACACAGCTTAGGCTCGGGGTCTATCCCACCGGAAAGTCCAGCACTTATCTCCACGCCATCTTTGGAGGATTTACGACTAGAAGAGGAAAGGTTGGAAAGGGAAGAGAATGAGCTGGTTGAAAAGAAGAGAATGGCAGCTGCGGATCTAGCCCTTAGGCGGGGACTGAGCAGAGAAAATCTTCATGTCGAATCCGTCCACGAGGCCAAGTCGGAAATAGTCAGGGTCGAGAAGGTACCAGTTGCAACGGTAGCTGTCTTGGACGAGGTTACAGACGACGAGGAAGAAGAAGAGGATTCTGGGTCAGGATCTGCGGGAGAGGTGCGTCACTTACCGCCAGCAGCACCATTGTCCGAGACTCGGACAGCGTCAGCAACGCCACATGACGACTTCGTACCGGCACGTCTACCATTTTTTCGGTGATCGAGGTGTTGGTACCGTAAGAGAACGGTCATTGGTCTATTTCACTGCTACCAAGTTTGCTTGCAGTCTGCATGTATTGTGCAGACATGTTCTAGCAACGAACATAGAATGGGATTCCAGATCTGGAAGTCCAAACGAGAAAGCTGGTAGCGTCCATGACGGGTACACCGTCGTTGGCTGCGGGATGCTATAATATCCTATTAGAAATACGTACCGTCGCAAGAGCGGATGCTACGAGTATCTAGTGGCCAGGCTATCCTGTTCGGTGTTCGTCAACACTCTATTGTATAAATCCTGGATTGGTGCATTGGGACAGCGAGATTGCGGTTACGGTTATTATAGAAAAAGCGCAAGGGTTCAACAGCCTCGCGAGTCATGAAACTGGCGAGGAATAGAAGTGTACTAAGGGAATTCGAAGTTAAGTTAGGCAGACAATACCTACGGCTTGATTATAGCTACTCGAGTTAGAAGTTAATATCATATTATCAATAAGGAGTAGTGTTCAAACCAATGACATAACAATATTCTGGTGCTTACACATGAAATATCATAAATGATCAATGTGAGACACCCTTCATAAAGACGGAATTATAGCAAATATTAACCTCGAATACCGCTCTTCCCAACTCACCCACCCTGATAGTTACCCAGATCCATTTCCTATTGATTACCTAAGATAGGCATACCTCGGCATCTCTCCACGCCTTACCCCAGAAACCCCCCAAACCCCACCTCCGGTAAGCTCCCGAGTATCGAATAAAGAAGACCACACCGTCGGATACAGAATTCATATCAACTTCCTTTAACCTCCCTTCAACCTCAGTTGAAGGTGGCTGACATTTCCTCTAAATATCAACCTCAGATAACACCTCTCGAAGCTGAATTTCTCATGAACTTGTAGCGCCTTTCTTATTCTGGAACTGCAAACACACTCTTATAGCCTATATCCCTTGCCGTTTCGTATTATATAAGTCATCTTATCTCCTACACCAGAATTGTCTGTACTACTAGGGACCGGATCAACTTACGACCTAATGATATTAATACCTACCTAGGTACTAAGGTAGACAAGCGCCTACCAGCGTGCTTCTTTATTCAATCTGATTCGAGTTGGCCACGTTGATAACCATTCAGAACTGATTCATATACTTTACTATAACTCTCAAGCAATACCTACTATCTGTTTCTTCACACTACGGGCCTTGACCTGGCATATCTACAGCCTACCTAAGAATATACGCAATCTAGTTACATCATCACACATCGGTAGAACTTTACCGCCATGGCCCCTCAAGGACCTATCACGACGCCCCTGACGACGCTCCTCGGCATCCAGCACCCGATCGTGCTGGCCGGCATGGCGCGGACGTCGGGCGGGAAGCTCGCGGCCGCGGTCTCGAACGCCGGCGGCCTCGGCGTCATCGGCGGGTTCCAGTACACGCCGGACCAGCTGCGGTCCATCGTCGCCGAGCTCAAAGCCAATCTAGCGAGGCCGGACCTACCTTTCGGCATCGACCTCGCGCTCCCGCAGGTCGGCGGCGGCGCCCGCGCCACCAACCACGACTACACGGGCGGCAAGCTGGCCGAGCTCATCGATATTACCATAGAGAGCGGCGCGCGCCTGTTCGTGAGCGCCGTCGGCGTGCCCCCGAAGGAGGTGATCGACCGCCTGCACGGGGCGGGGATCCTGGTGATGAACATGGTGGGCCACCCGCGCCACGCGGTCAAGGCGCTGGACCTGGGCGTCGACATGGTGTGCGCGCAGGGCGGCGAGGGCGGCGGGCACACGGGGGACATCGCGAGCTCGGTGCTGGTCCCGGCCGTCGCCGACGTCGCGCGCCGGTACCGTCCTACCTTACTCGGCGGGTCGTCGCCGGCGCTGGTGCTCGCGGCGGGCGGGATCAGCGACGGGCGGTCGCTCGCCGCGGGCCTGATGCAGGGGGCGGCCGGGGTCTGGGTCGGGACGCGGTTCGTGGCGAGCGCCGAGGCGAGCTGCAGCGACGCGCAGAAGCGGAGCGTCGTGGACTGCGGCTACGACGACACGCAGCGGACCCTGGTGCTGACGGGGCGGCCCCTGCGCGTGCGCACCAACGCGTACGTCGCGCGGTGGCACGAGCAACCAGAACGCATCAAGGAGCTGTGCGACAGGGGGATCGTGCCTATAGAGCACGACCTCGAGAAGGCGAGCGGCGACGGGGAGGAGGAGGGGGAGGAGGTCGACTTCCCGCACATCATGGGCCAGGTCGCCGGGTCCATCCGGGCGATCCAGCCCGCGGCCGACATCGTGCGGGAGATGGTCGACGGCGCGGTGGACATGCTGAGGCTTGGGAACTCGTATCTCAGCAGCGGTGGGGGCGGGAGTGATAATGCAAAGAGCAGCGGCGCTGACGTCAGGAGCAAGCTATAAGACGGTTATCGGGGGACAAAAGAAAGGGCTTCGGGGAAAATCAAGATCAAGAAGATCTTCGGGAACGGCAATACACATGCCAAGCTTACTTGACGGGAGTAACTCCGTGTTGCGTGTAGTGCAACCGCGCTGTGTTCAGGTACATCCACATCCATGTAGTCAGCGGCAGGAAATGCAGCCGGGTACCGGATGCCGGCTGCCGGTACTTACATATGATGTAGGTAGGCGGCCGCCCCATATCAAGGATCTTCGTCAAGGAAAAAAGGGGACGCGACGACGCCGTGTTACGTTGGGGTGCGATGTTCGCGGCAGGGTAATGATTAGGTAGCCTATCTACAGATTTTTTTCTAGGTTGCCCAAAAAATTGTTGAGTATCGTGTGTTTCTTTCGTAAATACGGTCGTACCAATACTCACTACCCACGCTAGAAGTTCTCGCCGTCTAACTAACGTGCGTGCGTGCGTGCCCAAAGCATCTACTCAGCGCAAGTCGGCTTCGAAAGAAAGGCGAAGGCGCGAGCGAGAGTTGCGATCGGGATTGATTTTGCGGGACTACCTAACGGGACTACGGGACTGGCGGGACTGCGGGAGAGGCGGTGTGAATCAATGTTTATTTTCCTTTCCGTTCCTCGTAATGAAGAAAAAAGGGGTGGACTACGTCTACGTCTGCGTTTACAGTCTAAGGGATGTGACTGCGACTGCGGCTGCGGCTCCAAGGGGATCGTCCCCGTCATCGTCGTCGAAAGTCGATGGGGGCGATGTTTGAGATGAGAGACACACGGCATGTAGGTAGATAGGGACGAAACTTATGCGGGGACGCGTGGAGGGTTTGCGCGGAAGAGACATCTCGATTTTCAAATCTCAACCTCGCCCTTTTGCCTAGCGTGCATTACGCTTAGTACGTATGTAGGCAGGCTCCCTGTTCCAGTTGATGATTTGCAGAGTTCGAGGCTGCAGGATGCATTGCCTATCGGATAGAACATGCATTTCGTTATGCGTTGCAGAAAAAAAAAGGGGGAGAAAAGGGGGCGGGGGGTGAAGACGGGCAATTGCGTAGTTGGCCGTGGGATGGCAAAAATAATCGTCTGTCTCATAACTCCTCTGCACCACCTTGTTTTACATTAGACTCAGATAACGATAACTCGTCGATTGGTGGTTGTACGTTAGGTAAGCAAGGTAGGGCAAGACAAGTTCATATGTTGTGCAACGTGCAGTATGTATGTCTGAAAAGGAGGCGAGGCCGAGGCCGAGAATGAATTGAGTCTTTTTCTGAGAAAAATCACGTTGTCGACTAGTCACTTGTAACAAGTCACAAAGCATCACGATGAAGTAATTGATCATGGCCTCACTTCCAATGTGTTTTGAAACTTGGATCCTTTTTCAGCTAGAATCTAGAGAATGCACATTGGCAAACCCGGTTGGTTGGTTGAATTGGTGGTGGGTATAATAGAATCATGTACAGTATAAGATAAGACATGTCGTGGCTTGACGAGGGTCTGTCGCAGGAGAAAATGTAGCGAATCAGCACAGCCATCGATCCCCGCGGCTTTTCCTGAACACTGCAGTTGACACTGCAGGCTCCTTCTCCCATTGTGTGGGTAGTACCATCATCAATGTGTCTATTTCCTCGCGAGCAGCCTGCATACGCTTCTTCATGGGGTCTATCGTCGTGTCCTCTTGCAGCTCTTGTTGTAGTTGTAGTTCCTCCAGGTGTTGGGCCTGCGCTTCGAGTAGATCTATCTCGATTTCTTGCGGCTCGTCTTCGACTAGCTGTGGTAATGGGCCCAGTTCGAACTTTTCTGTATCGTGTACAAATATCATTTTCTCTAGTGAGTTGAGATCGACCTTCTTCCACCGTAGTACTCTCCATGCGCCTTCGGGAACGACTGCGAGACGTTGTACTTGGTTTAAATCTCGTGTCGAGGCCCACAACGGCGAGCACTCGGGTTTTAGCTCCGAATTGCCAAAGAAGATAGTGTCTCGGTTGAAGTCGACGTAGACCCGCGGTTGCGCGCTTCCCACGCCGAGTGAAAGTGTGTAATGTTTGAGTGCTTCATGTCTCGCTTCTGCGTTGACGTGTAGAAGGGCGGGAATCTGCGTTGTTGAATACCAAGTATCCTCTTGGTCATGTGCTTCGTACATTGCCTCTTCCAACGACCGAGGCGTATTCTTTTGTCTCGCATAAGGAGACTTGACAGCTACCGTCCTCGAGTCTGGCATGGCATGTTGCCAGATTTTGATGCGTAATTCCGGCGGGAGCTCGTTGAACTTGGTAAAGGTTGTAGGGCCTTCGGTCTTGTTGGAGAGTCGTGATAGTGTCTGCTCCATTGTGTTGTCGATTATGTTGAGTAGCTGGTAATATTGGGAACGTTGCCAGCGGTAGAGTCGTATGAGTAGGAGGATCGAACTGATCAGAGGTATGATGGCGACGGGCACATCATAATAAAGACCTGGAGCCTGGCTCTTTCTCCCCGGCATGGTCATGGTCATGTGTAGCCTATGGACAAACTGGAGCTCTCGGATAGCGGATAGGGTGGGATGTTCAAGGTATTATTCCTTCTCTCGGTAAGGGCTATATGCTAGGTAGTGTGATGAGGGCGTAATATGACACTGGATTGGTTGCGATCCCCAGATAGATACAGATTCTATGTATATTGTGGTACATATGATTTGGCCTGCAGAAATCAGAGTAGGATTCTAGTAAGAAAAAGGGGGTCCTATTCATAGAAAGGGTATCATACGCGGGGAGCTGCCGCATGCGGTTCGAGGGTTGTTCAAGTTTATATGCGAGCAATGAGGGGTCTAAATCCTTTCTCATCCCATTTACTGTCCCCTATTGCATTGCCCCACACCAACGTTTGACAGGACTCACAGGAGGTAGGAAAGCGAAACAAGCAAAGACCAAGGCAGACCAAGGCAGAGGCTAAGGGTCCCGAGGTCCAGACTTGTTTAGGGCGAACGCCGCGTACCGGGGCGCGAGACTAGGAAGTACCCTTTTTTTTCAGTCCCTTTACCGCGGAAGTTTCATTAGGAGGGACTGGAACGTTTGGTTTGATGAGGCGGCTCGAAGCCACAGCAAGCTAGCGACCCGGCTAGCCACCTAAGCTGCCGTATGTACAATACATATGCCCAAACGTCCCTTAACGCCAAGGAAAGCGGCAGCGGTGACAGTCACCGACTCTCCGTGCATATTTGGCCACTCGACCAGGCCGTGTGGCCGTGTGGCCGTATGTAACCAGGAGGCAATGCAGATGCGGCTACGCGTAGATGGACGTAGATGAAAGGGGGGGGGAAAGCAACGCTTTCTGTGATACAGTTTCTATTTTGACCAAGCGGGATGACGCTCGATACGCAATATGGTTTGTTCCGTCTGAACTCTGAATTATGTGTACATGTATGCAGCTGGATCCTGCGGCAAAGCTGCGTCAATGACCAAGGTTGCAGGTGATCATTGATCAAAGGACGTTGGGGACGAACTTCGGTACCTTGTCTCGGGCGCGATCAACCGAGCTCATTGGAGCTTGTGCCCCTGTGCCCTTGGGTGAGCTCACCGGTACCCGATACCGAAATGATTGATGTAAAAGAAAGTGGATTGCTTGCGAATACAATATGCCGATCGACCTAACCGCTTGGTTATTGTTTATCGTATTGCGCAGCAAATAGCCCCTAAGCGACTAGGAGGTAAATATTCGCGAGCCAACACATAAGGCATTAACCACTTGATGCAATACCCGCAGAAAGGAGTCGTAGATGTGGATTCTGCTGCATCTCATGCTGCAATGCTTACTAGATGCTTCTAGTCTGCACCATTAGCACCATTACCCCAGAAACCACAGGATCCCAGAAGGATGCACCTCCAATGAAGGCATAGCGATTGACGGATGTGATTGGATATCTAGAAGAGTGGCTGCGGGCTAGCTTTCCATGTCAGCCATCATAACCAACCAGAGGCATCTAGACCCTCTTAGGCGGTTAGATTAAATAGCCGTAAGGAAGCGAAAGGTGAAATCCATCGTGAGAAATCGTGGAGAAGGGGGGCCAGCTGACATCCCAACCATCCATGGATGGAAATAGGAGACGCTAGAAGAAATGGCGTCAAGGCTTTTGAAGGACTGAGAATACGGGATAATCCGCTGCCATACGATCTCGCCCATGGGTTTTCAGCTGTGTTTCGGTATAGCCGTCGAGAGAGTTGTACGAAGTAAAAGTTCAACTACACGCGACCTAACAAATTCGGAAGAATGCGGTTAGGTAATCCAAGCACACCGTACAGACCGTAGAGGAAAAGAGGCAGGTGCAATAAAAAAAAGATGCACAGCTCTCATCGGCAAGTCGGCGGCCTCCAATATCCGCCTAATATCCCACAGGTATGGGTGATGAGGCTTATACAGTGGGGCATGCTACGTTATGAACTTCATTCATCTACGAAGTAGATAGACAATTCTCCTATCTCCTATTCTATGTATAAAATAGTAACAATTCAGATAATATGTTTAATTCATTCGGTATTTATGGCAAGACAAAGTGTCTGCAGAGATCAATGATCCCACCAGCTTGGCACTTTGGGGGAGTAAGACTCGGCAGATACATAAGACGTCTCCATTCTCCATCCTCCTACAGCCAGCCTACAGGAGGTGAGCCACATCCATCATTCTGGTAGGTGACACAGGCGACTAAACAAGACGGTCAGATCCTAATCGAGTACCGCCGCTGACGAACCCACAGGCCAACAGCGCCATGGGAATAAATTCCTATTAGATACCCGAACAAATTTGCAATTCGGCTCTATTATTGCCTAGGTAAATTTATTAATGACAGAAGTCAAGAACTTGACGCAATGGGTCTCGCAGCATAGTGGCTCAGGTCCTACCTTTTTTTTCGCAACGCGTCACAATTCCCCGAAGTCGATCAACTAAATTCGTCGCCCGAGTCAAAGGCCGACCACCGACCGTTCGCCTTTTCCGGAGTACGCTGGTACGACATTATTACCTTCTTTCAAAGAGAAAAGAAAAGAAAAATAATAAAAATTGGCCCTGCCAAGAGCTATCACTGCCGAATATTTCATTTCGATGCACCAAGCCTTCGTCCTTACGAAAAAGGGACGCGAGTCCAAGCCGCTTCGGTAGTCTGCCATGTCACAGGCCGTAAGACATGGTTACGCGGTCGAATGCCTCGGGAGGCTACCGTCGGTAACAGCACTTTTCACTTTCGAACCAGCAGACCAGCCGTTACTAATATGGGCTCATCGTAAATACGACCAAGCCAAACAGCTTCAATTACTGCGGGATGCTATTCCTGCAGTCTGCACCGTCACCTGGCACGCATGCCATATAGCAGCCAGGTATTCCAGTAATTCCGTAATCTGGGGGCTCATGTCAGAATTTTAATTCACCGGGTAGGTCATGCAATCATGCTAACTTTAGTCTCCTTTACTCAATACATACGTCATCTCACCGCTCATCGGAATGACTATCATACCTAATCGTAAGAGTCGTTCCCGGTCAGGCCGTCGTTGATTTCAATAGTAGCATTCGATTTTTCGCCCACATGACGGAGATCATATGATATGAACTCGTCCTCACCGGCGGATTCAAAGGAAATTTCCGCCCAGCCCCGTTTCTCCTAAGCCTGAGACTGTTTTCTTTCAATCCCGTCTCGGCGCCAAAACGTCGTCCCGATTCCCCAGTTCGTGTACAAATCTCGATTGCCTCTATCTGTTTCCCGTGGGTGAGGAAGGAGGCTTGAAAGAACCCTCCAAGATGGGCGATTCTCGGACACCAGAGGCAGAGCAGATGCATCGGCAGACACTGAAGCTTTGTTGCTGGATACCTAGGTAGGTAGCAAGATCCGAAGTGGCTGTTTATACTACGCCGTCGAAGTCAAGTCGCGATAATTATAGGAGCTAATGAGACTAGACTATGGTATATTAACTCCAAATGTCTATCTAGATCCGCGTTTACCTCGTTGGGCAACCACATACATCTCTAGCTTCACGGTCTGCTGATGTCCCGACAGCAAGCCCGTCTGAAGCTCGGTGTCAAAAGACACCTATTACATGACAGCACATGAAGGTCGATTCTCAAGGCTTGCAATTCTGTCATTTAGCGTCCGAACTGCCCCCTCGTTCATTCGTTTCTCCTCTGCACGGATCTTTTCCATGTCTCGCAACATCTGTTGATAGTGCTGCTTAAGAGCGGCTGCAGTGGCTTCGTTCTGCTGGGTCGAGGTCTGTAACATCATCTTTTGCATATCTTCAAGCTCTGCACGGTGTTGTTCCTTGATCCGAGAGAGCTCAGCCATCACCTCCATACCTGCAGCGGTATCCTTGAGCGCCTTGTTGTTTTTCCCGATCTCCTCCTGCAGCTGGGCGTAGAAGGGCTTGTTGTGTATGAGCATAGATGCGATGTTCTTAGCTGATTCAGTAGATCCATTGTGTCGAGAGAGCTGTGCGCCACATGCGATCAGGATGTGCCAGAACTTGGCCTGCAGCTCTTGTTCACGCCTTACGCCCTCCTCAACGGAGACCTTATCCCACATACTCGTCACCAGCACTACACTCTTGACATTGTCCGTCCCGGTCAACTTCTGGAACATTTTCAGGTTCTTGATTGATTGATGGGTGACGCGGTTGTCCGAAATGGGATGTAGATATATTATACCTGAAAGGCGTATATCTTTAGAGTATGCCACGGCTAGGTACTCGGCGATCGTTTCAAGGATTTTGGTGTCGGAGCGATGCGTGTCCGAGAAGCCCGGAGTGTCGATCATGTGTACCGTGTAGTCGCCAAGTTTAGTATCGATGACCTCTATGTCTTGAGTACCTTGAAGGGCTCCTGGTGAGTCAAGAAGTTGCACGTCTCAGGACCGGTTGACAAACTTACATGATTCCAGATTATGGCCAATCTTCAAATTCTTTCCAGTGAGCTTCGAGATGAACGTTGTCTTTCCAGAACCGGTCATCCTAGTGCATTTGGTTAATATGATATTCATAATGGTGTATCTATCTTGAGCCATCGAATTTACTCGTACCCCATTATAGCGATGAAGATATGCTTACTCATCTGCTTCTTGAGATGCGACGATGCTGAAACTGAAGCATCGGTAACAAAGCCTGCAAGTTGGTTCACGATGCTCTGGCTAGGTGACTGCGTTTCAATCTGTCCTTGAGGTTGGATTTCTTGCGAGGTTGTTGCTTCAGGTGTCTGAGTAGAGGGCACGGGATTGCTATCAACCCCTGCCGAGTCAACTGCGACAAAGTCGTCGTCGATTCTTGTCATTTTGACAGGTAGAGAGGTGTTTAGGTAGGTAGCTAATCACTGAGTATATGCCGTCCGTTGTTCGTGATGCCGATGCGGAAAGTGTTGTTAGTTGGGAATTAGTTAAGAAAGGCAGACGATCTATGACATATATATATATAGGTACTCAGGCATCAAAAGCCAACATTATTCTAGAACTCAACAACTGACGGATACCTACATGCTGCCTTGGAAAATGGGCGCATTGGAAGGGTGGCAAGCTGCAAAGCGTGTGCCAGATGTAGGTACCCGTCTATAGCTGATATTCTCCGCGTGCAAAACGCATATGGCCAAAGAGCAACTCCTGCTATTGGCAGATTTAGAATGCACTGGTCTCGCTTTGATGTCAGAGTACGCCAAATAAGGTACCAAACTTCTGTTTCTCGCCTAGAAGATTTATACCTAATTGAATGCCATAGATATTTATTTCTAGAACAACCTAGAATCTAGAGCTTTGAGCCAAAGGACCACCGATGCCAGGTGATTCTAATAAAAGCGTTTGCAACGATCGACTATCCCACTTATCCGGAATCCAAGGACTGAGAGAGTATTACATATAACGCGCATAGTCACAGAAGTGAAGTACCCGACTATAAGTGAGATCGTGATAGTATAGTATATAACACATGATACTATGTATGAAAGCGAAGCGTATTCAATTTACCGGCTGAGACCCCCTTTCCCCTGTTGGTCACCCCTTTACACCTAAATCACAAAACTTCAACATATTCCAACTTAACAACAAGCAGAGAACGTCATGGCCACTCTAATTCAATACGCAATTAAATTTTATAATACTACTCTAATTTATAAGAGAAATGAAGGACTGCTCATTATTCTTATATTTGTAAAGCAGATTTAGGTGGCCGTTTTCTGTAACATAAAATTTCACCAAGTTCCATTTAAATAGGTACCTACCTAGGTAAGTACCTTCCAATGAGTTTAAATGGTATAGATATAAATTAAATAAATAACATAACTATATTCCATGATTATTTCAATAGAACTGCTCTAATCCCATATGATCGATCGTTGTTGAGTTAGAACGGGTCAAAGTTAACTAAAATGGATGTAAAATGGAGGGAGTCTCAGCGGCAGTGGTAAAGGTTTGTGCATTTGAAACTCCTTGGCCCTCGATAGTAGTGCATGCAATTTTTATTTTTGCACAAAGGTAGGGATTGTTCAGGTCGATGGTATGTGTCGGGATCCATAGCATGGAACCATGGGTGTGTAGGGTTGATCTTGTTATTATCCTCCTTTGGGCAGACCAAGATGTCACGCTTGTAAGAAGTGATTAGACATTCCGAGTCGGTCTCATCCTTAGGCCGATGATTCCTTAACTGTATTTTCCTGGCATTATCTCCATACCCATAGCCTAGATCTAACCGATGATAGGCGTAGCATCTATCGTGGAAGAGGCTTGGGCGTTTTGATGGGACCGCGGTACTCGAGTTCTCATTGCTCTTCGTTTCACAAAAAATGCAAGTGCAACTCTCATTAAAGCAACCCATTTCGGGCAAACCATTGGGAGTGTAGGACGGCACCTGGATGCCAGCCGGTCCTTGTCGATGTTTCTGGAATAGGGACCTTAACTCTGAGATAGGAATCTGCATATCGGGAGTAACCGTAACAGCATTAAGGCCGCTATGGGGTTTCCATATCAATTCAAGAACTACCACGTCTGGCCTGCATCTGGCGTGCCGGAGGCGAGCTTTGGGGTAGGTTGGGGCTTCTTCCTCTGTGCAGCGCGTGTCGTGGGTCGGGTCGCGGCACTCGATCTGGAAATGGTCGAAGCAAGCCTGCCAGTCTACAGGCTTATACTGCTGCCAAGTAGCAATATGGGTTTCGATGATGGCCCAGGTGATGTGAATATGCTCACATAATTGCACGGCCCCTTCGCGGCCCAGACACCGTCGGTCTCGCTTGACGGGATCCTGATTGGCGGGGGAAAATGCTGCCACATCGTGATGCTCACCGCAGGGTTCGCAATAGAGCTGGATATTGTAATGCCAACGCTTGAATTTGCAACTGATCCCACAAGCACCCGTAAATGGCCACCTTTTGTGCTTATTCTCGAGGTTTTCAGACTGGATGAGCCGCCTGGACGAGCCTTCGACGGGAACATCGTACCAGAGTTTGCACTCATCACACAATCCGTCTTTTTGTAAGTGCCGTCGAATTGGTTTGCTTACGTTGAACCATTTACTTATTATGTCGGGTTTGTTGATGAGACGGCGAAATGTCCTCGAAACATGCCGAAGGCAGTACATGGAGACGATATCGTCACTCAAGTAATAGATAATGAGAAGTAGAAGCTCTTCGGGCAACTGGCCGAGGGGATTGTACTTGTTGTTGTAGACTCGGGTTGCTATCCAGGGGTCCATAGTACGTTGTAGGTTGAGCAAAATTTGGTTCTGTTTCTCTTGTCTCTCCACTTGCCCTTCGAGGTTCCCCTGTTCATTATCTTGCACTTCGGGATCTCTCTGTCTGTCGACTTGCTCTTCGTGGTTTCCCTGCACGTCATCTCGCTCTTCGAGATTTTCCTGCCTATTGTCTTGTTCTTTGACAGCCTGGTATAGCCATCGATATAGATTTAGGATCCATAGCAAGAGAAAATACATGCTAGAGATCGAGCACTAGAAGAACAAATGTTGCAAATGAGGAAGATTCCCAAAGAACTCCCCGTCAGCCAAATTAATGTCCTACCGCTGTGATAACAAGTTTATGAAAAAGAAGAAAAAGAAGAAGAAGATAATGATGATGAAGGAGAAGAAGAACGAGGATAAGAACGAGGAGGATATTTCAACGTTAGTGAAATAGATGGTTGTGAATATGAAGAAATCTTATTAGTTGAGTTTTACTCCACTGTCTGAGATCCAGCTAGCGAAACAATCCGTAAGCTCTATTCAATCGTTACCAGGTAGGTAGATATGAACTGTAGCGGGAAAAAATAGACTCGATTTACAAGGTTTACCTCTTGTTTCCAAACCTTGGAAGCTAGAAGGTTATCGATTGCCCAAAGTCGTATCTTAAGGTAGTGCTACACTGTTAATGTGGTCTTCTAGTAGGAGATACCTGATACTAAGAACCCGAGTACAGAAATGGCTCTGAATGGTACCACGGAACAGATACGACTGAAACGCGACACCCACGACTTTTGGTGTAAAAAAGCCAACTATGCGATAAGAAAAAGAACTATGTCATTACATATGTATCTAAAGGAGCTTTGAAATCTAACTGTTACTAATTTGCAACTGCTAGCCTGGATTTACACAGGAGATGAGAACAAAGAGGCCGTACTATCTCCTACATATCGACCCATTCAGTTACACAAGCAATATGAGGCCCCTAAGAAAACACTTAAAAACATACAAAGTGCAAGTAATTTAGTTAGCATATAAATGATGCCCACACGGCATAAGAGTCTCCCTCCGGGATTAGAGGTTTTGAGGTCCGAAAATGGCATCTCTTATGTCATATTCGATTCATAAAATAAGCTGTCAACCTTTTATTTAAAAAGTAGGTAAGGATTAAAGAAGAAAAAATAATCAGATCATGGCAGGAGGGGGATTCGAACGCCCCGACTCATGAGAGACCAGATCTCAGACCTGTTCTACGTTACTCCCCCTTAGGGGGCGACAGAAGTGGGAGTTGAACCCACGCCTCCAAGGAGACCAGGACCTGAATCTGGTGCCATAACCACTCGGCCATCCTGCCCTGGCTTATTGTTGGTGGGGGTAGCATTATTTTGCTATGTATTTTAGCAGTCGGTTGCCAAGAGTGGTAGGGAGAGCTAAATTCCTAAGATATACAGGAAGGTGCGAAGGACTAGTTGGTTTTAGACTGGTGGGTTGGGTATGAGCCATCTGTATGCAATTTCCTCCTGTGAATACTTAGGTGTATCGCCTGAGAATGCGTGCCACCAGTGTGTTTTGCTGGGGGGTTATCTCATTCACTACCGAGGAGGAATATATCAACTATCTCATCCGATTCACTGTCCCTCTCTGCATGCCGTTCTAGTTGCTTTTGCTCTCGTTGAGCTTCTTGCTTTGCCCGTTTGGCTTCGCGAAGCTGCTCTCGTGTTAGATGCGGTATCTGAGGATCGTAGTCTGTGATAGCGATCCATGTCTCTCCCTTGAATTCATGGCCATGAAGCTCATTGATGAAACGATTTAGTTCTTCCGCAGTTGGTAGACATACCCAGCCATAATTGCCAGTCTGGGTCATCCCTACTGCTGACGGTCGATAGCTGGGGAAAAAACCGAATAGTTGCTGGCAGTCTCGAACACGAGACTTCAAATCTTTGCCCTCGATACGAATCCTGGCTGTAAAGGGGTAAAGTTCCTTTGGGCCCGGACGGTGATTCATCCAAAATCTTCGTAGCGTATCCATATCTCTAAGCTGTTCGGTCTGGATTTGAATAGTGTTGCCCTTACTTAGGTGCAGCAAATTGACGAGGGTGGCCAGCTCGCGAACCGCATCATTTCCAGCATTGTGGTCGTTCTTGCCGCGGCTAGCTAAGTCCTTCGAAAAGAACCCGAAAGCAAGAAGCGTAGCTTTCATGCCGGGGCTCTGTGTATTGGATATTTCTGCCACGATTTCCTGCAAATCAACCCAGAATGAGAAGTATTGGGTGATCTGGGAGAGGTGTGATGCAATCGTCTTAAATTCGAAGACGAGGTCGAATCCAACCAGAATTAAGGGGCTCCTAGACCGCCGCTGAATCGATTGTAGTAAACTGACTAGTGTATTCTCGGCCTGTTCAGCTTCGATCACCTGGGCTTGGCCAAAATGGTATCGGTCTCGGCCCCTCTCACTCCGCTTCCCTCCCTTGATCTTGATCCAATAGCTTTCGATCGCGTTTTGTTCGAAGAAGGCTTCGGGTGTTTGGCCTTGATACTTAAGAGCATCTGGACTTATGCTGGTGGTAGCGACAGAGGGGACAAGGACAGCAAGTCCGATCTCAGTAATACCAATAGGCCCGTCCTTGGTGACCAGCCCCTCGAAATCTATAGCCACGAAAGTATATTGGGACTTTTCTTTCAACGCTTCAAAGTCTGGAATATTATTTTGCCAGAGGGTTCCCCAATGCTTAGTTTTGAAGAGCGGGCAGCCATGATGATAGCGCATTTTCGCTTTCCTCGGCCTTCCTGCGGCCGGTAGAATTGGATCTCCAAGTATTGATATTCGTCGCTTCTGTTCGACTGATGTTACAACCCTGTGGTAGTGGACTACCTGTGCTCAAGGGAAATGTTCAAGTTTCGAGGTCGGTAAATAGCTCGGCGTCAAGAGCTCTCTCGGAAGTTCTCAGGACGCGAAGGCTAGCCTTTTGGAATGAACAGCAACACTCCTTTCATTCGATGTGGTCAAAAGAAGGAAAATAACGTAGAAACTTTTGAGGACATGCTGGGACAAGTTTTAAGGGAATTATTTTTCTCTTTTAAAGTTGAGCCTTCCACTCATTAAACATTGGTCCCGTACCTTAGTAGGAATATATGAAACCCCTTTACGGGATGGTTCCAAGGAAACAAACCATTCCAGGAGTTTTATAACCGTGCCAGCAATCTTAATTTGTACTGAGTAGCAATACCATACCAGCCGTGCCAAGCAAGATACCATTTGTGTAACATCGTACCTACTAACCTCACTCTAGTTACTCACGTCTTGCTAGCCACGGCTTGGAAATCGAACACACAAGACGGAGCGCCGAAAGTATGGCCAATATAGCCACCAATATCATCCGTACGCTTTATCAGTACAGTGAGAGGTTTGGAGTGGCAGAGTCTCTGGCGACCGGCGGTGTGGCGCCCATGTCTGCCTATGCTATCCCTCTGAAACAACCGCTTCTAGACCTCGACACGCATCAGGAAGCTGCGACTATTCTTATTGAATTGAAAGTCTGTGGGTTTTTTGTGAGTATTCTGAACCTTGCAACGAACACTCCCGTCTCGGGTAACACGTGATACTCAGGCTGCTGGGCTGTCGGGAAAGCCAATCTATCACATGACCCTTATCTAGCGTGGCGGTACTTGGCACGAACCCACGGGCTGACTGGGTGGTATCTATCCGACGTTGAAAGATGGTTGGCAAGACGGATTCGTCGAAGACCTTAAAAAGATGCTGCTGGAGACAGTCCAGAACCAGGAAGAGCCAGCCAAGACTGGAAAGTGTCTGAGATCCAGAGAGAAGTTCTGAAATTCCGCTTCTTGCAACGGCTCTCATTCACTAGCATCGGCGAACGACACGAACATATCCCGAAGGCCGCGAAGGAGACGTTCAAGTGGATTTTCGCTCTGAGGAGCTTCACTAACTGGATGACCACTAGTACCGGAATATACTGGATAACGGGGAAGCTAGGATTAGGAAAGTCGACTTTAATGAAGGTCATTGGGGACGAGCAAAGAACGAAAAAGTATGCAAATACCTGGGCTGGATATAACAAACTTATAATGACCAGATTCTACTTCTGGAATTCCGGAACCGAAATACAGATGTCTATAGTCGGCCTGATATAATGGCCGAGCTATTCCCCGAGAGATGGGAATCTCTCCACATCTTCGGCGAGGATGAACAAGAATGGACTGTTCACGAATGCATGCAGAAATTCCGAAGACTCAAGGATGTAACGTTCGCAAAATACCGCTTCTTTATCTTGATCGACGGATTGGACGAATTCAAGGGAGATCACCAAGAGCTTGTAGATCTCGTCGCCGATATCTCTTCCGTCTCGCATATCAAGATTTGTGTCGCCAGCAGACCATGGATCATGTTTCAGGATGCCTTTCGTACGACGCCTAGCCTCATGATGCAGAACCTTACTAGGAGAGACATTGTGACATTCACAAGAACCATGTTCAATAGGCATCCTGGTTTTTGCGAGATGAGCATCCGTGATCCCTCTTTTGCGGAAGGTCTTTTCTATGAAGTAACCCAAAAGAGCTCTAGGGCCGACGATATGCTTCGAAACCGTAGGTCTCTAGAGTTACTGCTTCGTCATGGGGTACTTAGCCACGATAAGGAAGTCATCTTCATGAACGTGTGTTCCATGATTCTGAGGGCTTGTCGACAAATGGTGTACAGTAATACCCATACCGCAGAGTTCACATTTGCTCCTTCCTTGGATATCGTGGAACTCCTGGTCCAGCACGGTGCTGATGCCCGCGCTTTGGTATCAATGTTCTTACCTGAAGTAGCGGACCAGCTACGGCTACAAGCACCTAAATTCCTTGCCAAATTGGAGTCATTGAGGGATAGAAACAGCTAAACTACATCGCCAGCAGCATATAAGCCTCAGGGACCTAAACGAAAAGTAGATGATAATGAGAATGCAGGATACAACAAACGAGCTCGCAATGTCTAGGGGCAAGGCATCACTACTGAAAGGTGTATCTTTACATCATTTTACTCGTGCCGCCTGTTATGGTTCTTGACGGAGTGAGCTCACATTGAATACATTGAATACATCTACACAATTTATTGACGGCTCTGTCTCTCAAACTCGTGACAGTCCAGTTAAGACGAGTGAAACTGCCACGAGGCCAACCATGCGATAAGCGAAACAGCCGTTGTTGCGCGAAGAGCTGTGAACCTAAGGGGCTACCGAGCTCCTGGTATATAAAAGCCCTCAGGACAAAGGGACCTAGGAACCAAGGGGCCTATCTCCTATACTACCCATTCCTCGTACCAACAGACCTACGACTCTACGCCGGTGGAAAGGGCTGGGACCCTGACAGAAATATCAAATTTAATAAGGATTTATACCACAGCGCATTGTCCATATGAAACCTAAACCATATTTTTCGACGTAAAGTATAATACCTATTCAATATTGGATGGGAAGTCCCAATAAAAGATCCGTTGGTAGTGAGTGTAGATATTTTTAAGGGGCCTTGGAAAAGGGGGGCGCAGATGCCTTGCACCAAATTCAATAAATGACTCGGTTTTAATAAAAACACCATAAAAACCATTGAATATCTGTGAATGAAAGCCGTGGAAATTTAGCCGGATTACTGAATGTGGTTAGAATTGGCTCGTAGCGTATTGCTCGATAGGTAAGGCTGGGATGCCGTATTCAGAATCGCATGTGCGATGATGACCGGAGGCGTTTATCTACCCCCGGAATTCAACGCGTAGACAGCTCTACACTTGAATATTTTCTTATCCTCTTCAAGGTACGATATCGACGAGGAGGTATAGGACGACTATGCCAAATGAATCAACAAATTCCCAGCAATAGGTATGATTTAGTGCTTGTTTGAGATGCTATGTTGGCTTATACGTTGTTGTCACGAATTGATTCATGGAAATTCTAGCTTTGTTTCCCATTTTTCAGCATCTGTGCTGATTTTCTACGAGCAGTCGGACCATACCTCGTTTTCAGGAGAGCGTGTATTCCACCGAATCTCTGGAAGATCAGGAGGGTTCGCAAGGAATAGAACGGTGGATGCGCTGTCCCACTCCGCCAATATCTGTCAAGCTGGTCGAGGATTTATTCGACACCGACGTCTCCCAAAAGCGGCACAAGGAGAGAGTTCAGGGGAAGATCGCCATCTTCGAGAGTGTGATACATTCTAGCTCCTAATCGTCTCTGCGCCTTGCCCGACGCATTCAACATGTCATTGGTAGCTCAAAGGCAAGGGGGTAGTGATGGAATATCCAGCCGCCTGTCTACAGTAGAAGAAGACGGACCACTAGTTCGCTTGGATGATGTAATCCGACTATTCGATCTTAAGGCCGCCGAATTAGTGGATGACGCGGAGCAGAAAGACAATCTGGCATGCCCTTTCTGGAAGCATAATCCTGCCCGGTATAAGCACGTTAAGAACGTGTGTACCATGGGAAAAGGTTTCAAAGATCTGGGAAAGTTGACGTAAGTTAGCTTGCCGTTGGATATTGATAGAAATCGAGATGTTGACTGCTTCCTAGGGAACACATTAGACGGGTGCATTGCCTGAGGTTCGGGTGCGAGAATTGTAAGATGAGATTTACGAAATCTAGGGTCGAAGAAGTCGACGAGGAGAAGAGAAAACATATGGAGAAATGCAAGAAACCTAAAGTGAAACTGACGGATTCGGAACCGGAGTGGATGGACGAAACCCAGGATGATGAATACCGACGCCTGAATTTCCAGAAGGATAAAGGCAACCCGGATCAATGTTACTCGAAGATATGTCGTGCATTATGGGGAGACTCCCAGAATGCGATTCAGGGGCCGCGTGAGTCTTCCAAATTACCTAATAGGAGGTAGACGGTGACTACGCATCGTACTGACTACGCTAGACCACACACCAGGATTCCAATTGGCAGTACTCCAATGGGATTACGTGACGAGTTTGAGGCAATTACCAAGCCATGGAAACGTTGAAGCTCCCCAACCGAGACAGGAGATGGCTACCATAGCCAGTGCAGCGCCTGTTCATTTCAATCAGCATGTCGATCCAACGTTTCTCTCGCAACTCAATCTACTGAGCGGTAATGAGCCCTTCTATAGAGGGCAGCATAAGAAAGACTCAGGCGTGTGGTCGTGGGATCATACTTCGGATAATCAGACGAATCTCATGAAACCTTCAGCGGACTTTTCCTTCGACAATGAACCAGCGAGAGATAGCCCGGCGCCAGCACAGACGGAGTCGGATTATGCCGGGGCCTGGACCAATATGACGGTGCTGGATGGAAACTCTCAATTCGATTTCAACATGGACGTTGATAACGACGAGGAAATCCTTTGAGGCTTTAGCTGAATGGGTCAAACTTTCGTGATGTTCAAATTGAAAGCTACCCAGGCAGTGTCTCAAAATGAATGTCGGGCGGAGCAAAGGTTCGAGTGCAGGACGCTGGGAAGAAATCGTATTCCTTGTCAACACGTTCCTGGAATTTTTGTTACTAGGTACCTGACCTATAATAGAGTGCGACTCGCCAATTGTTTGGACTTCGAGTCTCCCACCGTCGATTTGGTGACCATATAATCGCTGAACAGGGCTTTAGAGAGGAGGATTCTTTGAGTGTCTCGACGAAATCCTCGAACTTGAGGGGCTGTTAATTCTTGGCGGCATTAGAGAGCCGTGTGCCTCTTGAGCAGGTCAACCTATTAAAACTAACAGAACATCTCTAGACTAGAGGATCTAGTCCGAGTTGTATCGATTCCGAGAATATGACGATCAGAGCGGCAAGAATGCTGAATAGACAGATAGAGTAAACGAGGTGGTAGAAGTCTAAGCTCGTACTCGCAGGGCTCTAAAGCGCTAAGCAAGGGGCTCAGGGGGCTGTAAGCGTGGTAAGCGTGCGCTAACGGACGATCTCCCGCTGTCTTTCCGCTCCCCCACTCGCTGCCTACTACGTCACGCAACTCGTAACTTCATCGAGATGCACACATGCGGCTCAATCAATTTCTTTTTCTGCACGAGATTTAATTCCAAGTAAAACGACGAAGACATCTAATCTTGGAGGTAAATGTCATTACATAATATTGATGGCTGACTTATTCACTGCTTAGGTACCTAGAAGCCAGCTCCGCTTGAGATAAATTCATTCGCGTCACAGGGCCCCGAATATAATACTTCGTGGGCTGGTTCCTCGTTATCTTTTGTCGGAAACAACAGGATCGGCCATGCCGAGTAAGTGGCTTTTATCGATAGCATCAGCAGTATCAGCCGCGAAAATGATGGCAAACTCGCCGGCGGGGGATGTAGACGCTGGCGGTGTCGTCGTCGGGAAGTGTGAATAGCGCAAGCCCTTTGATGAAAACTGCTGCCCATATTAATATGCCAGTCAGCGGGCAAGCTCATCCACGAGAAGAGAAGCGAGAGAGAGAGAGACGCAAGTTGTAACCCCGAGTCGGAGTCGGGCGGGTAGACGACATAAGACGCATTGGCAACACTCCCGAGCTGCGCCGCCGCGCCGCCGAGGCCGCTTCGCTCAGATAAGGACGAGAAGGACGTGTCGGGCTGCTAGCACTCGACTAATGAACTGCCATTTCGAGCACCAATGGCAGTGAAATTGGGTTTGAGGGGTGCCGCCATTAGGTAGAGTAGTAAACTCGAGACTGCTCTAAAAATATTGCTGCAATGCATTTCCAGAACTTTTGGTAAACGAAGATTTTTGTCAAGGAGGTAAAGTTACACGAGGATTCCCTATTACGCAGGCCGAGATGTGATAAAAAGAAGCAAGGGGAAACTTGAAGATCATGCAGATACCTGAATACTTGATATTATATATTCTGATCGAATAACTCTTATGCCCCAACGCTGCTCCAAGCAGCCACTAAACGCCTCATCTTGCTTCTATATTCGCCCCGAGTTGTGAAGAATCGCGCATGAAGTCCATGTCTCTTGCGTGTAGGTATGCAAGCGCAAGGTAAATCTGTCTATCAAATCCAGTATCCTAGTTCCTCATAGAGATCGCAGGTTTGCATTACTCCATTATGCATATTGCGCCAATTTAGAGAATACTTGCGCGGGTTGAACACGGAGTGATAATTCGAACCCAGGCCAGATGGTTTTGCGAAAACCCCAACAAACTTTGCTTCTCCATCACGAATGATGCCGCGGTAGTTGCCCGATAGTAACGAGAGTGCATGTCATCTCTAAGGACCAAGGCAAAGTCTTGATATATGCAAAGGAGGTAGATTTCGCTAATGTTCATAAATATGATTTGACCATCTTAGGAAGCTGACGCATATACTTAAGAAGAAAAAAAGGAGAAATGAACTCGAAATGTTTAAAAAGGCGCAAAAGTATTTGATGAGAGTGGGATTCGAACCCACGCGGATTGCTCCATGAGGAATTAGATGCTAAGGTGACCTTAACCTCACGCCATAACCAACTCGGCCATCTCACCATACCCGTCGCGTTAAACGCGTCCTTTCTTGGTTAAACTTCTTCCTATCTAAGGATATATTGTTAACGGAAATCGTCCCCGCACGTTCACCCCGCTCTTTGCTTACTAAGAATAGCTGGATGGGTCAATGAATATCGATAAGGATTAGGTAATTTCGAAAGATCATTGTATTTTATGTGTATAAAGCGAACTCCGATATTCTAAACCCCTATTTTCTACACAGCCTACTGTTTTGCGAAGGCAAGTTCCCTAATATCTTCTCAGACATCTGCCAATCCTCCGACCCAACTGCGGTGTGTGCATAGAAGACGCCAAAGGGATCATACAGTTGCTTGAGTCGATACAGCTTCGGGTACTTGCTACCGAAGAAAGCCTGGGTGAAGTCAGGCTCGATATAATCGGCCTCCGACATGTATGAGCCCGCGCCGGGCGACACATCTCTCCAGCGCTGCATCCAATCGAACGTCAACTTGTCACTAGCAGCTTTGATATCGGCCTCGGAGTTGCTGACGTTCCATAACGACGCTAATATGGCATGCAGTACCGTGTTTCTCCATGCCGGGTTGACGGCATTGTCCGGGTATCCTCCCTTAGGCGCCGCCGCGATGTTGAATGCAATCAAGTATCCGCCTTCTTCGACGACGCTCTTTACGGCATCGAATGTTGCGTTCAGCTTCGCCGCATCTTGCCAATTGGACTTCGGGAACAAGCGACTGGCTTGGCGAATTGAATCGCTTGCGAAAGGCTCGACTGGGAAGCTCGCAAGCCAAGCATCGTAGTAGTCGTCGTACTCGGTGTAAACCGGATCAACATGGACTCCTAACGCCTCGAATTTCGCAAACAGCGGCGCAACCAACTCCTCGAGCTGTGCCTTCGACATGCCGGGCGCAAACCAAGGACCCATGTCCGATATAAATTGACCCTCTCCGACCTTTGAGATTCGGAAATACTCGTAGTTACCGGCGTCGGTATACGTGATGAAGCCGTCGAAGAACGCCCGTAGAGCGGCCCAGAACTGATCCACCGTGACGCTTGGCCCTGTCGCCAGGAGGTAGGTCATGGTAGTCACCTTGATCTTGGGATACGCTTTGACAACAACGGACGTTACTACACCGAAAGTAGAGCCTCCTCCGCCACGCAAAGCCCAGAATAGGTCTGGGTGGCTCGTTTCGCTTGCGGTCACGAACCGACCATCAGCCGTAACAACTTCCATCGACAACACCTGGTCGGCTCCCATGCCGTAGAGGCTAGATAGGGGTGAGTGGCCACCGCCAAGGAGAAAGCCCCCCATGACACCCACAGTCTAAGGAATTCCGTCAGCATCAAATTGATAGACGTGGAGAAAGTAGCAGATGAGACTCACCCGACCCTCGCCACCGACGATAGTCACTCCATGCTGCCTGGCCGCTTCATACGCTTCGAAGGCCTGGACACCGGTGCCCAGTTTGAAGGCAGGACCGTAGTAGGATCCTTGCCAATAATTCTTAAAGAATTGGGTCTGTTTGAGATTGTGAGTCCAAATCGACAGTGCTCCCATCCCAACTGACTTGGCACTGAAGTCGTGGCCGGTATTTTTGATGACTAGGCGTAGATTTAAGTTGCGTGCAAAGTTGACGGCAAGCTGGATCTGCGCAACATTGCGGACGGCAACTGAATACGCAGGATACCCTCCGATTGAACATTCGGTCTCCGCTGGTACTAAGGCCGGCGGCATGCAAGTTGATCCCTGGAATAGGACAGCATTGACTGATGTAGGGTCCTCGGTGCTATTAGAAGATGTTAGAACCACCATCTGTCTCTATCATTACTCGAAACGTACTGGTATATGGATGCATTGATCCAGTTATTGGTGATGAAATTACACTTAGCCGCGTCGAAGTTTTCGAAGGAATCATAGCAAGATGATGCATAGGGAACCGTCTCGATCAAAGCATCGCCAAGTAAGATGTTGAAAAGCCTCCAGGTGAGTTCAGAGGGCCAAAAGTAGTCACCTGGGTACGTCTTGCATTTTCCAAATATGGTCCGCTTAGACAGCGTCTCCGTCGAGCTGGACTCATTCTGGAAGCTGAATAACGTGATATTGGATAGTTCCAGCTCCGTGAGGTTAGCCAGCACAGCATCTGTCAGCTGCAGCGTCTCTCCTACGAAGAGATCTGCTGTCGAATTAGATTCGTGCGCGTCGACGCTAGCCACTGCAGGCGCTATAGTGGACTCATTGGCCGCTGATGCGAAGGTCAGTCACGATATCTCCTATAGGCTGCTAGGGAGGCGAGCTTACGAATTGTGGCATTTTCCACGACGATGGTTTGGGCTCCGACAATGGGCAACAGGGGAATCAGTAAAGCAGCTACGGCAGCGGCTCTGAAGCAAGACATTGCGGCTACACGTGCCCAGGAAGTCGGCAGACGCTGCGGTGGGACAGAACGAGCGAACCAGAGACACTTTAAACAACCCACGTGGAAATGCGTCTACAGCCGCCGTATATAATATGCAAAGCTCCATGATAACTTACGACCGGACCCGGGGGGATACGGTTAGCGCCCCGTCGGCCATGTGTCGTGCCATGGCGTCGAC
The DNA here is from genome assembly GCA_902806565.1 of Hypoxylon rubiginosum. Classification (NCBI taxonomy): domain Eukaryota; kingdom Fungi; phylum Ascomycota; class Sordariomycetes; order Xylariales; family Hypoxylaceae; genus Hypoxylon; species Hypoxylon rubiginosum. The sequence goes on from CADCXA010000008.1 coordinate 535,114, forward strand.
CATGGATGAGAGGCTTCAATGGGCTGAACTAGTGCAACAGTTACAGCAGATCAGATCCCAGCACGAGAATCCTTCCACGCTAAACACGAGGAGGCAAGGCGAGCCGGACCATATGAAAGTCTAGAAAGAGCTGAAATATTCCGGCGCCACTCTACAATGTTTGCCGAGGACCCGCATAGGATTATTAAGTCTTGGAAAGGCCTAGCAATCAGCGCATGCAGGACCGGGGCCGAAGTCCAACTGAGACTATCCAGGCGCCATCTTATCCTTTTCGCTGAAAGTCGATATCAAAGAGTTGCATTGTGTTTATTAATCGGTGATGGGGATCTAGAAGCAGCCCTGGACGACCGAGACACTCCCCGGCGAGAAAGTTTTGTAAAATCAAGATGGAAAAAAAAAACTTCAAGCCGGAAAGAAGCAATTCCACAAATAAATAAACGAGCATGAGGGCGCGCGACGAAATTCTGTTTGCTTTTTCGTCCCGATAATGCCGGGCAACCAGGACGTTGAATTCTACCCCGACCCTTGTAGACCGGTTACATCGTGGGCCGTCTGGCTAAAGAGGCCAACGAATGGGTGAGATACTACATCCGTGCCAAGAGGTCACCCCGATGCAGGTTGTTTAGTAGGGTGGTCTTTTACCCCAGGTCGAACTACCAGCTATACTACCGGTTACCTCATGCATATCTAATACGGGCCGTGTTCTAGATTTGCAGGCGTCAAGCTCTTTCTCCGCAATTCGACCCTTTGATCTTCGTAACGATCATGTCGTGATACCCAACCTCGCCCCTCCTATACGCCCCTAACGGGGTCGAATCTCGGTTGAAATTCGATACGTGACCATGGGGATGCTTAGCTTTAGAACCGTTCGACTAGTTCTTCAATATACCTAGTAGGTACTACAGGGAGCGGCATCAGTGTGCTACGCATACTGTTCCTATTCGCGAAAGCCCCTCCGCCGAAGGAGGTGTGTGTTCACGAGACAGTCGGCATTAGATCTTATAGACATGACATATGCATTGGTCATGCGGTACTTTCTATTGGTTTCTCTCTCCCCAATTATCCACTCTTCTATGATTTGAGCGGAGAATTGGTCCTCGGAACTTGTTTCGTGAATTGCTTTCATACTGAAGTGCAGATACTTGCGCGGGTTGTTTTGACATGGGAGTTAAGAGTACGGATAGGCCCGAAGACGCGAACAATCGGTCCTGCAGAGCAATACCGTTGAAATCAACAGACAGAATCAAGCATATGCAAAGGAGCCCAGAGAAACCATATAAAAAGTCTTGGCTGCAGCGAGATCCCGTCCACACCTTGCCCTGTTCCGGCGAAATAGTCGCCTTTTTACTAGATAGGGACGTTTGGTGTATTGACGTAAAGAGGCTGAATTCGAATCTGTGGTAGGACAGGAGCAATTTATGGGGATGCGTAAGCTCTTCCGGGCCACCACTAGGCCCTGCACTACTTTGCGTGCCGCGTTGAGGCCTGCCGAAAAATATAGTGTCTGCTGCGGCCGCTATATAGATATATTCGTCTGTTCGACGTCGAACGGCATAACTTAGACTTTTGAATGGACTTGGCCAACCTGCTGCGCAACAAGCAGCGCATACGATTATGGAGTCTTCTCTGTACACATTCCTCTCGAGCGTAGCGAAGAGACAGTCCCTCGAGGGGCCCGGGAAACCGTCCGGAGAGGTTAGCGATGCTTACCCCTATTCACCCCTCCAGCAAGGCGGCCTCTTCATTCTATTCTTTTTCCCGTCGATCGCGCTGGCAGTTGTGGGTCTTAGGGTGTATGGGAGAGTAAGAAGTAGGCAATTCGGATGGGGTAAGTGGCGGATGACGGGGAAATTAGCGAAATACGAACCCTTTCCGTCGACGTAAGGCTGATGAAGCTTCGCAGACGATGCTCTCACATGTCTAGCCATGGTAAGCAGCAACTCGCTTTCTTTGAAGTGAACCTCGCTGACAAAACCAGGCGTTTTCGATAGCCGAGACAGGATGTTCGTACATGGGTAAGTATCGGCGAGGAAGCCTGCACGGATGGGTACACCACATGGCGCCAAAGGATTGCGGTGGCTAACAATGTCTCGTATAGCCATGCGGACTGCATATCTAGGGGTCCACGTGTACGATATTCCCATGACGGCCGACGTTAGCCTCGGAATGTATTGGAACTACGTGATACAGATCCTGTACAACCCGATCCTCGCCCTCGTCAAATGCTCCGTCTTAACCTTCCTCCTACGGATAGGGGGCCAGAGACGAAAGATCAGATATTCAATACATGCCCTCAATGTGTTCAATATTGGCTTGATGATCGCCATCTTCGTCACCGTTATCTTCCAATGTTCGCCCATCCCCTATTTCTGGAAGCGAATTACCAATCCGACGTTGGAAGGCAAATGTATCGATACTGGAGTGTTTTACGTGACGACTGCATCGTTGACAATATTCACGGACGTGCTTGTCCTCGCACTCCCGTTTTGGATCTTCATGGGATTGAAGATGGCGCCCAAGGTTAAACTTGCCATAATGGCTGTATTTCTCCTAGGAGCAATGTGAGTTATTCTCAGCCAACTGCCGAAGGTTACGCGAAAATGTTAACAGTGTCTCAGCGTTACGGTCGTCAGCGTTCTCCGAATGTTATGGATCATAGAGACATCCCTATATCCGATGAAATTCGATTACTCGTATGATATTAGGTTTACATATTCAGCCGTCGAGACGAACCTAGCGATAATCACGGCCTCGGGACCGGCACTGCGACCCTTGTTTATGGTTTGGTTCCCGCGGTTCTTCTCTTCTCTCCGTGGGACGTCGAATCAGAATTACCGCTACCGAGGTGGCGCATACGCGTTAAATGACACGGGAAACGCCAACAAAGCGAGCGTACAAGGAAACGGGTCGAAGGCAGATCAGCTGTACGGCACGTCGGTGAGTAAGCCCCAGATTTTATCGATTTCCACTTCTGGCGTGCATGTGTCTCGGGAGCCCGTTATTTGTCATTAGGAAGCTCCCGTGGCTGAAACATGACTCAGAAATCTCCAGCCATGAGTCGCCAAGTCACCTAATATTTACTACTAGCATATTTGCTGACTCATCCCGGTTGTTCCATTCAGTCATTTGCTCTGCGAGACATGAAGAGGCGTACGGAGATACGGGGCCACTCGCCGACGACCAGCGAGGAGGAGATTATGACGTACAACGGCATTGTGCGAACGACGGAAGTCGAGGTCGCGTTTGGTGCCAGACCAGCGTCTTCTCCCCGCGAACAATGAATGATAACGAAAAACAAGAAAACGTCAAAAAGGAAATAAATAAATAAACTACTTCATATTGGTAATTAATTTAATGCTCATAAGGGGGTGCGTGTAAATAGGGAAAATGCAAGGTCCGGCGTACTTTGCTGTAAATAAGAACTATTATGTCCAGTTTTACGAGGAACTGAGGTGCTGCCAAATACTTAAAAATACCTTACAGTATTGGTAAGTAAATTGTGGCCTTGTTGGTTACAATTATAATGCCAATCCAAGCTAATTCCTTTTATCATGTCAGGCATTTTCAGATCTGCCATTAATACCTATGAGCTAACTTTCACTATGTAATACGGAGATAAAGGAGAAATTTCTTGGCCATCACTATCTGCTTCGTTAACGAAGCCCCCTGTGTGATAAAATATCTGTTTTAGAGTTGAAGTCGAGTTATGAAATAGGGGAATGTACGGAGCAGGACATCGTAAATCCACTGTTCTCACTTTTAGGTGTGTAAATAAGCTGTCACGAAGCCAACCATGCGGTAAAGAAACAACTATGTTGTTGCACGAAGAGCTACGAACCTAGAGGGCTACCAAGTCCCATGTATATACAGACAAAGAGACCTATCCCTTCCTTTATACCCATCAGCCTGTAGCTCCTATCCAGGCCCCTTAGCCCCTATCATGACCATGAGGGCTCCGTGACTTATATCTGGTTCCTAAGGGTGACCAACAAGCCCGTAGCCTAACGAGGGCTATGGTCCTGACATAAGCTACCTAATCTAGGTAAGTAGGTACTTCGCTGGTGATATTTGTTTGGAAACCTAGGGAGCTTAGGCATATAGCTCCTACGGATATGGTATTATCTGTCTGTACCTTAACACGCGAGGTTGCATCGGTATAGATGACCAGCTGGAGCAGGACAGGTCGTGGAACCGGTGTGGAAAGAGGACTAACAAAAAAGGGGAGACCCGTAAGAACGAAGAATCATAGTTAACTTAAGAGCCGTAAAGAGGCTAAGATGAAGGAATAGGTCGAAGCTGGTGGCCATTAGACTGAGTCTTTCTGTTGGGTACCACTAATATGTAAAGGCATATATAAGATCTGGCTCCCATACAAGGGCTGTACTTAGGGTCGATACCATTATAATACTGCTTTTCCAAGTAGTTTCGAAAATTCAAAAAAGAAAATGATTTGAAAGTCATGAGTGTTATCGCTGTGAGTCTACCTCGAAGGCATTATAAAAGGCTTCGACCTGTCTCCTTTCATCTGATGGTGTCAACAATTCACGAATTTCTTAGATAGACCTCTATATCAACGTACATTGACTTCTGTTATGGTCTTATTATTGGTTACCTGGATGGTATAGCAGGCCTGTCGGGAGATAGGGCAGACCAGTAAGGGGATACACAGGATAAAGGCTCAGTTGTTCTTAGTTCCTCTATGAATACCAAGACCCGGCTACGGTCAGGTTCATAACCCTTTGCGTGATAACATAGCTATCTTGTCTTATGATTGGCCTCGTGGCGACATTACTTAATTCTAAGAAGCATCATCAACCGCCATACCTTGAGCGAGGACTGCATCATCATCTCATCTTAGTATTAGCATAGTAGAGTTCAACCTGAAATTAGCACCGTAAACGAGGACGCAGTCTACCTAGTGCTACAAGAAAGTCTACTATCCCTCTACAGTATGGCCGCTAAGTCAGGCGTTCCTCTTTTTTTGGACCACCCTTAGAAGAGGTTCAGTCCCCCCGAGGCTATCGACTCGGTTTGTTTTTATTTCTGCTCAGGATTTTCTATTCAAACGCATGAATATATTGTCAAGGTCTTGGCTCCCACCACCTCACTAGTTAGTTGGTACGAGAGGGAGTTAGTATAGGCCCCTTTGTTCATACCCGAGGCTGGTAGCTGTTGGGCTCATAGCTCTCGGCGTAACAACATAGTTGTTTACTCGCTGTATAATTAGCCTTGTGATACATACAGTATAAAACACTTTTCCTTAGCTACCTATTTGTTTTGATATTTTCAGAGTAACTATCCGGAGCTAGCAGAACTGCTAGTACACCCAAAGCACTACATCTTATTAAACTGGCAATTAATTTAGCAGCCACGATGTCGACGTCTTAATCGTGAGACTACTTACGATATAGGCTACGTTAGGTAATTATCTAGAAACTATGCCTGCCTAGATGTCTTGTATCATGAAATATCTAGACAGACATGCCCTCTTGGAATGCCTCATAATATTATAGAAAAATAACAGCAAAGAGACTTCCCAAGGAATGATAAGCCTGAACAGTAAACTAACGCTAAAATATAGCCGTAATAGCGCAGTCAATTAGAAGCTAAAAGAAATAGACAAAAATTACTACAAAACATACAACACCGGGGATTCACTGATCGTCACCGACCCAATTACTAGTCCGGCAATATCTGGGTTATCTAGGGGAGAGCGGACGGGATCCCGAGTTTTCCAGATTCTATGGTCGTATGTGAAAGATTGACGCTTTATTACGATATATGTAGGCGCAATTATCCATGTGGTAATCATATAACTCCCTCAGCCACCCCTTTTTCTCACCCCTTTTCTAAGAACGTCAAGCCTAAGTGACGTGACTGAATGATAGTAAGCGTTTTAAATTAAACTTTAGTATTTTAGGTGTGCAGATATCACCATTGGCATTCTACTTGTATCTGCTTATGGTTTCTTTTTGTAATGAACTTACATTCTCGGCCTTAGTTTTAGTCAACCTGTCTCAGAACGTGTACGCGTCTCATCCAGAACTTCTTCTACTAATCTGAATAAGAACTCTACCTGATTTCAATCACTTGCAATAGTTATAGTAAGTGGTTACTAAATTAAAGACAGTGGACATAGAAAGAAATACCGAGAGATAATCTATTAGATGCTCAGGCGAGTTTCAAGCCATGTCCAAAATAATAACACTATACTAGAAACCCATAGAATATAATACTAAATTACCTACGCTATTCTGACACTTCTTAATCCTAGCAGATCTAAGTACGAATGAAGAGAAAAAAAGGGGTTAAACCGATTAGGTCATGAAGCGTCACTATGATAAAACTTCGAGACTGGGTACTTCCATAGCAAACCATCTACTTTCGAGGCTATTGCCTAGGTTAACGGCGAGGCCGTCAAGGAATAGCGCATCAACTACCATGTATTTGACTCACTCGCCTACTATTAACATTGCCTATTTCCGGTGCTAGGTTCATAGGACATGGACACAACACATAACCACACACGCTAACGACAAAGGATTTACGATCTTCGAGGCCTCCGGCTTGGCAAACCATCGCGATGCCCTTGGCCGGGGCGCCGCGATAGCCGCGGAGATGCGGCAAACAACCGCGTCTCAGCTATAGCCCACGTTCCCCTTTTAACCCCCCATGCCTTGGCCCCTCCCTTGCATAACGAGCAGATTAAATTCGGCAGCAGATAAGAAGAACCGAGGCTACGAACAAGCACTTTGTCTACGGTAGGATATACCCGCAATACCCATGCTCGGTAGCCTGACAAACAGCAGGCTGCTGAAACATGAGGACAGCAAAAAAAAAAAAAAAAAAAAATTCCTTCGACGGCCCTATATTTCTCATCGCACAAGCCGTTCGTCCGACTATGTTTCATCTCTCATTCAGGATCATCGTTCACTTCTTTTTGTTTTTCTCCTTTTCCACCACCGAGCGCTACCCCCCGGGTGGGACAGAAAGGAAGAAAAAAAGAGGAGACCGAAACATCTTCGTACTCGTCTCGTCTCGTTCACTTTACACGTTTTCGCGCGGTCGCGAAACGGGAAACGGACGTCATGGCTACGGAGCTAGAAAAAAAAGGGGGAGGGGATAGGGAAACACCAGGCGCCGTCCCGCGATCAGTCTCCAGACATCGCGCGATGGAGAGAGAGAGAGAGGTAGAGATCTCGGTCTCGGTCTCGGTCTCGTGCGAGCAGCGAGATTAAGACGAACTTACACAGAATAAGGGGAGAGAGAAAAGGGGGGAGTGGAAAAGTCGGCGTCAGAACACACACACGCACGTAACGCAAAACCCGGCTCGTTTCTGTGCCCCCCCTCGGGGCGCCGGACCGTAGCGATATCGGACTCGGCCGACCGACCGACCAGTAGGGCAAAACAGAGTCCGCGTGTCAGATATATAAAACATGAGGTTGCACGACGTTGGGCAAAGATAGGGAGACAGCGCAGCGCAACTCGAAAGAAAGGCGGAGAGTGAAGAGAAGAATGAGCTCGCGTGGCCTGCCCCTAAGGTTGCCTCTCGATCGCGCAGGGAGCCTTCATTGGGCAGCTGCTGCCGTACGACGCGAAGAGCTCCTAATGGTACATACCAGGTAGGTATGTATGTGCGACTTGATAGGTAGCGTCGTCGGTCGGGACGCACGCACGCGCACACGACACGAAAGAGGGCCGCAGACGTACAGAGCAGCAGATAGGACAGGTCAGGTCGGGCGTGGTTTGATATCATTCCATCGTCGCGCGCACCGCCGCCGCCGGTTTGCCTCGATAGGGTGATGTGGCATGACTTGGGCGTTCGATCGGCCGTCGCGTGTTGTTTGTAGCCAGTAGAGGGTGATTCGTTCGACTGGCCCGGCGGTCCGCATATAGCACATATCGCGAGCTTTGGACATGCCCGGCGCTGCAGGGTACGATCTCCGTGATTACACGCACACGCATATATATCTTTTACCTACCTACCTGCGGTTGCAAGGCTCGACCTTGTTTAGAGACGTTCTGGACGGGCCAACCAGGAGCCGCGCTCGGCAAGGCAACGAGATGAGGCGTCCAAGGTGCCACAGCGTTGGGCTGCTGCTGCTGCTGCTGGGCTTATACGGAATGGTAGGGATTTGCGTGCCGGGAGCGTACAGGTAGCCAAGATGCATGGTTCAGCCAAGGGGAAGGAGGGCGTGGGTGATAGGTACGAGGGGCCACATATCTGGCCTTGCCCATCATTTTCAACATCTTTTTTTTTTTTTTAGCAATGAGGGACGAGAAAAAAGAAGAGGGACCGTGATACGTTCCACTACCCCACAGAATCTGACACTCTGTAAGACACGAGAATTTCTGCAGGAGAAAGAGAGACAGGGAAAGAAAGAGAGATGAGATATCAATGGCACCCAAGGAAGCTGTGTAGCCATCCATCCCCCAAAGCAAGGTAAGCCCAGCTGAGCTGCAATGTTGAGGCCGCCAGCTGCTGGGCTCGCACCAACGGAGCGGTCAATGATGTGATGCCAGCTGCTTCTCGGCCCCATCGTCTAGCTCGCCGACTTAGCACCGCGCGGCGGGCGACGGCAAGTAATCCAAGTCAGTCAGTCACGTATACGGTAGTAATCTTTTAATTTCGAATCCCCCCCCTTTTTTTCTTTCCTCCCACCCCCCTTCTCTTTGTCTCTCTCTTTCCCTCTTCCTCTCCCTTTTCTTCCTTCTCCCGAGAGTAAGCGCGTATAGCAAGGAAGAGGAAATGACCAGGAAATGCCACGTCAAGTAGCGCGGCACGGGTTTATTAAGAGAATAAGCCCAAAAAAAGGGGGGGTAGGGACGGGGGACGGGGGACTTGATGGTGACAACAAAAACACGTGCGGGCAGCTACAGCGGTGTTGGACCGACTCCTTACATATGCATATACCGTAGCCTTGTGACACCAAGAAAGACGAACGGGGCGCCGGGTTTGCGGCTCACTAATAATTTTATACGTCAGCCCAAGAAAGAGTTGCGTGTGATATTTCCGGTCCCAGCGTTTTTGTTCTTCTTTGCGCCTTGGTGCCAAGGACGACGAGAGCCTTGGAGGCTCCTTCTCCTTTTTTTCCTTCGAGGCGAAGCTGACCTTGCTGCAGAGCGCCGGTTATGGGCATCGGCGAAGAAAACCAAGGCAAAGCGGCGCCGAGGGAAAAAAAAAAACGATCAATCCTTTTTTTTGTTTGTTTTGTTTTATTTTGTTGTCGCTTCGCCGATCCCTGGTTCGAAGCGGAGACCCTCTCAAGGTCCAAGCGCCAGAAAAAAAAGGTGATCCGGCCTCTGGTTGCAGGGCTGAGACGAATGAAACCCGGGAATAGTCCCCCGAGCAGCGTGACATTTTCAAACCCGCGTTCTGGCCGGTTCGTGGGCGCTCGGAGGGGACGCCGGTTCAGGGGAAGGGAAAGGGGACTGGTAACTTTTTCTTTTTTTCTGTCCCTCCAGCTCTTCAGAAGGCCGCCTCGGACCGAATCTGGCCTAGGGCAGCGGAAAGGTGCAGCGGGCGCCGAGTGCATCATGCTTGCAGCATCACGGAGCTATTTCTGGGTGGGCCAAGGGCGCAGGGTTCGGCCAAGGGGGAGAGAGAGAAAGAGAAAGGGAAAGGGTCGTTGCCGGGGGGGTGTCGTTATTTGGACCCCCCCGCGGAACACATCGTGATGATGCTCAGATGACCCAAGATTCCCAGCTGTGCTCGCTGCTACCGTAGGATGTACGATAGGAAGATCTCGCTGGGTTAACTCGACGTTAATCATTCCCAAGGCGGTCAGGCGCCCCCCCAGCGGGAGCTAACCAGGTCTAGGCTCCAAAGGCAAAAAAAACGCAGCTATAGCATGACTGCAGGTTGGAAGGAGTGGGCTACAGCGATAAATGGTTATACAGCTGATGAAACACTACGATAAGGCAATGGGAAGAGTGGCGGTCGGGTTCGATAGCTTGCTACCGAGTCCAACTTTGGGAATCCTAGGGGGTGCCGCCGCAAGCTGGGAAAGATATTTGCCTTATAAGTAGCCCCTGCTGCTATAGCGATGACCTCACAGGGTTAGGACAGGCCTCAGAGGCTCTGCGGAGAAACTAAGTTACCCAGCTGGATGGGAGAGGCGAGGGACGGGACGCGCGGAAAAAAGGGGGGATAAATTTTGAGAAAACGGCTCGGTGCGTCATTACCACCTTGGACCCTAGGGACCGAGTTTGCCGGGTCTTCTCTCTATTAACCTGTACCATGTTCCCCCTTCCTTCAATAAGCCTGCCTATATGGCCTGATATAATGTTGCCCTATAGGGGAGCCGGTTCGCTGAATATTGCTTCTAAGCCTACCGCTCAGTCATCGAGGGGATGAACGCGTAGCGAAGGGGGGACTGTGCGTCTAGACCGCAACACGACGAAGTTAAATGACGAACGGTAATGGTATAATTCTTTGTCAGGCCGACTGCATCGTACTCTTTTCGGGCTACCAGAATCCAAATTGGGACGGTTCTTGCTCGCGTGAGGTAGCCCGACGTAAGGTAAGCTGATACTAAAAATGTCCAAAAGCGTTATGCGTCGCTTAGCCGCTGCAGAATAATCTTTATTTTGCCCTTCCTCATGTTTTTCTTTTTCGTTCTAGTACAGCTAGTAGGAAGGAAGGAAGTTCTTGTCACGTCTTACAACTTAGCCCGTGCTTGCGTGCGCTATAGCCCCAGGGGGGGAACCGTAGTAGGATGTATCTAAAAGTCCACGGTGCAGGGCTGGCTCGTCCCCCTAAGTACCGATACCAAATGCTACTCTGAGTACCAGATGGCGTCGATTTAACTGCCCTTGTTGACGATCATGTTCGACCCCAAAACTAGAGGGAGACCTGCAGCTCGTGCGCAGGGGGGTTCAACCTGCTGGACCCGGCCGGCAGTGGTTAGGCATCGTAATAAAATGATATGTCAGGCCCGTGTCACTCTGCTCGCTCTTCCCTCCTCCTGCTGACTGCCTATGAGGCTGACTGACCTTGGATATGCCATGGTGAGAGGTTAGGTGTAGTATGTAGGCAGTTGTCGGGTTACTAGCTTCGTCTCATCTTAGTTGACAGCGCATCAGGACGGATTTATAGCATGTCGCTACACCGTTGATCGCCCGTCTCGTCACAATTCCATCATCGGGAACAATGCTTGGACCTCAAATGATTCCCTTAGTCACGGGCAGTCATGAGAGAGGCCTCATGATACTTGGGCATTGCTCTTTTGGATCTTCTCTGCACGAGCGAGAGTCTAGAGGCGGGAGACCCCTCCGGAAGAATGGTTGGTGATGATAGATCACGTCGCACAGACACGCCCATTGCGACACAGAAAGAGTTTATTTCGGTGAGGATTGGCTGGTTTCACCGACCTGACCTTTCCTATTGTGCCCCCGATTTCCTGTTAAGGACCTAACGTGTCAGATATGAGCGAGAGGAGGCATGCAGCTAAGACGTATATGGAGAGGGGAGGTTCTCGTATACGTGCTTTCGCGCAGATGCTGCTGATCTGAGGGGGGACGACCGCGCAGAAGCACAAGGGCCGCCTACCCGAAGATCGACACACGACGAGCTGATATGTAGTTGCCGCTTGACATTCAGGGGGTTTACTACTATCTGCTTTCGGTTTGTCAAGCGTCAAACGGTGAAGGAAACTCGGCCGTTTTGGCCTATGGACATATGGCAGGCAGCCCTCAACGCACCTCGTCCTTTTTTACGTGACTTACACGACTAGGCCCTATAATTCACCAGGCTAAGACCTAGAACCAGGTACTTGTAGGTAAGCCAGCTCTTTAGGGTTATGCCCACAGGGGCGCGGATGGGCGGTCAGATGTGACAGGTCACATAATGGTATTATCGCCAACCCAAAGGACAGGCCCGTTCCGGCTAGCTCGCTACCCAACCGAGAAGCCGGCCCCCATCTGTCGGCACGATTACGACCCAAGAATTCATCTGTGACTTTTAAGCTTATACCCTTAGTGAGGGTGTTGTTCCTACATATTGGTTTCAGCCCCTAGCAGTAAAGTTGGATGCCTGATGGACAAGGGGGGCTGGCGCAGTGCATGCGCTCGTACTATAGCTGTTTGCGAATGACGTTTGCGGGTACTGGTCGCACAAGAAAGAAAGAAAAGGATCCTAGAATAGCTGGATGTCCTTGAAGTCGAAGCAAGCAAGCAGTGGTAACTTCTTAGGTGAGCACCACCTTTCGAGGTCCTATTCGATGAAACGTCAGAGGTCTGCCCGAACGCGTTCCCTTGCATACGTAGCGAGGCATGGCTTGCTGCTGGTAATATTATGTCGCAGCCTATGAACCTGTCGCAATCCCGGCGTCAGATCAGGTTCAGCACCAACCTGCATTTGACAGCTCTGTGGGGTAATGCGCCACGGCGACCGCTGGCGCACGCAATATTATTGTTCGCCGGTCTTAAACAATAGTAGCTTCGATCGGACCAAAACATACGGATCGCATCTAAGCTTAGCAAGCAGGCTCTCCTTGTCTTAGCTTGCGAGAGATGGGCCACTGGCTTTTACAGCTTAGGTAGGCTAGGTAAGCAAGGCAATCGGCGATGTTAGACAAGGCTGCTTACTGCTTGCAGCAGCAGCAGCAGCAGCAGCAGTATTTGCTGTCGTCAAGGAGGGCATCGTGTTGACGAATTAGGTATTGAATGCATATTGTAGATTGTAGATAGATATATGTTTATTCGAACCGACTAAGTGTACTTGTGCAAAGCCGCGTTATTATCGACTAGTGAGTTGATAAGATGTAGCCTCGAGCAAATGATAGGTACTAAGGGGCTAGGCTGGCAGGGCGACTGAAAGGGGCAGAATAGGCGACCCCTTGACAGCCCGATGGATCCGACGGCGTGGATAGGGGTCCAATTTTATTCACGTGTATTCGGGGGATCTGCCTGGGATGTTGGGCTAGTGGGAAGCGTCTCTCACTCGCTGGAAGCTTTCTAGAAGAGGAAACGGAGTTCGACGAGCATTCTTGGTTCCTCGGCTCAATGCAGGACCGCATCGTCCAATAAGGGGCCGCAGCACGGTCGGGGCTCGCTGCAAATCCAGAGCTAGCTTCATCCGAAGAAAATGATGACTCTCTTTCACCCAGAAACAGAAAAAAAAGGACCATAGAGGCGTTGCATCTCGTCGTCGTATCGCTTAAGCTTCAAATTGGGGGGAAAGCCTTCCAACCAGAACCACGTCTTCGTCTGCAAGTGTAAATGAAAAGCCCCCACGGCGAGAAGCACGTCGTTGATGAGCGTTTGATTAACATCTGCGGCACATGACGAAAACCGTTGCGGTGAACCTTGGAACTCGGAGGGTCGGCGGCAAGTGACGATGCTCGATCTGAGGTACGATGACCAAGGAAACCCCCATTGGGAGTTTGGGGGTATCATGAACTTCCGCAGATTGTCGTACGATTGTGCACGAACGTTGTGGAGATGGACGAGAGGATGGGGCCCGGCGCTCGCGATCCTCTCGGAGACACTTCTTTTTCGAAAAGCAAGCTACCATAGTACTCTACCGTAGCGCGGCAGGTCAAAATCTTGGAACGGGTATTGTCGCTGATTCACATGAGCACGGCAAGTGGATCGGTGATATTATCTTAGGGTACCTTAGCCTCCCGAATCAAGTCGAAGGGGAAAAACGTGGATCGCGTAGGCGCGAACCGGAATCCCATGTAGAGGAATGTAGAAATGCCATCCTTAGCCGTGCAGCAGCAAACGAATTTCGGGCCTTGGACCTTGGTGGTGGTGATGGGAACCAAGGGACCAAGGGACTAACCGACCGACCTATCCACTAAACACCATGCTGCATACCTAGGCTGCCTAGGTAGGTACCTAAGGTGGGAATCTTTTCTTGGTTTGCTTTCTTCTGGCTTTGGCTGATTTGTTAGATTTGTTAGCTTGGACAACTCGAACCCGAAAGTCAGGGCTGTCGGACGGCGATCATCGGGTAACCGTCGAAACGGCACTGCGATGTACGGCGCGCCGGCGGCCAAATACTGTCGTGATAAGCCGAGTTGAGTTCTAGAATGAAACGGGTAGGTAATATTTTGCCAATTTCCAATTTCGCCATCTCGATGGGTTTTCTAGGACGGGAAAGAAATGGTATTACTCGCTCCGGCTCAGTGGTTCCCGCTATATGAGAACTACCTTACCCCACGTTAAGGTATCACAACTATAACCCCTTCCCTTCGTTTTTGGCGGCCTATGGATAAGGAGGTAGGAAAACCACCTAACCTTGGATACCGGGGGGGGCTGCCATAGCAGGTCAATAGCAAGTCAGACAATAATGGGGCCAGGGTACGCGTCCCTCGAGGATGACATTTTCTACATAGTAGGTATAGTACCTAGGTAATTAATGGATATGGATATTGCCAGTTACGATGAAACGAGAAGGTTCCTTTTTTTCTCTCTCTACACTGTCGGTCATCCTGAATCAGTAATGGAGGATGTAGTACGGGCACAACGTAGCAGCGTCGTAGTTTGCGATCGTCTGGTCGAATGGCGCAAACAAAGTCTTTCCCTCTTTCTGCCAGGCATCTCCCCCGGACGAGGAATCTGACATAGATTAGATCCTTCGGGCCACCAATACCAGATGAGAAGCTGTAGGCGACGATATGTTCCCCCCGTCGAGAAAGAAAATTGCGTACGTGGAACGCATTATCATAGCCAAGCGGGAAGAGGGGTTGGTGCTTCGTCATCCTCGTTGCAGGTGATGCTTCCAAGTATCATATCAACATCGAGATGGTTCCGTGTCTTGCTTATCGGGCGCTTGATGAATGATGACGGAGTATTCGAACGCCCTTTGATACGTCTGGCCCGGTGGAGCTGAGGTGCCGTCTTCGCGGGATCGATACCTAGACGAGGAAATACTTACCTGCTCGCAGATGCACGTGGCGGCGAGCCAATGCACGATGCGCAGTATGAGCTATATCTTAGAAGTTACCTAGGTAGGTAAACTAAAAGAGGGTCCTCGAAATCCGTTCGCAGGACGGATAGCGGGTAGACGGACGGTAAACCGGAAAGATTGCGAGATGTACGAAGTGGTTTCTATGTTTCTGTCGAAACGAGACAGCGGCTTGTCCAACATATTCTATAAATAAATGTCTGGCTAGATATTTCTCCGGCTTCAGATATAGGGGTGCTATCTATTCGAAAGCTGACCAGAAACCAAGGGAGCCAAGTATTATCTGATATTCTATAGAGATTATGAAATATCACATGCATCTTAGATATGTACTCTGCGTCGCGGTTCGCTGGTGATGCCGCGAATCCGTCTTGGACAAATTGAAACCCCGTCTTACCAAGGCGGAGTGGTCCTGGCGAAGAGGCAGGGCGACGAGGCAGGGAGGGTAGCAGAAAGAAAGAAAAAAAATGCCAACTACAAGGCACAGCGCTAACGGTTCCATTTCCATCTCATTTATTTGGGTTGCCCTCGTGTTCAGTAAATAATCCTACAGAAAGGGGACCGCCATGTCCTGTAGCCTATGGGAAGCGATATAGCACAGCATCTTTTTGCAGTTCTAGGTATGGGTTGCCGGTCCCGAACGCATTGTCCCACCTTTTTCACATCCGATACGCTGGCCGCTGGCTGCTACGATTATCACTGATATTATTGATGCATCATCGGAGGCCGACGGGCTAGGTTTTGTCTAGGCGTTACTCTGAATAGTGTGTAAAACCTTATAAGTGCTCCGTGTTCCGTGCTCCATGGCTCGTGGCTCGTCAGGAGTATAGGATGTATCGTGTTTGTAGCTAGACTCTAGTATCCGACGTAGATACTTACGAGCAATAACGAGATAGAGGTAGAGGTAGGGAGGCAATAGGCAGCCCTCCCATCCCCGGCAAATGCAAAGAGCCAGTACAGAACAGAAGAGTGTAGGTAGGTAGGTGTGTGCGGTCAAGTCAAAATGTCAACAAGTAAAGCTTACATGCAAGTCTGACGAAATACATACTGGATTGCTCGACTATCGAAAGTGGCATCCTGTCGGCCCTCAGGTTTTAATTTGGCATCAGGGTTCCGGGTGCGGTCAGGTTTCAGCGCGTCGTGGGCCGACTGCCTCTTCTGGAAAGCACTAAGTAATCGTTACGGTTTGATGGCCGATGGGGGCTGAAAGGGACGATTGCTGGTAGGGGGTGGCAGGGTGGACAAAAACATATACAGATTTTACAGATTATACAGGTAGACAGGCGATCCCGGTGTGTGATCCGTCACTCGTCACGGGTTCTCCGTCTCAAGTTGCCGTCGCCGTACCCCGCCGTTGTACTCCTCAACCGAACGAGGCGAGGGGCGCCGAAGATCAGAACCCCCCCTGAAGCGCCCCCTTTCCGACGCTTTGGCTCGTGGCTTGAGGGAAGCCGAATCGTAACATGGGGCATGGGGGGAAGGGGGTCGGCCGGGCCAAAGTCACATGTGGCACGGCCGTCGTTCCTCAACTGTGAAAAGGAAAATTACACGAGAGAAAAAAAAAAAAAAAAAGACCATGGAGGGGCTGATCGTGAGGCTCGTCAGCCAGTCAGCTGCAAAACTGCCGCGAGAGGGATCAGCTCCTTGACAACTGGCCCGCATGCAGGCCCTGCCCGTTTCGCGCAGTACACCGTATAAAACCATGCAACGCACGCACGCACGCACACTCGCACACATTTCTCATTCAGAGTAGAGGAAGGACAAGACCACAAAGCTGGATCGGCGGTATTTCCGTACGCCCTCCCTCTCCCTCTCTCTCCATCTCTCCACCCACAGGCCCGAGCGACGCCGGCGGAATGCTATGGTGAGCAAGCATCTTTTTCACGGTTGCACGTTTTTTGTGGTATTGGAAGGAACCCGACCACTCAAGGTCTGGAATGGGGGACGCTGGTTGCTTTTTCAATCTCCAGTTGCAGGGCCGGGGCTGCACTCTTAAGATGCCGCACGTAACGACGTAAAAGAACCGCTATAGGTGATCTTCTTCTTCTTCTCTTATTTATTTTCTTGCTTTTCTTGCTTTGCCATTCCCGCTGCCCGCCGCGTACCGTTCGAGGTCGACTACGCGATGGTATGTTCTTTTCTTTTTCTTTTCCTTTGCTGTAACATCATGACGGATTATGTCGTCGAGGGGGCATATCATCTACCTATGTAGGCACTGTTTAGTTACGTGTAGGTAAGTAATGAGTAAGTAATAAGTAGCGTCGCGCGCGGGCCTTGCATATTGCGTTTGGGACGAGATTTCGATATCCCGAGGTTTGATTTTATTTTAATTTAGTCAGCTTTAGCTTTTTCGTAGATCCCCACGTTCGTATCCTGTCCCCCCCCCCAGTTGGCGTTGGCGTGGCTGCTGCGTGGGTTAGAAGTTGAGATAAGAGTGGATAATGTACGGGGGATCAAGTGATGAGTCGAAAAATACCATCTTGAAACCGAACTTGGAGGTAAGACGGGTAACGATGCGAGTACGATACGAGTCCGGGGAAATGCCCATTGCGGCGAGGGCAGAGCACGCGACATTGGCGGCTCGCTGTGCGACCAGGGCGCGGGGGCCTATCCGAAAGGCAATGCTCTGCAGCAGTGCGACGATGCAAGTGTGCGAGTGTGTGTGTGTATGCGTGCGAGTATGGGTGTCGTGTCCGTGGGCAGAGTAAAACTGGTTGCTGAATGATGGATGCGAAGTTGCATGATGGGGGGAGGGAAGTCTAGAGTAGGTAATGTAGGTAATGCATCTTCTTTCGAACCTCTTTCGAATTAACCTCCATGGGGGAAACCGTTGCGGTTGGTTTGTATTTGATGCTAATACCTAATACATACCTACCTGGTAGGTATCTAAGGGTTAACGGTAGCAGGCTACATCGCGATCAGAATATCATTCCAAGATGGACAGCATCCGTTTTTCTTTCTTTTTTCTTTCCAGGGGAGATTCTCTGCGAGCCGCTGTTAGCGATGTTGATATGCAGAAATGCGTGGCTTGCTGCTGCAGCAATCGTCATTCTAGGGTCAGAATGTGGCTAGGAGCTTGTCAATTGACCTATTCTGATTGTTCAGAAAGCCCTACGCAATTGGCGTGCATGGATGGCTTATTTTTTCTCTCCTTTTCTTTTTTTACTTGCATGGAGACGTTACCTCGCGCCGTGGCTTGATGCTAGGCACGTAGTCCCGGATCGACGTGAGGACATGCAACTGCGCACTCCGTCCTAGGTATTTTGGGTATTGCGGCATTGCAGTTTATGGTTATGTCCAGATGTCCCATATGTCCATATGTCCATATGTCCATGTCCATATGTCCAGGGTAAAAGCCCGAAGGGTAACCCCCCCGCGTCGACGATGACCCGACGAGAGGAATCTGGATGAGGAGGCGGGGGGAGGCTATAATCGTGGCCATATCCTGCTTGCTCCTCCTGGATGGTGATCCCTCTACAACGCTATGCTTTCAATTGCTTTTTATATGCGGGAAACCCCGCTGTCTATTATGCGGAAGAGACGCATGCTCGATAGATTTGACGATACGAGTACCTATATCCTCCCACGCTTCACGACATGGTGAATGCCGCAGGTAAGAAAAAGAAAAAGAAATACCCCTGATATCGTGGGCACTGCCCTGCAGATGGGAAAGACAATTGTACGTCGAAAAGGTCCTCGTGACACCTGCCCCTGGCTTGTTCCACCCGGACTGTAAAGAAGGGTAAAGGCGACAAGCCAATCAACTTGACGATGCCTCTCAATAAGCGGTCTCGATAGCACCAGTCAGCGTTCACATCAGTTCCCAAACGGGTTAGGAACACACGGGAGCCTATGATATGTATCCGGGCCTGTCACCAAGATTGGGGCCCTTTTCGATCTCGCATTTCGACGGATGCTTTACAGGGAGATAGGGAGATCAAGGGCCATTTATTCGACGACGGGAGTGATCATGTGTCTGAAGGGCCCAGGAGAGGGGTTCGGTTTTTGGGACCTTGCTACACTCGTTACCAGACATGAAAATGGCCGAGACGACAGGGCACGGCAAGGGCACGGCAAGGGGAACCTGACTGCGGCGCAATCAAACGTACACACAACTATCATCCCCCAGTATGCTTGCTATGGGCTTTCTTGGTGACTTTTGCGTGATTTGACTCGACGAAATCTCCACACAGGTCAGAACCGTCCTGTGCCGAAGATGCCGGTGCGTCTTGTCCGTGACTCCGTGGCTTGCAGCTGGGCTCCTCTTCGCGTCCCCTACCCTCAAGGAAGCACAAGAGCACACAGCACACAGCACAAGACATCATGCATGCTGATTGGATCGAGGGCTCGAAAGAGCTGAAAAATGTTGAACTTGGCCCCAAGACCGCAGTGCAGCAAGCAACGACTCGATGATGTTGCAAGTTACACACTGCTACCCCCTCGAAAGAAAGGGGAGAATGAGACGTACTATGTAAATTACTTAGGGGTTTTAGGCAACACGATCCTCGGAGGTCCGAGAAGAGGAGAGAGGGAGTGTTTGGTCCCTAATACTATGTAGTTCTGATTAGGCTATGCGACGCCCGAGAAAAGAGAGGAGCTGAATGTAAATGAGTGTCCACTGCCAATACCAATACAATGCCAATGCTAATGTCTCTCCTTAAAAAAATAAAAATGCATGCCTCGCAGTATGCTAAATTTGGTTCGGCTTATAGTCTCGGTGGCTGATGATCATGTCGTGCTCGTGGGACTCTGACTATGCATGAAGTGATATTACGAGCCTAATACATGCTACCGTACCTAGGTATGTATGCAGGTATATAGGTATGTAGGTATGTATGTGTGTATGTATATGTATGCTATGTGCTACGATATGTGTTACGGTATGGGCTATAGGCGGTGGGCGATGGGTTGAATCTAGTGTAAGGCCGACCTAGCCTCGAAAGGAACGCTGCGACATTGTGTGCATATCCAAATCCTATGTGGACAAGGACAAAATACGATACGAAAATACGGTGTTGCGCAAGTCGATGGATCGATGTCGAGCGAACGAGATTACGATTGGCCAGTCGTCTTGGAACCCCCCCTGACGCTAATTGCAGTACAATGATGATGTGGAGTTTTTGGCGCGCATCCAACAGGGTCCCTCGAGCAGGGCTGCAGAAGAAGAAGAGAGATCTGCCTTCGAGAAGACCGTTTCGGCGTTTCGCGACAGTAGCGGGTAGTACTCGTACATCTCAGATCGTCGTCGTCCTTTTTGTCTCTTTGCTAGAAGCGTACCTAAGATACATGGAGCAAGCTGGCTGGCTGGCAAACAAACCACCCCCTAAGCCCTCCCTCTCCGCCGAACTGCCCGACTATATGAAACCGCTTGCCACGCTAGGTCTTGCCTGGATCTGGGGAAGATTATCTTGACGTATGAAAGTCGTACACAGTTACCAAATGATGATGGGCGGCGGCCGAGAACGAATGGGAAAGTCGGCTCGTTCCTGTGGAGAGGACGAATGATTACAGGACCTGATGATCGCGCTAGAAATTTTTGACGTAATTCTTCATTCTTTATTTCGACCCCCCCGGCACCATTCTCCGCGCACGCTTCCGACCAAGAGCGCTGTGCGCGTGGGGAGCACTCGACGAGGACCAAGGGATGTATGTGATGTACTTGGGTTCCCTCTGTGACCACGTCTCTCACACGCCAGCGCCGGCGCGAATCTCCCTTTTCCCTCCTCTCGCCTAGCGGTTAACTAGTAACTAGTACATAATAATAAGACTGCGAGCTGGCATATCCACTCTCCCACCCTGAAAGTAGCAGTTGGAATCTCAGCCAGGCCGATGCACGTACTATGTACCATCACCATGACGGTGAAGGAAAGGGGACTAGAATATTCTAAAGCATTTCTAAAGTTGGAATATCCAGTTTTTTCTTCCTCATCTTCCCTGATAGGCTTTCCGTTATTAGAGGTATTATTAATATAATACCGTGTCAAGCATACATAAGTCTCTTGGTATCATGCCGTTATCGTCATCAACCTATTAAGAGGCACTGGAAGCGGTGAGCCGTGGTAAGGTCTGAGGACAAGAAAAAAGATTAGACAGCCAATTGGGTTAATTCCAGTCCCAAATTCATCAGCTCTCGGCTAGAGAGGACTCTGTCACGAGAAAGGGCTGGCGACCAGTCAAAGCGCGCGGCTTCGATGTCGTTGGGCTAGGACATTGAAGAAGCAGGAGGCAGAGAAGGCTTAGAGCTGCTGTAATGTCTTGCTGTTGGCCGGACTTACAACACCGCCGCCGTAGCAGCCGTCATACGAGACCGCGAGATCTACAGTAACGGGGGTTTGCGGCATGGGGCGATGCAAGGTCGGCGTGTAAATGGTAAGTTGCGCCTGGCCGTCTGGATGCTTTTCACTGGTCGGGTACGCGGGCAACGTTTTATTACGATCGAGACGGCAATGAGGAATCACCAAGCAGACTTCGGAGTTGGGCTATCACGAGATAGCAATTTTTTTTTTCTTTACCCCTTCTCCCCCACCGAGCCCGATTAATTCACCAGATAACCATCCGCGGAGGAGTAGCGGAGCCTCGCTAAGGGTAAGGTAGGAAAGGAGAACGGGAAATATGCCTTCGAGACCCCTAACGATATATATCTACATAGTATCTTGCCTAAGGTAGGTTTATCTTGATTTGGGTGGGTTTCTCTCTTCGCTAGGGGAAAAAAAAAGCGGCGCGCATCATCGTATGTCTTGCAGCATTGGCAAGCCCCCCCCATCCATCATCCCTCATCCCTCATCCCCCATCACCCCCCTAGGTTTCAATCGACGAGCTTTAGGTTGACATCCCGACTGCCGAAAAGCAACCTTGAACGGGTTTGCTGTTTTGCTTCTTTGTTCTTTTGGGAAACGTTGAAAATCTCAAAAGAGAAACATTAAGGTTGGAGGGGTGGCCATTTTGTCGTGCATTACCCCCTGACGCCCGTGATGCTACTGGTAAATCTTCATTTTTTTTTTACTGGTCCAGACCGAATCTCTTATGTTATGTATGTTAAGATGAGGTCATTTTTTCAGACCCAAGCCGGTGTGAAACAGCCCTTGGGGGACATTAACGTAACGTACTAGATCTACTTATTATGAAGCAATCAGAAGGCGAACTAATAAAATCGTCGTGTTAAGGAGAAACATAGGGAGAGCAGGAAGGAGAAAAAAAAAAGGAGATGGAAAAGTACAGATTTCCATGTACAGATACCACAGTAGCTAACTCGAGCCGAAGCGCATGCGTGCGTGCTATGCTGCTTCAGCTGGCGATGCTGGGGTTGTTTTTTTTTTTTTTTTTTTTGTTTCCTTTCTTCTCTTTAATCCATCCCCCTCCCTCACCCTCACCCAGGTCTTTGGTACACCCCAGACCCCCTGGCAACTAATGCCTGTTGCTGCTCTTTTTTTTCTCTCGTCTTGGGGAAGCCGAGCGCGGATCAGGCTTAGATGGTCGATGATGTAGTTATGGGACCACCCATCTGCCACCTAGCTCAGCAATCCACTTTGTCTACCCTGGCTTTTGCCCTGGGCGAGCCTGGCGAGCCTGGCGCCCTGTCTTTTGGCCTTGTCCTGCCCTGGCCCTAGCAGCCTAGCTGTAGTAGTCCTAGTCCAGCTGGACTTCATATTCTTATTGCCTATTCCGGAGTAGCGTTGTAAGCCCTTATTATCGTTAGCCGCGGTGGAGAGTTACAGTGCCGTATTCCTTTTTTTTTTTTTTTTTTTTTTTTCCTTCTGCTCGCCTGACAATGGATAACTCCCTTTTTTTTTCTCTCTTCCCAATCTTGCTCTGACGATGGTAGTCAACGTTGGCCTTCACTACCTTAACTCGTAATCGCCTTTGTATCCCGAATCCCGTGTGCCCGCTTTGGGCCTTTGGGCCTTGGGGGAATCCACAGCTAAGGTGTCTTGTTTCAGTTTTGAAAATCAGTAGTGGAAGCGCTCATCGCAATAGGCCGGCATGTTTTTGCTGCCTCGTTGCTTGGTTGATATCACAGTTACTACCTAGCAGACCATCGGTATGTAGAGCATGTAGAGCATGTAGAGCTGAGGATGTGCACGTTACAGTGCGTTGGCCGACACGTTCTCGAGTCTCTTGTCTTAGACATACCGCATGTAAGTCCTTAGCTTGGCTACCTGATCTGACTACCTCATAACTGAATAGGAGGTGAGCAAGGTACTCGAGTTTGGATTCGGTTTGCTTTTGCCCGTCATTGTCCCTCGTCTTTTGTCAATAAGGTTCGGGTTGACAAAGAAACCAAAGAACCAAGAACCCAAGACCAGGGGCCAGGACCAGGACCCGGACCCAACAGAGAGAGAGTTGCCAGCGCGAATTGCTTTGGTTCGATGTTTCTTGTTCGAAGGCGACGAGGCAGCGCACGGGAGGCCACCTGACTCCATTTTACAAGTAGCGCAAAGCCCGTCACGCAATGGGCGATGGGCGATGGGCGACAGGCGAACGGGCGACGGGGAACGGGGCAGCATTTTCCCCCCCTGAACTCTATTAAGAAATTCATAACGTGCTTTGATTTCCAAATGTTGATGTGATTGTGACATCTGTCACATCTACACTACATCTTGCGTTCGCGTACCTGACCTGAGCAGATCTTCTACACCCACTCAGATATTCCTATTCCCATTCTGACTCACAGGGGTCAAGACTTAATACAATTTATAAGTCCATGTACACCACCTACATGTAGGCATATCACACGTATGATAAGTATCTATGTACATACATATCTGAAATGTCAATCCACCTCCACGAATTGAGTACTTGAGTAGGTACTTCGTACTTCCCTCTCACCTCACTAATAAAAGAATTATCATTAATCCAAGTCCCACATATCATACATTAGGTGGCCGACTCGCCTAGTCCGGGTACATCGCTGCCAATTTTACTGTGGATCTTCGACGCTGGACACTGACGCTGGACGCTGGAACTGGAACGCTGGACGCGGGTACAGTACAACCACCACCACCCACCACCACCACTACTACGTACATCAATTGGTAAAAAACTGCCAACCAACAAAAAATAACCGTCAGTATCTTACTGTACCAGACCCAGAATTACGATACAGTAACGCCAACCTAAATCATCCCCCCATCCTTCAAGTTAGGTTAGGTTCTGACGGGAGAGAGAGAAAGAGGTTATTTGTAGGTGCCCAGGTGGTTTGTATGTAGGACGGACAAGGAGCTAGGTACTTTTCAGTAATGAGTAAAAGGATGTACCCCTGGCTGGCCATAATCCAGCGGTCGAGGTACTGAGTTCTAGGTATAATATAATAGTACCGCCTCTAATACTAGTGGTGCTAGTAGTATATATCCAATATCCAATATCCAATATCCAATATCCATTATCCATTATCCATACCTAATCCATAATCCATAACCCATAATCCATCCAGCCCGTCCAGTCCTCCATTGGAAGCTACCTAAGAATAAATAACCTACTACCCTCACACGTACCCTCACACGTAGTAACATGAAGATTAAACAGAACTAGGAATAGCTACACGCTACACACTACACGCTACACGCTACAACACTACACGACCTAGACAGGTACGTACCTTTTATTATTTTAGGGGACCGCCTATAATTCTTTTTCTTCTCCTGGCGTCTTCCCTGTCTTTGCCATGCCTTATCCCTTCCCTTCCGCTCCGTCACTTAATAATTTCCCGACCCCATCCCTCCTCCACCTGAAGCAGGGCAAGCAGAGCTGTACACCTCATCAAAACTCGTAGCAGCAAGAAAAAAAAAAAGAAACCCGAAAAAAATAAGCTTGGTGGAATTGTTTTATAATTCTTTTTTTATTCGTTACATTCTTGTTCGGCTTCGAGAACACATGAGAGGAAGTCTTTTCCGCCCGGCCCGCCCAATTTCACATATAGACCCGTCCATGCCTCTTCGCATACGCTGTCACAGTCACATATCAATCCCAAATCCCAAAATACATACACCATACATACACGCACCCAGACCTACACCTACACCCAGACCTTACACCTGGACGTACACGCATTGCATTTCCCATTTCCATTCACGTCGTACAAGGAAGCATACCGCAGTCTTTGACCGTACCGTAACAGCTCACCCTGCCGGCTTTCTTCCATCTACGTTTTCTTTTTTGGCTGCTGAGCCTCACCAGACGTCATCAGGTACAACAGCCGGCCGCCAATTCACTTGTACCACCAGCGCAGAGAAGAAAAAAAATTACTAAGAAACCAAAGGGAGTCATCACCACACCGCAAGGAGGGAGGATCCACCTTTTCTTTTTACTCGCGAGCGAACAGCGCATTTGTTTTCTTAAACAGTGCCAGCCAGATCAGTCAAAAGCCGGGGATTTTTAAAAAGGAAAATAGCAGGTCGAATTTACAATTCGAGAAATATATCAGACGAGACTTACTCACAGGCCAATTGCAAAAAGTACATACGGAAAGGGAAATTCTTTTTTTAAGAATAAGAAAGATCGAAAGGTGGACAGTGGACAGTTGCAAGGGGCCGCAGCAGAACCAATATCTTCAATCCTCGTCTCTTGGAGGACTATCTCACTTGAAAATCTGACGCTGGGGGGAAGAGAACCATCTCCCCCAACCTAGAGTACCCAAATCAGCGACCTGCATAACGGCCTGCCACCTCATCATTTTTACCGTGAGCTATTGCAACATCGGTCCCCCATACCCGCCCTGTTTAGGTCCTGGTCTACTACCCAGGGCAACGCAGACGCAGACGCACAGCACACGCGCAGAGAGGGCAGCTGTGGCCGTACCTCGACGTACCTGTGTCAGAGGGCCGTACCAGTGACAGGCCTGTACTTTATTATACTACTCCTCGGGCGCACCCTTGCGTTCCGGACCGCAGTCGACATATACATACTTCGTGGGAAGGCGTTCGAGTATCCTGCAGCCTCGAACTTGGCCTCGATTTTTAATAAAGTAGCCTTCCCCGGTGTATACATTTCACCACATATAGTCCACGACCCATAGCACCGCTCGCCTACACCTATCTACCTGTCTACTTGTCTACATACTTACTTAACACTCTTTACGCTCACTCCCCCCTTCCCCCTTTTCCATGGGACGTGCCTCTATGAAAGACATATCCGGAAAAATGAGGCCCACAAGTTCAGCCCTCCTCATATAGACGCTGTCTCATATCATTCCTTGTGCTACACGTACTAGCAACGATTCACGCGTGGGCTACGCATCGCCCCCTCGAAACATATATCATGTCTGCCACCCCCAACAACAATCACAATCCTTCCCGCCCAAGCGTCGACTCCCGGGTTTCTTCTTCCAGCAGTACTCCGATCATGGCCGCTCAGGGCTCTCTGTTACGCCGGCCACGCCCAAGCCAGGTCCAGACTTCTCACCAACCCAGCACGCAACCCAATTCGATGCCTACCTCAGCCATAAGCGCTTCCTCCACGGGGGCTTCTGCTTCTCCTCAGCATGACTCCCCCATCCTGTCTCCAGACAATGCCGTGTCGACCAACACCAGCAGTTCCAATCAACACTCCCCGGATCCTCACCGTGCCCAAGGTCTCCAAGACACCGAGCAATTCCCCATGCCCCCTTTCCAACTCGGCGACCCTCTCCTGACTTACAAGTCCAACGGCAACAGCTCGGTCAACCCCAGCATGGTGTCGACGTCCGGCGGGTCCTTGGCGGAGGCATTGAACAGCCACTCTTCGGGAAAGGGCCTGATAAGACGGCTCTCCAACCGAGCCACTAAGCTTGCCAGCAGGACCCGGCGCCAATCGGCTGCGACGCCCAGGAGCCGAGATGGAAGTATAGGTCCCGGCATCCTACGACGCAGGAGTGACAGCACCAACACGGCACCCGCGGCGGACACTGGTGTCCTGCTGACGGATTCCGATGATGAGTTCCACCATGAAGAGACGAACGAGCTCAACTCCATCTCCGGCGCCGAGAGCATGACCCGGGATTTTTCAGCAGGCAGCGCTGCCCCCTCGGTGGCGGGATCCACGTCGATCGTGGATATTCCCACCGGCCCGGTTGTGCCTATGGCATTGGTCAAGGGAACTTACCTCAACAAGGTGTCCAAGAAGAAGAGATCGAAACGAATGCTCTTCATCCTCGAGGCAGATGCAGGCAAGGTGATCTGGCTGAAGGGCCGTTCAACCAAGTGCATCTATATCGACGATATCAAGGAAGTCCGGATAGGCTCCGACATCCGCCAGTATCGTATCGACTATGGTGTTCCCGAAACCGACGAGGGCCGTTTCTTCACTATCTTTTATGCTGTCCCTGACAAGTCTCGGGGCAAGACGATGCACCTGATCGCCGAGGACGAGGAGACATTCGCGCACTGGGTTAATGCCCTAGACACGATATCGAAGCACCGGGAGGTGCACATGGCCTCGTTGATGGCGTTCAATGACAGTGCAATTCGCGGGTATTGGAACGGCGAGATGACGAAACAATTCGAAAACAGACAGCACTTGCCTGACGAGGAGGAGATGGACTTCCCTGGAGTTGAGCGCGTCTGCCGAAACCTTCACATCCATATGGCTCAACGGGAACTCCATGCCAAGTTCGCTATCGCCGACACCACCAAGTCTGGTCGATTAAACTTCTCCGAATTCCAGGTATTCGTCCGCGAGATGAAGCGTCGGGAAGACATTCGACACCTGTACCATCTCCTAGCCTCGGATCGCGAGAAGGGCATTACCTTGCCGGAATTCATGCAGTTCTTGCGAACCGATCAAGCCGAGGATGTCGATAGCAACACCAGCTTCTGGGAGACCAGGTTTGTTCGCTACGCTCAGCGTGGCGGTAAATCGAGAACCGAGATGACGATGAACGAGCAAGGGCTTGCAGCTTACCTTACCTCAAAGGACAATTTCCCGCTTACCCGTGCGCCACCCGAGTACTTGCTCGACCGTCCTTTCAACGAATATTTCATATCTAGCTCGCACAACACCTACCTAGTCGGTCGCCAGATTGCGGACGTAGCATCCATCGAAGGCTATATTTCGACTCTTGTCCGGGGTTGCCGCAGTGTCGAGATTGACTGCTGGGACGGAGGCGACGGCCAGCCTATAGTCAAGCATGGGTACGCTATGACGAACTCGATCTCGTTTCGCGAAGTGATCAACACCATCAACAAATATGCCTTCGTGGCGAGCCGGTTCCCGCTTTGGGTCTCGCTCGAAGTCCATTGCGGTGCTGCGCAACAAGAGATTATGGCCGATACCATGAAAGAGATCTTCGGTACGCATCTCGTCACCGAACCGTTAGACCCATCCGCGACCAAGCTGCCGTCCCCTTCGGAGCTAAAAGATCGGATCTTGATCAAGGTCAAGGGGACGCATCGGAATCCCGAACCGCAACGCAGCAGTGGCGAATCTACGGGACGTCGACGCGGAAACAGCCTCACATCTCCTTTCTCGAAGCCGGTACCCGGCGACAACGCATCCATCCCAACCCAATACCTGTCGAGCCCTCTGCTAAGCCCTACTACTCAAGCCTCCCGACGCGGCATAATAAGCAAGCGCGTAGACACCATTACCGAAGGCGAGGTGCACGACACGGTAAGCAGCAGCACCAGCGAATGCGATAGCGGCGAAGAGGAGAAGAAGAAGCAGAAGACGAGCAAGATTGTCAAGAATTTGGGCGAGCTTGGTGTCTATTGCACCGGGGTTAAGTTCCACGGCTTCGAATCGGCGGACTGCAAGAAGAGCAACCATATCTTGTCCTTTATGGAAGGCACATTTAGGAAGCATTCCAAGGCGTCCGATTCGAAGCTCGCCTTGACCCGCCACAATATGCGCTACATGATGCGTGTATATCCCCAATACTCCCGTCTGTCTTCCGACAACTTCAACCCCTTGATGTACTGGCGGAGAGGTGTGCAGATGGCTGCGCTCAACTGGCAGACATTTGACCTCGGCATGCAATTAAACCAAGCCATGTTCGACGGAGGCGCCGACCAATCCGGATACGTCCTGAAGCCCGAATCGATGCGCGAGATCCGAATACTACCAGGTGGTCTCCCGGTGGAAGCCATCGGCAAACTAGAACGCCAAGAAATGAAATTCAATATCAAAATCATCTCGGCACAGCAGCTCATCCGTCCCTCGAACTTACCTGCCAGCCGCAGTCTCGATCCTTATGTCGAGCTAGAGGTCTTTCATACCAACGATAAGCGTGACAAGCACGACAGCATGGCCGGAATGACCATGCCTAAAGATACCAGTCTAAAGTACTTTACATCCGTCGTCAAGGAGAACGGCTTCAATCCGGTATTTAACGAAGACTTCCACTTCAACGTCACGACCAAACATCCCGAGTTAGTCTTTGTTAGGTTCAGCATTAAACTTTCCAGCGACGGCGAGAGCTCCACGTCGGGCAAGAATTCCACCATCGGAAGCTACACTGTCAAACTCGTCAACCTCAAGCAAGGCTACCGAACTCTGCCTCTGCTAGATTCCGGCGGCGACCAGTTCCTTTTCTCGACTCTGTTTTGCCATGTCAAGGTCGACCCTACGACCAGCGTTTACGTGCCCAAAACTTTCGAGGGCAATGGCGAAGCCACGGTGGGCAAATTGAAGAACATCAGTCGAAACGTATTCAATCGATCAGCTGCAAACAGCACCAAGTCGAGCTTCGAAAAGAGCAGCATCGACGGTTTTTATTCCGACAGCTCCCAACAGCATTATGCGTGATACACACGCCAGTCTTGATTTTGAGATGGGCTTGATCCACCTTGTACCAGTACACAACAACTTGTTTTGACTTTCAGAGTCAAGTTGCGATGATTTTTCTAGTCGGTTTGGACCTGTAGCGAATACCCATCGGATCATATACTCTCAAAAAAGGGAGACGGCGTAGCACGGCCTTGAGCGAATTTACGATCTGGTTTTTTTACGATTATTTTTTTTTTTTCGAGGGCGTTAATACCAACCATTAGGTCGGAGTGCTCCCCGCTGAGCAGAGTCTCAGAAGCATGCAGGAACAGGGAGAAGGGCATATCATAGGTGTTGAGGGGAACATATCAAGATAGATTTGGGAAATGACAAAAAAACTTGTTTCATTTGTTTTCTTCATGGAACGGTGGCATCTCAAGGGGGTCAATGGCGTTTTCACATAGGCAAGGGGGGGGGGGGGGGGGGTTGTGTGGTTTCGTGACGAATTTTCTTATTAACGAGGACATATTCTGGAGCATACTGTTGGGGGGGTTTCATCATATTTGCATTCACCTTTACGAGCAGGACTTAAAACCCTTTTACCTATTGTGCAAGCTGAGGGCGCAGGGTCGCGATTTGACCAGCAGCACAAGAAGAATTCAGTTTTCGGGGGAGGTGGAAAGATTCATGGAAATCTCACGAACCCGGAGACCATCGCATTTGTCGGGGAGAGGAGAGGGGGTGGTGATAGGGGGGAGGGGGTTCAGCAGGCGGGCTCCCTGATAACTTGATTTCTCCTATCAAGCTTCTTTTTTTTCTCTTTTTCTTTTCGACAACTCTTCCATATTTTCTCGCTCTCCCCACGCAGCATGGTTCTTCTTTTAAACTAGCATTGGCATGTCGGCTCGCATTTGCATGAACTCAGATAAACAATACCGGTGGCTCGCGCTGCATTAGTACTACTACTACTACTACTTTGAATCGAAAGATGACGATTCCCGCATTATCAAAACTGCATACTTGTACCTATATCTATATTTGGGCTAGGGGGGAAACCTGCCATCAATGTCTCACTTACTCTGTCCGACGTGACCTATGTATGGACCTAGACCTGGACCCGATTGATGTCTCTCGTTTCGATGCCTTCGGGCGTGACGAACTACTAGCTACATACATATATGCGTACATAATGCTGACTCATGGCCCGACAGAATTAGGATCAATAGATCGTTAGTATTACGATTTCAATATGTGGCTGGCTTAGATGGCTGGCCTAGCTGGCTAGCTGGCTGGCTGGCTGTATGTGTACGTGCTGCTTTCTTTCCTTTCTTTCCTTTCTTTCTGCAAGTAAAACCGGCGATAGCTAAATGCAGTAGGGAGTTCGTTTTCCACATTGAGAAAGATATAAGCAAGCCCTGCCCTCCCCCTCACCCCCCGTAAGCAGCCGCCTTGCCGAGACCATGGACGTGGGCCCCCCCTCCTCCACCCCTTGAAAGCTGGAGGTTATAATAAGGCTAAACCTAGTTCAGGGTTCATTCGGGGTCGGGGTTCGTTCGTTCGGGAGAGCGATGCAACTTAATTTTCTTTTACGGAGTACGGGGATTCTTCTTCTCTATTCGTCATTTGTCACTTTTCTTTTTTGTTCAGCCTCGAATTCTGTCAGATTTCGCAATCCTTTCTTATAGGATAAGGTTAGTTCGAAATCCTCGAACTCTTCGAACCCCAATCCCCGGGCCCCCCCTCTCTTTACCAGGTATGTATGTATGTAGGTAAGGTTCATGCAGGCTGTGATCTGACAAGGGGGCGTGATGCCTTGACGCGCCGAGTCGCTGTCTCGTCGTCTTCTGTCGATCACTGGAGCTGTATGATCTGATCTGACGTCCTAGGCTTGTTTCCCAGGTAAGCAGCCCTACCTATATAGCTTCTACTACTACTACTACTACTACTACAGGTACCTATACTAGGAGGTAGAGAGGGCATGCCGCCCGTACCGCGGGATATTACACGCACGTGTGTAATACTTGCATACCTGCCTACCTAAGCCACCAAGCCTCCAAGTCTACGGCAGTTCGTTTTACGAATACAACCGTCCACTACATACGATGTCCCACGAGGCAGGGCGAAGATCCTGCTACTACTGCTACTCCAAGTCTAAACTTGTTCCATCAGCGGCGCAAATATGCATGCATGAATATGTATATGCGGGCGTTGGAGGATGCCTAGCGATGATATATATATTACGCGTTATTGCCGGTGAACCCATCTCAATAGGGCAACTGGCCGTCAGCTCAGCCTTCCAGTTGCTGACGCTTCGAGGGAGAAAGCGAGGAGAGCTATGGCTCTTGACCTTACTCACCGCCCCCCCCCTCGGGCCACACCCTTAAGGGAAAACCACGGATGGAGCGGACTACCTAGATGGGATATGGTGGGATACGTGCGCTCTGCTATCGTCGTATCATACCCCAGACGGAATTATATAGTTGCGGTCACCTCTACACCTAGGTAACTACTGGTAGGTTTGCGCGAATAATGGAATAGCAACATCGTATTATACTGCCGAACACGGGATGGGGTGGAGTGGAGTGGAGTGGCATGTAGGTCGGTTAGGTAGTTGAATTGCAGGAGAGAAAAGAGAACAGGGGGGCAAAAGGAAAAGAAAAATAATCGGCATTGTCAGTTTTCAGCTTTCAGCAGGACCACCGAAAGATTCCTATGCCGCGGGCGTGGGAAGCGGAAAGGTGAAAGAAGAAAGACACGAGAAAAGAACCCATGCTTTAGCTGCAAGCGCTGCAACCACTGCAACCACATCGATATCCGTACCCAAGGTAAACGGTAAAGATGTATCACGCACAGCTACTTTGCCGCGCTATGGGTTGCCATGCTTTTTTCGTGCTTTGGTGCCAGGTGCTTCATGCACAGCTGTCTGCATCGCGGTCTGCATTGCATGAGGAACAGCTGCGCGCCCAGGCATAGCGCAGCAGGCTGGCAGGCTGCGCAGCTCCTTTGCTTTGCCCATCTCCCTCGTCACATACCCTCTTCTTACCCAAACGAGCCTGATTCCCTTACCCTATTGGGCAGGGACACACGGGCTGACGGGACGTGGTTCCCAAGGGTGCTGTAGGGTGCTGTGCCACACGCATGCTGCAACCTGCGCACGCCCCTTGCCACCCACCACCTGGGCACCACCAACCTGCCAACCTATCATCCCACCCCCGCTCCCACGGGATAGGGCTACCAATGTGGCCCATGATGACGAGCCGCTTACGAACCAATGAATCCCGCCTGCATGATCCCCTCCCTCGTTAACCGTAACCACCCCGTCGGGTCTTCTCCTCAGCCCGCGATGGTTCCCAAGAAATTCTTCCTTTTTTCTTTTTCTCCCCCTGTGTCCCTGGGTGACGTGACTGTTTTTGGGGGGGGGCGCGGGGGTTTGAGGTACATCATATACCCGACCAAACCAACCAACGTGCTTGACACTACTACCTACCACATGGGAGAAGACGTTATCTGTTCTGTGCATTTCGGCCCGTATACTGACTATCGGGAGTTATGAGAGGTCCCGTTCCTGGCCGGCTCTCTCTTTCTATCTCGTCTTCTCGCGCGGGATGCCAAAAAGGACAGAAAAAGAAAACTTTGCGGAACGACCTGGTTGCCACTTCGAGACTACGGGGTGTGGTTCATGCTGCCCTAGGTAGGCCGTTGTCCTGACCCGACTGGCTTTCTTCATCTTCCCTGATCCTGCGCCCGCAGCTCGGTTTCGCTTCGTCGGCGCTTCTCACCTAGGTAGGTAGTCAGTTCCTTTTACCTAACCTCGTACCTGGGATGTGTGTAAGATTCGTGATATAATAGGTAAAAATAGGGGTGTATGGATGTTATGTAACTACACTCCGCAAATACATGCAATAACATACATTCCTCATTCTCATTCTCATCCTCACCCTCGACCTGGCTAACTGAAGGTTAGCGTCGCATTTTCCGAGGTACGAGGCTGAAGGATGTAGGGACCTTTTGCTATAGCAAATAGCAACACCCGGTTCCTACCTGTTAGTCCTAGGCCAAGGTATAAGTGTAAGGGGTTAGTATTGTACCTAGCAGGGCCCGGCCGGTCATGCTATAGGTACCTACTCTGCTATAGTAGCAAGTATCGCGAAGAGAAAATAATGAGCGCACCCTCCAGCTTCTTTTTCGCTACCAGCGGCTGCAGGACCCCGTAGCCGAGGTGTTGGCCCGCTGCAGGCATCTCTGTTC
Organism: Hypoxylon rubiginosum; assembly: GCA_902806565.1. Classification (NCBI taxonomy): domain Eukaryota; kingdom Fungi; phylum Ascomycota; class Sordariomycetes; order Xylariales; family Hypoxylaceae; genus Hypoxylon; species Hypoxylon rubiginosum. The sequence continues at coordinate 568,952 of CADCXA010000008.1, forward strand.
TAAGGTCGTCTCTCCCGTACCCGTCCGCTCGTTCCCTGCTAGGGCTTCGCAGGGGGCGCCTCGCACATTCACCGACGCGAACAGGGGGTGCCAAAACCGAACCCAGGGCACCTTCGTAGCTGGGCCGCTTACGCGCGTCATTGTCGCAGAAATTCTCCGGCGGCATACGCGGCGAGAGCCATAGGCGGGCGGGCGGACGGGCGATCGCGCGTTGCGTCAGTTCCAAAAAAGCTCATGTCAGGCCAGGTCCCGTCAGTTATCGACAAGATGAGACAAGACGGGACCGGGGTTGGTTCGCTACCCACATACGTACGAGCAGGGTACCTACACCCCTTATTGTGAATAAACAGGCCTTCGTCACCCTTGTCGATGTGATATAAGTTTTGGAATCGGAGATTCGATAGTCACATCTTTTTTTTTCTCTGTGTAGCTTTTTCTTTTTTCTTTGGCCCGCCACCCTGGTCAAGAAGAAATAATACCCTCAATCTAACACACATCGCTTGCGACGCGGGTTTGACGGGGGATCGTCTAAACTCCAGAGCATTCAATTTGAGTATCAAGACCGAGCGGGGGAACCGGCTTTTGGTTAGCAGGAGTAGATGGAGTAATAATAGCCGGGGATAACGTAAAATAGATGTCGAGATACTTGAAAAATAATGATGAAAACTTGACGTTTGCGGAAGTACCTAGGCTAGGCATCTCACTTACACGTAGGTGCATTGGTGATCTTCGTGTGATTCCCTGATTCCTTGCTAGGAGGCGCAAGGCACGTATGTTACGGTAGACCCTCAAGGTCGACTCTGTGAGAAATTCAGTAGGTAGTCGTTACAAGTATAGGCATGTATCTAATCGACCTCCCGAGGTACACACGAGCTGTCCTTGGTTACGAGACTTCAGTGGTACTTTGTTGCAGGGTGCCTAGCCTTAACTCCGACTCAGCGCATGTGCTATGCAGTATATGTGGCTTCAAGCCAAGCTACTCCAACTGCAGTAGGTAATTGCGCTGTTCGCAACTCGTTCCATTTCTAGGCCCCGGGTCTTCCGAGACGAGGGCCGGCCTCCGGTGGCGATTCGGCCGGCTCGATCCTCCCGGGGTTCCGGATATCCCGCGTGTAGATAGCAATTAGGTCGGGTAACACCAGCGTTGTCGTTGTTTGATTAGTTATCCGTAGTTTGATAGTATGAATGTGGGTATAGGTAATGTAGTGGGTGTGTTGCGGTTTAGATAATTGTCTGTCCAGGGGTATAATGTGAGCAGAGTGGCAAAGTGTACCGTGATGAAGCGTAGGCAGTCCATCTCTCGATAGCATTCGGTATGGCCATGCACCTGCCATAACCCATCTGCCATAACCGAGGACGGTAGGCACTCAAGTCTTGGCAGGTCCTTACTGATTTATTCTTCGTCTACATTATGCCATTATCCACGAACATATTTTTAAGGAAGAACGACTAGATCTAAGCTGCTCGGTCTTGGTTTTCGATGCATACGCACCCGCGCGCCCAAAGCTCTAGCGTGAATAGTATAGCCGGTGGCGCCTCCTGGGTTAAGAGATAAGTAGTTAGTATTTAGGATAGCGTCTAAGACTCTATCTTTACCAGCTTTGACTGCCTACCTAGAAAAACTTGGTCAGTTCGACTTGGGCCTAGCAGGGCTAGGGATTCACGTTGGGGGCATATGGCGCAACTACCTACTTAGAAAGTCGAATAACTTTGTACTACTATATTATCGTTAACCCTGAGGTTATCTGAAACAGACCTGTTATACTCTGTGGAAATTTACTCACTGGTAGCTCTTCTGAGCTTAATAAAAAGCATCTAGATATATTATCTATTTCCAGCCTTTACCCCTTTAATACTCAAGTAGTGTCGAGCGCCAATGCGGAACTATCTGCCTAGAAAGTACCTGCCATTTTGGAAAGGAGTCCATATCCCTTATTTTTAATGCAGTTGTAAATAGTAAACCAATTTTGAACCAAATCACATATCTGGCAACAATGGACTTAAAGTAGCGTCTTATTTGAGACTGGTCGACTAGTGAGAGCGAATAGGGGTATTAAGATTGTAAAAGTAAAACATAAAACGAGTAGAAGAAAGGGTTAGATGAACTTATGTTTCAACATGATTATGATTGAGGCTGCCGCAGTGCATGGTATCCCCTACGTGATAGCTGAAATGTGCCTTTATATCGACGTTCCATCAATTGTTGTACTAGAGTTCCTTTACTTGACTGGACTATAGGTTCAAGTATTTAAGGGTCAAGTCGCATGATTTGAGAACTTACGTGGAACCCTTATTTTAGCCGAGGAAATATGGCCATCTTCTCTACTATTTATTCGATTATATTAACGTAATGATGATAATATTCTCCTCGCTGCTGTCGGTAAGTTATAATGTGATACTGTCCATCTCATATGCTAAAGACAGTTGTGCCTCATATGTAAAATTTATGTCCTGAGAATTACAGGATCTTCCCCTCTCCCGGATAGATTAGCCTTTTGCGTAACGTTATACACCAGGAAAACATTTGAATTCCGCAAGAAAGGCTTACTGGCTAGATTATATTTTGCTAAGGCCATGATGGAGAAACAATTCTCTTGGGTGGTTTAGCCTTGGTGACATACCATGCCCAATCATGTCTAGTACCCAAACTTGAGATCTCCGGCTTCGACTAAGAGCGCTGCTTGGTTTTGTACACGTCAGTATCCTCAACGTTCTAGTGCTACTCGGCTGTCTCGTGGCTGGTACATGAGCCGTAAACTGGCTATGTCTAGGAAGACAATATAGGTATGACAGGCAGTATTAAATTCTACATTCTATATTGCCATATTACATTCGAAACTTATAGCCTATTACTGAGGGAGTGTGCGAGGTGTGTGCCAGAATTGCACACTACCGGAATTTGGTCTCAAGTTTACCTGCCTAGGTACCTATAGAAAGACGATGAGTCCTATGTTCCAGCGTCTCGTATCGGGGTGTAGCATATCTACAAATCGTAGTTTATTTATCCCCAAGTCGGCGGCCGAATGGTATTTAGGAAGACAGATATTAAGTAAAGTATAATGAAGATTAAGAAAACAAGCTTCAGGGGTTAGGAACATACCTTGAAAGTAATCGATGTTTATATTAAGGGGTAACGAGACGTTCACGACGCGGGTTCCTTAATTACCGAAGGTGCCAAAAGTATGAGTAACGTCTAAGTAGAACTAGAGTGGGAACATCATTGGCGGCAACGTTAGTCTTAACTTACAAGACTTATACTCAGGGGCCAGATCGCATAGCAAAATTTGGGCAAAAGTCAAGTAGTATATAATCATGATTGATCCCTGATCCAGTTCCTTGATCCGTGTTCCCCTAGGTACCTAATCTCTCGTTTCCAGGAGATAGCTTATTCCATTATACAAACACTTGCCCTTTTGCCTCGATTAAAAAAAAAACCCCTTCCCTCGTCTCCTCGACCGTCCAAGTCAATCAATCAAAACCTCATCCTCGGAATTCCCAAAGATCGCCTCAAGAAAACCAGATGTCGTAATAGGTTTACGTCTCTCACCAACGCCAAGGCCATGCATACCTAAGTTGATATATCCATTGAAAAAACACGTACGCGCATACACACACACACAGAGGGAGACGTATAACGAATCTGAAAGTGACCCTATATCCATCTGTCCCTCTCTAACGACTGAGTAGACAAGATCTCATACTAATCGACCCCGTCGTCGTCATCGTCGTGTGTCGAAGGGTTCCGCGATGAGGTGGGCTTGCTGTTGGTCCTGCTGTTGGTCCTGGACGAGGGCTTCCGCAGCAAGCCGCTAGCGCCGTTCCTCGCCCACGCGCCGTTGGTGACGAGGTTCATCGCCTTGGTCTCCGCGTCCTCCTCGTCGCTGCTCGCGTCGAACTCCTCCTCGATGTCGTGGCCTTGTGGGTTCAGAGTCCGCATCGACACGGAGTTAGTCGGCTCGTCGGCGTAGAGGTTCGGGTCTCGTCCTAGCACGCGGTCTGCCTTAGACGGCGTGCGTCGACCGCTTTGGGACTGTTGCGCCGGAGACGCCAAGTAATGTCTACTGGCTCCATTCGGTCGTTCTGTGGTAATGGATACAGGTGTGGGATCGGGTTCACCCCACCCGGCCGCACGTTCCCTTTGTCTTTGCTCCTCGCGCTCTCGTGCGATTCTGTCTCGTGCTGCCAGCCACTTAGGGCTTGCCTCCCAGGTCCAGCCGTCGCCAGTGGTGTTAATAATGGGGAAGAACCAGAGGACGGGCTTGGGACCAAACAAATGCAATAAGTTTTGCTTGGCGCCAAGATCAAAAGCATTCGGCAGCTTCTCCGAATCCTGCTCGTCAAGGTATTCCTCGTACCGTTTCCTGGCGCGATAGCGTTCCATTTCCTCGTATGACAATGGCGAGGATGTGTCGTTGTAATCTCGGGTCGTTCTCACCTCGCCCTCTTCCGTTCTCGTAATCCCAGGTAGTGCGTTTGCGTGAATGTTAAGCAACTGCTGTCCGTAGCTCGGCAACGGAATAGCTTCTCCGTTATGTCGTGCGGCGGCCTGCTGCTGCATCTGACGGTCCATCTCCCTGCGCACCTTTTTTGCGTACACCTGTGCGTAACGAGTCTTCTCGAGACACTCGATGGTCGTCTGGTTTCGGCTGGCGAGGAGGACGTGCCAGCCGGTGAATGCACCGACGACCAGTCCGATAATTCCGGAAATAACGGCTAGCATTATAAAGTTGAGAGGCATCACCGTATCGGTATACACGGTCTGGCTTAGCAGCTCGTCGTATACCCACGATCCGGAAACGGCGAAGCAGTAGAAGCAGAATAGCGTGTTATATATCAAGAACAGTAGGAATGGTTTGTAATTGCGCAGGCCGATGCAGGTAGCGAGCCAGGGACAGTGGTGGTCCATCTTGAGCACGCAGCGGCGGCAGGTCGAGCAGTGGTGGGATCGGTCGGGCTTACGGGCCTGGCATTTCTTGCAGAATCGTGATTCTCCATTGGACTTAACAGTGAAGGACGTAGCGCGCGGCGGGTTGACAGTAGGTAAACTCGAATAGCCGGAAGAGCTAGTAGTGCTGCCGGGGTCTGTGAAGACTGCGGTGGTATAGGACCAGTTGAGTAGGAGATAAAGAACGATGCCGCCGATGGAGGACTTGGTTCCTATGAGTTATCTATCAGCTTCGAACCCAGATTTCAGATCCTTCATGGCCAGGCAGTTTTTAGGATGGCCCCAAGCTTTGCAGTCGAGACGAAGAAGAAAATGCTAACCTGTCCAAGTTGGTTTGGATGTTGTGCTGGAACCTATATTAACGACAACCCATACGGCCCAGGTGGTGAGGCCGTAGACGAAAGCCAGGGGGAAGTAGGTGATGGAGGTGCAACAGTAGCGCTCGATGCGTCGCGCCCATCGCCGAGCCATGTTTGGTGACGGTTGCAGCGAGGGGGAGGGAATTCTATCCATGAGGTTGCAATAGCAGGACCGGCAAATGCAGACATACACAAAAAAAATGAAGGAAATGACAAGTTTTTGTCAAGAAAAAGCAAACATCACATCATGAAACGAGGCAACCAAGCTGAGTCGACGTTCTGCTGTCGAAGCCTTTCCCCTGATCGTTGTGGTTCTGTGGTTCTGTGGTTCTGTGGTTCTCTGGTTCGGAATCCGATCAGGGCCTGGGCCTGTCTGACGTTAACAAGGATCTTCTTTGTTGGAAAACCAATAGCGTGGTGGCTTGGCTGTGGCCGTGCTTCGGAAGTATCGGCCTTGCAGATGAATTTCCTTTTTTTAGTTGAACATTACTAAGCTATGAGTGCTGTATGCAATTAACCGCAGCATCGATGACTTTATACTGGAATGTACCTTGTGCATAAGGGGTGTTAGGTTCGATTCCTATCTGGCTGTACCCCTTTTTCTCCTATTCGTTCACTCATCATTCATTTCTCATTTCTCATCTCTCATTCGTTATTTATTCATATACTATATGTATGACTCGATATATCTGAATCACTAGACACATCTATCTCTAAGCTCTCATACCTAAGCAAGTGATGCATCATGACAACAACTACTTCGCCGTACCGCTGTTATAAGTGCTCCCAATCTCCCCCCACCGGATATTCATAAACGTGACACTAGTATCCGGGCTCTTCTCGCGAATCACCCTAGGGTCGCCCTCCTCGAGGGTACAGGGCCCTGCTTTTCCAGCATCGAGCCAGTTCATGAACTGCTTGTCGTCGTTCCAGATGCTGAACGCGAGCACCATGCCGCGGTCGAGGGCCCTTCCCGCCGTCGCCAGGCCGCCGAGCTCCTCGAACGTGTCGGCGAAGGCCTGGCAGTGGCTCATGCGCAGCGAGTCGCCCGGCGGCATGTACGGGTCCGCCACGTACGCGTTCTCGAACACGACGCCGTCCTGCACGTACAGCCGCCGCACCTCGTTCAGCGCCCCGTTGCTGACGGGCGACGGGTTGTCCGAGACGTAGAACTGCGTCGTCACCGTGAACGGCCGCGTCGTGTCGATCGTGAACTTGGTCGCGTTCGCCCCGTCCGTCGTCGGCCCCGTGCTCGGCCCGTAGTACGTCTTGTTTCCGAGCTTCCACGTGTTGTACGAGCAACCTGCTTTTTCGCACACGCCCAGGCTGCCGCATTCGGGTCCCGTGCATTGATACACGCCCGAATGACTACAGGCGTGCGCTGTGAACGTGGAGGCGAGGGAGTTGCCTTCAAGTAGGTCGACCTCGTTACAGCAAGCTCCTTTAGAGTCGATATTCGCCTAATTTAACACCCGGGTCAGCTTCATACAACTACCCAGAGGTAAGACATATCAGGGTTACACTCACCACCCCATCGATAAACGGCAGTGCCGGGCACTGGGCATCGCAATACCCGGTCCCGTACTGTGCCCCGGCGGGGTTGAGAGCGCTGCGGGCTCCCGTCTTGTTCATCTCGGCGAGGTACAGGGCGCCGTTCATGCCGCACACGAGCTTGGAGACGTCGACGTCGAAGCTGATCTCGCCGTGCTTCAGGAACAGCACCTCGTAGTCGTCCTCCTCGGCGTCCAGCAGATACACGCGCGGGCTCACGCTCGTCAGGTTGCCGTCGGCGTTGTGCATATACATCCGCAGGGTAATGCTGCTACCGTTGGCGGATACTCCGCTACCCTCGTAGTCGGCCCCGTCAAAGACACAATTCCGCGCGCACGCCTCATGGTCCGGACATAGTTCCTTGCTCAGCGCTCCGCCGTATCCGCCGCAGAGCGCGGTCCCATTATTCTCGCGCAGCGCATGGAATGAGGCGTCTAGCACGATGGACGTGTCTTGTTTGACGCAGCCGTCCTTCAGAGTGCACTTCTCCGTCGCGAGCTTGGGGTGTGTCTCCGCGTTGCCAATGCCTTGTGCCGCCGTTTGGCTGGCCAGGAGCCCAAGGACTCCCACAACAGGTAGAATCATGATCGCCACAATGCTCCTCTAGCTGGACGACAGAAAGCGGCAAAGGGGAATTAGCTAAGATGGGGCCGGGGGTGAGACAAAGCTTTGTAACAGGCAACCGCCATTTAAGGGTCCTACTCTACGCCATACGTACCCCTCCTATCGCTGCAGTGCCGATCTGGATATAGGGCTGCGGCCCATTGATCGCCGCACATCTGCCGGTCGTCCCCTCGTTGTAGGCGAGAGGATGCCCGGGCGAGAGCTACAGCGCAATATATAAAATATGCAGGATTCAGCACTACACCATTACACGGTAAGGATTTGGGGAACGTGGAGAACCTAACCACCGTGTCTCGTCTTAAAGGATAGGAGCAAAATGCTTATATGGGAATCGTATGACACAGCAACCAACAATGTCATGGAACACGATGATGCCGTAAATTTAGGACCGACGATTTCTTAACCACGAATCGATGTCGTGCGTACCTAAGGTACTCATGTCTCTAAGAATCCGTTCTTCACCATGCCTTCACATAAAATCCCCAAGGTATACGAGCACGCTGAGAGAGTTGGGATGCCTACTTTGGCAATTAGCCCTTTACCTAGATCCGGGGCGGCTGAATACCATGTTAGAGTGATCTGCGGGTAATCCAATTACAATCCATGCATGGGTAAAATGTCTACGACAAAGTATGGGGTACGTTATCGAGGACTTCATTGGCTACCTAGGTAAAGAACATGTATCGGAGGTCGAATCGTTGTATTGATGTTCTTGGCAAGTCACCCTTTTTGAGTATCTGGATGTCAGTTGTGGTGCTTCACGAGATACACTGGATGCTGAAATTGACATCACACTGCAACATCATAGTACGAATTCCTGGGATTGGGCAACGTGCCAAGTTTATTGCTAAATCATCGCAGAGCTATTCCCATACCCGTCGAGGACGAGAACAGTAAAACTAAGGGGCGGACTGTCCTTGTCTCAGAATTATGGCGGAGGGAAGAAACAACCGATTCTGTGATTATCAGCCACACAGATCAAAGCAAATCCGACGCAAACTTAATGATTATCTTTAGAAGCACCCTAGCCAGATCGTCCACCACTGCTAGGCTAGGTGCATTGAATCTCGAAGCCCGACGAGGAGCATCGACCCCCGCAAAGGTAGCCCAAGGCCCGTGTGCGTCAGGCACTTAAAGCTACCATGTAGATAAGGAAGGCTGCCCGATTACGAGGTTGAAAGGCCACCCCAAGAGCTGTTTACGTGAGACCAATTTGATTCCGAACCGGAGTCGGAGTCAGGTGTCTCGACTTGCTTGGATTGAGCCCAGTGGTCCGAGCCTGGCATGGATTCAGCCGTGGCAGCTTGGTTCGACGTAGCCCAATCATCGCTGAGCTTCACCTTCACCTTCTCCTCGAAGAGCTTGTCGATAGATTTGACATCTAAGGCGCCGTTGCTTACCTCGCGCATGATACGGCCGAAATTGTTCATGGTGCGAATCCTGCATTTGCTTGAGGCAACCGTCTCTGCATGCTGGACCCAAGAACTGGTGGACGTGAACGGGACTCTGCATGCCGGGCATTTAAACTGAATGCCGGTATGCTTTGGGGATTTGAGGTGAGTGACCATCGCTGAAGCAGCCTTGCACTTCGCACTACAGGAGTGTAAGACGTAAGACTTTGACGAAAGGATTCAGGCAGTCGGGTACTTACTTGCACATCTTGTGAGGACACGCGTAAACCTCCAAGATCGGATTATAGAAGACTGCCACATTGAATCCTGGAGATCCGGGGTCCAAGATGGGCCCACTCGAAGGTCGACCCGAAAGAATAGATTCAACCAAGTCCTCCGTCAGAGAGGACATTGTAAGGGGGGCAGCTTTGCGCTCTTGCTTCTCTGGAAACAGGTTCTTCTTCTGACTCCAAGCATTACCGGGATGCGGCTTAAGCTGGCCAGCACCGTCTCCAGTCGAGCTGCTACGATGGGAGTCCTGGTTCGCGATTCCCGGGAAGTCGACAGGATGTTTCTGCACGTCGAATCGTGGAGTGTCGGCCTCATCTTTATATCCGGCCCAAGTATCTCGAATGTGGGAATCGCCGGAGAAAGGTGTATACTCCACATTCGCATAGTCGCGCCATTCCTTGCTTAGTTGAGCCATGACCTCAGCGGCGCTTCCAGATACGTCCGAGGGGAAGAGGGAAGGGCACTCGCCCTTCTCGACGTGGTGCATCCATCGTCCAGCGGTGACGAATGTCTTGGGACATCCAGGGCACGCGACGCTATCATGGGATCTGTGAATCTGTACAGGTTTACGGTAAGCCATTGTTCTGTAGGAAAGTGTCGTGCTGCAAGTAAATAGACCTACCCGGGTGCGATGGGCCGACACGCTTTCGATATTGTGAAACGACTCGCCGCAAATGTCGCAAACCAAGTGACCCTCCTTGAGCTGATGGACGGCCAACTCGTGCTTGTCATCGAAAGTCTTGTCGCACTTGTGGCATCTCATGCGAGGAAGGGCAGCGGTAGGTTTCGTTCCAGACGCCATAGCCGTGGTTGCGTCTTGTCGAGAGGTGTGGTCAGAAGGTCAAAGAGCAAAAGCGAGTGACGTAACGATACTGGGGTAGTATCGGTACGAAGATGTAGATGATAAATGAGAGAAAGTATTCAGTCTCTTGTTCCTGAAGAAACAAGAGAGATGGATTTTTTTGTGAAAGGGTAGGGCTAAATAAAAAGGCAAGAGGTTTGGAAAGTTGGTTGCTCAGGACAACTAGGGTAAGAGCCACTCCCTCGAGCCTGCCGAATTCCACAATGACTAACCCAATATTTAAGCTATGTAAGGCATGTCTTCAACCTGGTTATCAGATTGGAGAACCAATAATGTAGCCTAGCAGTTGCCCTGTAGTTGCTGCTCGACAAGGGGTAACCTACGAGAAACCATTCCTTCCCGGCAATACTCATGAGTTCCTGGGTTTTAAACTTGATATACCTTGTAGGATATATATAAGGGGATTATACTAGAGCTAACTTCAGATATGATATTACACATAGGGTATCAAAGGTTGCAATCAAGTGCGCCAACAGCTTCTTATGGAAGCCATCAACACCTACCTACCTACCTAGGATACCCATCTACTAGGCACATCTATGCAACGTCATTTCTAAGATGTAGAGCAGAACGGTAAAAAAATATTAGTGTCTGACGATATATGATCTCAAGGGTATGGCTATGCTACCTAGGTATGTATTGTCAGCCTTCTTGTTACAGATGAACAGGAGACATATATATGACTGCTTATCTGCATAGGGGTCGTTTCTATAACGGGTATAGGGATAACCAGTATTACCCGCTTGACCGGAACCGAACCATCAAGCCACATAGCCACATAGCCACAAGTCCACGTGTCTCAGACCCTGGCTTATCGATATCGATATCGCCCGCTGCTTACGTATGCGATACCGTAATGACGCTTTGTAACATATTGCAATCCACGAACCCCGAAATGCATCAAGACAACCTGGCCTTCGCCTTCGCCTCCTACCACTCAAAGAATCTCATAGTTCCAATCAAGCTTCAAGCTTATTTCTAACCTTTTACTCCTTTTTAAGTTTCCCTAAGCATACCAGAAGCTTGTGATTCATACGCTCTCATTGGCATTTCCTTCGTTCCCCCCGCAATGCCCTACGGTGCTCCCTAGCCACCCACCCGGCCAACAAGAGAGACATATCGTGAAACACCGTCGTAGCCGCCAGCCATGGCCACCCCAAAGTTCAATTCCAAGTCGCCCACCATCCGGCGCATATGTACGGCTCCCTTTCCTGATGTCCTTTCCGACACATACCCTCCCTTGCCCCCTACCTCCCTACCGCTATCATAGCTCGTAACTGACCGAAACCCACCCCCCTTACAGTAAAAGAAGCCGCCGAGCTCGCCAACTCGCCGTCGCCCGACTACGCCGCGTCCCCGCTGGAGACGGACCTGTTCGAGTGGCACTTCACCCTGCGCGGCCCTCCTCGCTCCTGCTTCGCCGAGGGCCTGTACCACGGGCGCATCGTCCTGCCGCCGACGTACCCGCTCCGCCCCCCCTCCTTCCGCTTCACCACCCCGAGCGGCCGGTTCGAGGCCAACCGCGAGATCTGTCTCAGCATCTCGGGCCACCACGAGGAGACCTGGCAGCCGGCGTGGGGGGTCCGCACCGCCCTCGTCGCCCTCCGCAGCTTCATGGAGACGGACGCGCGCGGCCAGCTCGGCGGGCTGGATACCTCGGACGCCGTGCGCCGCAGGCTGGCTGCTGAGAGCAAGGGGTGGCGCTGCGCCGCGTGCGCCCGGTCTAACGCCGAGATCATCGCCGAGACCGAGGAGCGCTGCCGCGAGCTCGACAGCAGCGGCGGCGGCGGCGCGGAGGGTAGCGGTGGCGAGAGGCAGGAGGTCGAGGTCCCCGCCGAGCTGAAGCTCGGGTTCCGCGACGAGATGGAAAAGGCGAAGGCCCAGCAGCAGGCGGGCGAGGGCGAGGGTGAGAAAGAGGATGCGGAGAGCGCCGAGCTGGCCGAGGGCTTCGTGCAGACCGCGCCCGAGAGGGAGATCCCGGCCCCGCCTCCTGCTAGACCTGCGCAAGGCGTGCCGGCGCCGACGGGGAGGATACCGTTGCCGGATCCGGTGGGGCAGGCAGCACCAATTCCAACCCCAACAACAACAACAGCAACGCAAAGCCGAAGGCCAATAGACCCGAATGCGGGCGTACCAGCCTGGGTTGACTACGCCATCGTGTCGTTGGTGGTCATTCTGATCGCTATGCTTATGAAGATTCTGGTCGGGCGTTGAACAGCTTTGTGTTTCGGGCGGCGGGCATTGGCAAATCGGCGTTACGGGGACAATGGGGGGCGTACCAGGTAGAGAGTAGTATCGCCAACTAGTGTTGATACCGAGAATTATGTTAGACTCTACTTTAGAAGAAACCTCCTTGAAATCATCCTTCATCTTGACGTCTGGTCTATTATTTTTTGGGAAGTGACCCCCTCGACAGCAGGCTACAATGCTATTGTTAGACCTCTTTGAATGAGTTGAGCCTACATGTGAGCTTAGCATCATGAGAGCTATAAACGGATCACTAGGTGAGAACTTGGCCAACACTCTTCACGGTACGGGCGGTACCATATGTTCTGGTCCTCGTCCTAGTCCTGACTCTTGCTTATGAAATAGGACTTCGTAAGACTACATACAAAGGCAGAAACCCTTTCACGACCTTTTCTCAGCTCTAGAGCCTACCTGTCTGTCACTTCCGTGCAATAAAGGCAATAAATAGACGGACTCTATCATAAAAAAAGGCGAAGGAAACTCCCGTAAGAAAGGAACAGAATAGGCAAAAGAACTGGCGCCAGACGGGATCGAACCGTCGTTTACACGGATGTTGTCTCAGAGCGGGCAGCTCGTAAACCACAACGTGTTGTCCTACCACCAGACGATGGCACCCTTGCGAGTTCGACCTGCTCCTTGATGAAAATCTCATTGTCTAAATGATCATGTATCCCGAACTTTTCTTTACCAACAACATACACTGTGGTAAGTCTCTAGGCCTAGAAGAAACACAACGGGGATGGCCCGCCTGTGTATGAGGCTGTTCAGATGACAAGCCTAGGAGGCATTAGAAAGCTCAAGTCCGCCAGCGAGCTATCAATATGTAAAGTAGGATCATCCGAGGTAAAAATTAGCAGCGCAACTACAGTGAAGCTGTTTAACCTCATGAACACTACCAAAGCACGTAACAGTCAAGGCTTAGCTCAGGGGTATCAACTTAATATTAAGATCAGTCTAGGAATACACCGCAAGAAGGAAAGCAGCATGCAATGAGTAGTAGCCTGAGCAGGCATACCATCTCGTTTCCCGTGTGAAATCACAGAAACTTCAGAAAAGCAAAACCTCACCATGCTTCGCAGCATATGTATCCTTTTCTCTCTCAAACGCCTTTGCCATGCTCAGTAGTGTATCGTGATTTTTCCGTGCCAGCCATTAAATGCAACCGATGCCTTAGAAATGCAAGTCACCAATGGCCCTCTCCTCACTTCTGACCCTGAGGGAGACCATCTCCCTTCACATTCATCACTATCTTCCCCGCCACCAACCACCACCACTCGCCAACCGTCGCGCTTTGCTCGGACTCGTAGCGCTGCAGGATGCCGAGGCTATCGACCCAGTCCATGATCAGCTTGGCCTCAAACGGTTCGACAAACGGCTTCATAAGCACGCTCGCCGTCTCCGGGGTCAAGGGGCCCTTCGTCGCGAGAGCCATAACCATCATGCTGAGATACGTAATCCAGCGATCCATGTTTAGGTTCCCGAAGAAGTCGACCCAGATGGGTATCATGTCTCGAGGCCCGTGCTGCGGTGCTTCCATCCGGATAGCTTGCTGGAGCACGGGTAGGTCTCTGTCGAACATGTAGCTTTCCGTAGGCGATACCTTCACTTTGAAGTGATAGTAGCTCTTCGGATACGTTCTACCGTCGTAATTGCCAGGCTCAAAACCAAAAGGGATATCGGGAATACCGATTGGTTCTAAGTGGACGCGAGCATTGGCTTGGAGGTTGAGGACTGCCATTATCGAGCCGTCATTAGCAGCGTACGGTAGGAAGAAATCCTCACCCTTGCGGAAAGTCTCATCTAGTCGTGCTTTGAATTTGGCAGCCTGTTTGAATTTGTTAATGGTGGGAGCTCTCTCGAGCTGCTTCGCAAAGACTCCGTGCAGTCTCAAGGACTGGCCAAGTATCTTTCCTTTACTTCTTGCCGCCACTCTATCCGACGTAAGCCGATCGACTACCTTCTTAAGCAGTTTGTTCGCTTCGGTCTCATTCCCACCACTCAGCCTCAGGAGCTTCGCGCGTATTTCCTCCGGCATGCGGGCACCCTTGATAGGGGTCACACACAATGAGCGGACCCAGGACCTTGCGCGGCTCGTGATATCTTCGTTGGCTTCGGCATTGTAATTGAGCGGGATAGAAATAGGATCGGCAGACGTTGCTTCGACTCGAGAATACATGGAGGCTAAGCTGTGAAACCACGTCTCCCTCCAGTCTGTAACCTCGTTGGCTATTTTCTCGATCGAATGAGTCTTTTCCATAGCCTGACGGGATTCGGGCAGGTTCACGTTCTCGTGGGTCTCAAGTTTCGTTGCCCAAGTGATCAGAGATTTCCAATCATACGACTCGAGATCGTCGTAATTAAGGGGTGCTACCTCGCCTGCCTCATATGCCTTTAAGAATGACGACTGAAATTTAGCCGTCAGAGCTTCGATGTACGTCTTCCGTTCCTTGCTGACCCTAGGCCAGAACCTTTTCAAAGCCGAGTGAGAGAAGCCGGGGAAAGTCTTCAAAATTAAGCCGAGGTCTGTCTTCCTATCCACACCTCCCAATAGAGTTTTGATGACTACAAATGCCGCTATGAGCTCCGTTTCACCAACAAGGCCCGTATTATCTTCGTCGGGCCGAGGCTTGTTTATACGGCCGCGATGTTGAACGGTGATTGCTGTGAGATGCCGCGTCTTATAATTGATTTCCATCTGAGCAATCACGGCTGGTTGGGGTTTCTTCGCAGGCTTATTCTCCGACTGCTGCTTGGGTCGCGATGCATTTTTTGGTCCCCTTTTAGGTCTGCCTCTACCGCGCTGGGTTATCTCGGGTAGACCGGCGTTTTCATCGTCAGGCGATGCGTTCTTGATCTCATCTGGTATGTTTGCCGCGGTGTACTGGGTCTCGCTCGGCCATTCGAGGGCGGTAGGCTTCATGTTCGACCGTGAGACATCGGGAGACAAAGACATGAATATATAATCCGGCGCGATTGATCCGTATAGGAGAATTTGAGATCCCTCGGCCGATTGCTCCCACTTTTCAAGGATGTCTACTTCTCGTAGGAACTTCCCATATAACGGGTCTGTCCAACAGCCAAATTGGAGTTTTCCTCCAAAAGACCTAACGACGTCCTCAGCACTCTGTGGCAAATTCTCGCGCTGGAACCACTTAGCATCTGGCATGTTCCCAACCATCGTGAAACTCGAGTCCGATTCGAAGAAACTTGCTGGCAACGAAGGCCAAGAGCCTTTCGATGTGCTCTGGATCATTTCGTTTCCAGTGAATCTTATGTCTACCTCATCAGAAGAACCTAGCGAGCTATCGCTAGTATCGTCCTGCTGCGTGTAGGATACATCGTCTTCATCGTCTGACTCGGAATATTCGGGCACAAAAGAAGTAGAAACTGATGGCGGGACAAATCGATCCATCAAGATACCATTGACCCCCTTTGCCATATTGGCTAATGCTGATTCATCAACATCATCGTAGTTCCAGAAAGTGGCTTCGGAGGAGTCCATGTTTTTCTTCGAAGCCTCGCTACGACCTTTCCATCGGCTACTGGAGCCTGTCCGTGTCGAAGTTGATGCATTGTGGCGATTTTTTTGAAGCGATGATAAGATCACATTAACCTCTGGTCGAGAAGACGTCGTTTCTTGAGGCAAGGTTGACCATGCTCCAGTCGCGAAGTCTTGAAGGCAAGCCGGTTTCTGATCCCACTTTTCATCTGGCTTTTGTTTCTTCTTCCAAATGTACTTCGCAAGTTTCCCATTGTCCCAATGCTCGCTTCGCTTCCGAGGTTTTTGGGTGGGTGGGGACATGGTGGTGTCAATGCGGACTCTTTTGGCGGGTGTTGCGCTCACTGACTCGTCCTCCTCTATGCGTCGTTTGGGGTTGGTTACATGGGCACCGGCTTCTCCCAGAATATGCGACGGGTACTGTAAGACTTCGATGTCCTCAATCATGCTCGGTTTTTGGGGTTGTCTGCGACTCCCACCCGACTGCTGCATGTCTCTGTAGCTTGACGCGAGTGCATTGAAGAGCTTGTTCTCTTCCTCGGACAAAGAGAATGCCTCTGGGATATATGGTATCGGGAACATTTCTCTCATCTTCTCCTTGATGATGACCACTTTAGGACTTGTTACTAAATCTGCGGTATTGGTCTCGCCTGGCTTGGGCTTCGCGAGTACGCAACATTCCTGAAGTTTGTTGTTCTCGTCGAGGAAGCAAAAGTGGAGCTGGAACAGCGCTCCGGCCTTTTCCATGTTCTTTACCACAGTCTGACACGCCTTCCAGTCAGGGGGCTCTATGTCGCTGTGATTCTTGACCCAGAACGATACCAAGGCATAGTAGAGAGATTTTTGCCCAGGGAACACTCCATCATTATTGTCAAGCAGATGCCCGATTATGCGAGTCACGCGTTCCCTGCGTATTGTACCGACGGTGGACGTAGATGACTTGCGAGATTTCTTGGATGCTGACTGCTCGTCTGGGCGCGTAGTTTCGGTTCCTGCACCTGCACCTATTTCGGGCCGCTCTTTGGGTACGGATTCTCCGTCTCGAACATATGGTATGACATTGATTTGGTTTTTCGCCTGAGGGATTTCTTGCGCGGCAGATGTATTTGCCTCCTTTTCTATTCCCCGAGAAGGGAGAAACTCCTGCTCCCGGCCAAGAGACAACTGCTTGGGTACTGTCTGTGACAACACTTGCCTCGTCGGACGCAATTGAGGAAGGGAGTCATAGGCAAAAATTGAAGAAGCTTGGCTGCTTTCACGTCGTCGTTGATTGTCAATAACATCATAAGCTTCCACATCCTGCAAGACGACAGAGCCTCGGATGGAACCAGGCTTAGATAATCCACCGTTATCCTCGCGGCGTTCAATAGTCTTATTTGGACAAGCACGCTTGGATGGTAGGGTAGGAAGGCGGTGTCCGCCATCGTTAGCGTGTTGCTTTGAATTATGAGCCAAGTCTGATGTTTGTGATGAACCTGCAACACCGATCTGATCCTCCTCTGCCCCCTTTTTCTTAAGTATTGACCTCGGCTTAGGGGGCGGAGGGGGGGGCGGAGGAGGTGGTGGGATGTATGAGGGGTTGCAGTCTGTACGGGATTTAGTTAGGTGATAATCTAAACCATTCGGGTTCTTCCAGCTGTTGCCACAGTTATCACACCGAAATACTCCTTTGCGGCCACGTTTTGCTGGAGGTAGACTGATCTGAGCTGCTCCTACTTTGGCTGACGTCGTAGAATCGTCTCCGGGCGTAGCCTGGGAAGACTCAGATTGTCGTGAAGCTTCTCCACGTTCTTCTGGTCGTATTTCCTGCATGCTATTAAAGAATAAGGGGTCCTTGAGTGCATTGGACTTGAATGTGAGGACCAGTGACTTTCTTCGGCGGCCCTTCTTCTTGGGTGGATCGAGCGAGTTGTCAGGTTCACGGTAAACACCTGGTGGTCGAACAGGCAAAGGCGGGACTTGGGGGGAAGGAGCCGATACTTCTGAATTATCCCTTGGTTGCTGTGGGGTTGTGGTTGCGACAGATCCCATGTTAGCTGCTGCCTGGTTGTTCTCAGGTGCTTGCGCATCTGCATGTGCAGGTTCCGTTGTCTTTGCCTTCTTGCTATGCTGCGCACCGTGATCTCCGTCCGCGTCCTTTGCCGGTTCAGCTTCCAGAAAAGGATTCTTTCTTTTCCTCCCTCTCTTTGGTCGTGAACCTTGTACTTTGCCACTGAGTTGAGAAAGCATAGAGGCGGAGACAGGGGCAAATTTGGATGATACCGGTTGCGAAAAGGTATGGTTACTTGCTACGGCATTCGGGCTTTCTGGTGAATCTGCCACCTCGCCCTCAGTATTAATCTGGTTGCTATTCTCGTCTTCTATCTCACGCCCTGCGGAAGGACTGTCGAGTTCACTTGTCGCAAAGAACTGGTATGTCATCGTCTTGCCTAAACGATTGAGCTGTCCTGTAACCTCGAAGTGGTTGAGATGGGGAGGCTGTGAATTCTCCAAGGATATGGCCGCCGCAAGTGCAGCGATATACTTGCGATAGCTACCGCCCAATGTTTGGTGAACGATTGCACCATTCGATGATCCTCCCGAGCCAGCCCTTTTGATTATCTCAAATGTCGTGTTGACCATAGGTTTGTAGGGAGTCCACAATGGCGACGTTAGCTCTTCCGGGTTCAATAATTGGTTCTGATGCTCTTTATCCGAGGCGCGTTTTAACTTGGCCTGACTGTGAGGACTGAAGTTGATCTCATTGCTATACTTAGATCGAGACGCCTGTCCTCGTTTCCCCAGCCGTGCTGAAGGGACCTTGATATGAGCAGTCGGTGTGGTACGAAAGACCTTCCACTCGTCGGCGGTTGGTTCCCTGACGAATTTGACACAGTCCTTATAGAGTCTCTGACTGTTAGAGAATTTGGCAGCAACAAATGTGACCGCTCCAATGCCTGTAAACCATCGAGACGTCTTTGCCAGTGCTCTCATTTGGGGCACGCGGTTTTCGACATCTAATTTAGCTCGTATGTCTGAATAACGCATAACACCCCATGCTTTAACCATGGCGTTGAAGGTTTGCGCGATAGCAATGTAGTCAATTTTATCGCCGTTCCAGATATTACTGAATGGTACTGGGCCAAGATCCTTTGTCAAGGCTTCTTTTGACAAGTCAACTTTGTCGAAATTAAGGCCGTCGCGATTCACCCTCGCGCTTTCCGAGTATCGAGCAAGCCATAGTTTGCTGGAGCGGCATCCACGAAGGATGATGGGCTGTTTGATGATGTATCCTTTTTTCGCGAGAGCGTCGGTGCGAGTCGGAAGGGAACGTTTATCCTGGCCAGATAGTCGAACTAAATCTCCTTGAAGAATACCCTGTTCTCTCACGGATGCGATATCAACGAGTGCCTTCCATTCGAACAAAGGTAATCTTTTGAAATCAGGGCCATGTCCGGCAAGCGTCTTCCACTGGAGGTCCTCGGAAACATGAAGCCGAGGCCTGTACTTCTGCGCTGCTCCTCCTAGCTCTCGTCGACCTTTCGAAGTGGGTTGAATGTCTTGTGCTGGGGTTGGAGTTTGATTACTGGACTCTTCGGCATTGTCCGTAGAAGGCGGCAGCTCTTCCTCTTCTGGGAAGGCTAGGATCTCATCTAGTGAGAGATGATTGAATTTCCGGTTAGTGTCTACGGAGACGTCTGTCCTTGCTACCAGCCATCGCCAGACCTTAGATGCCACAGTAGTATCGTAGCTACCAGAATCGTGCCGACCTTGAAGGGCGTCAGGAGGATGAGTAGTGCTGTTGTTGGCGTTGCCTGGCTTCTGGCGCTTGCCGTGGTGTTCTTCAACTCCATGGTGAATCTCATCCCGTGCATCGTTATAGAAAGATTCAATGGCTTTCAATAATGCAGAGACGGAGCACCCTGGGAGGTGGGTTAGCTTCAAGTCGACAATCCAAGCAGAGCAGGCATCAGGCATTTGTCAACGCCAACGACAGTATGTATGTGCGTCAAATAAAAGAATTTAGACTCACCTCGGGTGCCAGAAAAAGCAATATCCGTTAGGAGTGAATCAATCAGCGCATCGGGGCCTTTATCCATCTTGCGCGTTGTTGGTCAGGCATCGGGGAGAAAATAAAATAAAAATCGAGGCAAATATTTAGGCGCTGGGAGAATCGAACCTGGGTGTCTTCAGTATGGATGCAGGTGAGGAATAAGAGTCAGATTTGATTTCCACTGAGGGGAAGGGAAGTTGAGAAAGTCGATCAACTGCGGGGCTACAGTGCAAATCAGCTGGCATAAAAGTAATTGCCAGCTGGGAGGCGAATCTGTGGCTCAAGGTCGGCTAAATGCAATCAACCAACTTCTCTCCTTTTTAAGGTGTGGACTTGTTGGAAGGGTAAAAGGATGTTGTGTTTCTTAAGTTTAGAGTCACGGTCGGGAACGATTCTTAAATACCAATAGAGTACCCTTAGGTATTACGTAACTAATCTGGCTTTTGTATGGTAGGAAGGTGCGAATAATTCGTTTACTTCCTACCTGCCTGGGCTATCGTCGACCCTGCCGTTGGCAGTAGCCAAGGGCATCCTTAGTAGGTTCCTAGATACGTTTTCTCCTAAGGCTTCGCCACGACCCATTCAAGTATTGGCAAGGAAGCAGCCGTGTTTTATACGTAATGTAGGCAAGTACCCCTCTAAGATTACGTATTTGAGTCGATTATGTATTGGATTAGTCGGGAAATTGTGGAAAGACCGTTCAGAGTAGGTACGTATTCGATATATGAGGAAGTCGTTAGGCGCTTATTTATTGATATAAGATAAGGATAACAAAAGATTACAGGTAGTGGCGATGAGAAGCTTTAGGAAGCTACCTACTTCAACATGTAGGTAATGCGATCCGATATCGAAGAATCACTTATGACTGGTGCTTCAAACAGGATGAGTTCACAAGCGTGAATCGTCGTGACACCATTGTCTACCTACCTACCTAAGGTACCTAGTATAGGTGGCGCCACCCACGCCACGATACCCCTTGTATAACCCTTTCAGATCGAAGGCAGGATAGTGTTTCTAGTACGGTGCGATGATAATAAAACCGGCAGATAATACTAAGCAAGGCATATTTCGACCCAACGAAGTCTTGCCTACTGGATTTATCCCAGGTATCCAATCTCAACATGATGGTGCCACAAACCCGAAAGCCAAGAAAAAATAAAAAGGTGTGCCGCTTTGGATATAAAAACCCGTCAACTTCTTCTCCGTTAGACCCCTCTATTTTCCATCCCATCATTGATTTACACCAGGCTTCGGAACGAGCGCGGCTAGGTTAGAAAAGGACTATAATATATCTAGTCCTGTGTTGATATCCCAATTCCAGCCCGGCGCAGCTATACCTCCGAATCCTCGCTCTTCCGTTTCTTAACACCCAAGATCCGCTTCAACTTAGCGAACTGTAAGCTTCCCGGCTTGGAAGTAACCGAGTTTTCGGGAAGCTTAACGACTTCAATTCGTCCGGTTTCCGGGACTCTCCCTAGCTGAACCCGATCGTCGTCGTCTAGTTCCTGGCAGAACGACTTGACGACCTTGTCCCCCGCATTGTTAGCTTTCTCCAGCGGTACTTGAAGCTCGGTAGCGACGAGCTGAGAAATGGTATGCCATATGTTGTCGTAGCGAGAGTACCGAACCTGTCTCAAGTACAGGATGGTAATCACCGCAACGTAAACCAGGTGGATGACGAGAAGCGTTACAACCGAGATATATCCGCCGCAGCCATACTCGGAACACGGGCCTGGAGTTCGGACCACCTTGGTCGTTACAATGTCTGCCCACTGGAGCTCTTCCAGCGAACTTAGGTACGCATCAAACCAAGAAAGGCCGACTACGGTCATAAAACTCTGAATAGCGTTCGCAGCTCTCCCAGTCTCGGCAACGATGCTGGTGAATAGCATCGCAAGCACCGGATGCTCCATGTATGCCTGCCCGTCACAAGCATAACACGACAGTGTCGAGGAATTCAGGTCCTTCGATTGTGTAAGTTCGTAGTCTATGATCTCCTCCAGGACTCTTGTAGTGAGATCAGCAATAGTATGATTCTCCACCCTACGTTGCCCATCTAAAGTGACGATCTTGTGAGCAGGACTATCAGTTGGGCCATCGTCGGGTTCGCCGATGATGTCCATGCCGAGTATTCCCCTGTCTCCAATAGCTCGGTACGGTTCGTCGACACCCATGAATTTCTGGACATCGCTGGTATTGTACTGGATTGAGGTCAAACTCCAGTTGGTCGAAGGCTCTCTCAGCACACTCTGTGCTGTAATATGTACCGATTTACGAGCCATGTTGAAGGCCGAAAAGCAGACAGTGGCGTTGATTTGGCGACCAGGAACAAGCTCAAAACTTTGCCATTCGTAGTAGGGATTGCCCATCCCAAGAGGTCCTTCACTAGGAAACGCATCCCAGTCTTCCCTCCGCATATTTGTTGTGAAGACTAGTTGTATAGTTGAGTTAGGAGACCAAGGTTCAAGAGCAGAATCCCACTTAGGAAACAAGTCAATTCCCCAGAGGTTTCCTCCGACTCCCCCAACCAGGCATGGCAAAGATTCCCAGGAGCCAACACGATTGAGACTGAAGGGTAAGGAACACTGGAAATATAATTCCTCGCATTCCGATGCATCACAACTTGAAATCTCGGCGGCTCCCGCATCTTGAAGACTGGAATCGTATTGTAGCCGCCCTGTAATGAATCGATAAGACGTGTCCGCTTCTGACTCGGTTGTTATATAGCGAGCGTCCAAAACGGGTCGCATGCAGGCTACTTTGGAATTCATCGTCATAATGTTGCCATCGAAACGCCGAAGGGAAACACGGCTTTCGCTGTCTGCGAGTGGAAGGAACCCTCGCTGGATCAAGCCTGTGCTGCTAAAGCCGTTGGAGTCCGGAAGGGCATTCGACTCGGATGGTGCTTCTGCGAACATTTGATAGACAGGCATTCTGTTGAAGAACCCGCCACTGCTCAGTCTAAAGTCGAAACTGTCTGGCTGATAGACTAAGAGGCTGGGAACCTGTGTCCGATTTACGTTCCCCATAATAACGAAATTGTTCAAATCTGACAGCAGGATAGTCGAGGTAAACTGAAGAGCCAGTGTAGTGAGAATCATAAAGAGGACCAGCCAGAACTCGACGTATTGCAAAATAGCGACTCCCGAATGTAGCATTACTTGCAGCAGCGTTCGCGGCCCGTCGTTTATACTCCTGAGGACAGAGAGATGAGCGACATAATATCGCCGGACGAACCGCTTTTCGAGAACGAGAGCTGCAACCATCGAGGTACACACAGCAGACTGGAGTGATACGGCGATGCGCAGCGCAAGAGCACATAGCGTAATAGCCTGGGTCATCCAATCCCCGATTGCAATCTGCCTCCATGCATGGGTCGCATCAGCAGCTTCGTCTGAAGGCCCGTATCCATACCAAAGAAATGAGAGGAAGCCTAGGAGTGCGATGATCCCGGCGTATCCTGCAATGATGCTTGAAGCACCTACGAGCCCAAGAGACTCCGTTAAAGATAGCGGTGGGCTTGGAATATGGGCGTCGTCTTGAATGGATTGACTCGGTATTGTCAACACCTTCCTGTCGTGTGCGTCCCCCGAGAATGAATTGGGATCAGTATCAGGAACGGATATGATTGTCTGAGTTGAGCCGTCAGATACTGGAACATCTACAAGTATCTGCTGAAGCTCCACTCTATCATGAGTGAGTTCTACTTCGCTGGGAGCTAGCGATGGTCGAGGCGACTGTTGGGCAACAGTTATGTCGACCTCATCGAAACTTGCAGAATCTCTATTGCCATGAGAGCAGTCCTCGATATCCATACGGGTAGCATCCAGCTCCTATAAACTTATGGGTTAATTATTGTGCTTCGAGTAAGGTTGGGCTTGCCGAGCACAAGATGAACTTACTTGCGATGTTACTACTGCCATGATAACAACTAGGTGCTTAGCTTCAATAAGCTTTCAGTGCTACATTAACATGAGGTTGGAGAAGTATGGTTTTCTGGACACCTTGGAGGTTGAAGCGAACGGCATTCGATATCTTATAGCTGCGGCTTCCGACCTCTATATTACCCACAACTTGGGGGCCTTCAACGTTTGAACATTGTCAGGTAGGTAAACCTCGCGAGTAGAGCCTAGAACCAGTCATCTAAAGACTACCTAGCACACAATATTCACATGTTAGGACAGAATATTCACATGTTGTGTTACCAACTGCACCTCCTGTAATACATAATGTCCTGCCTACCTAAGGTAAGCAAATTGTTTATCAATTACGAACCATTACGAAAAGTGCAAATACCTGGGTGATTGTAGATATTGGGTATTGGGGAAGAAAAAAGAAAAGGTGTCACCTGGGGGATTCGAACCTACAAGCAACCACAGTAAAAATAAAAAATAAAAAGGTAACATTCCCTAGCTAACCAACTAGGCCACTACCTTCCGTAACCACCAACGAAGGGTGGAGAGTACAGTCACGGCGTTAGCGGGAGCCCGGGACATGTTGAATAACTGCTGCATTAAAACATATTATAAGCCTTACTTTAGGTAGGTAGGTATGCCACGGGTTTTTTTTAACCTACCTAGGTACCTACATGTAGGTATCTATAAATGCCTACCTCTTAGAAGCTCTTATGATCCTCTGTCAGATCAATGCCAGGATACATTCTAATGCAGGTATGTGCTCTCGTATTGCGATTCTGGAGACATTGGAGTCATATCATATATCAGCGGCTGTCATATATTAGGTACATAATACTACCACGAGCTGAAAACAGAAACATGTATGCGCATGATATAGCGAATATTGCGGTCATAATGATAAAAACAGGTCTGCAGATACCTAGGTAGTGTTGGGGGCTGTGTATAGTATAGGGGTCATTCTATGGGGGGTCTGAAGCTCCTATTCGTGAACTATTATTAAGGCTCTTCTATTTGAGGTAAGTATGTTGCACGCAGAAGGAATTTACATACTTTTTCAGATACTTCATTGGGTAAATACCCATGATTAGCGTAAAGCGACTTATACACCAGACGGTGACCTTCATGTTGTTATGCTAGAATGATCTAGTGATATATGTTGAAGTTTTGGGCAGCATTTCGAGCCTAGAAGGTTAAAGCATGTACTCTTGGGTTACTTGATACATAATCTAGGCACTATATCGAATGTTATTTTTATCGCCAAGATCATAAGCGACGTTCCTAGACTATTGCTGATTGCCCACCTAATAATAGTTGCCTATTAGTGAAGTTGTACTGCATAGTAACAATGCAGAAATCAAGCTTTCGGGCTTCTCAATAAATTACTAAGCTACACTTGCAATTGGCAATATATTGGCTTCGAAAATAGATAGTTCACAGTGTTCGGTGTTTGGATCTAAGAATATCTATCCATATCTGAAAATTGTGGATTTCATCTCTGGTGATTAACGTCAAGACTTGTGTAAAGATGGCCGTTTGTCGCTCATCATCTTCCGATAGGAGGCGACGATATCATCCCTAACAGTCTGTAACTCCTCTCTCCTCCTCAAGCTTCCCGCAGCCTTCGGGACACTACCAACCTCCACCGCTGCGCCTCTGACGGTGAGCATCTTCTGCGGTTTGACGGTGAACTCCGGCGGGGCCTGGACGACGTCGTGTAAGCCTGGCCTCGTCTCACCACGCTTCTTCTTCAGCGCCTCCCACGGATCTTCTTCCGCACCGGCCGCTTCGCCGAGATACTTGGATCTCTTTCCTTTCTTCCTTTTGCCCGTGCCGCTGCTCTGCGAGTCCAGCTTCCATGTGACGCCTGCCTCACCCTCCTCTAGTTCTTTCTCTGCTTCGAGTTCTAGTTCCTCTTCTCGCTTCTCCTTTTGCTTTTCGTCCTGTTCTCGCCACTCGTCGTACATCTTATGCATCTTCATCTCCTTCTTGGTCCGCCATGTCTTGAGCCCTAAAGGATCCTTGCCGTTCCGGACCGAGTTGTTTATTAGTCCACTGAGAGGAAGTGCAGCGTCCACTCGAGCCGAAAATTCCGACATACGTTCACCAGGTCGAATTGTCGGAATCTCTGATGTCTGCTTGGCTTTGGCCTCGGTGTCGGGATTTGATGTCCCTGCTGTTTTCTTGTTCTTGTTCTTTCCAGTTGGCCCATCGCCATTATCTAATCCAGATCGTGGTTTCTTGCCTCCCGCATAGGCCATCAATCTTTTGAATGCTCGAGGCGCATCGTCCTTCGGTTTGCCATCTCGTTTTCGCTTTAATTTCTTGTCGGCCTGGCCCGGTTCCTGTTTCGCTCCATCTTTTTTCTGCGATTGCGATTTTACAGGTAGAGGCTTTGCGATTTGCGACGGTGGCAGATCATATCTAAGATGAAGAATGTTAACAACCTAGAGTTATAATGTTTAGAATATGGATTTGCTTACGTCGAGGGGTCCTTTTCTCTGCGCGTATGTTTGTGAGGCATTGTAATTACCTGGCTCTATGGCCTTGACCGAAGTAGATTGACAAGAAGTTTTGGTCGGAGGTTGTTCCAATTCGCAATTCGTGATGATCCTCAAAAATTTGAGTGGTCCCAATATCGATAAGGATCCCCCACATTGCACTGCTAGCTCACTGAAGTGGGGCCCCAGGTAAGCTTACACTAGCATCCCAGCATCCCTCGCCTCTCAGCCTCCGTAAAATCCGGACCTCGACAAGCACTCGATATAAACATTTCTCGAACAACTTGAACAAGTGTGAACAATGGATAGATGTAATGCACTTCTTTACTCGGAACCGCCAAGGTAGTTACTATCGTCCATTAAATGCCATATTTGCCTACATGTAGGTATCTGTCCATTTTCAATTTCTATTTCACTAAATCAAACCTTTGAGTCTTCGAGTCTTCGTCGCATCGAATCCTTTTGACGTCAGACCCGTGTTAATTAAAGAACATAACACCTGTACAACTGTAATGATCAGCTCAGACCGGAATACAAGTTTGCGCTTTTGACTCTTAGCCGTATACTCTTCCCGCCTATGCCCATTGGAAACCCCGCAAGACTTCAGTAAACATGGAAAGCATTTTGCGGTCCGAGAGAAAGCTGTCATTAAATAGACTTTGGAACCGGCAAAATAGTCACGAGTATGTACCCGTTGAAGGAGCTGAAGCAAATGAATACCGCGCGGCAACAGGACTGGAATCGACAGACAAGATATCACGACCAGCTTCTAAAAGATGGCGCTGGCAAAGCTATTTTACGTGCGGTAGTATATGGGGTCTGACCATACTGTACGCTTTGCCACCGAGGCACAGTCCTACCTCATTTTTGTATAACTAACTCGGAAGCCCAGAGCCGCGATGTTACTTATAAGCTTGCTCCTCTCCATTGCCAGGAGTTTATGGGGCATAGAAGATGATCCAGACAAAATATTCGGCAACTGGGGAAAGCCGGGCACCAAAACGGAGGGTTTGGCTCGGTACCCTACAGATTTCCTCCGAGACGTGGTACCGATTCGATGCCATTCGCACAATGACTACTGGCGAACGGTGCCACTCTTCTCGGCTCTACACGCAGGCTGCATAGGAGTTGAAGCGGACGTTTGGCTTTTCGACGATGACCCAGAACTCTATGTTGGGCATGATACTGCCGCGTTAACCCCGGAGCGCACGTTCACGTCCCTTTATGTTAATCCCATAGTGGACCTGATTAACCGGACGAACCCGCAAACGCAATTCTACAGCGACACCCGACGCGGTGTATTTGATTATGACCCGGAACAGACACTTATACTCCTGGTCGATGTAAAGACCGACGGGGCTGAGACTTGGCCGCATGTAATGAGTCAGCTCGAGCCTCTAAGGTCGAGGGATTGGTTGACGTATGTCAAGGATGGAGTTGTCCAACGGCGTCAAGTAACCGTGGTCGGCACGGGGAATACGCCGTTCGATTTGGTTGTGGAAAACTCGACATATAGGGACGCATTCTTCGATGCGCCACTAGCAAAGATGTGGGTAGATCCCGATGATCCGGACTCGACGCCAACAAAAGAAGCTGCCGCATACGACGAGACAAATTCATTCTACGCTAGCACAAGTCTGATGGAAGCTGTAGGGGTTGGCTTTGGTGGCTTTGGTGACGACCAGATTCGTAGGATCCGTGGTCAAGTCAAGGGAGCTCACAAGCAAGGCCTCAAGGTCCGGTACTGGGATACACCAGGGTGGCCAATCGCTATTAGAAATAAGGTCTGGCATACTCTAATGGAAGAAGGGGCAGACATCCTAAATGTGGATGATCTTAGGAGTGCCTCTAAGCTGGAATTTTAGTTCGGTTCAACAAATTTACCTGTTTTATACTAGGAGATACCTGTCCAGTCAGCCTACTCTACACGACACGACTTAAGCAGCTGCTGCTTGTCGACAGAGGAAGTACATACTAGATTCAACCACCACGCCCTCTTCTATCCAACTTTGAATGGCACCTAATGTCTCCAGAGGTAAAATCTAACAAGTTGGAGAGCAAGCAGGCAAGCCGAAGCTCAAGAGTTGTTATAGGAGTCCCACTTTTGTAAGGGGCCGGCAACACTGGGTGCTGTGGGTGCTGTGGGTGCTGGGTAAAACAGCTCCACCCCCGCTATTATCAAATTGCCCCTCCCTACCTCCTACCTCCAAGCTTAGCGTCATACCATCTTTTATCTCCTTGGGTCTCTTAGGCAATTTTAACTCCATTGAATAAATACGAAGACAAACCCATCCTCAATCTTAGGATATGTCTAGTAAGACGGCATTGGTGACTGGAGCTACCGGCCTACTTGGTAGGCAAGTCGTGAGGGCCTTCGAAAGGGGTAATTGGAATGTTAAAGGGACGGGCTACTCCCGCGCCGATGGGATATCCGTTCTCAAGGTCGACCTTGTTAATGCGGACGAGGTTGCGGTGACATTGGACAACGTCAAGTATGCCCTACTCCCGTAAACTAGACTCTAATAAATCTTTTTCCATGTTCTGGAGATATCTTAGCTAATGATATATTCTACCTCTTTAGACCACAAGCTGTAGTCCATTGTTAGTTGAATTCGACTTATATCGCACTCGACCGTAAAGGAGCTGACGTTGGTCAGGCGCTGCGAACCGGTTCCCTGACAAATGCGACAAGGACCCCGAAGGAACCCGAGCCATCAATGTAGAGGCTACCAGGAGTCTTGCCTCGCTGTGCGCCTCCCGTGATATCTTCTTGATCTATATTTCCACCGACTATGTCTTCCCAGGCAAGCCTGGCGACGCACCCTACGAAGCCGACGCGAAACCTCAGCCAACCAACTTATATGGCCAGACAAAGTTAGACGGGGAAAAAGTCGTCTTGGAGGAGTATAAGAATGCCGGCAAGCCAGGACTAGGGGTAGTTCTACGAGTTCCCGTGCTATATGGTGATGCCGAGATGCCCGCGGAGAGCGCGGTCAATGTACTCATGGATTCGGTGTGGAAAGTCCAACAAGAGGGTGCCAAGATCAAGATGGACCACTGGGCTCTTCGGTATCCTACAAATGGTATGTGATCAGACATCTTATACTGAGAAAATACAATTGGCATGCTAACTTCTTCGCAGTATGTTCTGATGCACTTCTTTTGCTTGCTTCATCCTTGTGCCCCTTTTCCGATCTCTGCGTCTCTTGAGGATATTGACAGTGTAGTAGACCGAGGATGTAGGACGAGTGTGTCATGGTAAGCTATTTCTCAATATTCTACTGCAACCTAGGTATTCTAATAACCTCTCTCTATTACTAACGCTATACAGATATTTCTCTCAAGTACCTAGGCTCTGATGACCGCTCCCAACTGCCTCATATCCTACAATTCTCCTCGGAGGACAAATGCACCAAGTACGAAATTTGCCAGCGCTTCGGTGAGATCATGGGGCTATCCATCGCTTCCATCGAACCTAACACCGAGGGGAACGATCCCAACGCGTCGGTTCAAAGACCATACGACTGCCACCTTAGCACGAAGGCGCTTAAGGATATTGGCATCGACGTGGCTACACAAGACTTTACCGGCTGGTGGAGATGGAATGTCAGAGCCTTTAGAAAATGAGGATTCAAGACACTGGCTCGTAGTCGCATGAGAGAAGTCTGTCGAATTCTGTAAGGGAGTTAGACATTCTGCTCCTTACAATTCAAGACAAAGCCGCCACATCAGTCTGCCAGCCCTTGATAACGGCCCCTTGATAGCGAATTGCCGCGGGAGCCCTTGACGTGAAAATAACCATTTCCTAGGGAAACAAACATCAAAGACGACTACATAATTCTACGTGGATGGTTTAAAGAGGGTTACCTCAATCAAATCCCATTAATGAAATCCTGCATACTAATATCTGTTTACATGTACCTAGGTATATAGGGGAACTCGTATTCAGCAACAATAGGTAGCTTCAAGGCGTTATTAGCCCTATTATATCTCAGCTGAGAAAGCAGATTATTAGGGGGCGTCGTCAGCCGCACCTCCGCTAAGGTTCCTTGTTGAACTAATTGAACTAATAAATTCACTCGGGCTTTTCGTTAGCCTTTCTCCTAGACCACTCGATTCGACTCATCATATCCATATCTCGGACGAGAATTTTCTTTTCCCCTGAGGCGTGTCAATATCGGAATCGCAGAACTGCAACACGGGATATCGAAATGATCCAGGCGGGTGGTATCTTGGAATGTTTGTTGCTATATATATAATATATAACCTACCTTCTACCTGCCTAGTTCTCCGGACTTGCATGAGTCTCGTGTCTACCACATGTCGAATTTCCCGTCTCCCTGCATACCGCATAGACTTCATCTACTACTATAGACTACATCTACATATTATAGACGTAAGGTAGGGGAGAAGAGACCCTTCTTGATCCTTTTGATAGTACATACATAGTAGGTGGAACCAGTGCCCACCGTTTTACCAAATTACAGATTTTAGCGTTCTTGTACCTGGCAGAAAGCTCTGGGCTTCATCTGCTCCTGTCCCCAGGTGGGCGGTGATCGCTGACTGACGCAATGCGGGATCCCTGTAAACTCAATCAGTGCCCTGAATGCCCCAAGTGCCCAGATGTGCCCCCCCTGCATATACCTAACAAATTTAGTGAGCCAAGATGTAGGTGGCATATTGTCCTTTCGCAGGTATTTTCCTTGCTTCTTCATTTGTTCATATGCTGGTAGCCAGCCCGGTCAAAGTTTCCCAGCGAAACATCCTTCGCGATATTTCAGCATCTCCACACATTCAGACCCGATGTGGATGGGGGCCCGGTAGATATCCCTTGTTTTTCCCCCTGCCGTCTTATTATTCTCCTACCAATAGCTGACCCCCCTCTCGGTAATCTGCCAAATTTGATCAGGTATTTCTTCTTTTTGATTGATTGGATCCTTTTAGGGACAGGATCACCCCCGTATGATGTATGATGTACACCGGCGGATGATCACGAGGTGCTAATAGAGATGACAGCGCTTTAGCTCTTGTTGATATTTCTTTACGGTCAGACGGTACAGTACCTTAGGTATTCTTACCTAACTTATCATGGCTAGGAGAAATACGCGAATAAGGAAGAAATCGTTCTAGCCTTTAGCCTCTAGCCGTGAGGGGCGCAGTGCCGTTGTCCGCGCTGTTGCGTACCAGCGTACCAAGTACCGCGCCGTCGCTTTCGTCTTTCGTCGCGTCGCCATCCTTTGCGAAGGCGTCGTCTGGATGCTTGGGACATTGCGCTTTAAGCTTAATATAGATACGATCTGTTGATGTGCTCCTTGCGTACCTTGCAGAGCATCATCATCATCTATCGTGCCATGAAGCGGACCAGTGGCACAGCCTGTCCTCGTCGTTGTGTCCCATTGATACTGTATCTTTAAGCGGTTTGGTTCCACAGACACCCCTGGCACGATGTCGACAGGGTCCGAGACGGTCACCGTGCCGGCTAGCCCGTCACCGCCCAACTTCTTTTCTCGTCCGAACTTCCCCTTCGAGAATCAAGGCAATTGGCGGACCCAAAGTCTGAGAGGAGAACGCGATTCCAAGGCAGTAAACAAATTGAACAAAATGATTCCTCAACGTGGCCGGAGAGGGAGCGGCGAGCAGCACAAGCAGCAAGGCACCCCATCCGGAAGCGCTATTGCTCGATCCATGTCTCGCTACCGCAGGCGCACAAGTAGCGTTACTGTCGACGTCGATGCAACCCAGAAAATTAATTCCGATCCACCAACCCCAAGGGAACCTCCGAGTGTGCCCCCTGTGCCAACTATACCACGTCAGTTAAGGACCGCCAATACCTCACAAAAGGAGGGCGGTGCCCCGGCCACCCTACCCGATTCTTCTCCGCGACAACAGCTGCGCCATATCGACACCACGCGAAGGCATACGCTGCGCCGAAGCATGGCGGACTCGTACCATCAGAGCCGGCCCAGCACGGCGAAAAGCGCCAAGAGTGAAGAGAGCGCATGGCGGAGGCTCACTAGTCGGGATGGGAGGCGGAATAGGGTAAACAGCGAGGAGGACGATGAGGCGACAAGGCAAGAAATTGCACGCTTAGAGGCAGAGAACCGTCGATTGCTAGTCGAGCAAAAGAAGAGGGACCTTCAAAGGCTGGAGCTGCAATTGGCGAACAGTCAGAAAACTACGGCTCAGGCGCAATCTCACAAACCGAGGAGCCCTGTAATCGAAAAGTTCGTCTCCTTAACCAGAGGCCGAAGAAACAGGGACGGCTTGTCGCCCGGCCTCTCTCCCGCGTCTTCGACCGCTAGCATCGAGCCTATAAGAACTTTCCCCACTGGCATAGAGCCCGGCGGTAGAGGCATTGTACCTCAGACGGATGCGCCGCACTCCGCGATCAATGCCGGAGACCGAGTAAGTAGAACGTGCATCGCACGAGAACGGTGACACGTGCTGACTCGAAATGTAGAATGTCGCAGTGCGCTACAAACAACACACCCTTGGTCTAGAAGTTACGCCAGAAACGACAGCAGACGACATAATAATCCAAACCGCTGAGATGATGAACTCTAACGACATGAGCCCGACAGATTTTGTTGTCGTAGAAAACTATGGCGTTTTAGGTCTTGAGCGTCGTCTACGACGCTATGAACACATTCGAGACGTGATGAATTCTTGGGATCGGGACACTCAAAACCAATTGATAGTTACGGTATCCAATTCCGACGAAGAGAATCGGGAGCTTGACATCGACTTAGTTCCGAATCGCGACGGGCCGCCTCAGGGGTTCCAATTATACATGTACCACTCGAATCGCCCGGGCAAGTGGAACAAGAGATGGGTCACGCTTCTCGACAACGGCCAGATTTTTAGTGCTAAAAAGGCGAACGCAAACTCGACGGACAAGGACATCGCGAGCCTATGCCGTCTATCTGACTACGATATCTACACGCCCACGGAGTCGCAGATGCGGAGACATATCAAGCCTCCGAAGCGATATTGCTTTGTGGTAAGGAGTCAACAGAAGACCACGGTCTTTATGAACACGGAAAATTACGTCCAGTACTTCTGCACGGAAGATCCTAAGATCGCGGCCCAGTTTAGGGGAAAGGTTCAAGGTTGGCGCAGTTGGTACCTGGTAGATCGTAGGCCGCCACCCCCGAAAGTGTCCAGGAAAATCTCGATCAGAAAGACGGACGATAAGCCACCACAAATATCGTTGCCCACAACATCGCATACACCGAAGAAATCTATCAATGTTGCCTCTTTGAACGGCCATCGTCTCCGAGTATCAGTTGACGAATCACCCTACTCGATCGGTCAGTTCGAGCCACTCCTTGATATGAAGCGTTTCGACAAGCGGTTATCTCAATTTGGGCAAGATTTCTTGCCAGCGGTACCGGACGTTTCGACCATGCCCAAAGAGATTCCAGCACATCATCTTCATTCCAGCTCGAAACCTGAAAAGGAAAGAAGCAGTAAGAGTGAACTGAAGCTGATAGACACTATCAAATCGACTGGCAACGAGGGCTTTACGGGTAGTGGTTTACTTGGCGAAGGGTACGGAGAACGTAGGCCTTCCCATGCCGAAACAGAAAGACCAGATCTTGGGCGGCAGAGAACTAGAGACGATGGCTTTACGAATGGGCCCTCACTCCTAAACGGGAAGTCTGAACCAGAGACGCCCAGGCATCAGCCTGATTCGCCTTCCTGGTTTCCATCAGCCCTCGAGCACTCTGCTAGAAAAACCAGCACCTCTTCTTCCACTCAACGACCGAGCACATCTGCAGGTGTGATGCACACCTCGACGCATTCTCACACACGTAGGCAATCTTTGTCATCCTCCCGACCCCCTTTGCCTCTCGGTGGCAAACCCGCAGCGCATGAGCAGCCGCATCCGCATCCCCTCTCTTCCCAACCGACCGGACTATCACACTCGAATCGCCGCGACCGCCCAAAGCCCCTGATCAATCTAGAATCTTCTTTCCAGGAGCCGCCACAATGGTCGAAAGATAAGGGAGGACATGGCGTCAAAGCCCCTGAGGGCATGACGCATCTCATTGATCTGATCACTGTCACGGACTCGAGCAAGCCCAACGGGAACGGCCATCTCGATGTCCCGCCCCGCAGTGCGCTGCGACGACCTCCGAATACAGCACCTCTACCGGGCCTTGCTCGAACACGGAGCAAAACACAGGGTGCCCCGGCTCCGAGGTCACCGGCACGTGTGGACGTGCCGCCCGTTCCGTCTTTACCTGGACGCATGGCAGACCGAGACCCATTGAAGTCCAATCCGCCACCACGGAGCAGAGAACGTGATAGGGGACGGGAGAAAAGGGAGCGCGAATACAAAGAGCGTGAAGCCGCCTATAATTCCGTGCCTGGTAGAACAGGCACGTTAAAGGTGGTATGATACGACGACTACCACAGCATTTACAGCATCATATTTAATCACTAATACCCCCGGCGGAACATCGCATATTTACTTTGTTTTTTGGATGGATGGAAGGTCCATCCATTATCTATATATCATCATTTGTTATACGACCTACCTACCTGTCATCATATCTAGACGCCTAGAAAACCAAAAGCGGCGGAGTTCTGGAAGTGTGGGCGAGCCAGCGAGCATGTATGAAATCTTACGGAAAGCGAAGGAGTGTGTCTACGACTTCAATGTCTGTACCGAAATAGGAACGAAGGACTTTGACGTGTACGATTGGGATATGGGGGTCTGCATAGTCATCTTTTTATATGATTAATATCAGGGGAGGAGAGAAGAGGAGGAATTGCCTCGACTGCCTCTATCAACCTCTTACTCACATCACTTACATGGCCTACGTGCCGAGATACCATTTGTTTAATAATGCCATTCCACTTCGGAAGATCTAAATATCTGCCTTTGCTAAATAGAGACGTTATGTATTGATGCCCCTGGAGTCGGTGATAGGCTGTGTTACTGATTATGTCATCGTCCGCTGGACTAAACTTGCGAGAAGGGGGAGAGGCCATGTCGATGACCTCGAGTACATAGTAATAAGGTATCTAGCTAGGTACTACCATATGCCGAGGCCTACCAGGTAGGTACTAAAGCTTACCTACATCATTTCCTCGCCCATAATAGCGGGGACGGTGAAAGCAGGGGGCTAGCAACCGGGGTCGTCTTCAGATGGTATATCGTACGCTTCGATTTCCCTTAGTACGGTAATTTTCTTGTCAACGCTTGTCTTGTCGAGCCTTTTTATTTTCATTCCAACTCTTCGGTATAAACAAAACTCTGGAGAACCCTAGAAGCCGGCTTCCCATTACCTCTTACAGCTTCAAGTATAGTAGATATTTACTTCACGTACTACCTAGGAGGTATGTATACGGTGTAACGACAGCGGACAGATGGTCAGCAGTCCCACCTCACGTTGGATTTAAGCTTATAACTACCTAGGTAGGTTAAGAACCATTCATTGCGGTCTTCTACATACCTAGTAAGATCACCACGTGAAAAAACCGGGAAGGGAAACATCGGCATTTGAGCGAAGCGCCGTAGGGCTGAGGTGAGGTGAGTATACGCGTTCCCCCCCACGAACACTCATCACCTATATCGTTCGTGAGCCCTATACCTACCTAACCTATGCCTAAGGTACCCGAAATAATATGACGCAGCCCGCCCGCCTCCGATAACAGGAATCCTTTTCACGTAAACAGCTGGGCCCCATGAGCCCGGCGCCCGGGCGGGGCGAATCAGTTTAGATTAATTGGTTCTCCCCCTGCTCAGCCCCGGGGCCTTGGCTTTGGGCTGATCAGCCAGCCAGCCAACCACCCTCTCGGAGTTCTGTATTACGTGCGGCGCAGGGGGGCAGAAAACCACGATCGTGTTGGTTCCGGGGAGTTAGAGAATTTACGTACGGCGTGTTGCTTAATCACACCGTCACAAGAAAGAATAAGGCCTTACCTATCATCACATCGCAGGCCCGCCATTTGTTATGTAGGTATTGCCGTGCCCCCGACGTCGAGATATTAGAACACGGAGGTGGCGCGCCTTTTTTTTTCCGCGGCACGGCAGCCAATGAGCAGCAGCAGCAGACGAGAGAGAGAGAGTCGTATCCGACGGTTAGCTGCTGCCTTTTCGAAAGCGACTGGTTCGTGGTTCTTGATTGGGCGCGGTGTGTGGGTTTGCGGCTCAGATCCTTCTCATTGCGATGGGGGATGGGATGGGTAACACAACTTCAATCCAGGACCCAGATCCCAACGGACCAGTCCTATTGGTCGGCGCCGCGCTACAGAAAAATGGAAATGGGGTGTGTGATGTTGTTGGGTAAGAGGTAGGTAAATGTTTCTTCAGCTCCGGGGGATGAGGAGGAAGGAACCGGGTCATGTGCTGTTACTACCACGGATCCAAGCCCAGAACATTGAATCCTTCGAGCAATATTTCGCTACGCCCCGGCTTGCTGGTTGTGATGTATTTGTGATTTATTTGTGATGGGTGTTTCGGGGTGTGTCACGCACACACACACACCCCCGTATGCTTTCTCCCCATATAAGAGAAACCGTATGATTGTTCGCCCGGGTAGTCACGTTTTGTGGCGCGGAGGATTTCATCTTGGTTGGCAGTTATCCTGGTGGTGGTAGTGGTGGTGGTTAGGAAAGGTGGCACCTGATTCGACACGCGAGGAACCCATACGCGAAACGCTGCTGGAGTTGCGGGTCGGGGCTGGTCTTCTACCATGTATGATGTGGTGAGCGATAACCTGACGGCCCTGGCGTTTTCTTTTTCTTTTCTTTTCGGTTTTGGCGCAGCATCTTACATCAGTGTTGGTTCAGCACCCCCTTTGTGTGTCTGAGGTGATAGAGCGTGACCCCTTTCAGGCAACACTACCGATATGTCAGATAGCTGCGCCGTGCTGGCTCGAGATCTGTCCTACTTTCGTCGACGAGTCGACTCATCGGCTGTTGGGTAATAGTTCGTTTCCTGGGAAAAGGGGGTGGGAGGGCAGCATCGCCTAGCCGAGGATGGACGCCGTGGCGTATTTAAAGGGTGGTGGGTGAGCGCTCTCTTTGGTCAGGGCAGAGCTCAATATATCGGTTTGTGTCACTTATAGCTTATTATTCAGGGTCGAAGACATCTCAAGATATAGTCTGTCATCTCTTTCTTGGTATTATCGAGATTTCATCTTAGATCGTTTGAACTCGACCCCCTAGTGACGATGGCACTGAATATGCTTACTGCGGGTATAGCCGCAGTGTTCATGGTAATTCGCTTCCTGCCCTGTCAGTCTATACCATCACAGATGCTGACATAAACTTACTTACTAGGGAATTATCTACTGGATTTGTTGGTGTATATACTGCCTTTGGTTCCACCCTCTTGCAAAGTATCCAGGGCCAAAAGCCGCTGCTATTTCTGAGGTATACTTGGAATTTACTACTCGATCGTCTTCCTTGATATGTCGTGGGAGTTATATACTAACTGGTCGAATTCCAGATCTGGTTCGTATGGGCGTGGACTACCGGCAGATACCCGTATATCCTGGAGGAGGCCCATAGGAAATATGGTATTGCCCCTGAACCTAAATCAAAGGGATAAATTCACTCTCCTAAAGGACCTTAACTAATATAAACATAACTATATAGGGGACGTCATACGTATATCGCCAAATGAGCTCTCGTTCGCTACGGTGCAAGCCCACCGAGATATCTACTCGACGCCGTCGAGGACGCGCAAGCCATTCCTAAAGTGCGACAAGTTTTACAACAACGGCGACGTGACCAACCTCTTCTACGAGCTAGATCCCGTCGAGCACGGCAAGATGCGTAAGATTCTAGCGCCGGGTTTCAGCGGCGGTTCGATCAAGAAGCATGAACATATCATCCATCAATACGTAGACATGTTCGTCCGCAAGGTCACCGAGCTGAGCGCGGCGCGGCGCGGCTTGGGCATCGATGCCAACGAGGCTATTCCCTGGCTGGCTTTCGACGTGATGGGTAAGCAACATATGCACGCCACAAGCTGGACTATCTTATTTTACGTGGGATATCGCTAACGGTCCCTATCGTTAGGGGAGCTGACGTTCGGAGAGTCCTTCGACGCCGTGGCGAAGGGGGAGACGCACATGTGGATCACGGTCCTCAACGACAGCGCGCACGC
Source organism: Hypoxylon rubiginosum (assembly GCA_902806565.1). Classification (NCBI taxonomy): domain Eukaryota; kingdom Fungi; phylum Ascomycota; class Sordariomycetes; order Xylariales; family Hypoxylaceae; genus Hypoxylon; species Hypoxylon rubiginosum. Next base: position 607,296 of record CADCXA010000008.1, read on the forward strand.
GGCCATCCTCCCGAGCTTCGTCCGCCGGGCGCCGGCCCTCATCCTGGCGATGCCGTTCATGCTCTCCCTGTCGGCCATCCGGAACCTGCGGAAGCACTACGCGTACACGCTGCAGACCGTGCGGAGGCGGCTGAGCCGCCCCCCCTCCGCCGACCGCGACCTCTTCGCGCCGATGCTGGAGCGAGGAGGCGGCGTCGACGAGAGGCACCTCGTCGCGCTCGCGCAGGCCATGATCATCGCCGGCGCCGACACCGCGACGAACGTCATGACCACGGCGCTGTACTTCCTCTGCACGTCGCCCGTCGCCATGGCCAAGGTCGAGGCCGAGGTGCGGGCGCTGAAGTACGAGCAGCTGACCGGGGATGAGCTGCCGCAGCTCAGGTACCTGAACGCCGTCATCGAAGAGGCCAGTAAGTAATATGCGGTGTTTTTTTTTTCGTCTTTCTTTACTACAGTTATGCTACCCCAAAGTGAGATCGTCACGCGGCCATTCATACTGACATAAGATGATGCAGTGAGATGCTTCCCGCCAATCGCCTTCGGGCTGCCGCGCATTTCGCCCGGGGAGACGATCGACGGGCACTATATCCCGAAGGGCGTGAGGGTCTCCGTCTCTCACTGGGTCCTGAACCACAACACGCAGGTCTGGGACAGGCCGTACGAGTTCAGGCCCGAGCGGTGGCTGAAGAACGACGGCGGCTCGTCTCTGGAGAAGAGCTCGGAGGCGGCGCACTTCCCGTTCAGCACCGGGCCCAGAAGCTGCCTGGGCATGGCGCAGGCCTATCTCGAGATGCGCATCACACTGGCAAAGTTGATCCACGCTTGCGACATGCGGATGACGAAAGACCCCGGCGATTGGATCGGCGCTGCCCAGATGCATATGATGTGGAAGAGGGCGCCGTGGATGGTACATTTTGAACGACGCGACGAGGATGATTCGAGTCGGCTCGAGAAGTATTAAAGAAAAAAAGGGAGACGCTATTCTAAACTAAACTGTTTTAGTAAACCGTTACGGCCTCCTCTTCCAGGGTGAAGTAGATATTACTTGTCGCGAGACCGGAAAGAGTATTATTTTCATGTCTTTTTCTAGTTAATTATCTAACGTCAATTCGAATTAATATCCCTACCGTGAAGGCGCCCTTTTTGCTATGCGATTCGATAATAAGGCAGATAAACAGACACCTCTATCAGCCGCGGTTCTTTTCATTTCGGTTTCCCTACTTGCTTCGCTTGTAGATCTTTGACAGGAACGCCTCGAAAACGCCCTTCTTCAAGCCTTCGCTCTCGTCCAGCTGCGAGATCAGCTGTCTGATCTCCCCGACTCGCTTCTCCTCGTAATCCTGGTAGAGCTTCTCCAGCTTCATCTCGTCGTACAGCTTCTTGATTTCGGCCTCGTGCGCCTTGTCCTTCTTGCCGTAGTGTTCCTCGAGCGTCTTTCGCTGCTCGGGCGTCGCCAGCTTCAGGGCCTGGTTAACCAGCCAAGAGCACTTGTTGTCTTGAATATCCGTGCCGATCTTGCCAATGTGCTCAGGCAGACCAAAGTTGTCGAGATAGTCATCCTGCACCTGGAAGTACTCGCCCATGGGAATGAGGATGTCATGTGCTTGCTTTAGGTTCTTAGGGGTGGCGATGTTAAGTTGGTGTAGTGCCAGGGCAACCGGCAGGTAGAAGCTGTAATACGCGGTCTTGTAGATGACGATAAAGGTGTACTTCTCCAGACTGAAGTTGTCGAGATTCACTACGTCTTCCGGGGCGGTGAGAAGGTCGCATAGCTGGCCGAGTTCGGTTTGAAGACTGACTTCGTGGAACAGCTCAATCATGTCCACATAGGCCGGGTGGGTCCTGAAGTGCTTCTTGAGCAGAGTATAGATGGCGGACTCGAGCATGAAGGCGTCGTTGATGGCAACCATGCCGACACCCTCTTGACGGTACCAGCATGGCTTTCCACGGCGGGTAATGCTGCCGTCCATAATATCGTCGGAGACGAGGAAGAAAGCTTGCAGAAGCTCAATCATCCATCCCAGAGTCGCAGCCTTGAAGTATTCGTCTTCAGACAACTCCTTGTTGAGAAGGACAGACACAGAGTCGGGGACGGACATGCCACGATTGCATTTTCCACCGAGCGTGTTGATTTCGAGCACCTAGATATAGGTTAATACGTAGGCTCATAGTAACCGAGTATATAAATATTTCAACGGTCGGTCAGAGTCAGAGTGATGGATAACATGGTTGGTTATACACGACGATAGATGATAGTATGTATTTTGAAATAGAGTATAGTAGAGATCCTGACCTTCTTATACCAGTCTTGCTGCTCCTGGGGCAGATTGTACTGTTTTACCCAAGCCAGGAGGTCCTCTTCAAGCTTCGGGAAGACTGACTCGAACTCCTTGAGGGTAGTTTTCTTAGCCATTTTTGGTTATCAGGTTCCCAGTAGTATCTCGACTAGTAGGAATTATGTGAGTAAGTAGTCAAGGAAAGCGACTTCGAAGACGAGGTACGAGAAGGTAAATAAAGGGGAAATGAGGACAGGCCAGCTAGCGAAGTTAGTCGTAGTTTCTTAGGAGTTAAATATTGCCAGCGTTGAGGGTTGAGGGGCTCAGGGGAGAACCCCACCATAATATTGAATTGAATGCAGGGACCCATTGCCGATCCCTACCATAAGAAGCGTTATCATTATCATTAGTCTCTCGTTATCGTTATCGCTATCGTTATCGTAGAAATAACCCAGGTCAATATTGACTTACGAGGGGCAACCTGAGCTCTGATTGATCTAAGAATAAACTGCAAGATCGAAAGCCGAGATTCTCCTTAAGACATGATACGGTTTTCCTCAACGCAGATTTGCCTAGAAGCTTGTTTTCATGCGAATCATCCTATATCAGACGCTTTATAGCTGAAGTTTGTCCCGAAATTAAGCTACAACGCGTTTCCCAAGCTGTCGCGTCGCACAGCGCATTTCACGCTCTGCAAGCTCCAACCCACGCCGATACTTGCATAACGTGTCGCCATGTCTCTCACTGATCGGGAGAAATCCCAACTTCGAAGCTCTCTACAAGATGCCGTTATCAAATGCTCAGAAAGATGCCTTTACCAATCGTCAAAATGGTATCTCTCCTATATCCTATCTCCTGTTCATTGCGACACAACGTGCGGATAGCTACAGACACTAATCCTGTTTACCACCTAGGGCAGCCGAACTTCTCGACGCCATACCTGAACCTGAGACATCCCTCGACGACTCGCAACTCTCCGATGCTACTCCTGGATACCCATCGGCTGCATTGATCCCGAATACGGACCCAGTCGAGGCAGCCCTAGAAGCTAGGGAGATTAATAGATACCTCTTGGCCAAGACCCTTTTCGACTGCCGAGAGTTCGATCGCTGCGCTGCAGTCTTTCTACCCGATTCTACTCTCTCTGGCGTGCTGACCTCCAAAGAACCCAACAATGCGACGCCCAAGGGAAAGGGGAAAGGCAAGGCTACAGCTACAGCCCCTAGCTCGAGAACAAGTACTGGAGAGGTGCTACCACAGATAAGCCAGCGAAGCCTATTTCTTGCTCTCTATGCCAAGTATCTTTCGGGGGAGAAGAGCAAAGATGAAGAAGCTGAGATGGTTATGGGGCCTCAGGATATCGGCGCATGCATTAATAAGCAGCTGCTTACCGTCAGTCGTGTTCTGGAGGCCTGGTTCGAGCAGCGGAGACCGGAAGAGGGTGACGAGATTGAAGGTAGCCAAGGGTGGCTTGAATACCTCTACGGCATGGTACTCGCGAAAGAGAAGAATGAGGAGTTGGCCATGTACTGGCTCGTCCGTAGCGTACACCTATGTCCTATGAACTGGGGCTGTTGGCTGGAGATGACCGGACTTATATCACGAGTTGAAGACGTACGTTGCTATCTAAAACTATTTCTTGCAAGCTCATTACTAACCCAGCGCAGCTCAACCGAATCATGCCTCGTCTACCGCAGAATATTGTCTCCTTCATGTTTCACATTCATACGTCGCTTGAATTATACCAACATGATGCTAACCTTGCTAATTCTCTTGATCAACTCCTTAGCATCTTTCCCACGTCATCATTCCTCCTTACATGCGATGCTCTACTCTCCTACCACGCGAAGGACCTTGTCGCCGCCGAACAGCACTTTAGCCGCATACTCTCATTGCATCCGCGCCGGCTTGACTCCCTCGACCATTACTCTAACATACTCTATGTCATGAACTCACGACCAAAGCTTGCCTTCTTAGCGCACCTATGCAGCAGTGTTGATAAGTTCCGGCCCGAATCCTGCGTAGTCATTGGCAACTACTATTCATTATTATCCCTTCACGAGAAGGCGGTGCAATACTTTCGCCGGGCACTGATGCTCGACCGCTCATGCCTATCTGCTTGGACGCTAATGGGGCACGAATATGTCGAACTCAAAAACACGCATGCCGCCATCGAATCATATCGCCGAGCCGTAGATGTCAACCGAAGAGACTATCGCGCGTGGTACGGATTAGGGCAGACGTACGAAGTGTTGGAAATGCACGCATACGCGCTATGGTACTATAAGAAGGCGGCCGGACTTAGACCCTGGGATGGAAAGATGTGGATGGCCGTCGGTTCCTGCCTCCAACATATGGGCCGCAACCAAGACGGAATCAAGGCGCTGAAACGCGCATTGCTCGCCGAGAGTTATTACGAGACGGGCAGCGATGCCGGCGTGGTCGGGATGCCGGGCAACTTCCGCGGCATGCACATGGACCCAGAGATCCTGCTACAGATCGCCAGCATGTACGATGGCATCGGCGAGGAGGACGACGCGAAAGCATACATGGAGATGTGCGTGGCGCAGGAGGACGGCGGCACGGGCGATAGCATCGCGATCCACAACGACTCGACAGGCGAAGTCTCGGACGACGAAGGAGGCGGCGGCGAGCGCGGCGCGGCGCGGGGCACCGGCGACGGCGGCACCGGGGTCACGGCTGCCACCAGCAAGGCGCGCATGTGGCTCGCGCGGCACGCGATGCGGACCGAGGACTACGGCACGGCCAACCGGCTCGCCGGCGAGCTGTGCCAGGACGGCGTCGAGGTCGAGGAGGCCAAGGCGCTCATCCGCGAGGTCCGGTCCCGCATGGAGGCTAGCGGGATGAGCTTGCCAACCATGTGAGATGGATCAATCGATTGATCCATCAGTCATACACCTGTGAGATTTAGGAGTAGGAGCAGGAGGAGGGGCGCCAGGCGTATTAGTGGGAATTGGTAGGCATGGCATTTTAAAAAAGACTCAACGGATGGAAAGGGATGTACGAGCTACGATACTTTTTAATGAATAAACAATGGGCGATGATCAACCAATAGGCAATTACATATGTTGGTATCTTTCTCGGCGAGAAATACGCATTGCTAACTTTCGTCCCTTTGGGAAGGTGAAAGAAGTCTGTCTATGTGATCCGAGAATAGTCACCTAGTGCTAGTATTCAGAGCCTCGGCTTTCTATCAACCTCGAATACGGATATGGCCACTCGTTTTCACACCATTCACGGATTTCGTGTCGCAACGTAGCATATCTGCCTGGTAGACTGCCGTGCCTAACCTAGAGTGCACCGAGCGAGGAGGCCTATTATCCCAGGCGCGTGAAACGAGTCACTGGGCCGGGAGTCACTCGTATTTGAATTATATATATATAACTGTCCCGTTCGCTTCGTCTGGCTAGATCGAACTAGCCAGGTCTTTTGTAGTCATCGTGAGTAGCAAGCACCGTATCACTTACGACGGACCCTTGCATTCATCTGTCTAGTAGCTTCTATTGTGAGTGCTTTGGGATTGGTAGTTAGCCTTCTTAGTCAGACTTGCTGGATGACGAGCAAGAAGCGAGAAAAGTGTGCGTGCGTGTGTGTGGATTGATGGGTAGGGGGTAGGGGGTAGGTGGGTAGGTGGTGAGAAGGGAAATCTTAGATGCGTAGGGCTAAGTGACTAATCAGAATACGCCAACGCATGAGACACATGATGGATGAGGTACGGGATGGGTAAGGGGAAGACTGAAAACTGGTTAGATTCTTTTCTCGTTTACGCGTTCGTACTGTTCTCGTTATTGTTCGTAGCAAATGGCGAAATAACGTTGTTCGGACTTAAGCGAACGGCACAGCTTCTAATATTGGCTCCCGTCGTGAGATTGTTCAACGAAGGAAGCTGATAGAACATTATAGCATGGGTTCCTCGGCCCGGCGATTTTTCTGCGCCGCTAAGATCGTACGGTCTTTGAGTGGTTATTAACGCTGAAGGCATATACTGAAGGAGCATAAATATCAGATCTGTTATGGGTGAGTAGCCGCATTAGAAATCCCAAAAGATATCGGCTAGCTATCATCGGTCTACCGGATAGGGTAAGATAGCCTATTGATTTCTAGTAACAGTTCGCGATGGGCGCCGTGACCAATACTGTTACGAGGTCACCTAATTGTCACGCCATAGCGTACGATGTGATTGGTATGTAACCAGGTAGCTATATACGGTGGTTGGCTTATTACTGTTGAAGGCTGTCAAGGCTTGTTGTTATGGCCGAGGCAGACCGGGCAGCCTACGGCAGAGACATTGTCTCTCTATGAAAACCAATCATCGACCTTCGCTGTCCATCTCCTTATTACACGCATGTCTCTCTCAACCAATTCTCTCACCCAACGGACTTGTGGTCAAGTCATCGCGTGTAAGCGAGAGGAGCAATAAGAGAGAGAGACAGAGACAGATGACGATAGTTGAATTGTCGAATGCGTCTCTGCCCCGCGCCAGCTCTTTAGCTCTTTTAGCTCAACGTAGACAGCTGCAGGGCGGCAAACATAAATACGAGCTGGAGGGTCTTGGCGCGGAGCTGCAATCCACAGGCACACACAATCACATGCATATACCGTCGCATTCTGTCAGATAGTGAAAGATCCGGGTTGGCTCGATTTTCCCTTTTTGGGGTAGGACGAAAAGCAACAACATATATGGGGGAGAAAAAAACGGGAAGAAGAGACGAGGAATAGTAAGAAGAAAAAGGGCGAATTGGAAACTTCCTGATGAGTTGTTCATTACGGCAGGCTCTGGTGATGGAGAGGGAAGATAGATAGGATAGCCTGTCAGGCCCGTCAGCACCGGTCCACGCAGCTATGTACCTTAGCCAGGACGAAAGAAGCAAAAGAAGAAAGCAGGGGGGTTGGGTTTTCATGCGATGGCACGGTCATATATACAGTTGATTAAATCTTAGTAGAGAGGCAGGTTTTGCTGCTGTTACTTTAGATTCTGAGGTCCATAGTCAGACAGATACCGGTTGAGGCCGGTAGAGGGGAAAAAGATGAAGAGGTAACAAAAATGACGAGAGACGTGGATGGATCGCAGCATGCATCCCATATCTACCTATGTACTATGGTAGAGGTAGGGGTACATGATCAGATCCTTACCTCGTGTGGATCTCGCTCACCTGCAAGAACCAGCCAACCAGAAAGCCCATTCGCTACACTTATCATGTTACTCAACCACGCATTATGTTGCTTGTCTGTCTATCTTGACTGTGACTAGACTGACTTGCGCACATATATGTAGGTACTTTATGTCAACTCGGAGCCGTGTCCGTTGGCCCACCACCGCTGGGTCCTTCGCCTGTCAGCTTCTGTGCTGCCATGCAATGCATGATAAGAAGAAGAAGAAAGAAAACAGGAATGCAGGACCTGGCAGTTAGGACCTGCTCTAGCTCGAGGGGTAAGAAGGGTAAGAGGGCTCGAAGGGGGAGGAGGTCGGCTGTCCCAATCTGAAAGGGGAGGGAAGGGTTAGGTTTGAACTTGCTAGTAGGTGCAGGACGTAGGAACATGCGAGAACGAAGTCGTGCTTTGGTGTCGTGCGTTAAGGCTACCGTAGTCTTGTGTAATTCCGTGAGTGCAAGTCATGCTACTAGTAAGTAGCTTATTTCTGCCACATCGTCGGTGGCGCTGTATATTCTGAACGGTACCTTCATACCACTCTTGTCACGATGGCTCACGTAGATGGTCAAAACTTGACATTTTGGTGATTAATGCTGTATTTTTTAAAGGTCTATATAACTCTCTTCATGTCTTCGCCATCCCCGGATACCGGGTTATTAGGGAGCGTGGGTTCCGGCCGTGTCAGCAACGAATTAGCCATTAGCCAGTACGCGTAGATACACGCGCATAGATTAATATAATAGATGCAAAATCCTCCTGAACGCGAGCCTCAATATGTATAACTCCGTTTGCTTTCCTATGCAAGCCCTCATTGCCTCGTCAAAAAAAGCCGTCGTAAACAACATACCAAGTTTCCAAAACTTCCTTGGTTCAATGAGGGTATAGAACGCGTTCGTAAACAAAAAGCACTTCAAAACTCCGAGATGAGCCGATCATCTCGGAGTTTTCCCAATAAAATTCATCGGGAATCATCCGCTGCCTAGGTATTATAAAAAGATGAAAAAAGGGGGGTATCTGTAAAACTCAATTGCACGACGGTATATCGCAATACTTGAATTACAGAGCAAGGGCCGCAAGACCGGCCGCAAGAAGAGCGCCGATGGGCGCAATCTTGTCAGCAGCAGCGGTAGGAATAGGAATGACTCCCGTGGTGGTTGGGGGGATGGGAGTGTTGGTGGGAAGTCCAGGGGTGGTGGGAACCCCAGGGGTGGTGGTGATGGGGACAGTTCCGGAGATGTAGGTCGACACTGGTGGCGTGTAAGTTATGACCGTCGAGCTCCCGTTGCCGACAGGGTAAGTGATAGTCGTGCCAACACTGCCCGTGGGATAATAGGTTGGTTTCGGGTACGAAGTTGTCGTGATCACCGGAGGCGTCGAGTAGGTGACGGTGCAAGGGCAGTCTGATAGATGGTTAGTCTTAAGTGGGCCCCGATATCATAAGCATATAAAGAGTTAGACTTACTGGTGATGGTGACAGTGGTGGCGGACGTAGCAGTGTATGTCACGTTATTCCAAGCGAAAGTAGTCGGAGACTGAAAGGCGTGTTAGTTATACTCGTGATCAAGACACAAGTAGGTATGGTTGAGGTTATTAATCATACCGGGCAGTAAGTAGTGTAGTCAGTCTCGATGACTGTCGTCCAAACTGCGGTCTCTCCCCACGCATTCACGGCGGCGAACAGCCCAGCGGCGGGGGCAAGAATCTGGGTGAACCTCATTTTGACCGGTATATTAAACCACGACTATTAGAGCGAGAGTATCGGTATTATTATTATTATCAGACGATGTAGTTTACCAAGCGACTGGACGTTGTTAAAACGATTGTGGTGTCGGCTCAAGACTCGACAGGATATATAGAGCTAGCGATTGATGGATGCTGAGTGATATGTGATGGTGGAAGTGTCGGATCGGATAGAAACGCCTGCAGGACAAGCCGCCTATTTATTACTCCCATTACTCCCTACGACTACGACAGTGAAGGGTTCGAATGCGGCATGGCAACCTGATGGTGGGTAATGACGAACAGCCCGACCATGCCGGTCCAGGCCGCACTTGCAGGCTTACAGGCCCAAAGGGCTCACAGGCTCACAGGCTCGGGAGGCTGGTCGTCCTTTGGATGATGTGATGCACCATCCATGGGCGGGCAACTTGCCCATATCGACCGACGCCCTGTCCAAGCGAGCCGGGGTCGACAAGCCACAAAGGCAAGTAACCATACGACCGACTCATACTGTATCTAGAATAACTCTTAGACTATCGTATGGTCGGGTTAGTATTGCGGCAATTCCGTCGTCTTAGTGAGTACAGGATTACTATTTCGGCTATGGCTATTCCTAAAAATGTCTTGATCATCTCGTAACGGACCGCCTTGGGTCCGCTCTCATAATTCAGCGATACCGTACCTGGCCTCGAGGGCTAGCTAGGCTTACTTGTTCCAGCCGGCCTAACCAGCGGCGGTAAGGTACGTTGCATCTAAAATCTCGGCCTCATCGAGCGAAGAGGTCGGTAAGAGGAAAAGTTCTTCCCGCCATGTGAGATGTCAAATAGCCGTCTTGAACCCAGCCTAACGTAATACGAGGTAACAGTCCGAGTCGATAAAAGGGTTACTCACACGGGCGGAGAGCTATGAAAACGGTCAGCATAAACTGTTCCTTTTTTCAACAAATAGCTCTTTCGGGCCATCCCCATCGTGCGATAGATAAGGTAACGAGACAACCAGGCGGGGTTGGTGATGCTGGGCTGCCGATGCAGCGATGGTGCTGCGGCTGTGATAGGTGTTCAAGAGCCTCCCCTGCCTCTCTGGTCGATCAGCAGAGGCTGACCTTCGTTGATTGGCTACGTCATATTTATCGACTTTCGCTTTTGGGCAAGTGGGCTGCTGGGACTGGCGCAGAGACAGTTGGCGGTGAAAGTCTATACCCTTTGCGGCACAGCGATGCAACGATGCTACCGAAAAGACCGAGGAAAACCTCGTGTTGCTGCGCTACCAGCTACCAGTCACCAATCTAGGCCAGGTGCCAAGACCCTCGACGATACTCCCGTCCATCGTCTCCCATGCTGCCCATGTTGAGGCTCGGAAGCTTCAGACTCTTCAATTTTGGGACAGAACATGTGTTTCCAGACAAGAATACCTACATAGTACGCAGATGGAGTCGATATTGAAATGAAATATCCCACGAACGTAGCGCGCTTAGGATACGGGGTCTGGAATTAAGTCCAATCCTACCCAAATCAATACTCGTAAGATCATTGCCAGTTGAGGGCCGGGGGTTGAAGAGCTGAACATGATAAGCGAAAGACGACAAGGGCACCTTGAAAGGCACCTTGAAAGACGAGATGGGAAAGATGCGAGAAACTATTTTTTTTGTTCGCTTTTCGATAGTGGGCGGGGATGTAATCAGCGATAGCCCGGACGGCGGCGGGGAGGGATTTTCAGCTTCGGCCGATTCCAGAGAACAATAAACCTAAAAATGTAGTGAGGCAGATTAGAAGATACGGTAGGAGGTAGGTAAAGATTAGATAGGTACGATAAGGTAAGCACAAATCAGCGAGGATCAGCATTCTTCTCATTTAAAAAAAAAATAATTCCCCAAAGTATTTCTCAATTCGAAAACATCACCTGGGAAAAAAGATAAAGTGGAACATCTCAACAATGCAGGACTTTGCTGGTCGAGATGTGATGCATCAAACTCCAGCATATCCGCAGGGTGAAAAATATTTCAGCCCAAATCAATACTCGGTCGACGAAGATCTGTAAGCCCACCGCTTTCACTTTAGTATTGGGTCTGCCGGTATGAGGTCTGAGGTATGAGGAGGCATCGAGGCATCGAGACATCGAGCAAGGGGTAGCGAGCATTGACCGTCCGAGCCTCCCTTGAGAAACATGCCCTGCTTGCTACGTATTGCAGCAGTCACTCGGCATCATCGCAGGATGTGGGATGTGACGAGGAACTCTCTGCGATCTCGGCTAAGGACAGGGGGGACACCGATGAGCAGTCAGCACGGGCTGGCTGCAGCTGTCGCGGCCGCGAACCATTGAGAACCTTGGCACGTCGCTGCGAGATTCGGAGAGGCGGGATAACTCGAACAGGCTCGAGCAAGGGTCGTCGGACTTCCGCCCAAAGGCCACCAACTCAGCGACGACGGAGACGTCTCCTGACCCCGCAGCAGCTCAACAGACAACAGAGCGGGAAGACTTCAGCTCTTTTCTGACGGGGTTATGGATGCTCCGGGAGCTACCAAATACCTAGCACACCGTCGCCGATGTTCCCGTTACATCGGGGGCCCTGAAAATTTCTGAAGGTCCAAGCCTTTGTCTCCCACTTCTCCGTTGATGTCTATTGGGCGGGGTCCGGCAAAGCAGATGTGCCAAGCAACGGCCCGGAAAATTTTCACTTTCTAGAATTCCCCCTGATAGGACCGTCGATAGTTAGTGCTATCACCGCTCTGCTGATGGTTATACCAAATTCTCACTTGCCCTCAAGGTTCAAATCGTGGCGGCGACACCTCGATATGCCGAGCTCGTTTGTCCGAGGAGGTCGAGTTAGTGCTTTTTTTTTTCTTCTCCTTCTACCTCACGCGGACCGGTAGACTCTCGGCCTTTTGACGGTACGAAGAGGCTGGTCTGAAGGTTGAGATGTGGTAAAAATCAAAGCGTTGCTTGGCTTTACTGTAGTCTCAGGAAAGCCCTTTCGTCGTCGAGAACAGAGGAAACATACCATTGCGAATTATTTGGGATGAATCATATCATGAATCATCTATCCCTTGGTTCAAGAGGATGTCTAATATCGACTTCAAATTTCCCGCCGAATTCGAAGCCCTACTTGGAACTAACAGACCTCGCGTCTTTCTCTTGGCTATTTAGGAGGAATATAAATTTTCACATGCTTGATGCACAAGCTAAAATTTTGCAGATATTTACTATGGGACGCTGTTACTAACCTAGCAGATGGGACTTGACCGATCGGTTCATAATAAGCGTCCAGTGAAGAAGCGATGAGATTCAAGCCTCGATCCAAGCCTTTCATATGAAGGACCGATAAACTGACCGATCATCTCGCTAGTGGTTGGCTACCGGTTGTGGTCAATACATGCAAACATCTCACCTCATCTGGCTTAGCAATAAACTTGCAGTTCTTTGTGGATCGCGACGTGTGGCAAAAGCAAACCAAGGACATTGTTCCTGCTTTTTAACACCATCCCGTCTTTGATGGTGTGAAGGGGAACGGGCTCTAGTGCCTAGCGTCCGGGCTTGCGGGCGCCAAGTGCGATTTATAGTATATAGGCCTAGACGCCGGTCGATCCCGGTTCGATCCCGGTGCCTTGCTAGCCTCGGTTCCTGGTTTCTTGCTGTATCCACTTAGCCGTCAGCATGAGGTCGCTGGCTGGCGGACGAGCAGGCTCGGGTGACCGGCCTTGATTACTCACGTCTACCAGACCACGACATACTGGCTGGCTCGCCTATACTACGGTACTAACACTCACGTCCTATTCCAAAATTTTCTTAGTTTCCACAATTTTCATAACGCCGTATCTAGCCAGGATAGCCGAATTAGAACATGTGCCCTGTTTCTTTTACGAAATCTAAACCACGCCGATATTTTACAGTCAAGAAGTTCGTACGCTCATTGACATCACAGCGCGTTGTCACTATCGAAATAGTGCGATGGCTTGCGCTTAACCCCTCGTCACAAGAACGCCGGCGTTGCGTTGGTCACGGAGAATCGTTGAAAACTTTGCAAGCTACGGTCACAGCATGGATTCTATCGGGGCAACTCGAAAAAAAAAATGGTATGTCTATCTCGTCGTGACCACTCACCTGCAACTGGATGCCCAGTATACCCCCATTATTCGTGGCGCGGAGACTATCGACCATTTCCCCATTTCTATCTGACTCCCTTCGCGACTTGGAGCCTGGACAAGGTTATCTTGTCAGTAATCGGTCAAGAAATGTGAAATATTTATCTAGTCCTCTCTCGACTGGTTCCACGTGTCGATTAATATTCGGCTGAACAACTGAGCAAAGGAATTCATCCGATCGCAAAGTCCAATAGCATGGCTTATTTGCTGAGCTGCCTAGTCACGCAGCCGTGGGTACGGTGATATATACCGCATGGTCATTTTGTTGAGCAAACTCTTTGTCCAGATGGAGTTGTACCCTCTGAGGGCATGCCACATAGTACCGATGCCACATGGGTTTTATGTCAGGTACCAGGAACACCAGGAACAAGACTTGGCCAGCGGTCCAATCGGGTTCTAGACTTTGTTAAATCGACTGGTTGCTCATGCAGGTAAAAATTCTTTTCTTGTTCTCTTTGTGTGCCACCCCCCCTTGTCTATCCTTGTCCATCCTTTTTGGTTTTCCCGCCCTTTCGGGCAGTCCACCCGGTGCCATGAGATTGGTCGAAACGCCAGGACTTACCCTGCAAGGTACTGGTCGCATTTTACATCCACGCCCCCTCCATCTCACATCTCATCCATCAGTCAGCCCTAAAGGTTGGCAGCGCCAAGATCTCACGAGCTCGCCAACCGCCAAGCTTCCACGATCAAGGACAGCGCGCATCGGAACGGGGGTGACGCTATACATCAACGCCTTCTAGAATTGCTTGTTAGTGGGTAATAATATGGATAAAGGGTCGGCGGGCTGGGTTCAGCATCTGAGCATATGGTATTCGCCCCGTGTTATAGGCTTGAACGCACTTTGTTCCCCTCTGGAGGGGATTACTAGTGCAGGGCTTGCCGTTTAGCTGTCAAGCCAGCCAGACTTGGGATGTAACCTTGATTCAGGAACAGGCTATCATCCTCCACAATCACCGCAGTCAGCCAATGGATTTCCCACACCGTGGCTGCGCTTTTTCTGATACATTCACGGCTCCAGATGGATTGGATGGATTATGGATCGTGGAATCGGCCCAGCAGCCCCACAGCTTGCTCCTCTCTATACTATACTAGATGTACTCGACGTTTCTTCTCTCGTCAGGGTATTTTGATTGGTGGAAGTACACAATGGGAGGGCCACGCACCCGAGTACCAGATGCCTTTGTCACTTTGACATTTATAAAGCCCTCGTACTATCCAGAGGCGTTTTCTTTCCACCCCTTCTACTAAACTTATCAACTTCTGGTTCTTGACACTCTCCTTGCGCTCTTGGTAGCTAGCATTTTCGTTCCTTCTTTGAAGCATTTCAGTGATACACTCCTTTTTATCACTAAGCCCTTCTACACAGCATAGCTACAGTACACAGTTCTTGCAATTCTTTCTAGAAACCCAGACTATCCTTCACTTCGTTGAAGCTGATCACCGCCGAGCTCTCCTTACCGGCTGGAAACTTTAAGACAACCACCAAAACACAGATTTGACAACAAGTCAAACGATTTACCTCAACTTTCATTTCTACGAGAATAGAAACAAAAATAAAGACTACAAAATGCAGTTCTTCACTCAGATCACCGCCTTTGCCGTCGCCGCGGCCACTCTGGCAAGCGCCAACTCGCTCACCTTTATCAACCAGGACGACACTACTCGGACGATCGTCTTCACCCCCAACGCGGGACTGCAAAAGCTCGACGATGTCACAGTTCAGGGAAACGACCAGGTCAAGGTAGATATCCCAACTGGGTGGATCGGGAACGCCTACTCTGTCAGCGAAGGTGCTCAAGACGTTCCCGGCATGCTTGCCGAGTAAGTCCTCCATGGTTGTTAGTAGTGTAATTCATCATACTTATATATACTCAAGGGTCACCTTCCAAGGCTGGGGTGATAAGACATACTTTGATGTCTCGGCCATCGTCAACAACAATGACAAGGACGGCGTCAAGCAGATGTACCCAGCTACCCAGGTCAACTCCCTAGTCAAGGAACTAGTGTCCGGATGCCTCGTCTTCCCTTGCAACAGCGCCTACTACCAACCCGATGAGATCCAGACAGTCTCTACTGACGAGACGGATCTTTACGTCACCCTGGGCAACTCGGCTTCCGATGTTGCTGCCCGTGAGGCCCAGCCTGCGTTGGTGGCCCGGCACTACGTCCTCGGCAAGCTCTCGGCCTAAGCGAAACCCTGTTGATCGACCCACCTCGCATTTTGGAGAGACGCAAAGGCGCTGAGCGCTCAACAACGATGACATGACGATCCTACGGTTATGGTTTTTAAGATACCCGCTTTTTCACTTCACTTCTTACTCGGCCGTGCCCGGCAAAGGGCATCGCATTTCTTCAGGCCATTTATGAGACATAGACATAGGGGAAGGGGGATAGAGACCACTGGTGTTCGGCGAAGGAAGCACTCGAAAAGCAAGCGACTGCGAGCGAATACTTTTTTCGGGGGGGTTTTTTTTTAGGGGCAAGTGTATAGGAAGGGAGACTGGGAAGTGTTGCTTTGTTGAAGCAATCCGTCCACACACACACATTTAACCGCGAGCCTAGCTGCTCCGCGCAATGTTCACGAACCTCGACGGTTCGTGCTGGCAAAAAGACAAAACTTGTTTTCCCTGGCGGAGTCCCGCATGGCGTGCCCATCCAAGATCCCTTTCTTGCACAAAATCATTTTATCAACATTCTCGACATTCGCTATCGAATATTTTTTTCAATTTCTATTCTTGTACATACTTATTTTAGATGATACTTCTTACTGGAAGGACAATACGCCCCGGTTGTCCTACCGAGAGCTGTCTAACGAATAGTTAGAGAGAAACAAAACCAATGCCTAAGAATACGACCCCTTGCAATGTGAAATTGTCTGTATTGTTCCTGTCTTTGAGCTCGACACACACACCCCGGGTGTGAAAGCTCACTTTGTTAATTTCGGTTTGTCTCCTTTTTCTTGTTTCATTGTTTTAGAGGTGGTTATTCCCGCTAGCTCAGCTGGCGAGGCTGGTTCTAAGCGTGTGGTTCAGGTCCAGGGGCTCTAAGCCTCCGCGACGGAGATTTTATTGGTCTCCGCAAGGATTGCGTGGCCCATTTTGGCTTACGCGGCACGGCGTCAAAATAGTACACCCCCCTTAAAGAAAAGAAATACAACATGGGGGCGTGCTCCCCTACTTGCGCGGGTTGAACAATGAAACAATGAAACTATTGCGAACAGACAGCAATCCCGAAGCCAGGCGTACCTGGTTGGCCGGATCCCATGTCCATCTACGAAGTCTACTTCGGGCTTACGCACGACAAAGAAATTAAATTTAATTCGATGGCCTGACAAGAAATCGACATGAGTCTGATTTACTGCCGCGAAGTTGCGATCCTCAGGTCCCTTAAATTTTCCCCTACACGTCATTGGTGGGCTTTTTACTCGAGACAAAAAAAATCCCATCAAGTCGGCGACGTTTCGCAACAGAAAGAACTTCCGTCTTTTACCTAGGTATACACGCGCCGCAATGTACGTGCGACTATTGTTTGCTCCTCCTCCTCGTTCGAAACAAGCTTGGCCTTCCCCGGGTCTTGCGCCGCACCGCCGCGAGGAGACGTGCGGGTATTTTGTGGGAGAGTGATAACCTTGAATTAACTCGAACTAACTGTCCCCAACTGCTTGATTGGTGGTTGAAACCCAACACTGCCCGCAGCCCACAGCTCCGCGATACTTCAGAGACTTTACCTTCCACGTAGGTCAGGCACCTATAACTAGCTCACCCAGTCACAGCAGCAGAGCGCGCATCGTGAAGCGCCCCAGCACTACCCACTTACGCACTTGCTTGCTTGCACCACACCATATGCTAGGTGATGTCGTTAAGTATCACCGTCTGATGATACAGACAGCATGGCAGAACGTCGTCAAATCAAGCCGGCCCCAGCGCCAAGACAGCATGCGGTTCAAATAAACCTTTAGCTTTTCTGGGGGCCCTGGAAAGATAATTTACCAGAGGCACGGGCGCCAAGCTTTAGGAGTACTACCTATCCCGGTTCTCAAAAATAGCTGGAGAGATGATCGTCGACCATGTGTCCTCTCCCCTTGTCTTCGTTGCTGCTTTGCTGCTGCAACGCGGGCGGATAGTGCCCCCCTCTCCAACCCCCCAAACCCTACCAGCATGGCCCATCCAATCTAATATCGACGGTGTTCTGTGCATGTGAGACATTGCCGGATCGAAAACGCCATTATAGATCCGACACATGTGAGTTGGTAGTTATTTGCGCATTTATACGTGAATCCATTGCACGGCGACCTCACCCCAGTACGTTGTGAGATATGTATGTACTACAGCCACTGATCGCCTCATGACAGGCGCCTCTCAGACCCCAACAAATGCGCCCGCGAAAGCTGTGACACTTGGGGGGGGCTTGGGGGGGGGCGGGTATAACCTTACCAAGCGAATCGTGATATGCTTATTCGTCCCTTTATACTCCAACGCGGCGTGCACTACTGTACGGGCGAAACCATGCTAAAAAAAATTTCTGAACGTGTCGGTGTGCGCGCGGATGTCACCGCGAAGTTTAACTCTATCGCTGTCCCGTCCCATGTACAAGTTAAAGTAAACCGACCGATGTAGTATTTTAAAAATTAGGCGGTAGTTATTACCTAGGTTAAGGGTGTATCCCTAAGATCGGCCCAAACCTATATGCCAGCGGTTAGCGACATGAACACCAAATTCCGAGTCTGCATCGAAGAAGCTTGCACTCCACGTTTTTCTTTTCTTTCCTAAATTGCAAAGGCCCCCGTGCGATGGTGTGTGCGACGGTGTGCGACGGTGCCCCCTAAATGAAGTGGCTACCCGGGGCCGGTACCCGATAATATGGCAACCTCCATAACGGCCCCTTCCCCTTTTTTTGTTCTTCCTAGCTCCTAGCACATGCATGGTAGAAATATCATCACATAGATTGCGTACTGAGGATCTGAGTCTTCCCCAGATAAAAGCAAATTAAGACGAACCAGCGCTTCGGGTTCTTTGTATGCAAGTCTTCGTCGTACAACACTTATTCGTAGTCTATAAATAATACCGAGTTGATATTAGTATATCATCCCTGGGGGAGCCCTAACCTAGCACCTATCTACCTTAGATATCTACCGGCAGCAAAACGCCTCTGCCGCGAGCCGACTCTCCCCCCTCGCTGGTGTGAGGTAAAACGAGTGCGGGGGCTTTTCCCCAGATGCGAGGGGCTACAGGACTCTGAGATATGACGATTGGGCTCTATTTCACACCAAGGTTGGATATAAGAACCGTTCAATGCTCTCCCCACACGTAGCTCAGCATCGATGCTGTAACTGTCACACATATAACTCATCGTGCTACCTCTCCGGTCTCACGTATATTCCTACGTACCTACTTTCTCGCGACTCACAAGAAACGAACACCTAGCAGTACCATGTTCTGTCAGACATACACAAAGGTAGGTAGGTTATACGTCCCATGCGCAGACGGAGCGAACGGGAAAGTGAGACGGTCTCAGGGGGACAAGAGAGAAAGAAATATTGTACGAACCCGGGCTGCGACGGTCCACAGAGTGTATATATATACATGAGACATTCCCGTTACCTTCCGGTCGCCGGCGCGGGTATATGAAGATGTGGTACAACTACTACGGTCGGACGGCTTCGCGATGCGTAAAAGTAGGTGGTAGATAAGGCGGTGCTACGGAGCAGCTACAGGAAGTAGGTAGGCAGAAACCCGACTTCCTGTGGTTCCGAGGTAGGTTTGATGTCGAGCCGAATAGATAGTCGTTCACCTATACGAATATGTTCCGCGAATCGAAGCACCCGGATATTTACTCATTGCAGGCACTTTGATGTTAATATACAAGATAGACCAAACACAACAGTGCTTATGCCACAGGTTCACGTGGAGAAATAATATAGTCCACGATTTCGAACAAACTCGACCATTTAGCTACAGTGTTGGCGAAGATAGGATATATACCATGGCGTAGCAAAAAAGGGGGTTATCTAAGCTAAGCCCTCCCAATCAAGAATACTGTACTGCAGTTCCTTTCTACGGAGCCGGAGGAGAAAAAAAAACGCCTGCTTCTGCTTTCGATGCCTTGTGAACCAAACATTTTACAGAACAAAAAAAATAGACCCAAGGCTTGACAAAAGCATCACATGCTACGCTTTTCCCGCCCCTACTTGCTCTCCTCTTTCGGCTCCTCGCTCGGCTTGTCGCTATCCGCGTCGCTCTTCTCCTTGGGTTCTTCGCTGCTGTCCTTCGTAGCTGCCGGCTCCGTGTTGCTCTCTGGCTTGGCAACGGCAACCGGTTCAGCTTTCTTCTCTGGTAGTTTTTTAGACCTGACGATGCCGAGTAGGTTCTCCCCGGTGTCGCCGAAGCCTTCTATCTTGCTGAGTCGGCTCATGAGGTATTCGATATCCGATTCCATGCTATCGCCTCTCGGTTAGCCCAGCTGTGCATGACGCCCCGTTCTGCTTGAGTTTTAACTTACCGTTTCACTGCACCCTCGCTCGTCGGCTCCAGACCCTGTAGTGCTTTCCCGAGCTGGCTCTTGTAGCTGTCGAACACGGGTGCCATGATTAGCGTCACGGTGCCCTCTTGTAGATGCTTCGTGAGTACTCTATGCAGCGTAACTGTCTCTTTGACAAGCGTCTCCATGTACAAGTTGACCGTCGCCTCGACGTTCTGTTCCCAGTCCAGGTTCTTCATGCTCTTCGCGTGCGCCGCGGCGCGCCCGCTCATGATCTCTACCAGCTTGTCGTAGATGCTGTTCTGGTGCTCTTGGAACAGCCGCCTGACCTTGTCAAACTCGCCCATGAGGGCCGCTACGTTGTTGTGATTTACGTTTGGGCCCGACCCCGCGTGTCGCCGTACAAATTCGCGCACGTGCGGGATGAGAGTCGAGATGAACGCTAATGCTTGTGAGGCGAGTGCAAGATGTCTTGTCGTAATGTTCTTGAGGCCCGCAGAGCGAGTGGCACCGGCACCTAAGATCAATTGCGTACATCGTGAATTGAAAAGCTGCAGATATGCAATCAAAGAACTGGACACGTCCGAGGTCATTGAGGGAATTCCCGATATGAGATGTAAAAAGTGAGACATCCCTTCTAAGCAGAGGATGGCCGAGTTTGGGAGTATAAACGTCTCTCCGTCAATAACTGCGCTCCGTATCTTCTCTTTGGCCCCATTAGATTCGGCTCTCGCCCGGCCGCTGGAGTTTTCTTTGCCTTCCGATTCCGAGAATGGTGTCCAGATCTTGCTCCCTTCTAACCAGGCTGTGCTATCCTTTGTACTGCTTTCCAGTATTCGATTGAGCAAGACAGTATATTCTTCTGTGAAATCTTTGGAACTCCATTGGTCAGACTCCATGCCTTGGGCCAACTTCTGCTTCTCCGCATCGCCATGCGTCTGGATGAAATCCCTGATTTGCGAATTAACGATGTTCTTCAAAGAAGTTCCGCTTCGTCCCGAGATCGCTTCGCATTCGTTTGCGAAGTAAAGGTTAAGGGTGAAGTATCGTAAGAACCATATCAACGGTAAATGAGAGCTCTGGTCAGATCGGACTCGGAGTATCTTCACCATTTTTTCCTGAGAGGTATCGACCGCCTGGCCAAGGAGGTTCGCCATGTCCATGGTTAAATGGATATCTTCTTGCAAATCGCGATTTGCGCTATTAAGGGGGGGAGACTTTAAGCCGGAGTCTATGGTAGGTTGTTCTCCTAACGAACTCGCAACATCGAACAACACTTTAACCTGAGTAGTTAATCTTCGTAATGTCTCAGTGACACTAATGTACATCTTGGCGAAAAGCGCTTCAGCATCTCCTTCATCTAGTGCTCGAAGATTTCGTGCGAGAATAGATGACTTTTCCTGTTGAGTAAGGCGTTTAGAATTCATAGTAGATGCGGACATTACGGACTCGTTATCATCGTCGTTAGAGGTCGGGAGTGGCCGTTTGATGAGCATTCGCACTTCGCGCAACACAACCTCTCTATAAGAGGCTATGGCGATTGTGACGTGTTTTGAGCGGTGCAAGCCGTCAAGGATAGGTACCAGCTGTGAGCGGAGGGTCTCGGTTGCGGCCAAATAAGCCGGATACGCTGAGGGCTCCCTGCTATGCGCTCCGCGAGATCGCATTGCTGAAATACTCCATCTTAGTAGAACATCCTGCGTTGAGACAGTTTCAACGTGGTGTCTGAGATCTCCGAGCAATACGTCCACGAACTTGGACTCAAACGCTTTACCAATGCGAAACCGCAGCGTAGAGACATCGCCGTTCACTCCTTGAAGGGCAACGGCATCTCTCAAATCGCGGAGCTGAGGAGCACGGCTCTGATCCTTGCTCGATTGACCTATCCGTTCGCCGGCGATTAGCTTCTCTAGGGAATCAATATGATCCAACGCCTTTTCGACGTCCCCTGAGTCCACCATAGCCTCACATGCGGCAACCGATTCGACAATTTCTTTTAATTGTTTAACTGCATCGTTTAGTTGTTGGAGATTTTCGCGCCGGCGTTGTTTTTGGACGATTTCCAACCCGGTAGTTGCGATCTCCCGGTCGAGTGTGTCGAGTTCCTGTCGAAGAGTCTTGATTCTTTCAACCGATTCCGCAGCCTCAGCGTGTAATTCTCTTAGCGATCCCAACGCTGTAAAGAAGGTGGTTGAAGCCGTCGAGATAGATGATATTAGGTGCATTTCGATCGTATCCATATACCAAGATAGTTTTTCTTGCAAAATCGCGTTCGTAGCAAGAGCTTTACGTGGAGCCGTAGCACTCCCGTTGGCAGCGTTTTTTTCCTCGGCAGAGCCAGGCGGTGGGCGGACAACCTCGGACCGTTCGCTAACGACATCGAATGTACGTGGGTTCTCTAGGTGGAAATCGTCGTCGAAATAGACATTTGGTATAGTCGATAAAGGAGGTGGTCCTTGACTCGATCCCTTTCGACTAAAGCCTGAGCTGGACCTCCGACGTATTGGACGTGCCGAGGGTGATTCGATGGGCGACATAGACCTTGTCGAAGATGCTGACACTTTCCTCGAGCTTGACGGGCGGCTGCTTGGCTTCAGGTGCCCGTCATCTATACCGTCCCCAAACTCGTCAACTCTGCCACGTCCGAATACGTGATCGCTGCCGTCATCGTCACTTTCCTTTATGCGCCTTACTTGTTCATATAAAGCTCCGACCTGTGTCAAATAAGGCTTGAATTCGGCAGGGTCAATATGCGGTATGTTTGTCAGAGTGACCGGGGGTATATCTCTTGCGGTCGGCGGTTTATGCGTGCTCGAAGCGGGGGCAGACGTGTGCGGTAGTAATCCCGTGCGGACTATGGGCGGCTGGAGGAGAGTAGAGATAGCATTCCTACCTGTCTCGTGAACCGTCTGAGACCAGCTGCTCGACGTGTCTAGGTGACCTCCAATCGAATGGATTGAATGGATGGAGCTCGCGGTTGAGCCTCGTCGGGCCGTAGGATGGGAGCTATTAGAACCTTGTCGATAGAAAGCGAAATCGGATCGGGCGTTGGGCGACAAAGGCGGCAAGCTGTCGACAGACTTGCGAGCTCCCGAGTTGGAAAACATGGCGAGAGAAGCCAGAAGGCTTGTTGACAAAGCTCGCAGAAGTGCTACCGGGAAATCATAGCTATGCTAAAATGGTCTGATCGCCTGTCTGTAGACGTCAGGAAGGGAGAAGTATGGTTTCCCTAGCCCAACCCAATTGGTGCGACGGGGAGGGAGCTGAAAGCTCAGAGGGTCTGAAGGTTCGTTGAATACTTGAAGATGTGACAATGAAGATTGCCGTGCGCCAGATAGACAGTTCTGTATAATTCAAGGTCAACTACGGACCATGACGATACGTGTATGGTTGTGTAGGAAGAAGTGTATGTATAGGATGATATCGCAAATCGTCGTCTTACTAGCCAGCTAGCTTCGATATTCATGTACTTGTACTTATTCCCAACACCTGCAAGCTCTCGATATTAGCATTGGCTGGATTAGACGGTACTTTAAAAAAGGTTACATTGCCGCGTCCCGACTTGTGGTCAGTGCACGGTTCGTTGCTGACGTAATGGCAAGACGGGACGATCAGGACGATCTGGTCTGATGAAGATGACACGTGATATCGGTGGTCGGTGATGCGCATTCTGAAATTCAGGGGTTAGACTTTTGAGTTCAAAAAGAGCATAGCGTATTATGCAACCTCTCAACGCGCTCCCCTGTCAAAGACGCGTCTCCATTTCGCGTTTCAATTAACGCGATATTTGTACCGATGGGGTTAAACAAATTAAATCTTCCAACCCCTCGATCGATAACCACGATCGCCAACGATTCCTCCAACCTTACTATCACCACTCAGCCCAAGAATCGCGACTCGTACGTATACTGAATAAAGTCCAACGAAGAAGGACATAATCAGTTATACAAAATGGATCGCCAATCATCCTACGCAGTCTCTGTCTTCCAGTCCACTACAGGACCTAACGAAGACTCCCGACTACAGGTTCAAGAGCAGCTTGTGACTTTCATCCTTCAGTTCAGACACGACAACATCTTCGTGTACAGAGATCAGCTGAGAGAGAATGCGCTACTAAAGAAATATTTTTGCGACATCGACATTACCGACCTCATCAAATACAACGAAGAACTCGCACATCGATTAGTAACGGAACCTGGCGAGATCATTCCTGTGGTATGTCGCATATCGTATTTCGCATGCCATGACGAAAACTTCTATGACTTGAGCTAAAACTTCATAACAGTTTGAAAGCGCCCTAAAGAAGTGTACGCACCGAATTGTGTTCCCACACGACCGTGACGCTGTCATCCCTGAACACCAGCTTCTTCTCCATTCCACTGCCGAAGATGTCTCCATCAGGAATTTGGGTTCCGATACCATCGCAAGGCTCGTCAGGGTACCCGGTATTGTAATTGGGGCCTCTGTCATGTCTTCCAAAGCCACCGAGCTACACATACAATGCCGAAATTGTCTCCACACCCAGATGATTCCCGTTCTTGGCGGGTTTACCGGCGTCACGCTCCCGCGACAGTGTGGTCGTCAGCGGCCACCGAATGACCCTTCCGAAAAATGTGGTATGGACCCTTATTTCATCACCCACGAGAAGTCTAGGTTTGTAGACCAGCAAATCATCAAGCTCCAAGAAGCGCCCGACCAGGTGCCCGTTGGAGAGCTTCCGCGACATGTTCTCATCTCGGCCGATCGGTACCTGACGAACAGAGTCGTTCCAGGTTCGAGATGCACGATCATGGGCATCTTCTCCATCTACCAGAACAAGGGCTCCAAGAACTCCTCTGCCGGCGGTGCTGTGGCTATTAGGACGCCCTACTTGAGAGCAGTAGGCATCCAGACAGATCTTGATTCCACGGCGAAGGGCCTCTCTCTCTTCTCCGAGGAGGAAGAACAAGACTTCATGGAACTTAGCAGGCGACCCGATCTCTATAACATAATGGCAGACTGTATTGCCCCGTCCATTTATGGTAATCAAGACATTAAAAAGGCCATATTGTGCCTGCTACTTGGAGGCTCCAAGAAGATCTTACCAGATGGCATGAAACTCAGAGGTGACATCAACGTGCTCCTCCTTGGTGATCCGGGTACGGCCAAGTCGCAATTGTTGAAATTCGTCGAGAAAGCCGCTCCCATATCCATCTACACCTCTGGAAAGGGCTCATCCGCAGCCGGTTTGACGGCCTCTGTCCAAAGAGACCATTCTACGCGAGAGTTCTACCTAGAAGGTGGTGCGATGGTATTGGCAGATGGCGGTGTGGTCTGTATCGATGAGTTCGACAAGATGAGAGATGAAGACCGAGTCGCCATCCACGAAGCCATGGAGCAGCAGACAATCTCTATTGCAAAGGCCGGTATCACAACGATCCTGAACGCGCGAACTTCCGTACTCGCCGCAGCCAACCCGATATTTGGTCGGTACGACGACATGAAGACGCCGGGCGAGAATATTGACTTCCAGACAACGATCCTGTCCCGTTTCGACATGATCTTCATCGTCAAAGACGAGCACACCCGGGAGAAGGACGAGCGCATCGCCAAGCACGTCATGGGCATCCACATGGGTGGCCGCGGCCTCGAGGAGCAAGTTGAAGGCGAAGTGCCCGTCGAGAAGATGCGGCGGTACATCAGCTATTGCAAATCGTAAGCAATCCATCTTATACCACATGTCGACAAATTGCTAATCTGCATCCGTCATAGCCGGTGCGCCCCGCGCCTCTCCCCCGAGGCCGCGGAGAAGCTCTCGTCGCACTTCGTGTCGATCCGGAAGCAAGTGCACGCGTCGGAGCTGGAGGCGAACGCGCGGTCGAGCATCCCCATCACGGTGCGGCAGCTGGAGGCCATCGTCCGCATCACGGAGGCGCTGGCCAAGCTGACGCTGTCGCCCGTGGCCGCCGAGCGGCACGTGGACGAGGCCATCCGGCTCTTCCTGTGCAGCACCATGGACGCCGTCACCCAGGGCACCGCGAACCAGGGGGGGCGCGAGCTCAACGACGAGGTCGCCCGCGTCGAGCAGGAGCTCCGCCGCCGTCTCCCCATCGGCTGGAGCACGAGTCTGGCGACTCTCCGCCGCGAGATGGTCGAGGGCCGTGGGTTCTCCGAGCAGAGCCTGAACAGGGCCCTCATGCTGCTGCAGCGCCGCGACACCATCATGTTCCGCAACCAGGGCGCGCAGGTGTACAGGAACGGTGCTTGATGTATGTATGTATGTACATGAGAGGGTTTTATGCGGGGACTAGGTTATGACTCGTGGCGTGGTGTTGTGATGCATAATGGCTGCTTGCTTTGCGTTCGGAGTTCCGGTTCTGTTAGGGTTAGGCATGCGACTACGATGATTCTCCAGATGCTGGTGGATGTTGATAATACGCGAGCAACGAGTATGGTACCCAAATAATAACGAAACGTTTCAGAGCTACTACTACAATTGAAAGGGTATAATGATCCATATTATATGCATATCAGAATCAGACATCGTTGTCAATTGTGAGAAAGCTAGCTAAAAACTACCGGCTAAATCGTAAAAGACCGCTTCCCTATCCGCTCAAAGAAGTCGGAAGACAAATAAATACGAGAAGAAGATAAGCGTTATCGAGTAACTCATCTACCATCACACAAAAAACCTAATCCGACGCGGGCCTTCTTCTTCTTAAGCATAAGCCAGCGTGTTGTCAACCCGCACGGTCCCGATGATCCCGAGCGCGGCCTCGCCGCCCGCGACCGCGGGGCCCCGGACCACGATCTCGCCGGTGTAGCTCTCGTCCGTGATCTTGTGGGCGCCGCTGTCCCGGAGGAAGATCTCGGCGGAGCTCAAGGGCGGGCCGAAGTGCGTGTCGCCGCCGCCGTTGTCGCCGACGCGGTAGTCGTGGAACTGGGTCTGGGCGGCGGCGCCGGCGACCTTGGGGGCGCTCAGCGCGTAGACGAGGCGGGCGCCGGTGAAGACGCGCAGGTCGGAGAGGGTGCGCTCCGAGAGCCGGGGGGCGCCCGCGGCACCGGCGGGGTCCGCGACGTATAGGAGCCGGAGCTTGCCCGGGGCGGGGGTAGGCGGGCCGGCGGTGCCGATCTTGGGCCGCAGGGAGTCGTTGTAGGACGCGAGGAAGGAGGCGGCGGGCATGGCGCCGTTCTGGACGAGCGACCGCGTCGAGACCCAGTGCGAGAGGCGCGCCAGCAGCGACGCGATCTTGCCGGCGGTCTCGGCGTGCGTCTTGGCGAGGGTGTGCGGCGTCGCGACGACGATGGTGGGGGCGACGCCGGCGGTGGCGAGGACGAGGTCGGGCGACGTGCCGGCCACCGAGTTGAAGGCTACCGAGGCGTTGGAGTAGAGGGCTGCCAGGGTGAGGATCAGAGGGAAGGAAGACGACAGCGAGGCGGAGGGCAGGAAGAGGTCGGCGGGCGAGAAGCGCTCCTTCTGCGGGATCGCGGTGAGCTGGGCCGAGATGGCGGAGACCAGGTTGCCCTGGGTGAATCGGACCATCTCCTCGAGGGCGTTGGGCTTAGACTGCCAGAAGAAGACGACGTCCTGGATCTCGGACTTGGGGTCGACCTCGGGTAGTTCGACACCGGCGCTTTGAGGGTTGTCGTTCAGGACGTCCTGCCAGGTAGAAACGTTAACGCTACCGCCGATGCCCTTGGGCACCTCGTTCCAGTCGAGGTGCTTGTTCCCATCATCGACGACCCAGATGAGCTGGCGGAGGGCCGGGTAGCTCTTGACGACATTGTCGAAGGGGAAAGCACCGGGGGCGGTCACAACAGTGTCAGCACCAGACTTCTGAAGCATGGAGATGATGACATCCTCAGGCTGGTCGAATGGCAATAGAATGGCGGTAAGGTTGTAGAAGCTGCAAGCAAATAGCGTTGAAATAAATTCGACAGAGTTAGGTAGATAGACGGCCACCTTGCTACCGCCTTGCGAGGCAATATGCCGTCCAACGAGGTTGATCTGTCTGGTGATATCGTCTACAACATGTTAGTAACTCCTATAACGCTCTTAGCATCAATAGGGGGAGGCGTGTCATACTGAGGTTATGCTCGATGACCTTCTCACTACCCAGAACTGTCAAAATGCGACCCTTGCCCTTAGATCCGTCTCCCTCCGGCGGTCCAGAGACGGCTCTGCGCCAGACATCTCTCAGGTCGCCATCTCGACCCGGAGCCCACTTCGAAGCACCGGGATCCTTCACATTGAGACCGCTGTTCAGGGGCATGCCGTGAGGCGCCGAGTTCCCGCGGTAAACGGGAGACTCTCCTTCATTCCGGACTGGCGAACCTGAAGCCTGGCGCGCAAGAAGCATAGGATGGATTTCAGGCTCGACTCGGTTCATGATAGAGTAGGTGAGGATTAGCACGAAGGACGTGATGATAGCTGTGGAGTAGCCATTCCATTGGCCGAGGAGGGAACTCAGTCCCTCGTCGAACTGGTTCAAGAGGCTACCAACGCTCATGTTGGTTGTAGTGAGGTAGGCTCAGCTCTTATAATGAGTAGAATCAAGTTGGGGATTTATTAGGCCGCAACTCTCATTAATAGGATAGACAAGCTAGAAGTACAATACTAGCCATCTACTGCCGGACTGGTCGGGACTATATATTGGGGAAGAGAAGGTCAGATCCTTCGAAAGAATAAGAATTCGTAATGAGACCCGATGAGGATGATATTTGTAGGTGGTGGGGGTGTCAGCCCTGTAGGTAACCAACTTCGTAGGTTGTAGGCTGTTTAGTTGTGACGCAGGGCTCGGGCAAGGGAGGGTCCGCCCCTAGTCTTTTAGTGGATGACTAAAGCATTAAAGCATTGGCTGGTTGCTGGCTGGTGCTGGCTGGGGGCCCGCTGGCTGGTAGCAACTAAATGCATGTGGCTAGGGGGTTGGATGACTAAGGTAAGGTACGAGTGGAACCTCGAATTGTTTTCGCAACGCCTTGACAACCGAACTCTCAGAAAAACAACCTTAAGCAATCCAGAAACATCTAGCAGACACAGCTTCTTGACGACGGCCTGCGCTTGCAGCGCCTACCATACTAACCTTAGGTACTTACTAACAGAACAGGTAAATTCAGGGAACCCAATGTCATTAAGTTGACCTCGAGGAACACTCAACCGCGCCTTTCTCGAGACCAGACCACATTGTTACTATCGCCAAGTTACAAGAGGTGCAGGATCTAAAAGAGTGGTCAAAGAAAACAACTTGGACTCGTAGACACACGCGTTCCTCGATACGAATCTCAACTTACTTTTCTCACGCTCTCGCCTCAAGTCAAAACAGCGAAAAGCATAGTAAGAATGTCTCTGTCAATTGCGCAGACGACGTCCGTGTCGACTCCTCAGAAGCAATCAGCCGCGACGCCCGTCACCGACAGCCCGGGCACATGGCGACACCCACGCATGCAAGAAATCATCCGACGCCAAGAAGCCGCCACGTTTACCGATAAGAACCTGCGGCGTATTGCTGTCAACGTCGCCGTTCTCTCCATCGTCATCCTCATCCACGGCCTGCTCGCGCGCGTGCTGCCCAACAAGAAGTCATTCCCCTACTTGTATGTCTCCGACTCCCAGTATCTAATCAGAAACGACACTGACTGGTTGCAACTAACCAGAGTCTGGTACTACTCACGATACGTGTACTGGGCCATCCTCGCCGTACCCATTTTCAACATCGGCACCAACCTACTGCCTCTCGCCCGACATAAGGACGATTTCTCCGACATCCCCCTGACGCCTAGCCAACGAAAACTGCTAGGCCTACCGCCTTCCTCCCTACCGCCCACGCCGGGCTCCGTATACAACACGCCTCCGCGCTTCTCCCGCACCCCCTCGATCTCCGGATCCGCGGGCAGCAAGCGCAGCTTCTCCAGCTCGCCCCGCAGCCCGTTCTCGAACCAGGGAAGCCCGGTCGCCAGCAGCGGAAGCGCAAATCCCGGCGTATTGGGATTGCCGAGCAGCCCCTTGCTCCAGAAGGCCATGAACGGCGCGCGCCGTTCTTCATTGGGATCGCTGGGATCGCCTAGCCCCCTGGGTGCCAGCACGGGTGCTTCGTTCTACGGAGGCGTTCCGGATAGCCCCAGCCCGACGCCGGCGGCGGCGAAGCGGAGTACGGTTGGTCTTAACAACAAGTGGTTGTATGAGAGAGGTCGGGATCGCAGGAGTTCGTCGGGCAATGCTTGGTTGCATACCTAGGGCAAGCTGGAGGGTTGTAACTTGGTACATTTGCGTGCTTCAGTTTGCATACATAAGGTATGTACTATAGACGTTACGAACAAGATTAATGCGGCAAAGATACTTTTTGATATAGTCTAAATGACTTCTAGACTCGTGAAGTTAATGCCTCTTAAGATAAAACTACATATACTACATACAGTGAGGACTAGTACCTCATGTTTAGTTTCTAAATTACAAATTACATGACCACACTCGGTTTTGATTCTCTCACATTCCACCTGGGTTTTCTTCAAAGTGTCTCGGAGGAATGTATCTAATCATACCTAGGTACATAGCTTCAAAAATCACCCTTCGTTAGCAGTGATTACCTTTCTAGGTCATCAGTACTTAGAGGCCTCTTCCCTAAAAGCCTTCATCATAGCCTTCCAGGTGTCAGCCAAAATGTATTTGCGACCTTCCTCATCTGGTTCGACATTTTGCGTTGAGAGAAAAGCTGCCTCTTCCTTTGCGTTCTCACTGGAGTCGGGGTCTGTAGACAGTGATATCAACCTATCCACAAGGGATCTCCGCTCCGTGCTAAGCGCAGCCCAAATTGGTGTGTGACCTTCTGCATCTCGTGAATTCAATTTCGATCCTGTCTTCACAAGCAGTTCGGCGAGCCCATCATATCCTTTCTTCGCCGCGCAATGAAGTGCCGACCGATTGTGTATAGAGCAAATCGGTTCTCCCCATCCTGGTCCGTTTAGAAAGGCGAATGAACCCCCAGCTTCGATCAGGATCTCCGCCACCCATAGATAGCAAGATTCGATCGCGATATCTAGCGGTGTTTTCGACTGCGCATTGAGGGCATTGATATCGACGTTGTGGCCTATCAGCCTTCGGGATCCGTGAACGGAACCCACGCTGGCGGCAAGGTGAATGAGAGAGTCCCCGTTATCGGCCGCGTCTCGAAAATGGAGCTCACTAAAATTTTCCACGATATCGTCATGATGTAGGCTGAAGATCACCCTAGCATGCCTCTCAAAACGAGTTAAGTCCCGACCTTGGTCCAAGTAAAGACTCCGGAAATTGGCGTAGAGAGCATCTGCTAACGTCCAGTAAGGGTAACTAGGACCCGAAGGCATGGGTTGACAAAATTCGACAACGTGTTTGAATAGGTCCGTCTCTGGAATCAGCTTTGAAAATTGGCAATGATAGGTCCACAGGGAAGCAGCATAATCTAGGAAGGGGTGGATCTCTGCTAGTTTCTGGAATTCGATTTGATGGTTAGGTTTCCAGGATATCGCTTCGATGTCGCTTCTCGAATCCAGAATGCTATTCTGATTCTGAGTCGTCGATTCCAACGCAAAGTATCTCAGAGACTGAGACTCTGCCCAGCCACTCCTCTCCCCACAACCAAGGTAGAAGATACAGGCTTCAAGTACGGTTGCGTGTGCGTCTGAAAGTTCGATTGAATGCCGCCATGTATCCTGTACAGAGGATCGGGCTGGGTACTCCTTTTGAAGGAACTCTCTGGCTGTCTGGTGGACCAAATGAACTTTTCCGTGGATAATTCTGACAAAGCTCCCACCGAGGAATCTGATGAAGTTCTCATGGGGCCGTCTAATGTAACGACAGAGCTCCTCCAAACTTTTGTGAGATGGTAGAACCGTTAGGGCGATGTTCATCTCCTCGACGCCCAAAGGCCTTTTTGCAGCAATAATGATTCGCAGCATCCTGTGCAAATCAAGCTTTTCACTGGAGTCAAGCATCTCGCTAACATCGCTCAGCATTGTTTGGTATAAATCAAATAATATGTTCTTGCCGGGAAGTAGATCGAGCAATTCCCTGTGCGACGCCTTTCCAGGAGACTTGTCCTGTTTCTCCAGGATATCGATCATTCGCGTTGCCCAGAGGAACGTGTTGTCAGCACCGGCCTTGAGGCCGGTCGAAAGGCTCTCTAAAGTCATGGGCATAATTTGCCTCTTTTCCTTTAGGCGTTCAAGGCGGTGGTTTATCACCAGGGATACATCGTGGTTAATCAACTTCTCTTTATTTTATTAGTACTGCCATAATTTCACCAACCAATTATATATTTAGAATTGCCTTGTATTTTTTGATGTTTTCCTTTGTAATTCTATCACAATAAAATCTATAAAAATGTAAATAATATAAAAAAGTTACGTAAAATAAGTTTTATTAAACCATATTAATTATTAATTTTTTTAAGTTATAATAAAATAAATTAATTAATTTTATAAAAAATTTATTAAATATATATTAAAATATAGTTAACTAATTAATATAAATGTTAATATAATATAAAAAAATATAATAAATTTAATTTTTAGTTATAACTTTTTCTTTTAAAAAATATACGTTAAAATATAATTAGTTAATTAATATAAATCCTATATATAATATAAAAAAATATAATAAATTTAACTTTTAATTATAATTTTTATTTTAATAAATATAATATTATATAAACTTATAATATAGTTTTTTTTTTTTTAATTAAAATTAAATAAGTTTTATAAAATTTATAATATCTTAAATTATATTATTAGTTACCGTTTTTATAATTACTTATTTATAATATTTAATTAGTTTATATTATTAATAAAATTTATAAAAAAACATTTAAATTATTTAAAATTATTTATTTAATTTTAACTAAATATATTTAAAAATTATTATATTTATAAAACTTATAAAAAAGCGGTTTAGTTTTTTAATTACAATATAAATAAGCTTAATTAAATTTAACTAAATATATTTAAAAAATATATAAATTTATAAAAAAATATTTTAATATATTTTAATTATTATTTTTAAATATATTTAATTAAATTTAATTAAATATATTTAAAAAATATATAAATATATAAAATAAGATTTTAATATATTTAAAACATTTTTAAATAAATTTAATTAAATTTAATTAAATATATTTATAAAATAAATAACTAAACCTTTAATTATTTAATTAATTTATAATTTTTACACTATGTTTATAAATTTTATAAGAAAATATTAATTTTTTAATCGGCTTTAAATATAATTAATTAAGTTTAATTAAATATAATTAAAAAATAAATAATTTTTATTTATTTAACTTTTAGTTATTTAATTAATTTATTATTTTTTTAATTATATTTATAAACCTTATAAAAAGGTATTAATTTTTTAATTAATTTTAAATATAATTAATTAAGTTTAATTAATTATAATTAAAAAATAAATAAGTAATTATTATTTTTATTATTTAATTAATTTAGATTTTTTTTTATTACGTTTATAAAATTTATAAAAAAATATTTAAATTTTAATTTTAATTTAAATATATTTAATTAAACTTGGTTAAATTTATTTAAAAAATAAATAACTTATAATTATTAAAGTTTTTAAAAATAATAAATATATTTAATAAAATTTAACTGGTTATATTTAAAAAATAAATAACTTATAATTAGTTAAGTTTTTAAAAATAAAATATATTAATTTAAAAATAGATTATTTATATTAATTTAAGTTTTTAACTGTGAATATTTTTTAAATATCCTATATTATATTAATAATAAAATATTAATTTATATTTATATTTATATATAATAAGAGGTTAAATTTATTTTTTTATTTTTATATATTTCTTTTTTTTTTTCTTGTTTTTTTATTTTTTTATTTTTATTATATTTAAGTTTTTTTTTTTATTCTTATTTAACTATAACCTAATTTTTAATATTTATAATAAATATTATAATAAGATTAAAAATTAAAATACCAAAATGTTAGGATATTACGTGATATTTTAGGCTGTATATAGTTTAAGCTTACTATATAATTTACTTAGATATTATATTAAAATAACTTTTTTTTAAATATTATTTTTATTATATACGGTGCTTTAATATTAATTAGATATTTATACCGATTAACGTATTTTTAATATATCCTTTATATTTATTATTACTTATAATAACTTTTAATTATAAGATATTAAAACTATATTTTATTATAGTATTTATTTAATTTGTTAAACTATATAATAAAATAAGTATTTTTTAATATTAAAACTTAGTTATAAAAATTTTTTAAATTTAAAGTATATAAATATTTTTTTTTGTTTTTAGTGTTATAATTATTTTTTATTTTAATAGTTAATATATTATTATTATAATTTTTTTATTTATTATAATTTATTTTCTTAAAAATATATATATATTTATTAAATTTATTTAGAAATTAAATTTATTAAATAGTTTTATATTTTAAATTAATAAAAAATAATTATTTATTAATAATATTAAATTAAAAATAATGATAATAATAATAATAAAACTAATTTTAAATAAATAAAATTAATTTATTAGTTTATATTTTTTAAAACTATAAAATTATCTTTTTATTATTTAGTCCCAGATTTTTTTTTACCTTTTTTATATAAATTTTCCATAAGAATTATTTTTAATTATTACTTTTTAAATTAAAGTTTTAATAACTATCTATTAAATAATATAAATAGTTATTTTATAAGGTTATAATATTTTAAGGTTTTTATTAATAATAAATGTTTTTAATTATATATATAAGTTTTTTATAATATTAATAATTTTTTTAATGGATTTTTTAATGTTTTTTTTATAAAAAGCTATTTTATATTATAATTTTTTTTTTTTTTTTAGTTAATAAAGGTTTATTATTATAAAAATAAAATTTATCTTTTAATTTTTTCTAGGATTTTAATAAGTTATATTAAAAATGGTTTTATTAAAAAAATAATTCTTATAAACCAATATTATTCTTAGTTATATTTATAAATAAAAAGGCTTTTATTTTTATAAATTTACTAGATAATTTATTTTTTTTATTTATAGTTTTTAAAAAAAATAACTTTTTATTATTATTAATATTAATTAATTTAATTATAATAAATAATAACTTAAGCTTTTTATTAAAATTTATATTAATATTTATTTTATTAAAATTTAATAAAGTGTTTAGTTTTTTTTTAAAACTTAAAAATATTAAATATAAAACCAAATAAAAATTAATAATATTAAGTATATTAAAATAAAAATTAAAATAAAATATACTTATATTTAGTTTTAACCATTATATTTTAATAATATTTAATTATTTCCAATAAAATTTAAAAGAAATTAATAATATATTAATATATAATTTAAATATTTAAATAGTTTTAATATATATTTATTTCTTTAAAATTTCTTATTTTATTTATTTCTTATATAATAAAATATATTATAATAAAATATGTTAAATATATCCTAGAAATGTTAACCTAAAAAAAAATAAGTTTTATATATATTTTTTTTTATCTATAAGTTTTTTTATTTTTTACTTAAATTTTTTACTTATATTTCCTAACTTTAATTAATATTAAATGTTTCTTTTAATTATTATTATTTTATCTGTTTTTAATATATAAATATTATTATATTTTAATATATAATTAAGTTTTTTTAAAGTTTATTATTATTTAAAATTAACTTATTATAATTATATATTATTTACTTTTTTTTTACTTTTATATAATAAATATATATAAGTTTATTAAAATTTATATTAAATATAAAAAGGTTTATATATTATTTAAAATAATTTTTAATTTTTATATAAAAAACTTTTATTATATTTATTATTTATATTATATTTTAAAATAATATTAATTATTAAATAAAATTAATTTAAATGTATTTTATTAATTTAAATATTTTTAAAAATCTAAGATTAAAAAAAATAAAATAATTAGATAATAATAATTTAAACTTTAAAATTTTTTATAATTATTTTAAACTTTAAACTAATAGTTTTTAAAATAAGATTATTTATTATATCCTTTATATTTTTATTATAAAAAATAACTAAACCTTACTAAATATTATAAAATTTAATTATATAATAATAAATTTTTATAGATAAATATTTATAATATTAATATTATAAATAAATAATATAACTTTTATAACATATTTTATTAATTTAATAAATACTTTAAAAAGAAAATAAAAAAAAATAAAACTTTTATATTTTATTATAAAAATAAAAATATATAATTAATAAAAATCTATAAACTTCTTAAGTTTTTATAATTATTATTAATTAACTTTAATTTAAAAATTTAAAAGTTTTAAAAAAATATCTAATAATTTAACTTTATTTTTTTTTTTATATTTGTTTTATATAAATTTATTAATTATAATACCAATAACTTAAATTCTAATTATTTTTAAATTTAAAAAACCTTATATTATATAATTAGTTTTTTAAAAATAATATAAAATAAATAACTTAAATATATTTAGTTATATTTTTATAATTTATAGTTAATTACTTAATATTAATTTATTATTAATAATAATAATTTAAACTTAAATATTTTAATATAGCTTTTTAAAAAGATTTATATAAATAATTTATATATTAAAAAATATATTATAACTTAAAAATAAATATAAAAAGCTATAAATAATTTAAAGAATTTAAATATAAATAGTTTTATAATTTAATTTATATTAAAACTTAATTTAAATATAATTTTTAAAAAAAGTGTAAATTAATAATATAAAAACTTTTTAAAAACTAAAAATATTACTAATATTATCCTAGATATTATAAAAAAAAACTAATAATAAAAAGAAATTATTTTAATTAAATAAATTATTATAAAAAAAATATTATTTTTTTATATATATGTTTTTATAAGTTATCTAATATATATATTATTTATTTATATATTAATATAATTATATAAAAAAACTAGTTATAATTTAAATATATAACTTTATAATAAAAGTTATAAAAAAAGGAATTTATTTTTATAATAATATTTTTAATATTATTTATATAATTATAAATAAGAAATATTAATCCTATTTATATTTAATTAACTTTTTTAATAATATTTAATTAATACTTAAATTATTATAAAATAAGTTACTTTAAAATAATTAAAATATAAATAAAATAATTTATAAAAAACTTTTTAAAATAGTTTCTATAACACTATTTTAATTAAAAATATTAATTTAATTAATATTAACTATAATATATATTTATTATTTTTATTTATTAATAATAAAAAATTTATATTTTATTATTATTAGGATTTAATAGTTATTATTTATTATTTAAATTAACTAACCCTTTTTATTATTTTCACTATTAATTTAAACTAGTTAAAAATAAAAAATAAGCTTTTTTTAAATTAAATTATAAGTAATTAATTTAATATTAATATCTATATTTTTAACTAAAAATAAAAGGTATTTTTAGATAATATTATAAAAAAAAATTACTTTAATAAATATTATAGTATAGTTTAAATAATTAAATACTAAAAAAAAAACTTATTTTATATATATTATTTGGTTTTTTTATTATTATTAAACTATAATTAATTTATAGAATTTATAAATATTAATTACGTTATATAAACTAAAATTCTAAGGATTAATATTAATTTAAATAACGTTTTATAACAAGTAATATTATTTAATATAATATATAAACCTTATAATATAATAAATTTAAAATTATTTTATATAATTAAAAACTATTATTTTAAAAATTTTTTAAAGTTGTTTTATTTTAAAACCATAGTTAAATTAAATAAATATTTAACATATAAATAAAAATTATATATTAAAGTTTTAAGTTATTTAAAACTAGTAAAATAAAATAATAATTAAATAATGTTATATAATTTTTTTCTTAGCTAGAAATATTAAACATATATTAATATTAAAGTTTATATTACCATAAAAATAATTAAATATATTTATAAATATATTTATAAAAATAGTAATTAAATTATAACTTATTTATATTAAAAAAAAATATTATTATAATAAAATTAAAATTAAAATTAACCTTATAATAAAATTAATAAATATTTATATAACTACTTTATTAAATTATATAAATTAATATATTATTTTTTAGAATTTTTAGTTTATAATATATATCTATTTATTTAACTTTTAGTTATTTATTTAAAAAAGAAGAATAAAATAAAATACTATGTTAAAAATAATTTTAAGTTAATAGTAAAAACCTTAAAATAAAACTATATAATTTTTATAGTATAGTTTAAATATAATAAAATTTATAAAAATAATTAAAATATTTTATATTAAGATTTTCTATATTTATTTTAATGGTATATAAAAAAAAAATAAATAAAATATAAATGAAAAGTGGTAGGAAAGCTTAATTAAATATATTTTATTTATTTAAAAGTTAATAAAAAATTTTATTTATAAATACTTTTTATTTTAATTTTTAAAACTAAAAATTAATTTAATTTAATAAAATATAATAGTATTTAATACTTAATATTTTAAAACGCCTACCAGGTTTAAGGCTTTTTAAAAAATAATAATTATTAAAAGAATTTTTTTAAGAAAATATAAATATCTTTAATTAATAATTAATTAAAAACTGTTTTTATATATATTTTATAAAAAAGTAATATCTAGAATTTAGTTTATATTTAAAATAAGTTTTAAAAATTTATATATAATAATTTA
This sequence comes from Hypoxylon rubiginosum, assembly GCA_902806565.1. Taxonomy (NCBI): domain Eukaryota; kingdom Fungi; phylum Ascomycota; class Sordariomycetes; order Xylariales; family Hypoxylaceae; genus Hypoxylon; species Hypoxylon rubiginosum. Next base: position 645,808 of record CADCXA010000008.1, read on the forward strand.
ATATAAATATTTAATAGGATATAAAACTTACCTAGTTTAATTAAAACTACTTATTTAAATTATAATTTATATTTAATTAAAGTAATTACTATAAGCTTAAAAAATTAAAATAAAACAAGCCTCTCTTTATTTTAATTTAATTAAAAAAAGGTTTATATTAATTACTTATTTAAAAAAAAGTTAAATTATAATTATAATATTAAAATAAACTTATATAATAAAGCGCTTTTAATATTAAATAATAATTAATATATTATATATAATATTATTATAATAATTATTAAATAAACTTTTTTTTTTACACATTTTTATTTATAAGGCTTAGTTAGAACTAAGAAAATCTTTTTATATTTAATGTTTTATTATTATTATTAATTAAAAAAAAAAATTATATTATATATGGTTTTATTTAATATTATAACACTTTTATTACTTAATAAAAAAATTATTTATTTATAATTTAAAATTCTTATTATTTTAAATAGTAATTTAATATATAATATTTAAAAAAAATTAATAAAAATAAATTTTTTTTAATAAATATTACTAATTATTTAAAATAAAATTATTATATAATATAAATATATATTTAAAATAGTTTATAAGATATTATATAACATATAAAAAAATTAATTTTTATTTAATAAAATGTTTATTTTATTTAAAAAAGATTTTATATAAATTTTACTTATAATTAAAAAAGGATTAAAACTATAAATTATTAACATTTATCTATAAAATTTATTTTTATAGTTTAAACTTTAAAAATTATACCTAATAAAAAATATAAAAGTTTAATAAAATAATATAAAAAATATAAAGTTCTTATAATAACTTCAAATAATTTTTTATAGTTTTAAAGTTAATAAATTAATATTATTATTTAATATAATAAAAATGTTTAATAATATTAAAAACTTTTATAATTATATTTATTTAAAAAAAATCCTAGATAATATATTATATAACTTAAACGTTTTTATTTTTAAATTTATTTTATTTATATATAACATGTTTATATAAAAAATTAATAATAATTTATTATTTAACATTTTTAAAAAAAAATAAAAATATTTTTTAATAAATAAATTTATTAAAATAAATAATTAACAAATTAAAAAAACATTAATTAAAATAATTTAAGTTTTATAGCTAAGAAAAATACCACCAGCTAAATTAAAATTAAAAGTTGGTTTTTTTATTATAATATTATATAATTTAAATCTTAATTAAAATTTTTATAACAATATTTAAATAATTATAACTTAACTTAATAAATATAATATAAAAGTTAAGATTTTTAATAAATTATTTAATAAAATAAAACATATTTTATTAAAAGTTAAATTAATTTAAAATAATAAAAACTAGTTATTTATATAATTTAAATAATAGTTCTTAATATTAGTTTATTTTATTATAATTATAAATAAGTTATAAAAATAATTTTTTAATATAATTAATATTAATTAAAAGATTCTTATATTTATATATAAATAGTTTTATATAATTATATTAAAAATTAAATTTATTTAAAAATTAAAAGTTTTAAAAATATTAAAAATAAAATTTAATAAACTATTAAATATTATATATTTTAAAATCTTATAAAAATTAATAAATAATTAAAAGAAAATACTATAAATGATATTATATTTAATATATATATAAAATGTTTTTAATTAATTATTTAATTTATTTTTATTTTTTAAAATAAAAAATCCTATTATATTTTAACTATTTTATTTTTTTTATTATATTAAGCAATTAAAATAATAAGTTATAAATCGCTTTAATTACTTTAAATAAACGAGTGTTAATTGGTTTTTATTTTATTATAAGCTTTATATTTTTCTTAGTTATTAATAATAAAATGTTATATTAAAAAAAAGTTAAAATTAATATAAAAATATTAACCAGTATATTACTTATTTTAATATATTTATTAATAGTTATTAAAAAAGTTAATTATTATTATTTAAATTTATTAATATCTATATATTATATATTAAGTTAATAAAAATATTTATTTTTAATATTATTATAATAATAACTAATATATATATTATTAAAATAATTAAATAAAATAATATAATATTAAAATTTATTATTATTTATTTTATAGTTAATATAACTTTGTTTTAAGGGTAAAATAATATTATATATTTATATGTAAATAGTTAATAATAATTAAAATTTTTAGGTTAATTAAAAAAAATTAATATAAATTTATTTTTATAGTTAATAATTAATATTTTATTTAACTTAATTTTTTTATAATAATAAACTTAGTTTTTATATTATATATTTAATGAAAAAGTTTATTTAATAATAAGTTATTAAATTATTAATAAAATATTTATTTAAAAAAATAATAAAATTTAATATATATATAAATTATTAAATATTAAAACTATAATATTATTTATTTTTATTTTTTTAATTTTAACTAAAATTTATTATATATATTTAATTAAATCTTTATTGTTTTTTAGTATAAAATAATTGTTATTTTTATTAATATAATAAAAAATCTTAAGTATATAAAATAAAACTAAAAAATAATTTAATTTATTTTAATTTAAAACTAATATTTATTTTTAATTAAATTTAAAAAAGTTAAAATAATTTATATTATAAAATAATAAGTTTAATAAATAAAAGCTGGTATATTAATTATTATTATTTTAATTTATAAAATTATAAAATTGTTTTTTTAACTTAATAATAATAGTTATTATAAATACCGTTCTTATAATATAAAAAAGTTAAAATAAAATTAAAAGGTTTTTTAAAATTAATAAAATTCTTTAAAAAATATTCTTTATAAATTAAAAAAAAATTTTATAAATTATATAAATTTAAACGATATTAATTAAAAATAATTATAAAAGTTTATAAAATTTAAAAGTTTAAATTAAATAATTATTTAAATTAAATAAATAAAAAAAATATTAAATAATTTAAAATTAATATTATATAAATTACGTTTTAATAATAGTTTAAAAAAACATATAATAATTAAATATATGTTATATATTAAAAATAAATTAATTTGAAATATATATAAAATAATAAAAAAAATAAAAATTTTAAATAAGTTATAATTATAAAACTAATTAATGTTAAAAATAAGCTTTAAATAAATAAAAATTATTTAATTAAATGTTTTTAATTTTATATTATAAAGTTATAATATAAAAAAAGGTTTTATATTTTAAAAATATAAAAAAATATTAACTTAAAATTCTTATTAAATAATATATAAAATAATAAATTAATTTATTAAATTGTTTTTTTTTTATTTATATATATATATTTTATAAAATATTATTTTTATAAAAATACTTATTTAAAAAATATTATAAATTATATATATAAAAAAGTAATATATAAAAAAAAATCCAACCTTTTTAATTATAATATATTAAAAAAAACTTAATTTTTTATAAATAAAATATTAAAAGAAATTAAATTTTTTAGTGAATATAATTATTATAAGTGTGCTTAGGAGTGATTTTATGGTTAATTTTAAAATTAGTATTAATAAAGGATTTAATATTAGTAAAAAATTTAATATTAATAAAAATTATATAAAAAATAGTTAAAATAAAATAATTTTTATAATAATTTAAATTTTAATTATTATTATTTATTAAATTAAATATAAATATAAATAATTTTAAAATAAAATTAAAATTAATAAGTAAATAAAATAATATAAGTTTAATTTTAATATTTAAATATAAAAAACTAGGCTTAGTTTTTTTTTTTTAATTAAATTAAAAATTATTATTTAAATCGCTAAAAAAAAAAAGTTAAAATTATTATTATTATTATTATTATTATTATTATTACCATTTTCATTGTTACTATTATTATTATTATTAATAAGTTTAAATTATTTAATATATATTAAAAATATTAATTTCTTATAACGATATTTTTAAAAAAAATATTTAAAATTATTATTATTATTAAACTTTATTTATTTAATATATATTAAATAAATTAAATGTTTATTTAAATATTTAGTATTACTTTTTTTTTTAGTTTTATTTACGTTTTTTTCTTTAATTTTATTTATATTTTTTTCTTTAATTTTATTTACGTTTTCTTTTTTAACTTTATTTATATTTTATAAAATTTTATTAATATTATGTTTTTAATTAGTTTTTTTAATACTAATAGCTTTTATTTTAAAATTAAGAAGTTATTTTATTGTTATTATTTATTATATAAATTATTTATTATAAAGGTTTTTATATTTAAAAAAAATAATAAAATATTTTTAATAAGAAGTATTATTATTAAATATTTTAATTATTTTTTTAATAAATAAAGCTTAAATAAAATAAATAAATAAAAGTTTAATTAAAATATAAGGAATTAAATAAAGGAAATAATTATAAAATAATATATATATTTTAATATTTATATTATAATATTTAATTAATAATTAAAAAATATATAATATTAAATAAAATTTATTCTTTTATTTAAGGTTTAGTTTTAAATAAATAATAATATAATTCTTATTTTAAACGTAATAAAAATCTTAGTAAAAAACATATAATTAAAAAAAAAAATATAAATAACGTTTAATAAATTTTTTATAAAATATATATATATTTAATTAACTAATAACTAAAAATTTATAATTTTAAATATAATATAATTATTCTTTAACTTTATTAATTATAATATAAAGATGTAATAATTATAGTTAAAATTAAATTTAAAATCAATATAATTAAATAAGTTATTAATATATATATTTTTTTATTACTTAAATATATTTTTATAAAAAAAAAACTAGTGTTTTTAAAAAAAAATTATTAAATATAATATATTAATTATAATAAAAATAATTAATATAAATATATATATATAATATTTAAAATTAATTATAATATTTAAATATATAATTTATATTTATATGGTTTTTATAAAAAACGTAAAAATAATAAATTTTAATATTAATTAAATTATTTTAAGATACTAGTAAATAAAAAATAATTTAATTAATAAATAAAATAAAATATAGTTTTTATATATTTTTAGTATCATTTTAAATATTTTTAATAATAATTATATAAATTTTATAAAATAATAAATAATAAAATTTATTATTATTAATAATATATAAAATAATTAATATATATAATAAATTATATTTAAGATAAAAAATATAAATAATTTTTTAAATCTAGTTAAATATATTATTATTATTATTAAAAAATATAATAATTATAAATTTTTCTTTTAAATTTATTTTATATTTTATATTAATAAAAAATATATTAATAAAAAATAAATATTAAAGTAAAAAATAAAAAATTAAAATAACATTAAAAAATACTTATATATTATATAACTTACTTATATATATAAATAAATAATAAATTATTAATATTTTAAGTTTTAAAGTAACTTATTATTTAAATAGTTTATATAAATAGATTTTTATAATTTTATTTATATTATAATAAATATAATTTTTTATTATTTATATATATTTAAATTTATATATATTATATTTATATATTTAAAAATAAATAATATTAATAAATTATATTATTTAGTTTATAAATTATTATTATATAATTTATATATATAGTTATAACGTAAATTTAATATATATTATCTAAAATACCTAAAAATAAAATTATTATTTAGTTTTAATTTTTTAAATTATTTTAATATAATTTTTAATATTAATTATAAAATAGTTTATATTACTTATATTATTATTATTAATAATTATTAGTATCTAATAGTAAAAAAAAATATTAATATATTATAAATATATAAAAATAAATATAATTTTTATATTTTAAAAATCTTTAAAAACGAATTATTTATTATATTTAATTATAAGATTTTATTATTTAATAATTATTAATAAATCTAATTAATAAATAATATTAAATATTTTTTTATTATAATATTATAATAATTATTTAAGTTTATTAATAAAATAATATTAATAAATAATTATGTTTTTTATTTAAATTTTAATTAATAAATAATATTTATTATTTTACTTTTATTATAAAAAAAAATAATAAGTTTAAAATATAAACATAATAAATTAATTATAAGTAAATTAACTTTAAATAAATTAATTTTAAATAAACTAATTTTAAATAAATTAACTTTAAATAAATTAACTTTAAATAAATTAACTTTAAATAATAAGAAAATATTTTTATAAACTTTAATTATTAAAATTATAATAAACTTAAAAAAATTAATAAATAATTATAACTTTTTAATTAAAACTTATTGTTTTATAAAAGCGTTAATTAAAATTAAAATAACTTATATTATATTAAAAGTATATTTAATTTAATTTAATAGTTATTATATATAAAATTTTATAACCTTATTTTTAAATATAAATAATTTTTTTAATAATAATAAAAATTAAATAATAATTTAAAATAATATTTATTATTTATTTAATTATAATTATATAGTTATAATATTAAAAAAAAATAAAAATAAAAATAATAAATTAAATAAATTATATATATTATAAATTTATATATTAAATTTATTAGGATTTTTTATTAATAAAAATTTATTATATTTAAATTTTTATTATAATATTAAATATTATTTTATCTTAAAAACACCCCTTTAATATATATTTATATATTTTATTTAAAGTTTAATATATAATAAAATAATTTTATTATTTAAAGATAAAAAAGTAATAAAAAATTAAAAATTTAATTTATTATTAATAAAATTTTAAAAAAATAAATGTTATAAATAAAAGTTATTAAAAATTTTAATTAAAATATATAAATTATAAATAAAAATGTTAAAAATAAATAATTAAAAAAAGGGGAAAAAATAAAATAAAAATTAATAGTTAAGAGGCTTAAAATTAAAAGGCTTAAAGTTAAAAGGTTAATAATTAAAAAATAATTATAAATATTATTTTTTAATTTTAAAAAAAAACTTTTTAAATTTAAATTTAAAATTTAATAATAACGGTTTTAATGTTTATTATTAGTATTATAAGAAAGTTTTTATTATATAAAAATAAAATAAATTAAAATTAATAATTAATAATAATAATTATAAAAAAAAGTTTAAAATTAATAAAAAACTAAAAATAAAATATATAAAATTAATATTAATTTTAATTTATATTAAAATTAAATAACTTAAATTTATATTTAGTGATATTATATTTAAATTAAATATTAATTTAATTTTATTATTTAATAATTTTATTAATAATAATAATAATATTTAAACTAATAATAAATAAAATTTTAATAAATATAAATATAATAACATTTTAATAGTTAAAAAAAATAATAATCACTAATTAAAAAATTTCCAAAAAAAAAAATAGTAAAATTTAAATAAAAGTTTAGAAAAAATAAATATAAATATAAATATAAAATATAAAATATAAATAAAATAATTAATATAAATATATTAATTAAAAAAAAATAATATAAATTAATAAAAGGTTTTAATAAAAAGTAATAAATTTAATAATTAAATACCAGTTTTATAATTTTTATTTTATATTTTTATAGATAAATTTTAATTAATTTAAATTATGTAAAGTTAATATGGTGCGATGGTGAAATGCTTATATAATCTAAAAAAAAAACCCATAGCTTCTCTCCTGGCCGTGCTTGCACGGCCGGGTTGCGCAGCTAGTTGCTTTGGTTTCGTCTTCTCCTTTCAGCCTTGTGGCGTGTTGAAAATCCATCAAGGCGTCTTTGATCCAAAATTTCGGACGGCTGAGTATTATCAACTTTAGATAGTGCGTAGGAGTATTATCCAGTTCCTTGCAGAGTTTATTAATAGCATGAAGTAAGTTTTCCATGTCATATCGTAGACATTCATCTATGCCATCTAGAATGCAAACGACATCCGCCAACCCAGGATCCCTGACAATCGCTCTCAGCACCTTGAGCAACCTGTTAAAGTCAGTCATCATCTCAGCGCCCTTTAGTTCATATTCAGAAGACAGATGTCTTATAAGCGCTTTATTACGCAAGAGAATCTGATGAAGGATAGCACGGAGAGCTAGTACGGTGTCATGCTGCGCGGAGTTGCCGTCTTTGAAAAAGAAATGGCATATTGACTCCTGGTAGCCAGTCGGACGTCGCGTGGATCTTAGGTGATCGACTAAGAATTTTGCGAGGGTTGACTTGCCACAACCTGGGTTGGCTGATATCCATAGGAGGCTGGATTGCTCTCCGTTTAACCATTCTCTATATTGAGAATGTTGTAGAAGCCACTCGCAAGTACCTGGGGTCCGAGTTACGTTGAAGTCTTTAAAGTCTTCATAGTCTTCATAGCTTCCAGGATATAGGGCTCGCAAGCATTCTAGATCTGACAAAAAATTAGACTAGGGCGAACCACATAGCATTTATTAAGTGTCTAGGTCGTACTTGTTACGGGAATCGCTTCATTCGCCATGCATTCAATGGTTGCCAAGACCACTTCCAATGATGGGTCGCCTTTTTTTGTGAATTTGCATATGGACCGATGATCACCATTCAGAGGAACAGGGGTTTCATTTGGCAAATGAAGCAAAGCAGAATCTTTCGGCACGACCTATGAGGGTTGTTAGTGAAAATCTCGCCGCTCGGGGCCTAGGGCAGTAGACTTACTATGAAGTTGACTCCATCGAGTTTATACGTTTCATAAAAACTCGTTATGTTGAGCCTGGCACCTGGTTTAACGAAGGATTGAGAGATACCGAGCAGCTCTTTTGACTTCGTTTTCAGACCATTTAGAATTGTAGTCCGTATACCAATGGGTACGATTTTGGCCACGTTGCCCAATAAAGCGGCCCAGTCTGCAACTTCAGAACCTCGGTGAGGAGTGCCAAAAAATGCAACCCCCTTAACCTCTTCCAAAAGTGCATTATATTGGTTATGCTCGTGCGCCTGAATAAGGGCCTGGAGTAAGAGATCTTGTCAGTATTCTAAAGGACATTTCGTAAATCATAGAAGAAAAGGAGTTTCGCTACCTTCTTGAAGACAATTCCGCCTAGGCCATGGCAAATAAATAGAATCGGTCGTCTCTTCTCTGCCACTGTGCGTCTCTTCACCACTAGTCCCAAGAGAAGCTGCTGAGCGTAGTCAAAGTCGGCAACTGATTGGCTGAACACGGCAGAATCATAGCCAAACGACATGACCCTAGCACTTGGAATTGCCTCGGGGAGAGCAGCTTCAAGCCAATTATAACGTTGATCGGAACCCGGCACTTGCGCGCTCCAAGTGTCCATGTAGTGTCCATTCAGGCCATGTATCGCAACAATATCGATACCGCCCTCCTGCTCACTAGGCTTCTCAACCAGAACGAACAATCCATGCTTTTTACCGGATCCTGTATGGGTTGCTTGCAGCTCGGCTGTAGCTGAGGAAACGGGTTCCTTAGATGCTACGTCGGCTTCGGTTAGGATCGAGGAACCGGATTCCGCGGATGTTAGCTGAGACTCAGCCTTGTTCGAATAAGAGAGGCGCCAGAGGGCCTTTCGAATGTATCTTAACTCCGGCATTTTCGAGAGTGCGCTGGCATTCGCATTTATAGTCAGCACCACGATATCTCAAACTATTAATTCATGTGGTAGATAGTGTAAAACTAACCCTGGCACGAAAATAAGGCTGATAGGGGGTAAATTAGAATTAGATGCTGCCTATGGCGAGAACTTGTTTTTGATTGGGCACCTTGAGATGGTTTGATGAAGGAGTAATGGAGCGTAGTCGTTCTCAGCATAGGGAGCTACCGCATTTAATACTACTTGCGCGGGTTGAACACACCCATCCCCTTGTGTGTTCAACCCGCGCAAGTAAGGCCGCCCGGCCTGGTGGTGACATGGAAAGAGAGAATGGACTACAGCTGGCGTGGTCGTGGCGCGCGCCTGTTGGAAGTCATGCTCGAACGTGATTGGACGCCTCTTAATTTATCTACACTGAAGTGCACGGTTCTGACTACACCCTGACTACTTTCTGACTACCTTCCAACAGGAGGCTCTGACAACGGCGAGGACCTCGCCGCGAAGTCCAGCTCGGTGACAATGTGCTCGATCACGAGTTAAAGTTAATATGAGTGACAGTAAGTAGAGTGATTCAAGTTCAAAGTAAACTGACTAAGTGACAAACATAGTAGCTCTTGGGATCGAAACTGAGCAGCGTACGGTCCAAAACTAGCCGCTCGCTTCTTACGTGCCAGTTTGCACCCCACAACGTATCTTGCTGGGCGGCTAACAGCTCGTCGACAAGAACATCCGGGTCGTGAAATGACAGGGCATGAGTTAAACTAGCTGCCGTCACTAGTTTGTGCATACGCTCGCCCAAGGCCTCGGCGCTCGTGCTCAGGGCCGTGACTATGGATAACTTGTCCAACACGTACGCCAGGGCTATTGAGTTAGTCATTCGGTCCCATGAGCGAAAAAATTCCCGGGCGCGGTATTGGGTCGGATCATAATCTCACTGCTCCACTGCGGCCGGGCGCCATTCGAACGGCTCGCCGGCATAAGCCCTGGCTAGTTAGTGACGGTCGTCCTGCACGCATACACTTCAGAAAACAATATGGAGATCTGGATCGGCGGCGTGTGTGCTAAGGCACTCATTTGCGTTTCTGTAATGATCTATTGGAACCAAACCTGGTTCTTCGCGTTGAAAAAAGGGAGAAAAAGGAAAGAAAGGCAAATCTATGCGGAATTCTATTCTTCGCCTTGTCCTCTTGAAAGGAATTCTAATATATGACAGCAAGGAGGTAATACTCCATCAAGTTTTGTGTACATCCACCCCATAAGGCACCTAACATATCCATATACATACCAGCACCTGGTTCAAACCCCTAGCGTGATTAGGGGTTATCAAGAGCCGAGACTGCTCCTACTTCACGCATCACCCGGTGAACCCGGCGTATACGGCGGCGAGTCGTTCCAGTTTCCGCCATTCGGCCCCGGCTCTTCGACGTTATTGCACGCGTACTTATAGTACGAGTTGGTGGCGTGCCACGCGTAGTTATCGGCGTTGGTGACGGCCGTCTCTCCGGTCTCGCCGTTCTTGTTGTCCTGGGCAGCGTCTACGAGCCCGTGGGCACGCTGCGGATAGTACGCGCGGATCCCGTCGTCGTTGTCTTCCTCCCTGATCTGCGAGTTAAAGATGGGGGTCCCGACACTTCGGAAGTGGATCACTGGTGGACGTATTAGTTCGCGGACGGGACTCAGCACACACATCGAGGCCGCAGAGGAGAATAACGTACTCTCGTGGAGGATGATTCTCGCCAGTGACTCCATTCTTATATCGGGGTAGTCGATTAGATTGGTACATTCAATATCAGAGGGGAGATTATAGAAGTCGTAGGCCGAGTTGCAGAGGTGAAATTTCTCGAGCTGATCCCCACCGCTGTCAATTCCCCAATATGCGCCTTCTTCTACCGCGTCCGGATCAGAACCACCGTCTTCGGGGCAGAGACCCAGGAAGTCGTTATTGTCCAGTATCATATACGCAACGATGGGCTGTGCCTCGCCATTGTCGGTGTCCACGAGTGCCGAATAGACCTGGCCAACTTCCGACTTAGTTTCGTCATTGTTAACAAAGTAGCGGCTAAAGAGAGTCGTGTCAGTGTCGTCCAGGTTCCCGGCGCCGTACACCAGAAGCTGCGACCAGCCGGTGCAGAAGGCCTGGTGGGCCGACTGAACGTGAGTGAGTTGATCACCGTCACTCACGTCGAAGTTGAGATATTTAAACTCATTGGCGCATGCAGGGGTGTCGCCTCCGGGGTAGGATGAGGGTTCGGTGCTCCGTCTAGTCTTGTCCCCACGGACCGGGAACGTCTTGGTGGCCGGAATTGCAACGGCACCAGATGCAAGAAGCATAAAGCTTAGGATCGCCAGATGATTCATCTTGGAGCGACGAGGAGTATAAGGTTTAAGGGAGATGTATAGTTAACCTAGGTTGGTGAGGATAAATATCTTTTCTAATACCACGATATCCATGGGGAGAAAGGCATTCTTGTACTCGTGATACCCCCTGCCAGGGCATCCTGTCTGCTCAAGAACCCGCGCCCCTCTCACTGATCGAAGTGCTCGTCGAAATATGACATCCTCACTTGGTAGGTTCAATTTCTAAAAAAAATAAGCCCATCGAGAGGCTGAAGATGTTGCTAAGCCTTCCGAGCAACTAAGTATAGCACAGCACTCTAGAAGCATTATATTCCCTATTAAAAAGCCACGCGTTGATCAGCAGTAGCTTATCGTCACACAAGTACTAATCACCAAAGCAAATTTAATGACCAAAGCAAATTTAATGACGCCGTACCATCAGCCGAATCAAGATACAGCCTGACCATCGGTAGCGCCTCGAGTCTAGTTTGCCGCCCCTAAGTATAAGACTGGAGATTGTGGAGGAGGCGTAGCGGGAAGAGGGGCATGTTTGACGCGACTGCCCACGAAGAAAACATGCCTAGATTAGGTGTAGGTTCAATGAAATCTAACATCAGCTTCGTGCGAGCAATAATAAGCCTGGGGCGGCTGGGCGGATAGCTTGGTCCGTTTTCTGTGTAACCTGTCGATCATTTCAACGTATAAGAAGAGGTACGGCGAGATACCAGCTACCTTGTGCGATTTCGAGTTATGAGGCTACTCTTGACTTGTGGCTGTTTCAGTTTACTATTAATAAAAAATTTCCTCTTTTCGTTTAAATTATACGATACCGATATTATATAAATACATTACTGCGTTTTACTCGCCATTTAGGAAGTCGATGTGACGTCACCAAACTAGACTTTGTACAACATCGCCTTTTGAGGAGTCATCTTTTACACTCCTAGGCTCCCTGCTTTATGTCTTTACAATCCCGAACGCTTTTATTCTTCATATCAACAATTTTCTGTCCCCATGGCTGCAGTCAACACGGAAAGTCAAGAGCTCCCAATCTGGATTAGCATCAGAGGCAATAACCGCCCGCTTGTTTTCGACCTTTCAGGGGCTGTACCTTTTGAACTATACTTGGCTATACGCAGAAACGCGGAGGGCGACGCGGATTCCCGAGATCTCGCACTCCTGAAGACCGGTTCCGTGTTTGACTTTCCAGCAGCACTGGACAAAGGTCTCGTGGAACTGGTCGACGAGGCCAGTGGGGAGGTCGTCCGCCTACCTCACAGTACTACGGATCAAGTCCAGGCTCAGCAGGTCGCTCCCACAACCATCGATCCTGAGTCATTCATCACACTCCCTCCCGACGTCCAGCGTAGGGACCGCACTATACAAACCGTGCCGCTGCATCCGGCACCATGTCTTCGCGCATTGGTACAATCAGGGCTCAAGTACCACCTGCGACTGCATGACAAGCACCTAGGCGTGCGTTGGTGGGCATGGGGAAGCCCTCACGGACCATGCAAGGACGGCAGTGAGCTGCCTCCTTCTGAAAGCAAGACACTCGTTTCGTGTGGTCCGCTACGCTCCAAGACGTTCACCGTCGTGTCAGAAATACCCCTACCACCGAAGCTATCCATCGGCTTGTCCCTAGGAGAAGACGAAACCCATGCTTCGAGGGAAGACGACAGCGCCGAGTCTGAAGTATCATCACCATCATCATCATCACCTGTCATACAGATCACCATCACGAACACCAGCAGCCGACCGATCATACTCAAGACCATCGGAGACCAGCCCCACCTCAAGGCCCCCGGCGAAACCACCGACCCGCGCGCCCGCGTCACGGCCGACCGCCCGGACCTGCAGAACTTCTCCGTCGTCGACCAGGAGACCCGAGAAGACCTCATCAGCGACGCGCCCCTCTTCACATCCCCCCTCGCCGGCGGCAGCGGGCGCGGCTGGCCGCGGAAGCAGTTCCTCGCGCTCGCGCCGGGCGGGCGGGCCGTCCGGACGGCCGTGCTTCCCGGTCGCAGGCTCGTTCCCGGTAGGGAGTACCGCGTCAGCCTGCGGCGGTCCGGGTGCTGGTGGGCGTACGGGACGCTGGACGACCTGTTCGGCGAGGGCAACGACGTCTTAAGGAGCTGGCCGTCGGCGCCGACGGTGCCGATGCCGCTGGAGAGCGAGGACGTAGTGGAGGTCGTCGTTCGCCCGAGTTGAGCTGTTATGGCGGGTACGACGACGCGGTTATGGCGGAAGAAATATAGTGAGGCTCAAGTTTAAACATGTACCTGTTTCAGTAGCCCGATGTTCCCTTGACTAGGGCAATGTTGCTGTCAGGGACATAGTGGAGATCAGGAGTGGTCCACTTTAAAAAGGGGCAGTAGGTTAAGAGTGTAGGTGTCAATGATCGTCTTACTCTTACACACTGCCGTGCAGTTAGTTTAAAGTACGCGCCTCAGAATTTTGATTTAAATGTTACATTTCGGGTTGCACTTTGCACTACGGTGTAGTCGGCGAGGTACTAGAGGTAGTTACTTATTTGAATTACACCGCAAGGGACGTGCCTACGCCTGGAATGCTATTTACCAATGCCATTGGCCAGAATCAACATGCTTTTGCACGATTCCCCTATACTCCGTTGACCTGATGATTATCTACAATGCTTTCGCTATGTCCAATGGTTCAAACTGTATTTGAAAACGCCGCCCTCTTAAACAAGGAATCACGGTTTAATGGTCGTAATGGTTCATCTCCGCCACCGTTCCCAGAACTTCCATGGCGAGGGCGAGTCGCCAAGTTCGCGCTTAGTGATTTGATCACGACCTTGTATCCTCCAGAAGAACACCGGGATGCCGGATAGGACGAACGTGACGACGATGAGCGTCTTGAACGGTTGCGCGAACACCGCGCGGCTGAGTAGAAACAAGCTCACGCAGCAGAAGATGATGGGCGTCGTGATCCAGGTCTTGTAGGGTCTCTCTAGGTTAGGTTCCTTTACTCGCAGGATGATAAGTCCGAGGACTGTAAGAAAATAGAAAGAATATCCTGCGACGCCGTAAAAGGTAAGCAGCTCGCCGAACTCTCCAACGATCACGTAGATAGCCGTTAATACGGCATTTAAAACTAATGCATATATCGGCGTGAAGAAGAGACCCATCTCTTCATCGCCAATCATGCTATGCAATCGCTTAGAAAACCAATTCCTTGATCTCGTTGTTGCCATTCTGGGTTCGCGGGAGCCGACGCCCACGCGGCTGATGATGGTAGGGACATAGCCCTCCTTGGCAGCAGCATAAACCAGTCGGCTGCTTGTAAACGTAGATGAGTTGAGTGCACCGAAACATGAAGCACTGACGATGAGCGCAAATATGAGCGCGCCAATCGGGCCGAATATCTTGCTGCCGAACATAACAGCAACAGTATTGGTAGAGTTAAGGGTGGCCTGCGGTAAAACAAGGAAGTATGATACGTTGGCGAGAAGGTAGCAAATAATCACAAGAGGCATGGCCGTGTGAATTACACGCGGAAGGTCTCGTGAAGGGTTTCGAAACTCGCCCACTACGTAGTTGGTCTGCGTTCCTGGTCAGCATTGGTAGAGCATATCTCCAAAGAGCGCGCACTTACATTGTCCCAACCGTCATATGCCCATAGACCGGCATACAAAGCAACAGCCCAATGACTCATATCCGAACTCGTGCCATCAAACCAAGAATGGGTTTTCCACTCCATGTTAGCTGTTCCCGAAAAGGAGAATCCGGTGAGAGCCACCACCACTCCGCAGATGGTGACGCCAACCAATGCAATGAATTTTAAGAACATGAGCATATCGTTTACGCGGGTTCCTAGCCTGGTCGATACGCAATTTAAAAACGTCACGATGAACAGCCCGACAAGGCCCACGCACTTGTTGATCCAGGGGTTCACCGTCTCGGCCTCGGCCCCGATCACGGCGCGCACGAGATATTCGCCCATGATAATTGCGATAATCGCAGCGCCGCCCGGCTTGAGCACGAGAACAGCGACCCAGGTGAAAAGGAAGCCGGCCAACTCGCCCATGATCTTGGACAGATACGCTTGCGCGCCGCCGTTCAGAGGAATGGCGCCACCAAGTTCCGCATAACTTGCTGCGCCCGTCCAAGCGAGGACGCCTGATATCGCCCACACGATCAGGGACGCCCCAGGCGAGCCGACGTTTACGTTGACTTGGCTGGGAGACGAAAAGATACCCGATCCGATTATTAGCCCGACGATCAGACCGAGCCCGTTCAGATACGTCAGGGTCTTGTGTTTCTCCAGCGAAGCTCCTCCCAGTCCGCCATGACGCTGCGCAGCTGACGTAGGCGCGCCGAGGGGAGCGTAGCCGGGAGCGGTGGAGGACGAGAGCGGGAAGAGATTCGCGGCGTAATCGAAGTTGGAGGTGACGGAATATGACCTGCCGTGACCTGAGCCGAAATCAGGACGGGCGGCAGGATTATTATGATCTAAGGGGTCATCTTGCTCGAGCGAAAGCTTGCGCGACGAGGATATGGAGGATCTCGAATCTGTTTCGGAATAGGTGTCGGGCCCGTGGCTAGAGGATGCTAGGGAGGCGAGTTCGAGGGAATCTCGAGCGCTTGGTTGGAGAGCGGACGTGTATTGTGCTGGCATCGCAGCTGGCTCAGGATATGGATGTCGGTCTGAGTATAGGACGGTAACCTTAGCTATAATTGTATGTTGGGTCACAATTGGGAATAAAAATCATGTCGGCCGCCGAAGAGTCGCAAAAAAATGCCGAACAAGTTCGTGGCGTCAATGAGAGAGAGCTTGTGATGTCAGAGTCCCCCAAAGCAAAAAGCCAAGAAACCCTCCCAAAGTCACGTATTATTTGAACGATCGAGATTGGTATATCGGAAAACTAAGCTGTCGATATTCAAACGGGATGGATGCACTTAATCGGGATATGTTCGAGTTCTAGACAATGAAACCGGGATGAGAAGAAAAATGTTGAGGACAATGAAAGTGTTAGTTGTTAGTACCAGGTAGTTGGCAGAGTGCTGTTTGTTTCTGATCCAGTTAGACTAGACTAGACCAATGATGCTCATCCCCCCCCCCCCCCCCCAAAAGTGCCCAGGTACTTACTGTCCAAAAGCCCAACTCCTGCCCCCTTACTAGCATCCAATCAAGTCAAGTGTGGTGTCCGTGCACGCAAATACCCGTACCCGAAAAAGCTTACCTTACCCACACATTATTTCTTTAATGCTGACGTTACCCCTCCACCCTTTACCATCGTCACTCTCATTGCTTTCATTGCTTTCTCATTGCTTCGAAAGCTTGTTAGAGCTGCCTTCGCCTGAAAGCTTTGTATCGAGCTGTAGGAAGTAAAGCTATTTGCATGAAGAACGTTATCTGAATTGTTAACAACAATATCATTCAGGGGATTCGATCATGTATTAGTCCCCCTTTCTTATTTCCCTTTCTCACATCCTCAGGAAACAAGAGCCTGATATTGTCTTATATGAACTTCAAAGTTCATCCTTGTTCGAGGACATGTGTATTTGCAATAAAGGCCTTCAACAAAGATTCTTTCTATTTTTTCGTGACAATACCATTGTCATGAAGTAGATAATGGCAATGTCTACCTACCTGGTACCTAGCTCTAGAAATAGTACATACCTAGGTAGTATATAAGGCTGGTATGCGCGCGCCGGCCTAAACAAATTCGAAGGGAAGCAGTTCCACTCAAACTCACAATCTAACTACCATCATTGAGAAATGTCTTCTAACGAGCAGACTAGTAAGTACATCCCAGGGAGACCGCTAAGAATTACCAAAATGACGTCTAAATTCGACCAAGAAAAAGACTTCGCGGGTATGTACAAACTAGTCTCTGAGTTGACTCAGACTTCGGAGCGATCACACCACCAGATCGCATCGGCCGCATGGGACCTTCTGCGCATCTTTGGTTCTCGACAAGTTGACAGGGACCCGAGTGGCCGATGGGTTCAAGACCTAGATAAGGATGCCCACAAGGCTTTGGGCTGCCTCATCGTAGCTAAAACGGATGATATTCGCAGTTGCCGAGAAGGTGCCTCAGAGGTTGATCTCCCCTCTGTCGAAAAGAAGCTTCGCATGGCCGCAGAGGCCCTTCGCCGCGCCATTAACCGTCTTGAGTTACGCCACAACAAGTTTCATGTACACAACTCGACTCCTCCAGTTATTAAAGAAGTCAATGATATACCTCTAGAGGAAGACGATATGCCTGCTCTAGAGGGAGAAGAAGAAGAAGACGACATGCCTGCTCTAGAGGGAGAAGAGGAAGACGACATGCCTCCTCTAGAGGGAGAAGAGGAAGACGACATGCCTTCTCTAGAGGGAGACGATATACCTTCTCTATAGGGAGACGACATGCCTTCCAATGTACAACACTGATAGCAAGCGACCACTAGCTGTAGTCATATAAACTTAGTTAAGTTGACATCGTACTCATTCCTTATTGCTTTTTAGATTAGAACAAATAAAGTCTTTTGAAACGCACATAGTCTCCGCTCTTCAATAACATATTTCAAATCAATTGCCCTGTCTAGTGTATGCTGTAGATGAAAAATGCCATATATTTCCCCGTAAGCGATAAGATAATATTATCTGAGTAGCTTGCCTGGGAATAGACTACCGGTGTGAACTCAGAAGGCAGAATAGCATCGCCTTTGCCCTTAACACAATCATTCCGATATTATCAAGCTCGTTAAATCGAGCTGGATCATTCCATACCTGCTTTCGCTAACATCTGTTCTAAGACCTTAGTACTCTCGTACGTATCCACGAACTCCATGATCTGCGAGACCCGAGTCCCATCCTCCGAGAAGTTGAGGTCCCAGATCACCTCCACGACACTCTCGGATCCGTTCGCCGTGAAGACCGTCTGCTCGGTCCATAACGTAGCCCTTCGCTCGACCGTGTCGATCACTGTCCTGGTGACCTTCTGCGACACGTCTCGCATGGTCTGGAGCTCGACCTTCATCTGCGCTTCGTAGTCGGCATTCGTGATGTGGGTCTTGAAGAACTGCGGGTACCTCCGGATGAAAGAGAGCGGCCGGTACATTCGAATGCAATCCTCCGTCAGGATCGCCGAGAACAGCGATGGATCCTTTTTCTGGACAGCAAGCGTGTTGTTCTCTACAAAAGCTTTGGCAGTCTTCTGCAGAACTTCCCGGAATTCCGCCATTGTGAATATTTTTGATGGTATCTGTAACGTTGATGGTGGGGTGGTACCGAAGAATGAAGCAGCAAAGAGAGGATGGTATAAGAAGAGTAGGAGGCAGCGAGGCAGTGAGACTACACTATATATAAGAAAAGAGACAGCTATTCTTTATTATGGTAAGCTATCGCCCGGTTTTCGGCTTTTACCTGCGAAATCCCAAGACGAATGCGTAATCTGATATTAAAAATGGGCCTTCGACTGGGTTAATTGCCTGCGCCTCCCACCAACACCAACTCCTCCAACTTCAGCTTATCCCATGGAAACTAGATCTAGTTGGGCACAAGCTGCTGGTACCCTTGCTCTCGTCATCTTCAAAGCTAAACCCCTTAGAGTCGAAGTAAACAAAGGGCATCGATGATTACAATCCTCAACCCCCTCACAGCGTCAGAACTTGACTAAGCAACTAGATACGGTCAGAGAAGAAATATGGACTTTGTATGCTGAAGAGTTGGTTTTCGAAGTCTGGCTGAAGCCCTTCAGACACAATTCAGAGCTATGTCGTTGTCGAAATGTCGTGAACTTTAGGGGAATTTAGCCCAGAAGACATGTAATTTTTAGATGCATATTTCACCTAGCCTATAAGTTAAACCTTCCACCACTTGGATAACGAGACCTTCCCTAATTAAAGGGATATTTTGCAGAGCTACAGCAGATCGAAGGACCCTATATCGGTAGTATTGACGGAAGCTTCTGCGAAGACTAGCACCTTGATGATGACCCTGGACGGTACGGACTATATACGAATTCGTCCAATTTTATAGTCTCGAGGACGGGTTCTTCCCCCCTTTATGCCTGATGGCGCTTAACATCTTCCAAGATTAAAAGATTGATATGACCTATAAAGCTTTCAACCTTTAGAACATGCTAGTTCGTGGTTCCGAGGTTCTTGCTATTCTCGACTGGGAGAAGTCTGGCTTCTATCCCGAGTTTTGGGAGTTCTGCAAAACTCTGTGCCATCCAGGCTGGAGTTGCGGATAGACTAGGCAGACAGGGTCTTAATACCATATTACTAGGAAGCCTTCAGAGATCCGTTAGCTTTCAATCTAGCCACCCGCCAATACGTATCAACATATTTTAGGTAGTTTATGATTCAAGCCATATATTCATTACATTGTTGCCGGGAAAAAATCGGAAAATCTTTACTAAAAGGCTCGCTTTTTTTGCATAGTTCATTGAGATTGCTTTGTCATTAGATACCTTCGTAAGTGTTACCCTGTTGGCGCAAACAACACCAGACGTAGATCAATGGGACCTACATATATATATTTAGCATTAAATCTGACCAATGAACAGTCAGAAATGATATATCAGAATCTTCTTACACAGCTAAGATAGAATTAGAAATACACATTATCACCAAATATGTCCTCTTCTAGTAACTCAAACAGCTCTGCACAAGCGCATACGGGGCTACCACCCGTTAATCGCATGAGTGCCGCAGTGATCGAAGAACTCATCGGCAACGAGCAGCAAGATCATATACAGCAGAGAATGATAATGATAAAGGGTGTGGCGTCTCATCTCGCCTGGTTGGTTAGGAAGCTTAAGGCTATGCCTAGACCTAGGTTTCCGCCCGTCTTCAAAATAACACATCTTGACCAATACGACGAAGAATCTTTAGACTGGTTGAGACTCGAACTGGAATGCTGGACTGTCAGGAGTGATCTCGTTGCTAAACTTATGCCCGAAGAAGACCCCTTTAGCAGTTTGTATATTACAGATATGGATCTCTGCTGTTTGTCATGCCATGAGCCCACTACCCCATCCCACCCTCCCGCTGAATTATTTACTCCCTCTGCTCTAGTGGCAGAAGAACTTGATGAGACATCAAGACCACGCGTAGACTCCCCCGAAGGGGAATGCACAGGCGCGTCGTGCGCATTTGAGGCTTGTGAAGATCCTTGCTCCGCTTCCATCCTAGGAGACGAAGGAGATATGATGCCTAATATCCCCCCCTCATTGAGAGAGATGATACTGGCCCAGATGCTACACCAAGTGTCGAGATCCCACAGTCGAAGCATAGACCATCTCAGGTTGTACATGGCAAACAACCTGGAGTCATCTCAAGACATAGACTATATCAGGGGACTCCAACTCATGGAATCGGCGTCAAATGTTCTTAATAACATCCCCAATTATATTGGAAAACCCAATCACCCTGAAGGGGAGCCTGGTGCGGAACAGGAGCGGAGGGTCGATAAATTCATGCAATACGTGTGGAATAGCTCGTAGCGTTGCTTGTCAGGAGCATAGCACTCGTCACACGTGGACTGGGCTACGGACCTGTTGGTCGCCCTTGGGGCCCAGATGGGAGTCACGGAGTCCTCATAGCCGGAATAGGAGACAAAGGGTCCTGGATAGGAGACTAGGGGTCCTGGATAGGGGTTACAGGCTTATGTGTATGAAGGGATAGGTCCCTTTGTCCTGGCCTCCTGTATATACATAGGACTTAGTAGCCTCCTTGGTTCGCAGCTCTTCGTGCAACAACATACAAATTGAACAGCTTTGGTTTTCATTTAATGTAGTTATTTAGGATGTAGACAAATTGATAATCAGCCAGTTCAACATAAGCTCCTACGAATCCCTCGTAGTGGTTTGAAAATTTCGTAGAGATAAGTGACCAAGCTAATATTCCAACGGGTTACCTACGCTGACTATCATTTGACTGTTATGTACCTTGGGAGGAGGTAACTTATAGTTAGAAAAGCCATAGCCATGTCAGTACTGGTAGGTAAAGAGCGGAACATATACATTATGGTATAGCATTAACAGCTGGCGGTTTTATATTCATTCGTTATCTCTCGCATTAATTGATTGGATTTGATTGGATTTGTGACAACACATTGATGACCGTACAGTGTACATTTTTCTGAAATTCTGTAGATTCGTTTAGCCCAATCCTAGGCCGGCGCACCAGGTCATTAGGTGGCTGAGCAGTTGGGCAACACACCATTTAGGCCACGTAGCAGGCCTGCCTCATCCGTTTTCAGAAACTTCTAGCTGGCGTTGAGCAGTACGATCGATTCATTTTATTTACGGACGCCCTCTGAATTCTCTATTGTAAGTCGATTTTACGATATCCATCAATAGCCATCCGAAATGAAAGATGACGAAAGACAGTCAATCGCCACACCATTCACAGACTTCCTAAGGAGGTATCCCAGACTTCAATGTCCCCTCGAAGGATGTCAAGACGAATACTCAAACAGAGAGGACCGAATTACTCTTGATTCTTGATCTTCTTAAGTGGAACTGGTGCCGATGAGCACGACCTGGACCGCAGCAAAGCTATAAAGAGGACGGGTCATCAGGATCGATCTCAAGTACATAAGCAAAGAGGGAATGATAAGGAAATGGACTTACGTAGAAGTTGCGCCGAAAACCTCAACCAACTCACCATCGTTCATGAACCACAATGCGCTAGAAAACATAGCGCTTGTAACAAGGGTCTATATCAGAGACTTAGAATAGCTTTAATTTAATATAATAATCTTTACAGGTCCTAAGGTCCTTAATTTCTTTCAATTTAAATAGGAATTTAAGGCCTTATTTATATCTTAAAATTACTACTTAATTTTTACCTTATTACCGCTTTAAGCGCCTAACTAACATATATTAATCTTGTTATTTTAATTTAAGTTATTTTTATTTATTTAACTTTAATTAATTTATATATTAATATATAAAATATATATTTATTAAAATTTATAATTATAGGTTTTTTTAATTAAATAAACTATTTAAATTAAACTATATAATATTAGTTTTTTTTTTTTTAAACCTTATTTTAAAATATTATTTTATAAATATAAAAATTTATAAATTTCCTTAATTATTACTAGTAAAAATTTTTAATAAAATATTTAACTTTTTTATTAAATAAATAATTATAAGGTTTTTAAGTTTAATATTTTTTAATAAACTATTTTTTTTATTTAATTAAATATTTTATTTTTTTTAAATTTTTTATAAAGTTTTTTATTTTTTTTATTTAATAATTTTTTATTTTAATTAAAATTATTTTTTATAAAATTTAATTAAAGTTAAATAATATTTAATTATTAACGCGATAAAGTTTAATAAAAAAAATATAAAATAAATTATAAATTTTTTAATTTTTAAAAAATATAAGTTTTATAATAATTAAAAAGATTATTTTTTAAATCTTAAAAAATCTTAATATTTTTTAATCTAGCTTTTTTATAGGTTTTTTTATTTTTACGTTTTTAATATTTAATATAACTAGTTATTTTTTAATATATTTAAAATTTTTAATATATTTTTTATTTATTTAAATTTTTATTTATTACTAGTTTTACTTAAAATATTTTTAAGTATTTTTTTAGATTTAAGTTATTTAATAAAAGTAAAATTAGTTTTTTAAGTTTTTAAATGTTTTAAATAAAAAATTATACGTCGTGAAATAATAACTATAATTAATATAAAAAAATATTATATAAAAAAAAAAAAAATTATATTATTATAAATAAATTTAACTATAAAAAATAGGTTTTTTTAATTGTTTATTTTATAATTAATAAATAATTATAAATAAATTTTAAAAGTTTAATTAAATTATTTAATTTAACCGTTAATTTAAAAATAAAAAGCTATATTTATATAAAATTTAATATTTATTAACTTAAAAAAGTTTTTTTATAAGTGTATTATAAACTTAAAGTTTTTATTAAAAATAATATTTAATAATATATTATATAGTTTTTAATATTTTTTAATAAAAATTTTAATAAAGTTATTAGTTTTTTTTTTTTTATTTTAAAAGAAATAAAATAAGCTATCTTTATAAAAAAATCTATTATTATTTATATAAAATCATATTTATTTAATAATAATAAATTTATAATAAAGTTTATTATAATAATATATTAAAATTTATAATAAAGTTTTATAAATTAAAAAAAACCGTAAAATACGTGTTTTAAAATTTTATTTCTTTAATATTTTAAGTATCTTTTAATATATTTTCTAATTATATTTTCTAAGTTAAATTATTAAAAGTTATAAATTATTAATTCCATGGTTTTATTTATTTTTATATAACTAGTAATATATATATTATATTTAAACTTTATAATTTTTTACTATAAAACTATTAATATTTATAAGTGGTTTTTATAGTAAAATAAATTATTTTATATTTTTATATTTTTTTTTAATTAAATCTTTTATTTTAAATAAATAAAATCTTTTAATATAACTTTTTTAAAATTCTTTATAAATTTTAATAACTATTATAATATTTTAAAATTATAAAATTACTTTAATATAAATAAAATAATAATTAAAATAATAAATATAATTCCTTATAAATACGAAAAATATTTTTCTTATAAAACCAAAATAATTAACTAATTTTTAACCTTTTTTTTTTAAAACAATATTATAATAATTTAAATAAAATATTAATCTTTTTATTTTAATATTTTAATTAATAATTAATAATAAATTAATATAAAACAAGTTATTAAACTTATTAAGTTTATTTTTAGTTTAATATTTTAATAATAATAAAATAAAAAAAGTTTTAATAATTAGAATAAACCTTAATTTAATAATATATTTTTTTAAAATATTATTTTTATTTCTTAAAAAAGTTAATAATATTTAATAGTTCCTTATTATAAATTTTATAATTTATTTTGGTTAAATTTAGTTTTTAAAAATGGAATATTATAAAGTAAAATTTCCTAGTTTTATTTTTTTAAAATAAAATTAATTTTATTATAAAATTTAAGGCATTTATTTTAATATAAATAATTAAATTTAAATTAAAATAAGTAAAAACTAAAGCGGTTATAAATTAATCTTTTAATATTTTAAAAATAATTAACATTAATTTTATTTATTTTTAATTTTTCTTATCTTTTTTATTAATATTTATTAAAAGTTTAATTATTATTAAAAAATTATAAATAAAATATTAATAAAAGTTTATAAATTTTATAAATTATTAACATTTTTTAAAGCTAATTAAATTTTCTTATTTTTAAATACTTTTAATTTTATTTAAACTTATAAATATATTATTAACTTTAATAATATATTTTAAAAATTTAATTTTTTAAACTTTTTAAAAATATTTTTTTAGTAATATAACCAAGTAATATTTTATTAGTTATTTAAGAATTTCTTTTATTAAAATATTATATTTTTTTTAAATATCTTTATAAATAAAAATATTATTAAAATAAATAAATATATTAATATTAATTAAATTTTAAAAAATATTATTTATTATAATTTAAAAGATTATTAAAACGTTAATAAGTTTAAAAAATATTACTAAATATTTATATAAACCATATTTATATTTAAAAATTATTTTTTATTTGTTTTTTTCCTTAATTTATATAAGGTTAAATTTAAATTTAAAGTTAATTTTAATAAAGAATTTAATAATTTTAAATTATACTTAAAATTTTATAATTAAAAAAATTAAATAATAAATTAATATAATAATAATATTAAGTTTTTAATAGTTAATAATAAGTTATAATAAATCTTTTAAATTTATTTTCTTAATAAATATTATTAAAATAATATATAATAAAATAAACTTTTTAATTTTTTTTATATTAATTATTTTTTTTAGTTAAAACTTTAAAGTAAATAATTTTTTTTTATTTATAATATAAAAAGGTTCTTAAAAAGATATTTTTTTTTTATAAAAATTTATAATATAATCTTAAAATTAATAATTAAGGAATTATTATTTTACTTTTTAAATTATAATTAAGTAAAATTCTTAAAATTTCTTAAAAACATTTCTAAATGTTTTTTAAGTATTTATTTAAATTATAATTAAAATAAAAAAAAATGTTAATAAGTTTATTAAAATCTTATTAATATAGTTTTTTTTATAATACTTAAAAATAAATTAAATTCTTTAAATTTAAAAGAAAAAATAAACTAATTAATATTATTTAAACCATTATTAAAAAAAATAATATTACATTTTTTATTTAAGTTAATAAGTTTAAAATTAAAATAAGTAAAATAATTTTTCTAATATTATAATATAAAAGTTTTTAAATAGAATTTACCTTTTTATTTAAATATTAAAATGTTAAAATTCATTATAAATTAAAAATATTATTATTTATAAATAAGGATTTTTTATTAATATATTTTAAAGAAAAATATAACTAATATATTATTTTTTATATTTATAAACACCTTTATTTAATATTTTTTATTATTATAAATAAATGTTATTTTATAAATAAATTAACTTTTAAAATATAACTTAGAAGTTAATTTATTAAAAGTTAAAAATCTTTTATAATTTATAGTTTAATATATTAAAAAAAAGTGTAAAAATTTATTAAAGTTTTTTATAACTTTATATATTTTTTTTAATTTTAATTATTTAATAAATAAAATTTATTATAATTCTTATATTTTAATTAAAATAAATTTATTATTAAGCTATTAATTTTTTATTAATATAATAAAATAACTATTTAAAAATCTAAGTCGGAGTTTTTTTTTTTAATAATTTTTAAAAAAAAAGGCTTTATTAAAATTAAATTAATTTTTATTTTTTTTATAAATATAAAAACTAGTGTTATATTATTATTAGATTTTTATTTTATAAAAGTAACTTTTTTTAAAGTTATAAATAATTCCTTTTTATTAATATTCTTTTTTATAAAATAAAATAAAATGTTATAATTATTTTTTTTATAATATTAATATAAATATTTATCCTTTTTATATTAATTAATATCCGTTTAATTAATTCCTTATAAAGTTTTTTTATTAAAAACTTAATGTTTATTTTTAAAATTAAGTTAGTTATTATTTATTTATCGATTTTATTTTTTTAAAAATTAATTTTAATTAAATTTAAAATAATTATTTTTATTATAAAATTAATAATTTAATTTTAATTACTTTGTTATTAAATCGGGCTTGTTTTTTCTTAATAAACTAAGGTTTATAAATATATTTTTATAAATTTACCTAGCTTTTTAAATAATATTAATAAATTTTTTATTATTATTTAAAAAACTTTTTTAATAAAAATATATTAACTTAATAATTTTATTTAATAAAATTTTAATAATATAATTTAAAAAAAGTATTTTAAATTATTAAACTAATTTATTAAAGTTTAATATTTTAATAAAATATTAAATTATATTTTTATAATATTTAAGCTTAGATATTTTTTTTAAGTTATAATATTTTTTTAAAAGGTTTTTAAAATATTCTTTTAAAATAAGTTTATAATTTACTTAAAAATTTATAAGTTTTATTTATTTTATTATTTATAATTTTTACTAATATTATATTTAAGTTTTATTTATTAATAAAAACCTTATTTAATTAATATAATAATAATTTTTTAAAAAGCTTTTTATATATATTTTTATATATAATTTTACTTTTAAATATTAAGGTTAAAATTTAAAAAGGTTTTTATTATTATAAGTAGTAAATTTATTAAAATATATAAAATTAATAATAATAAAAACAAAACAAATTAATTATTTAAATATTTAAACTAATTTATCTTTTAATATAATTAAAAAAGTTAATTTAATATATAAAATATAAAAAAGTAACGGCCCTTATAAAGGTTTTAATAATAGCTTATTTTTTTTATTATTAAAATTATTTAAGTTACTATTAAAATTATTAAAAAAAAGTAATAAATTTCCTTTTTTATTTCCTTTAAATATAAAAAGTTTAATTTAAATAAAATTAAATTAAATTTAAATATTAATGGTAATCCTTTTAATTTAACTAATTTATAAAGTTTAAATAAATAATTAATTTCTTATTTTTACTTTTAAATTAAAATATATAAATAAAAAATAAATATTAAAAATAATATTAATTTAAATTAATTATTAAAAGTTAAATTTAAATATAACTTATTCTTTTATATTTTTAAATACTAATTATATATTAATTAATTAATTAGTGGTTAATTATTTAATAAATTTAATAAAAATAATTTTAATATATATTTAAAAATTTAATAATTACTTTTAAAAAGTTTAATTTAATTAAACTAAATTAATATATTTTTAAATAAATAATTTATTAATTTAAAAGTTTTTAATAATAATTTATTTAACGATTTTATTTTAAGTTTTTTTATAAATATTAAAATTAATATATAATAATTTTAAAACTAGGTATTATTTTTAGGTAATTTAAATTAATTTATTAATTATAGTTTATTATACGGTATTATTATCTATAAACTTAATAATAATTTTTTAAACTTATTATAAAAATATTTAATTAAACTATTTAATTTAATGTTTAAAATTAATAATTTAAATAGTTAATATTTTAATTTTTATATTATATATTTAAATAATAATATTATAAATTATATAAAAAATATTATAATTTTCATGGATTTTTTAGTTTTTTTAATAAGTAATATTTACTTAAATAACTAAAATTTAAATAATATTATAAAAGTTTTATATTTAAATATAAAATTATAAAATTTATTTTAAAAAGTTAATAATAATAATATTAAATATAGTAAAATTAAAAATATTTTTTATAATTAATTTATAATTTTAAAATTAATAAAATATAAAAATTAAACTTTTAAATTAAAATATTATTTTTATTTTAATAGGTTTTTAAACAATAAAAAAGATATTAAGTTTAATAAAAAATCTTTTAAATTTTTAACAAGGAAAAAATAAAAAAGATTTTTATTAATATTATTTATATAAAAAATTAATTAGTTAAAAGGTTTTTTTAATTAAAAGGATTTTAAATTTAAATTCTTTAAAAAATAAAATAAACTTTTCTTATTTTAATAGTTTTAAAATAAAATATAATAAAATTATTAATAAAAATAATAATAATATTAAACTATAAAAAAATTACGTTAAAATAATAATATAAATTACTTTAAAAAAAGTATTTTTTAATAATAATAAAAAAATATTACTTATTAAAAAAAAAAGTTTTAAATTATTAAAAAAAGTTATAAAATAGTTAATTTAAAGTAAAAAAGTTTTAAAATATTTAATGTTTTAAAAGTTTTTATTAATTATTTAAATTTAATATAATTTTTAAAAAAAATAAAAATTATTTATAATAAAAATTTATATTAAAAATTTAAAATAGTTTTAATTTAATATAATAATTTTTATAAGTTTTAAAGTTTTTAATTTTTTTTAATTTAAATAAAAATTTAAGGTTTTATTTATATTTTAAAATTATTACTTAATTTTTATTTTATTATTATTTTAAACGTTTAATTAATATATATTAATTTTATTATTTTAATTTAAGTTATTTCTATTTATTTAACTTTAGTTAACTTATATATTAATATATAAAATATATGTTTATTAAGATTTATAACTATAGGTTTTTTTAATTAAGTGAGCTACTTGGATCGAGCCGTGTGATAGCGCTGAAGATACCAATTAGAGCCAACTGGTGTTCTATATCTTTCACAATATAAAGAACCATGATAGATAGAATCGGTAGCATGGAGGCGATAACAGTGCAGATAAACGCGGAAGCCGAGATGAGACGAGCGTCATCGTATGTTGCGATACCGGTATCTGCAGACGTTGGGGAAGATAGGCTATGCGACTTCAGGAGAATTCTATATATACTCTCTACCTAAACCAGGGTCAGTATAGCCTGGACACGAGGAAGAAGAGCCTTTCAACACACTGTGGTGCTGTGTCTGAGACGATGATAGAGGGGCAAAGCTCTGCCGGCGACAAACCTGGAGAAGCGATTGGTATGAGGAGGCGGTACCAAAGCCATAAGGTCTCTGCCTTGTGACCACACATCGTGATCACGGCCGAGCAGATACACGCCTCCTAGCCTTGGCTCCCTCAGCCAACACTGGAGTTTCTGTAGATCGTGTGGATCCGGAGCAGGTATTTTGGACAGTTGGCAATACTGCATTACAGCATCATCTGTCTGGTATAAGCACCTGCGTGGTTTACCCAGTGGATGAACTGACTGTATTCCTTTAGTACCTTGCGGAGCTGTAGCCACTTTTCCCACTGCTCCCCGGCGCCGGGTGTGTTATGCACGTGGGCAAGCGTGTACCAGTCCAAAGCGAAGTCGCGTCTATCTTCTTCGCCGGAAGAGTCATTATCGGTTTCCAGCTTGTCAATGTCTCTCTGCAGGTTAGTGATTTCAGCTTGTAGATAGAGAATGTTTTGCAAGTTCAACGCGGCGAAACGGCGCACTATGGCATCTTCAGGGTGATTTTGTATGAATGATGCGATTTTGGAATATCCTTTCTTGTTCATTCCGTCCTTGGAGTATATATCACGATGAGATTAACAAGTTACAAGTTAGGTGTTTTCCAGAGAATCTAACAAGGCGGCTTGAAATTCCGCCAATTGATATTATCGTAAGGCGATAAGGCTCGGTTTATGGCTGCTTATGCGGCTGCACCATTCGGGCTGTGGGCCCAGATAGCCAATAGGATAGCGGACTATAAGACCTAAAACCGCCAACCCCGTTAATTTCTAACGGTCCGTATTTCTTTTATTAAATACTGTGGTTCTAACACTGTATTTGCCTTGTAATTATAAGGGGCTTAATGTTATATATTTTATAAATAAAAATATTATATATTATTAAATTTATATTATAATTTTAATATTATTTTATTTTATTTTTATTTTTTAATAAACTTAAAATAATAAACCTTATAAATTTATTAATAAATTTATTATATTATAAATTTATTATATTATAAATTTATTATTTTTTTTTAAAATAAAAATTTTTAAAATAATATTTTTTATTAATTTTATTATATATTATTATTTAATTTATAAATTATAATTTATTTTTTTTATAATTTAATTAAAATTAAAATTAATTTTTTATTATTTTATAATTAAAGTTTTTAATTTATTAAACTTATTAATAAGTTTTTAAAAATATTTTAACTTATTTTTTTTAGTTATATTAAAATTATTTTTTAATTATATTAATTAAGTTATTATATTTATTATTATTATATTTTAAATATTAAATTTATTAACTAAGTTATAAATATTTTTATATAAATTATAATTATTTATAATTTTTTATATAAAATAAACTACGTGGTTTTTATTATATATAAAAAAATTTAAAATAATATTAATTTTTTTAATATAATATTAAATAATATAATAAAAAATATTTAATTTTTATAAAATATTTTTTATTTAGTTTTAAATTAATATATATTTTATAATTTTTATTATTAAATTTTATAAAATTATTATTAAATTTAATAAAGTTATTATTAAACTTAATAAAATTATTATTAAATTTAATAAAACTATTATTTATATTAAATTTAATTAATTTAAATATATTAAACGTTTTATAATAAAAACATTAAAACTATTAAATATTTTTATATATTTTAAAATTAAAATAAAAACCTTAATAAATAATTATTTTTTTTATATTATAAATTAGTTTCTTATTTTAATAATTATATAAAAGTTTTTTTATATTTTATAAATCTTAAAATAACTAATAAATAAAAATCTTTTTTTATAGTTATAAAAAATATTAATTTTATAAAAAACTTATTTTAATAGTTTTTTATTATTTTAAATTTTTATTATTATTTTTTTTATTATAACTTTTTTAAAAACTATATAATAATAAGTTTTTATAATATAAAAAATATTTAATTTAAAGGTTTTATAATTTAAATTATAATATAATTATATTATTATATAATATTTAATATAATTAATTTTTTTATTATTAATTTTTATTAATTTTTAAGTGTTTTTAAGTTAAAATTTTTAAGTTAATTAACAGTTATTTAAATTTTATAAAACTATTAATTAATATTTTTTAATTATATTTAATTCTTTATTTATATATTTAAAATTATAGTTTTAATAAGTTTATTTTTTTTTTAATTTTAAAGAAAATATTACACGTTTTTTTTTTTTATAAATTATTAAGTTAATTAAACGATATTTTAATTAATATAAATAATAAATTAATTCTTTTAATAATTTATAACTTATAAGTTTAAAAAACTTTATTTTATTATTAACTATTATTTATATTTTTTATATAAAGCTTTTTAATAATTATAACTTTTAAATGGTTTTATTTTTTATAATATATTAAATAATATTAATTTCTATTTATTAAAAGTTTTTTAAAATTTATAAAATTTATTATATAAAATTAATTAAATATAAAAGCTTTTTTTTTATTATAAATAAATTAATTATTATTAATTAAATATTTTAAAATAATATTTAATTAATTATAAATTTTATTTTTTATTTTAAATTTTACTAAGGTTTAATATTTTATTTTAATATAAAAGTTATTATATTTTTAATTTTCTAATTATATATATTAACCGTTATAATATTAACACTACGTATATTTATTTAAAAAATATATTATAAATATATAAAATTAAAAGTTTTTATTTTTTATTATAAATTTTTAAATTTAATATAAAATAATACTTATAATTCTTAGTTTATTAAAAATATTTAATTATTTAAATATAATTTATTCCTAGATATCTTTTATAAAGAAATATATTATATATAAAAAAATATAAAAAAAACGGAAATAATAACTAATTTATAGTTAAAATAAATATAATATATAATATATAAAAAGAAAATATAAAATTAATTTCCTAGTTTATATTAATAAGTAAATATATAATAGTTTTTAATATATATTATAAAAACTAGAAATTAATTTAATAACTTTAATTATAAAATAAAAATAAATAAATTCTTAATATATATATATTTTTATATAAAAAAACTAAAAACCAATTTAATAATTTAAATAAAAAATAAGAATTAATAAATCTTTAAAATATAATTGTTTTTATAAAATAAAATAAAAATTAATTTAATAATTTAAATTAAAAATAAAATAATTAAGAAATTATTATTATATATATATGTTTTTATAAGGAAAAAAAAGAATTTAATTTAATAAATTAAACTTAAAAACAATATATAAATATTTTTAATAAATATTTAATATATATGTTTTTTAAAAAAAAAAAAAGTTTAATTAAATATTTATTTAATTATTTATAAGGAGGTTATATTACGTATTTATATATTTATTTTTTTTATAGTTTTTAAAACCTTATTATTAATTTTTAATTTATTTTATAATATATTTTTTTATTATTATTTATTTTATTATTATTAATATTTATTAAAATATTAATAAATAAAAATAATATTAAAATAAGATTATTATTAATATTAAAAAATATATAAGTTATATTTTTTTAAGTTAATTTAAAGTTATTTTAATTATTTTTTTTTAATTATTTTTATATTATTTAACTATTATTTTTTTTAAGTAAATTAACTTAAAATTCGTTTTATTTATTATTTAATTTATTATTTAACTTATTATTAATAGTAATATAATTAAGTATAACCTTATTTTAAAAATATATATTAATTTTATTTAAATAATAAAACTTAGTATTATATTTATTTATTTTAATTTAAACACGTTTTAAGTTTTTTTTAATAAAAGTGGTTTAACTTAAACGTGAAAAAAGAAATTTACTACTTTTTTTATTTTTTATTATTTATTTATATTAATTTATATATGTTTTAATATATTAAAATATTTAAAATTTAATAAATAAATATATTATAATAAAAATTAATATAATTTTATTATTAAAAATATTTTAAATAAAATAAGTAAAAATAAATTTAAAAGATATAAAAATAAGGTTAAGTTATAATAAATTATAATAATATTATATTAATTTAAATTTACTTTTATTATTATAAAATAATAATTAAAATATATAAATAACTAAATAAAATTTATTAAAATCTAGATTTGTTTTTTTTAAAAATATTATAAATATGTTTTTATTTAAAAGATAATAAAAATCACTATAAATAAATATTTTATTACTAATTTCTTTAATTAAAGTTTTATTAACATTTATTTTATTATATTATTTTATATTATTATATATAAATTAGGTTTTTTTATTTTAAAAATAATATAGTTAATTTCTAGTTTTATTAATATTTTAATTAAGCGGTAATATTAAATGTTATAAATTATAAAATTAAAATACTATAAATTTATATAATTATTTATTAGTGTTATTATAATTTAAATATAGTTGTTTATTATTATTATTATATTTTTACGGTTTAGTTTAATAAAATTAATTAGTTTTTTAAATTAATATTTAATATTTTATTAATAAATAAAAAATTTTTTAAGGAAAATCTATTTTTTAAAGGATAAAATAATAAGATATTAATTGTTTATAAAATATAATAAGTAGTTAAATATAAAAAATTAAATATTAAAATTTTAAAACTTATATTTTTTTAAAAGAATATTATTTTAAAATATTAATATATAAAGATATATTATTTTTTATAATAATTTATTATTACTAGAAGATAAAAGATAATAAGTTTAATTTTTATTAAAAGATATAAATAAAAATAAATACTAATAATTTAACGTTTTATATATTTTTTTTTTATTATAATATTAAATATTTCTAGTAATTATATAATAAATATAATATATAATATAATAATTTATAACGTTATTATTAAAAATAATAAAAACTAACTATAAATTAATATTATTTTAAAATAATAATTTAATTTAAATTATAAATATAAAATTATAACTTTTTATTTTATTAAAATTAAAGAAATTATAATAAAAATAAGGTAATTTTTAAACTATATTTAAAGTTATATTTAAAACTTATAAAAAAAAAAAAACTTTAAATAAAAATAAAAATAAAAATAAGGATAAAAATAAAAATAAGAAAATAATAACAATAAAAACTAAAATAAAAATGAAAATAAAAATAAAGATAAATAAATAAAAATATAATTAAAAAAAAAAAGCATTTTTAATAAATAATAATATCTTTAAAAAAATTTAATTTAATATTATATTTATATATATATATATATACTTAAATATTTAATAAAAGTAAATTAATATATTATATTATATTTTATTTAATAATAGTTATATTATTAGTATTTTATTAAAAAATATTTATTTTATATTATAAAATACGTTATATTTATTTATTAACGCTTATTATTTTAAGTTATTTAAATAATAGTTATTTATTTTTATTTAACATTAAATTATTTAATATTTTATAAAAAAAATTAAAATATTTTTAACATTAATTTAAATTACTTAAATATATAAAATAAAATATAAATAAATAATAAAATATTTTTTTAATTAAATTATTTAATATATATTTAAATAAAAAAATAACTAAAAATTAAAAAAATAATATTAATATTATTATAAAATTAAATTATTATTAAGTTAAATAAACTATTAAAATTACCTTATAATTAAATGAAATTATTAATAAATATAATAAGATATTTTAAGAAATTTATAATAAAATAACTATTAAAATAATTAATATATTAATATAAAATAAAAAAGTTAAAGTTGTTAATAAAAAATTTAATATTATAATTATTTTAAATAATACTTTTAAAGGTTTTATTAATATTTTTATAAATTTTATTAATATGTTTATAAATTTTATTAATATTTTCGCCGCCACTTATATAAATATATTATTTATTATATTAATAATATAATATTTATAAATAAATAAATAATTAGAATATAAAATCTAAAATATTAATATTATAATTTAATATTATTATATAAAATTACTTTTAAAGCGATAAATTAATATTTTTCCAGTGTTATAATATAATTATAATAATGTAAAAAAATAAAAAAAAATATAAATATTTAATATTATTAATTGAAATTAATATATTTAATTATTATTTATAAAATTTAAAAAATTATAACCATTATATAAAATTAATAAAAAATTAATATATATTTTAATTATATAAAGAATATTTTTTATTATATATTTAATTTTATATAAAACTTTTTTTTTTTTTAATAAATAGTAATATTATAAAGATATTATTTATAAGTGTTAATATATTTAAATAAAAAGTTTTTATAGATTTATTAAAATTTATAATATAATTTTTATTATTAAATAAACTTATATTATTAAATAATTTATTAAAATTAAAAATATAATTATAATTAAAACTTAAAAATGTTTTTAATTTAAATTAATAATGGATTAATTAGTAATAATAATAATATTATTATTATTATTATTATTATTAATTTTAAAATAATTAATTATAAAAATATTAAAATTATAATTAAAATTATTAATAAAAGTAATATATTTATTAGTTTTATTAGATTTTTTTTAAGGTATTTTTTTATTTAAATAATATAAATATATTAAATGTTATTTATTATTATTTTAATAATTATATATATTATAATTTTAATTAATATAACTTAATATAACTTTTTTAATATATAAATATTTTATATTTTATAAAATAATAATTTTAATTTTATTATTATTTAAAATTAAAATATTAGATTAAATATATATATAAGTAATACTAGGAAATAATAAGGTAAATATCTTATAAATTATATTTATAAATAATATTTAAATAAATTAAATAAAAATATATTTAAACGTTATTTAATTTTAATTATTTATAATAAAGTTATAAAAATATTTTATAAGTTTTATTATTTTAATAGTTATAATAATATTTTTTTATAATATATATATTATTTATTAATATTAAATAAATTCGGTATTTAAATTAATTTTAATATATTTAATTTAAGGTAAATTAATATAAAATTTAGTTTAAAATAAATTAATATAAGTTAATTTAAATTTTTTTTTTATAATTATATTAACTTTTAATTAATTAAAAAAATATTTTAAATAAAAGTAATAAAAATATTAAAGTGTGAAAAAATTATAATAAATATAAATAATATGTTTATAATAATGTTAGTTTATTAAACTAAATATTTAATAATAAGTTATAAAAGGAATTTTTTAAGAAATAAAATTTAAAGAAAATTATTAAAGGTTTTATAAAAATTAATATAAAAAAAAATTATATTATTATTAGTGTTTATATACTTTTAATTAATATAAGTAAAATTATTAAAAAAATATTAATATATTTTATTAGTTTTAAATTATTAATATTTATATTTTAATATAATATAATATTTATTTAATTTAATATTATAACTAGTTATATAATATAAAGCGGTGGTTTATTATTATATATTATTATATTTATTAATTATTAAATATTTTAAATTAGTTTATTAATTAAATAACTTCTTATAAAAAAAAACTTAATTTAAAAAAAACACGTAAATAATATAAAATTCTTTTATAATTTATTAATATAAAAAAAAATAATTTTAATATAATATATAATAAATTTAATTTAAACTTTAAAACATAAAAATAATATATTATTTTCTAGCGGTGTTATTTTATTTTTATATTAAAAAAAAGATAAATATAATTTATTTTTAGTATTTAACTTTTTATTATTTTTTTAAATATTATTAATAAAAATATAATAAGTATAATATATAATAAAATAATTAATATCATATAAATTATTATTATAAAAATTAAGTAAAACCTGCGAATTATATTTAAAATAATAGATTATAATAATTATATTATTTTAATTTAAAAAAAAAAAGATATAATAAATAAAGTTAGTTTTTATAATATTTTTAACTTATAAAAAGCTTTTTTAAAACATTTTTTAATAATAGTATTTTTTATTATTATAAAAAATAAAAAGATATATATATATAATTAAATAAATTAAATAATAAATATAATTAAAATTAAAGTTATTAGTTTAATAAAATAAAAATAAAAACATATATAATAAAATAATATAAAATAATTTATTAGATAATTTAAAATAAATAATTAAATAAAAATAATATATTATATAAATATATAAGTAAAATAATAAATATATAATCGCTTAATATTAAAACAAAAAGTGGGGAAAACACGTGGAAAATTCGTGTAATTTTTATTAAAATAATTTAAAAGTTTTATAATATAAATTATATAAAAAAAAGTTATATATATAAAATATTATTAAAAAAAAAGGTTAAATATTTAATTAGTTATTTAATATTTAAAAAATATTTAAAAGTTATATTTATTATACGATATTTTATTAAATAGTTTTTATTAACTTTTATATATTTAATATAATTAATAGTTTTTACTGATTTTAATATATTATATATTTATTATAATTAACCGGTAAAACAAAATAAAAGTTTTAAAAACTATTTCTTAGTTTTTTTAATATTATTATTTATAATCTATAACTTTAAAACTTTGTTTTTTTTTAAGTATTTAATATATTTAATATAACTTAATTTAATTATTTTTAATATATAAAAAATATATTTATAATATAATAAAACTTTATTTTTATATTAATAATTCTTAATTTAAATAATAATTATATTATTATTTATTTTAAATTATACTTAACTTAAAAAATAACTTAAAAAACATTTTAATTAATATATTTAAAATATTTTATAAAAAAGTATATATTTTTATAATATATAGTTATTTAATTATATAAAAAACTTTATAAGTTTTTTAAAAGAAAAAAAATAAAAGAAATCTAGTTATAAAGTAATTATATAACTTTTTATAAAATACTAATTATTATATCTTATTATAACCTTTTTTTAAATTTAAATAAGGTTTTATTTTAATTTAAATTTATAAAAAAAAACCTTTTATTTGTTTTTTTTTATATTAAACCGATTAATTTATTTTAAAACCCTTTTTATAAGTTATATTATAAACTTGTTTTTATTATTTAATTTTATAAAGTTACTAATTTTTCTTTATTTTTTAACTAATATAAAATATACCTTTTTTATAAATAGTTTTTTAGTTTTAAATAATTTATTAATTATATTAATTAAAATAATATATTAATTTTAACTTATTTAATTATAAAAATTAATAAATTATAATTTATTTACTATAACTTTTTATATATTAGTTACTTATTTACTAATTAATATAAATAGTTTTTATTTATATTTAATTTTTTAAACTAGATTTATTTAAAAAACTAAACTATAATTAAGTTTTAATAAATATTTATACCATTTTTTAAGGTTAATTTTATCCTTAAAAAAATATTAGGTTTTAATTTTTTATATAATTTTATTAAAAGTAATTATAACAGTAACATTTTTTTCTAAGTTATTTTTAATTTTATTTTTCCTTTTTTTTATAAACTTAAAGTTTAAAAAATTATTTAAAAAATTAAATAAACTGTTATTTAAAAAGTTATTTTTAATATTTTTAATTATATTAATTATTATAAATTATAATCTTATTAAACTTATTTTAAATATAAAATTATATATTAATTTAATCGATATTATAAATTATTTAATAAATAAAG
This sequence comes from Hypoxylon rubiginosum, assembly GCA_902806565.1. Taxonomy (NCBI): domain Eukaryota; kingdom Fungi; phylum Ascomycota; class Sordariomycetes; order Xylariales; family Hypoxylaceae; genus Hypoxylon; species Hypoxylon rubiginosum. The sequence goes on from CADCXA010000008.1 coordinate 685,313, forward strand.
GTTTTTTAATAATTATTTTAATTTTAATATATTTAAACGTTATTTTTATAAAAATATCTAAGATTAAAATTTAATTAAAATCCTTATTTTTTAATAATTAAAATAAAATAACTGGTTTTTTAAATAATAAATAAAAAATATATACTATTTAATAATTATATATCTAGTTATTATTTTAAAAAATAATTTAAATTTAATATAAATTTTTAAGGCCTTTAATTATTATTTTTTATTTATTATTATTATATATTTTATTTAAATTTATAAATAATATTTATACTTTAATAAAAAAAAAACCTATTTTATTTATAAAAATATTAAAAATATATACTTGTTTTTTTATTATATTAATTAATATTACGTAAAAATAAAAAATTATATAATTATTAAAATTTTTACTTAATACCGTAAAATCGTAATAAATTATTAAAAAAATAAATCACAGTTTATATTATTTAATTAAAATAAATATAATACTATTAAAATTATTTATTTTATAGTTTTTTAAAACTTATAATATTTTAATTTTATAAATTAATTTAATAAATAATATATCTTTTATAATAAGTAATTAAAGTTTTTTAATTTATAATAATTTATTATATTTTTTATTTTTATATAAAATTAAAAAGTTTATAATTATAAATATAAATTCCTTATATTAAAATTTAAAGTTTATTTTTAATAAAAATAAAATACCTTATAATATAACCGTAATATATAAATTTAACTTTAATTAAATAAAAAGAAAAAATATTATTATTATAAGTTTTAAAAACTTTAATTAATACTTTTATTAATTAGTAATATTATTAATATAATAAATATTTTTTAAAAAATTTATAATATTAATAAACATTACTTTTATTTTTTTATATATTATTATTATAATTATAAAATATTATAATTTTAAATTTTTTAAAAAAAAAAAATAAAAAATATAAAATAAACTATATTAATTAAAATAAAAAAAAAATATTAAATATTTCTTATATTTATATAATTTTATATAAATATTTTATTAAATAATTTATTATATAAATAAGCCTTTATTAATTTTAATTATAAACTAATAAAATATTAATATAATATATAAACCGGTTTTTAATTAACGGTACCCACTTTTTTTAAGGTGATAAAAAACTAAAAATTTTATAATAATTTTAATTTTTTACACTTCCTTTTTTTTTAAATTTTTTAATTTTTTTAAAATACCTTAGATTATTTTTTAAAATAATAAAAAATATCTAAATTATAATAATTATATTTACTTTTATTTATTTAAAAAAATTTAAAACATTTAATAATAATAATAATATTATAAAACTTACCGCTATATAATATATTTAAAAACATTATAAAAGTTTTAAACTTAATATATTATTTTTATTATTATTTTTTAATTTTAATAATATTATTTTTATATTTAAATATATATTTTAAAAAAAGTGTAATATAAATATTAAAACTTATTCTTAAATTTAAAATATTTTTATAAATATATTATTTATTTTTTATAATTATAACTTTAATTTATTTTTTTAAAACTAGTTTAATATAAAGTTTTTATTCAAATTATTTAAAAAGTTACGTTTTATTATAAATAAAATATATTATAATTAACTTTTTTAAGATTTTAATATTTAAATTAATATTTAATAAATAAATTAAACTTTTAATATTATATTTATTTTTAATTAACTATTACTTTTATTATATAAATAACTATAAATAAATAAATAACTTATTATTTTTAATTAAATTATTTTAAATATAAAAACTAATTTTAAATTTATATTATAATTTTTATTAGTTAAAATAAATTTTAAGCTAAAAAAACTATCGCGGTTTATATCTTTTTAAGTTATTAATTTTTATAACTTTTTAAAACTTTATATAATAATAAAACCTTTAATTTTATTATTTTTATTATTTTTAATAAATAACTTAATAAACTTTTAATTAAAATTTTTATTTTTAACTTTTAGATTTTATATTAATAATAAATATTTATAAGTTAATAAAACTTAATAACTTTATAAAAAACCTTAACTAATATAATTTACTAAATAATTTATAATATAAATTTTTATATATTTAATAGCTTTATTATTAACCAATATATTTTTTAAAAAATATTTAATAAAAGCTTTTAATAAATAACTAGCTTTTTATAAAATTATTATTTTTTTTTAAATAACTATTTTTAAAATAATCGCTGCTTTTATTTATTAATATTAAATATATAAGTTTTTTAAACAATTATTTTAATAAGTTTATATAAAATAATTATTATGTTTTTAATTTTTTTATTTAAATATATAATTTTTTAAATAAAATAATTTATTAATATTATTAATATTATATAAAAACGTTTAATTTTATTAATTATATTAAAATATAATTTATTTTTAATTATAGATTTATTTTTAATATTATAAAAAGGTTTTATAATATTTATATTATTTTAATATTTAATAAAAAATATAAATTTTAAGATTATTAATTCAGGAATTTTTAAACCTAAAAATATTAAGATCCTCCCTTAGTTAAAAATTTTATATTAAAAAATTTATTAATTTAATTTTAATAATTTAATATTAAGATTTTAAATTAAATAAAATAAAAAATAAAACTTTTATATTAAATATTATATTTTTTTATTTTATTAATAAAATTAACTTAATTTTAAAATAAATAAAAAATAAAGTAAAAGTTAAATAAATAAATTAACTTTAAATAATAAAAATTTAAAATTTATAAGAAAAAAAATAAATAAAATGTTTTAAGTGAGGTTTTTTAGTTATATATTAATTATATATTATATGTTTATAAATTCTTAGTTATAATATTAAATATAAACGTAATTATTTTCTTTTATTTTTTTAAACTAACAATTATTTTACTTTTATATTAATTAGTGTAATTTAAGGTTAATAAATATCTTAAAATTTAATATAATAATATATTTTTTTTTATTTTTTTAAAAAAATAGATTTTAATTTATTATAATTAAAAGGTTTTATTTTTAAAAACAATTTTATTTTTTAAAATAATTTTAATAATTTACTACTTTATTTTATTATTAATTAAAATATATTTATTTTAATATAAATTATTTTAATAAATCCTTATGTTATTTTTTCTAATAGTTAAATTTATTATTTTTTAATTTATAAAGTAATTAAATACCTTAGTATTTTTTTTTTATTATAAAAAATATTGTTTTTATTTTAATTAAATTATTTATTATTTAGTTTTATAGTTTAAAAGTTATTAAAAAGGTTGTTAAATTTTTAATATTTTTATTTATTTTTTATAAAAAATTTAAACCGGTTTTTTAAAAATATAATTCTTAAGATAATATTATTTAATTTATAAATATTATATTTTTTTTTTTATAAATTTAATTAATTAAATAAGGTTTTAATTAATTATAATAAAGTTTATTCTTATTTAAAATATTAATATAATAAGGAATATTAAATAAAAATATAAGATTATTTTTTTATAATATTATATTTTTAATTTATTTTATATATCTTTTATTTTTTTATTTAACTACCTTTTTTTTTTTTTTTATAAAAATAATAATTAATTTTTAAAAATCTTTCTTTTTTTTTTATAAAAGTTTTATTTAAATTATTAAAAACTTTTTATAATTTTTTATTTTATCTTATTTAAATATTTATTATATAAAAATTATAATTTTAATAAATATTATAATTTTTTATTTATATATAACTTTATATAAAAAAATTTTATTAAGTTTAATTAATATTTAATTAGTTTAAATAATTTTAAGTAAATATAATATTTAACTTTTATTATTTTTATTTAAAGTTTAAAAAAGTTTTTTAATAATTTTTTTATAATTAATTTTTATTTAACCTTATATTTTAAAATAATAAAAAGGTTTTAACTTTTTTTTTATTTTTATTTTTAAATAAGCGCTTTTAAAAGCTTTTTTAAACTTTAAACCCTTATTATATTTTATTAATAAAAAAGTCTTATAATTAAAAATAATTTTCTTTTAAATAAAATTAATTATAATTTTTATTTTAATATTAAAAATAACTTTTATTTTAAGCTAGTTATTAACCTTTTTTTTTATTTTTATAATAGCTTTTTTTTTTTAATTATAAGGTATATATTACATATTAATAATTTATATAATAAAAAAATTACTTGGTTTATAAGGTTTAATAATTTAAAATTTCTAATAATTAAAATATATAAAAATAACTTAAATAATATTTAAATTTTTTTTTTTTAATAATATATATTTTTTATTTTATTAATTATAAAGTTATATATTTTATAACTATATTTAATATAACTTTTCCAAATAATTAATTTTTTTTATAAAAATAAATTAATAATTTATTATTAATAAAACTTTTTTTTAAATCTTTTTTATAAAATACTTTTAGTTATTATATATTAAAATATTTTGTTTTAAAATCTTATTTTAATATATTAATTTTTTATTATTTTTTTATTTTTTAAATAAAAAAAATAAATAAGGATATTTAAATATCTTATAATCTTTTAAAATTTATCGCTTTAATTTTTTAATAGTTATAATAAAAAATATTTAATATTAAAAAAAATTAAAAAAATTAAAATAATCTAAATAAAATAAATTTAATTATTAATATATTTATTAATATCACTTTTTTATTAATTATTCTTTTTATTTAAAAAACCTTTTTTTTTATAAAATAAAAAGTTAATTATTATATTAAATTAACTAGATATATATTTAATTTTAAAATTAAATAATTTAATATAAATAATTTATTAAATTAATTTTACTTTTAATAAGTTTATAAATTTATTATTTAACTAAATAATTAATATTTTTACATTTATTTATAATAAAAAATAAATATTATAAAAATAAATTTATAACCAATAAAAAAACTTTATAATAATTAAAGTTTTAAGTTTTAAAATATTATAATTCTTTTTTATTTTATATTATATATTTAACTTATATTTTAAAAAATAAAAAATACCTTAATTATTAAATTATTTTAATATATAACTTTAATTATCTTTTAAAATATTTATTTATAAAATAATTAACCTTTTATAAATATAGTTAAAATTAATAAAATATAAAGTATTATTTAATATATTTTTTAATATTTATATAACTTATTTTTAGTTCTTTATTTATTTTTATAAAATATTCTTTTAAAATAGTTTTATTAAAAATATAATAATTAAAATATATAATTTAACTTAAAGTTTAAAATAAATAATAATATTAATAAAAAACTTAATATTTTTTATATTTTTATAAAAACCTTATTTTTATATTTTAAAAGTTTTTAATAAAATTAACTTTTTTTTATAAATACTATAAATATATTTTATAATTTTTATTATTAAGTGGTAAAATTTTAACTTTTTTTTACTTATTATTATACTAGTAAATTTAAAATTTAATAAAACGGTGTTAATATTTTTTATATATTTAAAAATAAAGCGTTATATTTTAAAATAAACTTTTTAATTTTTATATTAAATAGTTAATTTTTCAACTTTTATATTATTAAAAAAAAGTTTATATTTATTTAATATAAAATTATAAAACATTTAAATAACTACTTTTAAAAAATGGGTAACTAAATTTATTATTTTTTATAATAATATTATTATTTTTATTAATTTAATCGGTATAATAAAAACTATTAATTATTTATTAAAAAAACTTAACTTTATTTAATTATATTTTAAAAACTAATTTATTATAAATAAAATTTAATATATTATAAATTCTATAAAAAATTCCTTATAGTTTTTTAATAGAAAAATATCTTAAATTATTTTTTTATTAAACTTAATATAAAAATTAATTAATTTAAAAAGATTTTTTTTTTTTTAATAATAAATTAAACATTTTAATATAAGTTATAGTTTTTTTATAAAATATTATTTTTTAAACGCTTCTTTAAAATTTAAATAACTTTATTTTTAAAAAAAATAAAAATTAAGATATTTTTAGCTTATTATATAAAATATAAAATAATTTTAATTATATAATTAAATATTATACCTTTTTTTATATAATTAATTTTATTAAAATTTTAAGTTAAAGTTATTTTTATTTATAAAGTATTTTAATAAAAATATTTTTTTCAATATTAATTATTTTAAAAGTTTTTAACTTTTTTTTAATTATTTTAAGTTTATTAAATTTTAAATATTTATTATAAAACTAAGTTATAAATTTAAGGTAAATATTTTTATAAAACTTTTTTTTATAAAATATTAAAAGATTTTTAATTTAATTTTATATTAATTAAAAAAAAAAAATTTCTAGTTAAATAATTTTAATTATTAAGAATATAATTACTTGTAAATAATTTATACGTTATTATATATATATAACCACGTGTATATAACTAATTTTATATATATTTTTTTTATTTATTACTTCTAATAAATTTCTTTTTTTTTTTAGTAATTAATTAAGTTTTATTAGTTTATTTTTATATTTTACTTCGCTTATATTATATATTACTTATTTACTAGTAAATATTTTGTTTTTTTAATATTAATAATATAAATCTATTAATAAAAATATTATTAATAAAATTAATTTTTAAAGTTTTAAGTTTATATATAATATTAATAAAAATTAAATTAAAATTAATTTTTATTTTATATTAATTTTAGTTTTTATTTTTTTTTATTTTTTTAATAGCTTTTTAAATAATAATTTTTATAATCTTAAAAAAGTCATTATTTATTAATATATAAAAAATTCTTTTATTTTTATTAAAACCATATTTAAAAATATTTATTAAATTAACTTATATATTATTATAAAAATTACTAAAAAAATCAAAAAAATCCATTTTATTAATTAATATTAATAATATTTATAAATTTATTTTATAAAATAAAATACTTTTTTTTTTATTATTACTTATTTTTTTTATTATAAGTTTTTTATAATTATTAATATAACTTTAATTATTAATAACTAATAGTTTTTTAAAATAAATTTTAATTATATTAATTTCTTTATTTATTTTTTACTTAATTAATTAAATATTAATAATATTTTTTTTAATATTTCTTTAAAAATTAAGTTATTTATTATTTTAAAGTTTTTATAATAAAAGCTTATTTTTATAAAAAAAATAAAGTTTAATTTTAGTAATAATTTAAATAATATAAAAATGTTTTTTATAATATAAATTAGGTATTATAAAAATTAATTTTTAATTTAAATAAAATCTTTTATAATTTTTATAGCTTTTATAAAAATATAAAATTTAAATTTTAATTATATTAAATAAGTTTTAAATATTAAAAACCTAAATTTTATTATATAAAATTTAAAAATTAAATTAAATTATATTTTTATATTAATTATTATAATTATTTTATTTTTATTTTTATATAATCTTATTTTAATTAAAAATTAAAATAAAAATTAAATATATATAATTAAATATAATAAGTAAAATTTTCTTATATATAAAAAAAACTTATATAAAAAAATAATAATAAAAACTTCTTTTTATTAATTAAATTAGTTTAAATAAAATTCTTTTAAATTTTAAGTTTTAAATTTATTTTATTTATATTAATAAGGTTTTTTTTATATTTTTTAATAATAAACTTAATAATATATATAAAAATAAAATAAACTTATAGTTTATTTAATATATTTTTAAATAAGTTTATAAATCCTAGTATTATTTAAATTATCTTTTTTTAAATAATTAAGAATTATTTATTTAAATTAACTATAATTTTTTTAAGTTAAAATTTTTAAACTTTATAATTAAAAAAAACGCTAGTTTTAATAAATTTTAAGCTTTTAATAAAATTAATAACTTTTAAAAACTTTTATAAAATTTCCTTAATATTATTATTTTTACTTTTAATATTAATATTAATAAAAATTTTTTTAAAACTTATTTTTTATTTAATATTAAAAATTTAATTAAGGTTTTTTATTTAAAAAATCATATATATTTTAACTTAATTAAAATCCTTTTATATTTATTTTTTATAATAATAAATATATATATTTAAATTATTAAAAATTAAATTATTATTTAGTTTTAAAATAAGATTAATATTTAAATAAAAAATATCAACTTAATTTAATTTTTTTTATAAATAGGGTTTTTATAACTTTTTTTTTTTTTTATTTATTTATATTTTATAGAAGATTTTAATTTATATTTAATAATATTTTATATAATAAATAACTAAATTATTACTTAAGTTATATTTTTTAATATAATTAAAAATATTTTTTTTAATAAAAACTTTTTAGCGGTGTATTTTAATAATAATATATCTAGGGATTAAAATATTTATAAGTTTTATATTTTTTATTATCTTTTTTAAAATATATTTTTTATTTATATAATTATAATATAAAATATTATTATTATTTAAATATTTAACTATTTTATAGCTTATTATAAAATAAAAAATATTTTTATAAAAATAATAGTTTTAAAAATTATAATTTAACTTTAAATTTAAATATTTTAAATTAAATGTTTGTTAATAATTTAATAAAACTTAATTAATTAATAATTTAGTTTAATTAATTTATAAATTAAAAAAAGGATTTTTTATATTTAATATATTAATTAATATAACGGGTTTAATTTAATATAAATTTTAATTATTAAAATAAAAATTAAAATTATAAAGTTTATTTTTTATACTTTTAATCTTTTTTTTTAAATTAATATTTTAGATTTTTATTTTAAAAAACTATTTAATAAACTTATTAATCTTATCGATTAAAAGTAATAAAAATAAGCTTTTTTTTATAATAAATTTTAATAAGGTTTAAATATTAATTTTAACTTTTTAAACTTTTTAATTAATAATATTATTATTATTTTTATTATTTAAATTATATTTAATATAATTAATAGTAATTTTATTTTTATTTATATTAAAAATCTATAAATAAAAGTTTATTTATTTAATTATTATTTTCTTAAAATTCTTAAAATTTATAACTTTTAAATTATTAAGGTTTTTTTTAATATAAATAACTAATTACTTTTTAATAATTAAAAATAAAAGTTTTTATAATATATAAAAATAAATATTATTATTAATTAATTTATTTTATAATTTAACTTTAAATATAATAATTTTATAATTAAAAATTAAATTGTTAATTATTTTAAGAAAGTTTATATTTTTTATTTTTTTTTTTAAAATATTAATTTAATTTTAAATTATTAAACGTTATTTTAAGTTAATAATATTAAAAACTTTTTTAAACTTATTTTTTATTTTTTTTTAAATAGTATATTTAAAAATTAAAACTTTAATTTTATATTTAATTTTTAAAAAAAATATAAACTTAAAAGCTTTAAAAATCTTAAATTAATTAATATATTTAAGTTAAATAAAATATTAATTAAAATTAGATAATTATTAATATATATAAAATTTATTAAATTAAATATCTTTTTATTATTTTAAGTTTATAATAAAAAAAAAAATATAAATATATTTTTATATAATTTTTTTTTTAATTTATAGTTTTTAAGTTATTAATAACTATATTAATAATTACGGTTAAATTTATATTATTTAAAATAGTAAAATTAAAAATTAATATAGTTATTAAAATAAAGTTATTTTAAAATATAATAAAAAAAAAAATATCGGGTAAAAGTTATTTTTAAATAAAGTTAATATTATAATTAATTTTAATTAATTCTTTAAAAATGTTTTTAAAACTTTAGTTTTTTATATTAATAACAGTAAAATTAATAAGGTTTATATTTAATTTTAAGGTATTTAATAAATACTTAAAAAGGTTTTTTTTTAAAAAAATAAATAAAAAAGTAAGTAATAAATAATCTATTAATTATAAAAAAAAACTATTAAATAAAAAGTTTTATTTTAAAAATATATATAAGGTTTTTTATATAATTTTTTTTAATTCCGTTTTTACGCTTTTTAATAAATCTTTTTAAAAGTATAATATATTATTTTTAAAGTTTATATTTTTTAAAATATTAATTAAGTTATTAATTAAGTTATTAATAAGTAATTATATTTTTTATAAAAGTGTTATTATTAATTTAAATAAAAATTTTATTATTAAAATAATAATTTAAATTAATAAAATAAACTCTGTAAATATTTTTAAAGAATTTATTTTTTTAAAATATAAGATTTTTTTACTAGCTTTATTTAGTATTTAATTAAATTAAAAATAATTTAATTTGTAAAGTTAAAATTCCTAGTGTTTTAAATAGGTTTTTTTTTTAAAAATATATTAATATATATTTTCACGCCGGTGTTTATAATATTAATTAAAATTTCTTGGTTTTATATTTTATAATATATAATTATTTAAGTGGTTATTTTAAGTGTAAACTTAAGTTTTTAAAGATTTTAATATTTCGGTTTTATTATTAAATATCTAGGTTTTAATTTATTAAGTTTTTAAATTTTAAATTTTATTATTAGGTTTTATTATTAGGTTTTATTATTAAATTTTATTATTAAATTTTATTACTAGGTTTTATTATTAGGTTTTATTATTAGGTTTTAATGTTTAATTTTATTATTAGGTTTTATTGTTAAATTTTATTATTAGGTTTTATTATTAGGTTTTATTATTAAATTTTATTACTAGGTTTTATAATTTTAATTTTTAGGTTTTTAATTTTTAGGTTTTTAATTATAGTATTTTAACGATTAAAATAAATACTTTAACTTAAAGTTTTTAATTATAATTTTATTTAAAATAACGTTTAATTAAATTTCCTATATTTAATAAATTTTATAGATTTTAATTATTTTATAATATTAAAAATAATTTATTTATTAATTTAATAGTTTAACTAACGTAAATTTATAATAATTAATATAAAATAATTTAATTTATATTAAAATTTTAAACTTAAAACTTTTTTTAAAATATTAAGCTTTATTAAATATATAGGCTTTAATTTATAGCGAAGTTTTTTAAAGTTAATAATAGTTTTTTAATAAAATATAAAATGAAATTTTTAAAATTTTTTATTAATTAAATTAAAATTAATATAATTTTTTTAAAATTAAAGTTATAAGTTTAAATTTTATAGTGGTTATTAATTATAATAAAATTTTGTTTTTATATTAATAATTTTTAATTTAAATAATAATTATATTATTATTTACTTTAAATTATATTTAATTTAAAAAATAACTTAAAAAACATCTTAATTAATATATTTAAAATATTTTATAAAAGAATATATATTTTTACAATATATAGCTATTTAATTATATAAAAAACTTTATAAGTTTTTTAAAAAGGAAAAAAATAAAAAGAATTTAATTATAAAATAATTATATAATTTTTTATAAGGTATTAATCGTTGTATTTTATTATAATAATTTAAAATTTCATTTAATTAAAAGCTTTTTAATAATATAAATATTAAAGCGATATATATTTTAATTATAAAATAATTTAATAATTATTTATTTTAATTTATTATAATTATAAATAAATATTAAAAATATATATTACTTATAAATAAACTATTTTTCTTAAAATTATTTAAATAATATTATTATAATATATTAATAAATTAAAGTTAATATTAAAAAATTTAATAATTATTATTATTTAAAAAATATATAAAAAAATCTTATTATAATATTAAACTTATTATTATTTATATATTAATTTAACTTATTAATTTTTTTTTATTTGTTATTTTTATTATTTATTTTTTATATAAATTTGTTTATAATTAATTAATTATATTAATTATTTAAATATAATATATAAAAAAAAACTACTTAATAGTTTTTATAAGTTTAATATAAATAAATAATTTAATTTATATTATTTATAGTATTATAATTACTTTTATATAACGATTTATTATTTTTATAAAACTAAAATAATTTAATTTTAAATATTTTAACTTTTATTTTACTTTTATTTTTATTTTTATTTTTATTTATATTATTATTATTATTATTTATTTATATAATATTATCACTTTCTATTAAAAATAAAAAGTTTAACTTAAACTTAATATTTAATTTTTTTAGATTATATTTTACTTTTTTATCGCTAAAATAATTATTATAATTAAGTTTAATTAAATTAAGTTTAAAATTAAATTAAAAGTTAAACTTAAAACTAAAAATGTTTTAAAAATTTAATAAATTATAATTTAATTTAAATTTAAATTTAAAGCTAAATATATTTAAATTTTAAAAATTAAATAAATTATAATTAAGTTTTAAATTAAATCTAAAAAACTAAAAATATAATTTTAAACGCTTTATTAAGCGGTTATAATTGTTATTATATATATTATTAAATTATATTTTTTTATATAGTATTTTTTTATAATATGTTTTAATATTATTTTTATAAAAATTAAAATTATAAAATTTAAAAATAAAAAGTTTAATATAAAATATTTTAAATATTTTAATTTTATTATTAATATTAAATATATTATTTAACTTATTTAATTTATATTTATTATTAATATAAAACTAAGTTAACTTATAAATATTAATATAAAGTTTATATTTAATATTTTAAATATTTCTTTTTTTTATAATATAGTTTAATTTAAAATATAAATTAATAATATATAACTTAAAAATTTCTTTTTTAACGGCTTAATTAATAAAAAGTAACATAATAATATTATTAAAAATAAATTAAACGAAATAAATAAAAAGGTATTTAATAAAAACCTTATTTATAATTAAATATTAAAAGTTATAATATAAATTAATAATTTTAAAGTTTTTTAAATTTATATTTAAAGCTTATAATATATAATTAACTAATAATTATAAATTATTAATATTTTTAAGAAACAAAGTTATATTAAATTAATTTAATAAATAATAAAGATTTTAATAAAAAGGTAATATATTAAAAAATAAATTAAAAAAATTATTTTTAAATGTTAAAATTTTAAGATTATATTTACGTATATAATTTTAAATAAACTAATTTTTATATATTAATAAAATTATATAGCTATAATAAAATCTAATCTTAGTTTTAATAAAATAATAAATTTTATTTTTAAAAGTTTAAAAAAAGGGTTTTAAATTTAATATTTAAACTAATATTTTAAAATTTTAATAGGTTTTAAAACGGATTAATTAGTTATTTAATTTATTTATAACCGGTTAATTATAACCGGAAGATTAACTAAAGCGATTAAAATAACTTAATTAATTATAAAAAAAATTCTTTTTAATTTTTAAATGTTTTTAAATTAATAATAATAATATTTATTTTAAGTTTAATTTTATTTTTATTAAAAAAAACCATTAGTTAAAATTTAAAAAAAAAAAATAATAAACTATATATATTATAAAAATTAATATAAAAAAAGTATTTAATAAATAAAATAAAACTTACTTATATTTTTATTTATTTTTATAACTTAAAATAAAAAAAAAATAATAACCGGCGGGAAAAATATGATTTTTTAGTTTAATAATAAATTTTAAAGGATTTAATATTTTATAACTTAAATATAAATATTA